>OY728136.1:766723471-767960400 GCA_963277665.1 Viscum album
CTCCTTGAATCCAATGGATTTGAAGGGAAGACATAGACCAAAAGGATAGTAGAAAGAAATATGAATAAAGGGAATAAGGGGAAGAAGGATTTTCCAATATGTGATAAATGTGGAATGAATCAACTTGGTAAATTCTTGAATGTAATGGGAGTTTTTTATAAGTGTGGAGAAAAAGGACACCAAGTACGTGATTCCAAGGGTAAGAAAAATCTTTCAAATATACAATGCTTCATCTTCAAGGATTTAGGACACTACGAAAACCATTGTCCAAATCATCAGAGTACGCACCCAAAGATGTTATTGGATAATAATAAAGTTATGATACTGTCACAAATGAAGAGGAATGACTAGTGTTCTTATGTTGTTTTTAATGAATTATTTCATTTTAGTGTTGTATCAACGATGTACTGGTTATATGAATTATGGAGATAAATAATGATTGTATTGCAGTACTGTTTCATTGAGGATTTTAGATTATATGGTATTTGGAAAACTGACTCAATATAAAGTTAAACATTTTTTTTGAAAATACCTGTTTGAAGGAAAGGTAATCCTTAATATGGTCTTCATACTAAGGGGGTAATTTTAGAATAAGAGATGGTTGATTTGGATTAATTATATTGGATATTATTGACTACCTTGGAACTGATTAATGGTTTGTTTCTTTCATCATTGTTGGAATATTAATGTTTTTGGATATAAAGAATATATATAATATTCTATAACAAATAAGGGAGCATGAATGTAATGAATAATGTTTTATGGTAATTCAGGGTGTTACCATATTTTAAAAGAATACATGATGAAGGTGTTCAAATGATATTATGTGGAGAATAAAGGATCTTCATTGTGTTTACATACATTATAAATTCTAGATTGTGAGTTTGGGAAGAAGAATTTTGGATAATTCGTGTTTGAGATTATTTTTGGATTTCCATAAAAAGGAAAACCCAGAGGTAGGGTGGCAACCCGTCGCGTCCAGCAAGGCCGGAAGACTTGAACCCACATTCGATGGGTGACAAGGGTGTATCACCTACCACTAGCCCACGTGATGTCCTGGATTGAATAATGTAGTTTTTTAAAGGGTCTGAAATGTGATTTATAAATTCATTATTTCTGGAACCCTATAAGATTAGGATAAATTTAATATATATATATATATATATATATATATTAAATCTTTTAGAGTGAAAAATGATTTTGTAGTGGGAATTAGTTGAAGGATGAAACTCTACTTGTCATGTATATATATATATACAAATATATATATATATATATATATATATATATATTATTTTTTCCTCTTATTATATGGATAAATTAAATATAAAACTTTAGGGAAGGGATCTTAAAACAAAAATGTGTCATCCTAATACCTTACATTTTTTGAACCAATGGTATTTTAAATCATCATTGATTGGTGTCTTTGAGGCCTATAATTATACAATTGTTTGTGATTGATGACCTCGATCACTCCCTAAAAATATTTACGTTTTTCTTCCAATTACGTGTCTCTAATTTCCACCAATGTTCTCCTAATCGAGATCAAAATTTGGAGGCGACCATTTCATTTCTCTTTTCCTCTTATTAAGAGTAAATTTTTTTAACCCAATTTTTGAAGTGGGTTTTCCCACAAAGATATTTTCTATTTTTAAATTTTTATTTTCAAAGAACAATTTCAAATTGTGAAGATGCAATTTATTGAAGGAGGGGAGAATGTAACACCAAAAGCTTCCACGGTACGCTTCACTTTGAATAATATAGTAGTGTGTGTTGTACGCAACATCGAGTTATAACACACCACAACAAATCAAACTAGCCGTTATGAATAGTAATACACACTTTTTGAAATTTAATAAATTTTAACGTTCAAAATGGATTTCATTTTTGGAATCGGAATATCGAAATTATATTAGGGTGAAATTTTGGTGCTTTTCGGATAACATTCATATTTTGATGAGTAGTGAGAATTACTAAATTTTAACTAAAAAGAACTTTTTTAATTGAAATAATTAATAGTGATAAATTATGAATTTGAGTGGTTTTAAGGTATATTTAGAATATTTTTTTACCATTTAATAAAATTTATGTCATTGGATGAAATTTCTCATTTAAAACAGACATAAACATGTGTCAATATTTTGATAGTTATTATTTCTTAAAAACACGCTATTTGTTTTGACAGTGGGAATTAATTTTTAAATTGAATAATTAAACTTATATGTTTTGAATTTGGTAAAATAGAAATAATTTTTGAATTCATAATATCAAATATATCTTATGGGAAATTTTTGTTATTTTTCTGAGAAACATCAATTTTTCATGAATAGTGAAAAACACCGAGTTATAGGTTAAAACAAATTTTTTTGTAATTATTTATTTAATTTAAATTAATTTATGTAAAAATAGATAAATAATACTTATATAAGTTTATTGTAATTAATTGGAGTCAGTTTATAATAATTTGAGATATATGAAAATTTTATTGAACTTTTCACTGTGTTTTACCCACCTCCTAAGAGAATTTGAAAATTCACATAAAACATAATTTTACCGCTTTTGTGAGTTGAATTTCGAAAATCAGAGAGGCATGGTTAATTTCAAGGAGTATAATGTGGTTCAATAAGATAATTTTTGGTGAATATGAACCTTTTACATTTATTTACCGCAGTTAATGGTAAATAGGGTAATTTTAGGTTAAAACAATATTGTAATAATTTAAAATTACCTTAACACATGTCCTAACCTTATTTTATGTGTAATGGACGACCATGGGCATCTTTTGGTCGACTTTGGGACCCCGTGGTGCCACTTATGAATGATAATGACACATTAGATTAATTAATTTAATGTAAAGGAAAAATTGAAAAAAACGAAAACCTTTCAGTAATTAATTTTTATATTGAGTTATATAAGTAATATTTTTGACTATAAAAAGTCATTGCAAAGATAAAAAGATTTAATACATCAAGGTATTTTTTTATAATTTTTAGACATCGAATATATTAAATTATGAAGGACAATATAATGATGCAGTATTTACATCATTAATAAATGATTTAAATAAATTAGATTATAAATATTAAAATAAAATCCAAAACATGTCCAATTATTATTGGCTGATTTTATCTCAACCATGAGTCATATTATCTTTGACTCTATTTATTTTTGTACCTTTAGAAACCGAATATCATTATATAATAAAATAATATTTTCACACTTTCCTAAATATCCCCTCCTCCCCCTTATAAAAAGAGACAAGTTCTAACCAATTCCTCACACATCTCAAGCCTTTAGGCTCATCGAAACTCTGTAAAATTAAGCTCCCAACATACCTATACTCTTCCTAGAGAAATTACCTTAGGTAGAAGTCACTTCAGGAATCCTTTTGGTTCAATCCAAAGGAAGTTATCCAAATTAAAGGTAATAATTTCTCTTAATTTCTTTTCTTTTATTTTACTTCTCCAACCCATAAACTCTTCTTATTGCATTCTTTTATAAAAACATTAGTATACTAAATATAATAGGATGTTGTTATGAGATATATTTGAATTACACTTACACACACCTCCATCTAATGGGTGAAGAACATAATGTTTCTGTGGATGAGAAACTAACGCCTCACGAAACGATGATTGTTCAATTACCTCCTACCGCCTCTCATGGTGTCCATTATGATGGAAATGTATTTATATATGATATATAATTTGTTTGAGGTTTCTTCATGATTTTTTATTTTTCTTTTATATCATAACTTAATGATTTCTATTATGAGTAAATAGTATAATTTCATTTGAGGAATTGCGGACTACCTCCCCCTTAAAGTGATATGACTCGTTAATACCATATGTGGGACGTATAAATGATGGAGTTAATGATATTATATATGATATTATACTTTATTTATAATATACCTATGTATCATTATGTTTTACATCCATTAAAATAAGAAATAGAGATGAATGTAGCGTTCATGCGTACGTACGGCTTACTGCCTCCATGAACGGTACATTTCCTTATTACCCCAAAATGATATGTAATATTTTAAAAACATGTATATATATATATGATATATATGATATATATGATATCTAAATCATTAATATCATTTTGGATATAATTATCTTTTGACCATGTGAACATCTTGTAACTATAAGGTGTTCATTTTTGACTCAAGTGCCAAATATTGACAAAACGAACTTTATTAACTTAAATGATTACATAATGCTTATAACATGGTAAGAAGTGACATATTGGGAATAATAAAAATTAAATTGGTTATAAAGAAAGTATAAATTAACTTTAGTTTTTTATTCAGTATGTCAAAGAATGAATGGGTCAAGTCGGACACAAGGTAAGGGGTTTTCTTCTCACTCTTTATTCCCGTGAGATTCATGCCATATTTCCACTATTACCTTCTGTGTGGTGTATGTACTAATAATAATTTTATTTTTTGAGTAATAAAATTTAATTTATGTGTATTTATGTATTCACTATGTGATACCGTTTTCATGGGGTGTATGTTTCTTAAGTTACCAAATTGTTAAGGGTTTATTTCACAATCTCTTCATTATCCGAGGTTGTTTATACATAATTATCTACTGGGACCTCTTTATAATCCTCATCCATGTTTCTTAAATATGTATTTCAAAACATTCTTATCATTTTACAGAATATGGGTTAAATTCATTTATGCCCTTGTTTTACTTTTTATAAATTGGTTTGAAAGGAATCTTTCCATCATTTTCCAAAGAAGTTCAGTTTTAAACTTTTCGACAGAATTAATGTAAGAATGTCTTTTATTAAATATATATAGTAGGTTCAGATATTATCCTACATTATAAAATCTTCTAAGCTTACCTTATAAGTTTATAAGAATATTTTCAATGTAAACGTTTTATTTTATAATTATGTGGCTTTTAAATGATTTAAAAAAAGTGACATTTTTCTCAAATAGTTTTGATTTCATCTATGTCAACATCCATTGGTAAATTTTACACTTGTTTGAAGTTGAATTATTATGATACAAATCTTCCATTTTGTATTTCAGGTTTTGTGAAATGTTTGACTATGTATGAGTTATTTTTATGCCATTAATGGTTTATGATTAATGTTTTGGAATTTCGTATGCTAGTTTTAATACAAATTTTTTTGTTATATCTCTTCTTAAGATGAATGTGTTGGACTAGATTGCTCTGGGTTGGGGACCGGTAAATATAAACCCTCTGGGTTGGGGTCCAGTTACATCAGACCCTCTAGGTTGGTGTCCTATTATTAGACGCACTCCTGGTTAGTGTCCGTTTATTAGAGGCACTCCGGGTTGGTGCCCGGTTATTAGAGGCACTCCGGGTTGGAGTCTGGTTATAGTGGCTCTCCGGATATGGTTCCGGTTACAGTTATCCCTTAGGTCTCTGCACAAGGCCTTGTCATAGAAATTAAAGTTTGGCATTATGCATTTCCTTCATTATGAAAGTGGTTAGTGATATTAAATGTGATTATTCGACTAGTAGAATGACCATGTGAATAAGTAAATGGAATTATTTCATTTTATTTCTACCATATTATGCTGAAGTTCATGTTTAAATGTTTAAATGTTTTATTTATACATTGCCTTAAATGTTTATTATTATTTATGAATGTTTATGTTGTATTATAATCCTTACTGAGCATCTGAGCTCACCCCTTTATATGTTTTATTTTTCCCAGGATTCCAAGAAGTGTATTGTGATTTATATGTAGGGTTAAGACAAGGGAATAATGTCATTCATAAAAGATTATTTTTGTTGTTTTGTATGTTATGAAGTGTAATGTAACATTCAATTATGTAATCTAATTTCCAAGACTTCTAAACTGATCGGTCCTTCGGGACTTGATTCCTTGTAATCATGCTAATGTATCAAAATAATGCACCAACTCTGGGTTGCTGTGGTCGGGGCGTTAAAGGGTTCCTTATCAAGAAGTGCATTGTGATAGTTTAATCTTGGAAACAATAATATTCCAACCACAATCAATAATATCTTGAACTATAGGACGGGTTTTCGGTCTTCATGCCAGTTTCTCCTAGACTAATGAATATATGGATTCAGAAAAAATGAAATTAATTATCTCATTTCATTAGGACCTTGGATATTTTGGAGAGATTCTTGCCAACAACCTATCATTTACTTATCTCAGAGGTACAAAGCCCTGAGAAATGTCTCCCATGATATTATTCAATAATATCATTGTAATCCATTGCATATTATTCAGCCCAGGGAGGGTGACATAGATGTTGATGGATCCATTAAGGAGCATCTTATTCTTATTATTGAATAGAGCACAAAGGTTATCTATGGATTTTGAGGTTTTATAGTATGGTTTCATTGGTAGCTCAACCGTGTAAAAGATGAGGAATAGGAGCGTGAGGCTGACATATGTGCTCAGTGACCAGATATTTTCTTAGATGTTTCTTTACTACCCTCAGAAGGCCGGCATGGGGATGAGTTTCTTTAAGGAAGGATGTTAGTAGTTAGCCATAAATTTTTGATGGTATGTATCATTTGTTTTCCAGATTAATTACATGGGTTCAAACTAATATGAATTTATAATAAGGCTATGGAAGAAATGAGGGTGTACGAAGCATGATTAAATCCCAAATCCAATGTTTTTAGACAAAATATCTAAGCCACACTGTTAGTAGAAACCATGAATCCTTATATGTATGTTAAAAGTAAATTGTGTAGGGAATTTAAATGAATAGTACGGGATGTACGATTTTCCCTAACCACACAACCCCTACTGCAAACCAATGAATGTGTATTAGATTTTTTAATATATGGAAAAGAAATGGTTGTTTCAATTTTTTTCTAACCATGCACCATGTCCATGGGAGGAGGCATTTGAGGCTGTGATGGGTGCAAAATTTCCATATGGGTTGGCCAACCATACAGCCAAACCATTGAACCCCGTTTTTATAGGTGTAATGAACATTTTTTCCTAATTAATTTTAAGAGTTAACCCAAACCTTATTTATTATTTTTTCTAGAAGATATACTTTAATTATCCCTTGCGTGATCCTTAAGCATTAGTCCTAGGCTTTGTTCCAGTTTCTCTTTTCGATTTATAATTTTTGTGTTGATTGTCTCATTGGATAACAGCAAGTGATATCTTCATTACATAGGATTCATTAATAATTTTTATTTCCATCAATGAGGTTTGTTTAGTGCGAGATATTATGACCAATTTTCAAGAAGTTCATCCATTATCCCATTTTATTTTGGTCTTGATTGAATCAGAGATCAATGATGAATGGGTATTCTTATATGTGATTAATGTTGATGTTTTATTCCTTTTGCCTAAAATTCTAGATTCAAAACCCTTTCTATTCTTTGGATATACTCCGGCCTTTCTAGGCGTTGCTGTCACGACCCATCCTCAGGACCCGTGCCATGACTACCCCAAGCCCGCCTTCCATAGGCAAGGGGATGGCGACTAGCACCAAAGGCATAAATCCCGACAAAAAGGGGAAGGAATCGCCATTATAAGGTAAACAAACACCACAAAGTAAGTAAGATAAAGTAAACACTATGTAAACATGGTACAACTGTATGTTCTGGAATGTAAATGGCCGAGAATACAATCCCAATATGAAAGTAAAGTACAATAATAAAGGAAGTACACAAACTGAAAAGTAAAGCAACAATGTGTAGCCTTCCACTGGAAGTCCCACCTGAAGGGTGGGTATTGATAGCCACCTCAGCTCTTCGGTCCATCATCCGCTCTGTGTACGTCCCACCTAGTGGTCCACCTCTAGGTACCGACCTGCTCCTCATGTCTAAACCACGATCAGCGTTGTCCGTCATCTAAATCCAACACAGCGTAGTGTAAGCATATCCCGTGCAGGGGTGAGTATATGCTACTCAGTAGGGACCCCGAGACCCCCGAAGGTCTCCCAGAGTCCACAAAAGATAATCCACAAAGGAATGATAAAATCACAAAGTAACATTCAACAATACTTAGGTATATGCCCATAAATATACCTAAGTCATCAATTCCAGTTCGGCTCCAACATCCGAGCCCAAGACTAATCACGTCCACATAGGAGTACAACCCAATCCACACAGGATAACGCAACTCAATCCACATAGGAAAGCAAGTCAATCATATCGAAGATATTTATTGAAATTCAAGACTCATCTCATACAGGTATACTTCTTCGTAAGGTGATAGTGATGATCAGATGTAGCCACTGATTCATCTAAGCTGGGACCCATGTAGGATATTAAACCAGATAAGCTGTCAGACCCACATAGGATACAGACCAGCTACTCTGCCAGACCCACATAGGATAGTAAGAACAGAGTCAAACACTGCCAGACCCATGTAGGATAAAAGAATAGTAGTCATCTTCGTTGAACCCATGGAGGATTCCAGAATGGTCTTCATCGCTACCGAACCCACAGAGTATTTCAGTGCAGTCTTCATCGTCCTCAAACCCACAAGGGATTTTAGTACGGTCTTCATCGCTGCCGAACCCATGGAGGATTTCAGTGCCGTCTTCATTGCCGTCGAACCCACTGAGGATCTCAGTACGATCTTCATCACTGCCGAACCCACGGAGTATTTCAATGCAGTCATCATCACTATCGAACCCACGGATGATTTCAGTAGAGTCTTCATCCCTGCCGAACCCACGGAGGATTTCAATGTAGTCATCATTACCATCGAAGTCGCATCCATCTCTAGGTTTCCTCCACACAACATGCTCGTTTCTGGGAGGGTCTGCTCCATGAGCCAAAGGGGGGTCGATACACCAAATGACACATAGTTCGGAGTTGATGAATCCCAATGTTTTGTCTCAACAAAAGGAACTCAACGTGACAGACGACACGTCAATCGGACGCACGGTCTGAGAGTTATTGGATTTTTCATTCCAGGGCCCCGATTGGTTTTTATGTCAAAACCAACCCGATCTCACTCTAACTGCATCCAAACCTCGAGCGGAGTAATCCAAAAGGTTAGTCTTACTAAGAGGAATACAACAAAGTCGAGGACACATCAATCGGACATCCGGAGCTCATGTTATAAGCATTTCTGCTCTGAGCGCCCGGTTGGTTTCGTGTTCGAACCAACCTAGCCATACCAAAAGTTCTCTGAAAACTTGAGTGTAAAATACCAAAACAACCGTCTCGATTTAAGGATCACATCACAATAGAAAGTGCGTCGATTGGAGGTCCGTAGGCCAAGATATGGGCAAAAGAATGAACCTTTTTGGGTTTAGGGGGTTTTGGGCCTGAGACCGACCCGGCCCGAGACCCCCTGGGTCGGCCTGAACTGGGTCGAACCGAAACGGGTCTAGGTCTGGCCTAGCCCCCATAGACCGGCCCGGCCGGCGTGGCCCGGCCCGGCCTGGGCTGCTGGTTGGCCTGGCACGGGTACGACCCGGTGTGGCCAGCTCGGCATTGGCCGAGCCGCCGCGGAAGGGGGGGGGGTGTGCTGCCCCCTGATTGAAATTGTGGCCCCCATGTGGGGGACGATTTCGTTCCAACCAGGGTTTACGAACCCTAGTCTCCCGTCCGAAACGACCAACCCGGTCCGGCCGGCTGGTGCTGCCGCCCAGAGAACCGGCGGTCCTGCCCCTCTGTGGTGTCGGCGGCCGGCGGTTCCGGCCGCCCTGCCTTGCACCACCGCAGGTTTGAGCCGTAGCCTTGTCCGAACGGCATGGCGCGATGGTGTCGCGCCCCTCCGCCATGGCCCCACTCCGGCCGTGGCCTCTTCGTGGTTTTCCGGCACCACGTGATGGTGCCACGGCCTTGTTCGGCCTCCACGGCGCGGCGTGACGGCGATGCACTTCTTCGCCCGTTATTCCTTGTTTCCGCGCGGTGTTGTTGCATGTGCTACCATTAATCGTGCTGCGAAAAACACAACATCAAAGGGGGAGGATGGTCGGCCGTGTTCGTGCGGTCCGACCTCCTCCCGTTAATCCGATAACAGGCAGCCATAAAATAAAGACTAAGAACGACAAGAATAGCCACAAACAAAATTCCAAACCCCTACCTCGATGGAGTCGTCGAACGAGTTTTGTCGCGCAAGACAACATCACAGACAGAGGATCATCGACGTCGCGGTACACGGCGTCGCGGTACATGACTTCGCAGTACAAGGCGTTGTAGAGAAGAGGACCGTCGACGTCGCGGAACACGGTGTCGCGTCGTTGATCTCCGAGGAATCAGCGTTATTCGTCGTCCTTCGTCGGAGGTCGGCGTTCGACGTTGGTGACGGTGTGTTCTTCACATTCTTCAAGGAGGAATAAGATAATCCTCAAGATCGCAAGAGTCATCTCTTTCCTTTCACACAATGAAATTAACCCCCAATAAAATAAGTCATGTATTATTTTATTATCACTCATGCATGCCATTAATTTGAAATTTAAAAACAAATCTCATTCAATTAATGACATAATTGAAGAGAGTTTAATATCCAAATTAATTTTGAGGGTTGACATGGCATTTAAAAGGGGTGCGGGTGAGTTATATATTAAATGCCCGAGAGGGACGTTAAAAGGGATTTGAAGGGGTGGGAATCTTGTGGGCCCCACTTCACTAATATCCTACCTAGTAGAGTTAGGAAATTAGTGGGTCCCACTCCAACCACCAAGCATTGGTTTAAACTACCTATAATAGAAATAAAATTTGTAGCACAATAATTTATTTTATTCTTTAGTTAACCCATTTAACTAAAACCTCACTCAAGCAAACGCAACTCTGGAAAAGGTGTTCGTAAGAAATTACCAGCGTTGCGGCTTTATTGGTGCCCTCAGATTTTGATTCTGAGCACCGGTTCAAAAGTTAGGAAATCCCGCTCATTCGTTCACTGAACATAACTAAGCTAAACATCGGAAACTTATTCCGGGCACACCGGGCCTCGAAATCAGGTGTCGTCAGAAACTTCGTTCCTGTAAAATACCAAAAAAATAAGAAAAAAAATCCCTTGAATTTTACGAGTCTTTACATAACTCCCACCTCAGGGATTTATATCCCCGTAAAGATACATCATAAACTAGGGGAACAAATGTTGGTACTGAGCACGCATCTGAGACTCCCTCTCCCAAGGGCTCTCGTAGAGGTTCCCGTGCTTCCATCTGATGCGCACTAGAGGAATCAACCTCCCACGTAAGACCTGCTCCTGTCGATCCTCGATCTCCCCTGGGACCTCTGCAAAGGTCGCCCCATCATCACGGTCTAGCTCCCCATGGTCGATGATATGCGTCGGGTCATGCACATATCTCCTCAGCTGAGATACGTGGAAGACGTCGTGCACTCGGTGTAACTGAGGTGGTAGAGCCAGGCGATAAGCCACTTCGCCTACCCTTCATGGGACCTGGAAGGGTCCGATGAAGCGCAGAGATAACTTGCTGCCCAGCCAAATCTCAATAATCCACGTCGAGGTGACACCCACAAGAAAACGTGGTCGACATCCTCGAACTCTTGTGGCCTCCACCTCCTTTCAGCATAAGACTTCTGTCGGCTCTGAGCTGTCCTCATCCACTCCTGGATGAACGTGACCTTCTCTATCGTGGCATGTACCATCTCGGGTCCCACAAGTGCTGACTCCCCAGGGTCTGTCCAGCACATAGTTGATCTGCAAGGTCGGCCGTACAATACCTCGTATGGTTCCATCCCGATGGTGGAGTGGTAGCTGTTGTTTTTCGCGAACTCCACCAAGTGTAGGTGGTCCTCCCAGCTACGATTAATGTCAAGGACACATGCACGGAGCATGTCCTCGAGAGTCTGAATGGTACTCTCTATCGAACCATCCTTTTGAGTTTGAAAGGTGGTGCTAAGATGTAGCTGCATCCCAAATGCCTCCTGCAACCCCATCCAAAGCTTGGATGTAATGTGAGCATCTCGATCAGAGATGATAGATGATGGCACACCATGAAGCCGTACAATCACCTGAAATTAGAGGCATCCCAAGCTCTCCACTGAACCCTGCTCTATGATGGGTAAGAAGTGGGCCGACTTGGTGAGTCGGTCGACAATCATCCAAATGGGGGCGTGACATCTCGAAGTACGTGGAAGTCCAGTCAGAAAATCCATATATATCCCATCCCACTTCCACATCCACTTCGGGACCTCTAAGGGATGTACCAAGCCTGCTGGTACCTGGTGCTCCGCCTTCAACTGCTGACAGGTGAGGCATCGAGAAACGAACTCAGCTACAGCCTTCTTCATACCTGGCCACCAGTGCTATCTTCTGAGATCGTGGTACATCTTCGCCACTCCTGGATGTACTGGTGAATGGGAAGTGTGAACCTCCCTCATCACCTCTTCTTGTAAAGCAGTTGGTACCATTGTATGTCCTCTGAAAAGAACGTTGTGCTCTCCTCCTATAGATAATCACTAAGGTGCATGTGCTGAGGATATCTGTGCATGCCACATCTCATAGTCAATGACCCCACACTATGCCTCTCTTACCCACTGAAGAAGTGGAGGAGTGACTGTGAGTGACTGAAGAAGGGCTGCTCTATCTCTATCCACGATGGATATCCGCAAAGCGGCTAGCTGCTCTGTCGCCTCCCCGAGTAGCTGAATTCCCGTCCTCCTACTGAGGGAATCAACTACTACGTTCCATTTTCCAGGAGTATCGACTATCTTAAAGTCATAGTCCTGGAGGAACTCGAGCCATCGCCGCTATCACAAATTTAGGTCCTTCTGCGAGAAGATATAACTGAGACTCTGGTGGTCAGAGTAGACTGTAAAGCGCTCACCCATCAGATAGTGTCGCCACATCTTCAGATCGAAGACCACTACTGCAAACTCCAGGTCATGGGTAGCGTAGTTCTTCTCATGCTACCTCAACTAACGTGATCCATATACGATCACTACCAGCTCCTTCATCAGGACACATCTGAGTCCAGTCCCTGATGCATCGTAGTAGACTACGTTCCCTACTCCCTCCTCTGGTATCCTCAAGATAGATGCGCTAGTCAATCTCTGTCTCATCTCCTGGAAGCTCTGCTGACATCTGTCTGACCACACGAAGGGTTTTCCCTTCTTCTTCAATGTTGAGAGTGGTGCCGCAACTATGGAGAAGTCTGGTACAAACCTCTGGTAGTACCCAGCTATCCCCAAGAAACTCCGCACCTCCGTCACGCTCCTTGGTGGCTCCCAAGCTAGCACTGACTCGATCTTCGCAGGATCCACCACAACTCCAGCCTCAGAGATGACGTTTCCTAAGAAGTGGAACTCACGTAACCAGAACTGAATCTTTGAGAGCTTTCCATAAAGCTGGTGCTCTTGGAGTGTGTCCAGTACAACCCGCAAGTGGTAGGCGTGCTCCTCCTCAGTGGTCAAGTATATCAGTATGTCTTCGATGAAGACCACGACCAATATATCGAGGTGTGGATGAAATATCCTATTTATGAGACTCATGAACACTACTGGAGCATTGGTTACCCCGAATGGCATATCCAAGAACTCATAGTGGCCATACCGACATCTAAAGGCGGTCTTCTGCACGTCTTCATCTCGAACTCTGAGCTGATGATAGCTTGATCTAAGGTCTATCTTTGAGAACCACTGTGCTCCCTAGAGCTGATCGAAGAGGTCTTCAATCCTCAGTAGTGGATACTTGATCCTCACGGTCACCTGGTTCAGGAGACGATAGTCGACAAACAGTCGCAAGCTCTCGTCCGCCTTCTTGGCGAACAATATCGGGGAATCCCAGGGTGAAACACTGGGTCAGATGAATCCCTTGCCCGACAAGTCCTCCAGATGTACCCGTAGCTCTCGAAGCTTAGCGGGAGCCATCCAATATGATGGAGTGGATATCAGGGCTATTCCGGGGTACAGGTCAATATAAAAGTCTACCTATCTGCGAGGAGGTAGTCCTGGAATGTCATCATGGAAAACGTCTGCATACTGATCCACCACTGTAGGAAAACTCGTACTCTGCACATCAACTGCTCCTAGGATGAGGCTAGCCAACTTATGAGTGATGGGATATCCTCTCTTCTGCGTGAGTCTGTCCTACGCTGCAAAGGCTCCCTTCGTGCCGGTGATGGATAACCTGCTCCCGTCGGTGCGTATACACCGCACCTTGCGCCTAATATAGTCGATCTGATCATGGAATGTGGAAAACCAATCCATGCCCAAGACGACGTCGTAAGGCCTTAACGTCGCTACAAGAAGATCCCAGCCGAAGCTCTTGCCTCCTAGAGTAAGCTCACACTGTTGGCACTAGTGTGTAATCGCCGAGTCTACTCCCGTAGGAGTCTCTAGCCATAAGGATCGAGCAAACAGATATGTCGGAATCTCTGAGCTCTGAACGAGGGCAGGATCAATAAAATAATGACTCGCTCATGTGTCTATAAGAACTGCAGCAAGGGTGGTGTAGACACAGATAATACCATGAATCATCTCTGGCACGCCGTGTTCGTAGGCTTCCGCTGCCTGAAGCTGAGACTGTCTCTTCTTGCCAGCTCCCTGTGGTCGGGGTGGACCTCATGGTAGTGGTGGTTGAAAAGCCTCTAAGCGTTGTCCACCACCTGCTGCTCGGCCGACTCCCCTGCCTCGTCCTCTTGATTTTGGTGGACCACCACAGTCAACCCTCTGCCTCTGCCTGGGTGGCCTCTCAACCGTCTGCTGCTCCTCTGCACGACAGGTCGGGCTGTCACGATCCATGTGGCCCTACCCGCCGCATGCATAGCACTGGATGCTCCTGAGAATGATGGATCTGCGCCGTGTGCCCCGCACCTCTGAGCCAGTGTCCTGAGGTCTTCCTCCTTATTGTCTGGTTGCCTGGACCCCTGTGACATCCTTCAACTACCAGCTGCACACGACTCTGCTACATGCTGCCCTGCGGTAGGTCTCGTTGCTGGTGTAGGCTCAGCAAGAAATCTCTCTATGAGAAGAGCTCGCTCCAGTACTTCAGCCTATGTCAGAATGCTTAGGTAGATCGTCGATGCCCTGATCTCATGCCATAGTCCCTGCTCGAAGGTCCGGTCCTGGAAGAATGGGTGACGTACCATGTCCGTCAAATAATGCGAGAGATTGGTAAATCTCGCTGAGTACTGGGCGACCGTCATGCTGCCTTGCCGCAGCTGTAGAAGATCCTGAATGTGCACCGCACAATGGGTGGCTGGGACGAACTCCGAGCAGAAGATGCTCTCAAAGTCCGTCCAGAGGAGAGATGCCTCGCCGTGCACCTGGAGCATCAAGATCCACCATCTGTCAGCTGCCGCGTGCAGGAGTCTCACTGTGAGGATAACCATGAGGTTAGCTGGTGTCCCCACTAACCTAAAAACTCGCACAACTGCCTCTTGACAATCCTCGGCTGCGTGAGGGTCCGTCCCCCTACGGATCATGGGCGTTCACTGACGCTGAAACTCGTGCAGTGCACTAAGGTGACGTGCACTCTTAGCGGCTAGGGCTAGTAGCATCGGTGGCTCGGCAGGTAGTGGTACCGCCGGTGCCTCCGCTGAAAAAGGTTCCTGCACCGAATCCTCATCGCTCGGTGGGCTGTCGTCTCGCACAAAGCTCAGAACCCTAGCTGGCTGCCGTCGTGGGGCCATCCTGAAAAGAAACCGATGCGCCATGGTCGAAACAGTATACCTGGTGAGCTGACAAAAAGTAATCACAAAGAATACTTTTGAAATACACATGCAATCAATGTTTTCGTGTATTGAGTTGGAAATCAGAAGTCCGGGTCCTGGTGTATGGATACGTCGGCACCCGCACCAACATTGGACTCCCTAAACTGATAACCACACTCAATACACTTAACACTATTTCGTCACATAGAAGAAAGATCAGAGTCTTGAGTTATGCGGTAGAACCAAACTCCTCTGATACCAATTTGTCACGACCCGTCCTTGGGGCCCGTTCCGTTACTACCCCAAGCCCGTCGTCCATAGTCCAGGGGTTGGAGACTAGAACCAAAGGCGTAAATCCCAAAAAAAAGGGGAAGGAATTGCCTTTATAAAGTAAAAGAACACCACAGGGTAAGGAAGATAAAGTAAACACTAAGTAAACAAGGTACACTTGTATGTTCTAGAAAGTAAATGGGCCATAATACAAACCCAAATTGAATGTAATGTACAACTGGAACGGAATTACAACAACTGAAATGTAAAGCAGCAATGCCGAGCTGTCCACTGGAAGTCCCACTTGACGGTTGGGTACAGATATTCACCTCAGCTCCTCAGTCCACCGTCAGCTCCGTGTACGTCCCGCCCAGTTGTCCACCTCTAGGTACCTACCTTCTCCTCAAGTCTCAACCACGATCAGCATTGTCCATCGTCTGAATTCAACACAATGTAGTGCGGGATTAGCCCATGCAGGGGTGAGTATACGCTACTCAGTAGGGACCCTGAGACCCCCGAAGGTCTCCCAGAATCCACAAAGGATAATCCA
This sequence comes from Viscum album, assembly GCA_963277665.1. Taxonomy (NCBI): domain Eukaryota; kingdom Viridiplantae; phylum Streptophyta; class Magnoliopsida; order Santalales; family Viscaceae; genus Viscum; species Viscum album. The sequence goes on from OY728136.1 coordinate 766,739,866, forward strand.
CAAAGGAAAGATACAATCATGAAATGACATCCAACACTACTTAAGTATATTCCCATACATATACCTATGTCATCAATTACAGTTCGGCTCTAACATCCGAGCCCACGTTCGATCACATCCACATAGGAGTACAACCCAATCCACACAGGATAACACAACTCAATCCACATAGGAAAGCAAGTTAATCATATTGAAGATATTGATTGAAAGTCAAGACTCAGCTCACACAGGTATACTTCTTCGTAAGGTGATGGAGATAATCAGATGTAGCCACGGATTCATTGATGTTGGGACCCACGTAGGATACTAAACCAGCTAAGCTATCAGACCCACATAGGATATAGACCAGCTACTCTGCCAGACCCACGTAGGATAGCAAGAACAGAGTCAAACACTGCCAGACCAACGTAGGATACAAGAACAGTAGTCATCTTCGTCGAACCCATGGAGGATTTCAGTACGGTCTTCATCGCTACCGAACCCATGGAGTATTTCAGTGCAGTCTTCATCGCCGTCAAACCCACGGAGGATTTCAATATGGTCTTCATCGCTACCGAACCCACGGAGGATTTTAGTGCAGTCTTCATCACCGTTGAACCCACATATGATTTCAGTACGGTCTTCATCGTTGCCGAACACATGGAGGATTTCACTGTTGTATTCATCGCTATCGAACCCACGGAGGATTTCAGTATGGTCTTCATCACTGCCGAACCCACGGAGGATTTCAATGCAGTCTTCATCGCCGTCGAAGTTGCAGCCAGCTCTAGGGTTCCCGAACACAACATGCTCGTTTCCAGGAGGGTATGCTCCATGAGCCAAAGTGGGGTCGATAAACCAGCTGACACGTAGTCCTGATTTGATGTATCCCAATGTTCCGTCTCAATAAAAGGAACTCAAAGTGACAGACGGCGCGTCAATCAGACACCCGATCTGAAAGTTATTGGCTTTTTCGTTCTAGGGGACTGGTTGGTTTTTAAGTCAAAACCAACCCGAACGCACTCCAACTGCATCCAAAAATCGAACAGAGTAAGCCAAAAGGTCCGTCTCAGTAAGAGGAATCCAACAAAGTCAACGACACATCAATCAGATATCTAGAGCTCAAGTTATAAGCATTTCCGCTCCGAGGGCCCGGTTGGTTTTGTGTTCGAACCAACCCGGCCATACCCAAAGTTCTCCATAACATTTAGTGTAAAATAGGGAAATGACCGTCTCGATCCAAGGATCACATATCAACTGACGTTGAATCGATCGGAGGTTCATATCCCAAGATATGGGCAAACGAACGAACATGTCCAGTTTTAGGGGGTTTGGGCCCGGACCGACCCGGCCCGGCCTGGGCGGCCGGTTGGCATGGCACGGGCGCAGCCCATTATGGCCAGCTCGGCGCTGGCCGAGCCGCCATGGAGGGGGGGGGGGGGGGGTGCTTCACCCTGCTTGAACCCCCCCCCCCCCCACGTGGGGGATGCTTCCTTGCCAGCCGTGGGTTATGTCCCCTGGTCTCCCCTCCGAGACGGCCGGCCTAGTCCGGCTGGCTGGTGCTATCACCGCGAGACGCCACGGTCCCGCCCCTCCAAGGTTCCGGTGGCCAGCGGTTCCGGCCGGCCAACCTTGAACCGTTGCGGCTTTGAGCCGCGGCCTTGTCCGACCGGCACGGCGCGACGACGCCGTGCCCCTCCGCCGCTGCCTCTTCATGGTATTCTGGTAGGGCGTGACGACGCCGTGGCTTTGTTCGGCCTCCACGGTGCGGCGCGACGGGGCCACACTTTTTCGCCCATTCTTCTTTGATTCCAAGTGGTGTCATTGCACCGCGCTACTTTTAATCGTTCCATGACAAACAAAACATCAAAGGGGGAGGGGGGTCAACCATGTTCGTGTGGTCCGACCTCTTACCGTTAATCCGATAACAGGAAGCCATAATATAAAGACGAAGAATGGAAAGAATAATCACAAACAAAATTCCAAACCCCTACCTCGATGGAGTCATCGAACGAGGTTTGTTGTAGGAAAGGGACGTCGTAGAATACAGCGGCGCAGAAGGAGGATCATCGGCGTCGTGTTACACGCCGTCGCGGTACACGGTGTCGCGGTACACGGCGTCACGGAGAAGCGGACTGTCGGTGTCGTAGAACACGATGTCGCGTCATCTATCTCCGAGGAATCAGAGTTATTCGTCGTCCTTCATCGGAGGCCGGCGTTCTTCATTGGTGATGGTGTGTTCTTCACGTTCATCAATGAGGAAGAATATAATCCTCAAGATCGCAAGAGTCTTCTCTTTCCTTTCGTACAACGAAATTAACCCCCAATAAAATATGTCATGTCTTATTTCATTATCACTCATGCATGCCATTAACTTGAAATTCAAAAATAAATCTCATTCAATTAATTGACTTAATTGAAGAGCGTTTAATATCCAAATTAATTTTGAGGGTTGACATGTCATTTAAAAGGGGTGCGGGTGAGTTACATATTAAATGCATGAGAGGGAGGTTAAAAGGGATTTGAAGGGGTGGGGATCATGTAGGCCCCACTTCACTAATATCCTACCTAGTGGAGTTAGTATATTAGTGGGTCACACTCCAACCACCAAGCATAGGTTTAAACTACCTAGAATAGAAATAAATTTTGTAGCATAATATTTTATTTTACTCATTACTTAACCCATTTAATTAAAACCTCACTCGAGCAAATGCAACTCTGGAAAAGGTGTTCTTAAAAAATTACCGGCGATGCGGTTTCATTGGTGCCCTCAGATTTCGATTCTGAACACTGGTTCAAAAGTTAGGAAAACCTGCTCACTTGTTCACTGAACGTACCCAAGATAATCATCAGAAATTGATTCCGGGCACATCGGGCCTCAGAATCAGGTGCTGTCAGAAACTGCATTCTTGTAAAATCCCAAAGAAAATTAAGAAAAAAATTCCCTTGAATTTTACAAGTCTTTACAGTTGCATCATAAATTAGTAAACCCTTGAATTAAATGTTAAATTAATGTTAGAAGTTCCATGATGTTGTTATATAAGAGTGGATGTAGTTCACCTTAACCAAAAACTCCCATGGGGTGGGTTCTTCATTTTTACCAAGATTAGTCCATCATTGGGGTGTTTTTAGTTCACTATATATAATTTGGTACTATGTATGTTAATAATGTGGATTGTTAAATGTTGTAAAAACCATATTGAACCATTTCATTTTTATATTAAAGATATGAAATGGACAATCCCTTGTCTTGTATATGATTATGAAAGGATTAGTGAAAGGATTAATGGAAGGATTGTATAAATGGTCTATGATATAGTTATGATGATAATGGAATGTTTATAGAATGGAAATGATGACTCCCTCAGATTCCATGGACATTTACACTCCATGAATTTAACCCAAAAGGATGCCATGGAAAATTCTTCTCCTTGAATCCTATTTAAATTGTTCTCTTGGATGCCTTGGACATTTTTTTCTCATTGGATCTGATTTACCTAAACTGTTATGATTATTTTAAAATTTCAACTCCTTTGATTCAATGAATCATTAAAATGCCTTGTAAATTTCTAAACATTATATCGTATTACTTATTTGGATTACTTGGACATTTCTACTACTTGGATTTTGATTACATGACCAATTTAGATGTCTTTTAAATTTATAATACATGGATATGACCCACGAGGATGACTTGGACATTTCCACACCTTATATTTGGTTTACATGTATTACATGATTTACTAGGATGCAATGGGAATTTCTACTCCTTAGACCCTTTCCCATGTAGTTATGACACATGATTATACACTGTAGACTATTGATTGTTCTCGAAATTCTTAACAGAATACCATTATGATTAAGTTGCTCAATCATAGTGACTCTTGATAGACTAGACTATATTTATTCTATTATTATTACTTATAATACTATTATATATGCACATTGATTCAGATTATATGACTAGAATGGACTTGTTATAAAAACTGTTGCTGATTCCTACAGAGTTATATCTCACATCTTGTTCAGGCCACCGTTTGGTACCTAGACATAAAAAATGGATTCATGATTGGATATGGGAAAAGTACCAATTTTTTATTCTTGATTTATTATTACATAATAGTAAGAGAACACATGACTAGGCTATGGATCCTAATACTATTTTAGATAGTTTCTTTTTGATATTTTATAAATTTGTTACAATTATTATATTGAATTTTTGTTGAAATGTATTTCCTGTATTTTTTATATAATTCCTTGATCGTCATTTGAATATGATAATGTTGGATGAGATTAATTGGTTATTTATATACTTCATGTTTATTGTTACGATGTTTAGTTATCTTATATGCTTCCGCAATTGCATGATTTGATTATACCGCTATGATACTCTCTAACAAAGAGGGTATAGTCTCCCCACTCTTTCACCATGGACCCTCAATTCTAGTCAATAGCCATTGGAATATGGGGAGGTGTACTTCTGTGTATGGGACCCACTAGCTCTGGGTACCATTCAATGGATTTATAGTTAATACATTATACATTAGGGAATGGATCATGGGGGCTCACCCAAACAAAACAAATCTATTGTAAAGGTAACAAAAACTCCATTATATCATTAAAGAAGTAAACACCATTTTCTATGACTACGTCGATTGTACCTTTAGCATTGGTCCATACCCATGTATCATATCCCATGCAATTTATTGTGTCCGGCTCTAAAACTTTTTCATCCCTCTATACTCCTGATTGTATCCATGTATGAAAAATTGTGTCCGTGTCCAGCTAGTTGTCTCCATGTATGTGAGACTCACTAGGTACACATCATTCCATAGGGTATGATTCACACACTATGTGATAGGGTTCAAATACCATGAGATACATTTTTTCATGAGAATACCTAATGCCATAGCCAGTGATTAATACGAGGTGCATGTTATTGTGTTACATAGAGTTTAGTGTAGAATTTCACCTAACCCCCAAGTTCTTCATATAGATTCCTCCTCCACCTCTACCACACCGGTTTCCTCTATGATTCTAAATAGAAAACATGGATCTACGTAAACCACACACATTATCTAATAAACATCTGATCACCGAATATCTAATTTTTTTTGGGGAACCACCACCATCGAGTCATTCCACAACTACATGCCAAAATATAAAACTCAAGATCTAGAACCCAAATTAATCTACCATTTTTTCATTAATCGTTAAATTATATTGTAAAAAAATACCAGATCTAAAATATCAATCTGTTTTACCAAGAAACAGGAACACAATGATTGATTACATGGTGGTTTTTCTAACCACCAGCCCCAACGAGGCAAACCATGATGAGATAATGAAGAATATGGGGTAAAGATATGAACAAAACACAAATGTAAGAAAAAAATAGAGAAAATATTCTTTTCATCCTTATGTCATTGTGGTTATAAATTCTCATACATATATAATAAAATAATCAAACAATAAATCTATAATCCATGATAATATCTATCCCATACCCAAAATGTTCATGATCATCAAATCAAATACATGGATTATTGATTAAAATTCATCATAGCAGTAAATAAACATGGATAAATGCAACAAAAATATGTCATAGCTCAAGATATATAAATCACTGATGAAGAATTATGTTTCTTTATTGTTATTAGAGAGATCATTGATCCCAATGGATCAGTGATCCTCAATCTCGATCTCATCCAAAGTCATTCTCTGTGAATGTTATCCTCCAACTGTTTTCTATATTTATAGGGATTAATGGCCGACCCTGAGATCTCAACAAAACCATATATTATTGATGATGTTAGGTCACTATGTCATAAAAAATAAAACAAATAATATTATTTATTTATTTATCTCAAGACATTATTTTATGAAAATTCCTGATGCTGATAAATATTATGTCATGCCTAGGGTAAACGCCATGATCTAAGCTCAATGAAGGCCTCATATTTGAAATATGGGATTCTATTTAGGATTTATTCCAATTTTTAGGAAAACAGTGAAAACATGATATTAAATATAATTAATATATTTGAAAAAGTATCTTTATGGTCACATGGCCTTAGAATATCACGTCATCTCAATTCTTATCTATGAAAATAATCAATATTATATTCTATATTAATATTGAGAAAAGAAAGATTAATTACATTTTCCCCACATTGGGGATTTGAATTATGGATATATAAATAAAATTCCACACACAAAAATGTGGGTATAGAGTATACATATAAGTATCCCATTCTCATATACTTTATTAACGATTCATATACTTCCATGATAAACACACAAAATGAATCCATCACCCACAGAATATCATCTCATTTCAATCCTCAATATCTATAAGGTAGTCATAAGAATTATCTACATCCTCAATTTCCACACATTTCATATACATAACATATAATGGGTTATACACGTACCTCCATGGTTATGTCATGAGAAAGACCACGTGTACCTGATCTTACTGCAATTTTAATGATAAATGTTAATCCACATCTCCCACTCTATGTAGTATCAGGATAGTGCCAATGGATCATAGAGATATCCTACCTCCTCAGACAAACATATTCATTCCACATCTAGGTGAGTCTCATATGAACACATGACCTCCCTTCTAAAACTGAAAAGGCCTTCTTTTCAATTACACATTGTATATATAATGAATTTGTGTAGTCCGCATCCACACCAAGATTATCTGCACCATCTTTGTATTGTCTATCACCAACTTTGTCCCATTAAATACCAACTATCCTGGCTTAGTCCCATGAATTAATGACCTATAGGGTTTCCCGTACATGTCCTTGAATGGTGCCATACTGATGGTGGAATAGTAAATGTTATTTTATAAAAAATCCAGTTATTGGAGATGATCCTCACAACTATGGCCAATGTCTAACATGTAAGCTCCTAGCATGATTCCATAACATGAATGGCCCGCTCAGTTTGGCCATATGCCAAAGGGGTGAAAAGCCATGCCCAAACACAACTGAGCCCCAAAAGAATCCTGATATCCCTTCTATAATAGAGATGTTAAGTGAGAATCATAGTCAGAAATGATGTTCGAGGAAGGTCCATGGAAACATAATATCTCTTGGATGTAAAGGACTCGCATGCAATCTACTGAAATCTACTCTCAGACAGCTATTAAATGTGATGACATTGTTAGTTGTTTGATGATAAAAAAATGGAATCATGTCCTATGGAAAACGATGGTGAATCATTCATTAAATCCATGGATATCCCATCACACATAAACACGGTCACATCAATGGGTTGAGATAATCTGTCAAGTACCTGGTGCTCAATAATCATTTCTTAAAAAGTAAGGAATTATGAGTAAAAATATGAAACACTGTTCTTCATCTCTGAATTATATAACTACCACTGATTGTCCTGCAAAATGTATTCCACACATGGATATATTGTTTAGGGTGAAGTATGAAACACCATCAACATCTCCTCTCTAAGCACAACTGGTACCATTATCAATTCCATAAATATAACTATATTCTCCCCACCTATATAATATATATCTGGATCATTTATAATAGATATATGAGCATGTATGTTCATATATTCAATATCCCCAAGTTGCACCTCCTTAACTTTTTGTAATAGGGGAGTTGTAACATCCGTCAAATAGAGGTAGGATACACCATCCCCATCCACAAAGTAAAACTAAAAAGTGTAAATCTTATCGGATGTCTCACTCAGGAACTAAAAACAACATCTTATGATGAGGGGACTTTTGACCATGTTATTTTCCTAGGAGTGTAAAAAATTTAAAATTCATAATCTTGGAAGAACGTTAGCAACTGTCCCAACATCATGTTATGTTTTTTTTGATATATTATATACATGAAACTATTATGTTCATAATAGAAGATAAATCGATCACCCATAAGGTAATGTCCCTACATTTTCTATGTGAAGACTATATCTACTAACTCAATATCATTGTTCCTATAGTTCTCTTCATGTCGTATCAACTGAAACAAACCATAGGAAATCACCTCTTTCTTTTGTATCAAAGCATATCCAAGACCAACACATGATTCATTTTAGAACACTACATACCTGACAACCTCATGAAATCATTATATTTGAGAACTCATGAATATTTACTTTAACTCATTGTAATCATGTTACCACATATATTCCAACATGAAAGGATTCATATTTCAGGTGAATATTTTCTATAGATTTTATATCCTAGGTAAATTAGGTAAAAATCTCAGGTAGTAGTCTACCAACCCTTGGAAGCTCCACACCATCATCACTCTCTTGGGTGGATACGATGTTAACATTTCATTGTCCTTGGATGGATCCAGTGATAAAATTTCATCCATGATAATATGTCCGAGATAGTGTAACTCCAAAATATAGAACCAAAACATCTATATCTTATCATAAATCTTATACTTTTTGATGACTTTCATAACCATCCTCAACTATCTCACATGGTCCTTCTTGGAAGCTGAGTACACTTGGATATAATCAATTTAGACTATGAAAAACTACTATAAGAATGGATGAGGGATCTAGTTCATGATCCCATGAAAACTTTAAGGTTGTTATTCACACTAAATTATATCTCTACGTACTCATAGTGACCCTAACGATATTAGAAATCTGCCTTTGGTATATACTCATACTGTAATTGCAGTTGTTGGTAGTCTGATCTGAGGTCAATCTTTGAGAACGATCATGAACCTTTAAACTAATCGAAGAGGTAATCTATCATCATAATAAAATACTTTTTCTTTATGGTCACCTAGTTTAGGTTACTATAATCCACACACAACTTCAATCTTCTATCTACATTCTTGGTGAACATCATTGGGGAAGCCTAGGGTGAAATACTCTGGGTGACAAAGACCATCCTCTGCTAGTCATCCACTATCATCCTCAACTCACAAACCTCTATCTAATAAATATGATATTATCACATAGTTATCAAGATATTCAAAGGGTTAATATCTATATTGAAGTCTATTTATTCTAATGGAGTTAATCATTAAACATCGTTATGAATGATGTCCCCATACTCCACCGCCATTGTAGAAAATTGAAAGCTCATAGCATCCAAAGAACCAAGGGACATTCTAAAAAATTGGTGTGTAATCGGTTATACCCATATATGAATGAGTCTGTTCGGATCTTCAGAAGATTATTTTTCAACCATATCAGAATACATCAACACTTCCCTGCGAACAAACCACCTCCTAACCTGAAAAAAATATATCCTCGCAACAGTTATAGATAACTATGTCAACACCTAAGAAGATGTCATAATGCCTCATTATTTCTTCAAGAGATCCCAACAGAAACACTCATATCTGATACATTTTTTAGACGATTAGAATATGTTTTTTTATCTCTGATTCACCTCAAGTGGGTGTCTCCAAGCACAAGGGTAGATCCAATGGATCTTGTGTAATCTCTATGTCTCAAAATTTTTAAGTGAAAATAATGGAGGGACATAAAATTGTATATATAAATATTGCAGTTAAAGTAAAGATGTAACAGATCCAACATCATATCATCTATATATCTCTTGGGTCAAAAGATTTAACCACCTACATCTACACTCACATTTATCCTCAAGCACCCTTAGCATTGCATAGACGAGCTGGGGGTGGTGGTGGTAATAATTCAAAATACCCAGCACCTCTAGCTACCCTCTTGGACCCTCTACCATTTCTTTCACCCTACAAACCCACCCTATACTACCATAGACTCTACCTACCTAGCCAATGCACTATCTCTCTATCTGTTGCACACTGGGTCTGGTAATCTCATGCAATATTTCCCTAACAGTCACAAGATTAGCTTCACCTTTCTCTATAATGAATATATCTGTATTTAAATCCTCAAATACCATATCCTATGTCATATGATTTTATACTAAAATTTATCCAAAATCTAAATCCATATGTCTGTCGTCAGCTACCAACAGTTGTAGTCTCTAGTCTTGTGTTCCCACATCTTGCACAAAGTGTTTTTGTCTTCTTAGCTGAAAAGTTCTCACGTATTAAGGCATGATCATTCACCAAGACATAGGTATGAATTCATAAAGGTATCATTTTAGCATGGATGTATTTGGGATGTCCTTTCTCAGAGGTTTAATCCCCAATGATCTGGTCATGCATTATATTTTTAGAGTGTTGAGAGAGGTTGGTGAACCTGGATGAATAATTATCCATAATTATACTTCCCTTCTGATTATGTAAATGTTCCTTTAATTAAAAAACCCTAAACATATCTTGAAAAAACACTCTAAAAATTTACTCAGAATCTAAACATGCAAGAGTAACCTCATACTACAAGTAGTTCACAAATCCCCACTATCAACTTATAGATCCATGAAAAAGGCTCAGTTCCTAGACCACTATCTGGTCTGTAGGAATCCTAATAAGATGGAAGACTCACATCACCACCTAAAGATAGTACTAAAATGACTATGGGTTTGGATATCACTTGAACATGAGGGGTCTCTAATGATAAAACTCCAGAATCTTGCTAATCCTTCACACCTAATCCCATGGTACTACTTGTAAAATATGATTCTCGAAATGTAGTGGTACGACTGGTGTACCACACAGATCTAACACCTCCCGAATAGGTCCCTGCATCAAATCCTTACTAGTGAAAATAAGTATGTGAATTAAATGGCCAAATAAAATCCCACCAAAATAAACTAAAATAAGTCTAGCATTTAAATTTAAAGTGGAATTCTTAAATTTACCAACCAGAACACCCCTCAGTATGTTTAGATATGTTTGACCTGCCTAATCTTAGTCCCTCTAGAACTCCACATAAAGGTAAGTTTTATGCATACGATATGTCACGCGTGGGAAAATAAAAAGTATGGGAGTATAAAAATACATGGTAGGTTACCTTGAAATCACTAAGCATGTTGAATCAAGAATAATTGGCATCTTGTCACAAGGTAATTTCATCAACATACACAATAAGAATATCCTGATATACTCAATGTAAAAAACAATCTCAAGGAATGGTGAAAACTGTAATTCTAGCCTAGGATTTATGCCTGATGGTTTCATGAAACACTATTCTAATAGAATATATTCTAGGATTCAGATAACACTGATGGCATGTACTTAAAATTTCATGTTTTTCAGATCTCACCATTAGTTGTAAATTCTAGAATTATAGGGAGATCACTACATAAATTTGAATCAAACCCAAAGCCATTGGATTTAATAATAACCCAAAAAAGATTTACTCACTATGTAGGGGATCAATTCCCATGTAGTGTTTTTCATAAAGAAAACATGTACCCCACACAGGGAAATGGAAATGATATAGAATCTCACTCTAACCCGAATAGAGGGATTCCCACAACTCTATCCAAGAATGTTGTTTCATAGATGAGATCACAATCATATACATTGGTTGAGACTTTATAAAAAACTGTCAATGAATTGATAGAAGGGATTTAACCTAACAAAACATGTCCATCATGAAGTGAACAAGGGCTCCAAGCCATCATTGATGTAGTACATCGTGTGTAATATTAGTAAATGGAATGTCCCTTGAAACCATGTCCTACCCATGTATCAAGGATAGTGCTTGTGTTCATATCAGAGTACATGGAATGTCAGAGCCCATGCACTTCTGACCCTTAATATGTATGATTGGGTGTGCCCATGTCCAATTATCCATGTCTGTGTCTGGACACGTCCCAGAGTACTCCTTGAGATTTCGAGTAAAGTCACACACCAAGTGATAGGGGTCGTATTTCAAAAATTACAAAACTCCTTTAAAAACTCAAAACCATAACCAAGGCTCCAAACAAAGTGTGTGTTCATGTGTTACATGTTGCGTAGTGAGTAGTTTCATAGAACATGCATGTTATTCATGGATATTACTCACCTTCCACTTCTGCATGAGTTCCATATAAATTATCACTAAAAATTGTTAATATAACATAATGTAACTTGATATACACAAAATATATGATCGAAACCATCCATATCATTTAGAGAACCTATATTGCCGAGTTGTTCTATAACTGAACTCTAAAACTACAATCGAAGATCTGAAACCCAAATCGATCAACTATGATTGACTTCTCCGTTCATTTCATTCATCAAATTTATCATGAATCTATGATTTCAATCCATTTCACCGAGAAATGGGCACACAGTGATCACATACCAGGAATTTTATTAAACCTTCATCCCAAAATAATGCTGGCACTGAAAGAATGAAGTATGGAAGGGGGGATGCACAATTCAAAAATGATAGCAATGGACCTTAGAAAATATATGTGTTGGCCTTGATTCAATTCCTTTATAGCGATTAATGAAGAGATAAAAAATAATCGAAATAATACCTCTTCCAGGATAATATGTATCCTATACTGACAATACACACGTTCTGAAAATCAATTAATTAGTTGATTGATTCGTGTTTGTTTTAGGAATAAAAAATGGGGGTACATATAAATTAAAAAATTCCTACCCTAACATCGATCAATCACTAATTAATAGTAAATCTACATCATTTTCATTGGTAGGATCCTTGATTTTAATGGCACAATGATCCTCAATCTCGATCTGATCTGATGACATTCAAAAAGAATGATTTCCTCCGATGGTCCTATAGCTTCTCAAGGTTTGGTATCCAACCTTATGATATACTCATAAATGTATAATTATATAAGATTTATGTTAATTGTGTCATAAAAAATAAATGATTAACTTAATTCATTTATTTTATTAATTCACACATTATCACACATTATAAAAACATCATACACAAAAAAGGTTATCTCATGCTTAGGGTAATTCCCTTGATCAGACCTCAATAATGACCTTAAATATTTTATCATAGCCACTCTTTTATAATTCAACCACTTTTTTCATAAAAAACATTGCTTGTGTGATATTAACTATATTTGATACATACCAAAAATTTATTTCGGCTCACTGAGACATGGAATCTCATGTTGTATCAGTTCCTAGATTGGAAAATAATTCATATAACATTCTAATGTAACAAATGAAAATATAATATTCAATACATTTTATAAACAATGGGGCTTATATCCAATTAATAAAAATGGATTCACAAAGAGATGTTTGTATTGAGCACACATATGGTTTTCCCACTCCAAGGTTCTCTCATGAAGATTATCGTGATGCCTACGGACTCACACAAAACCAATTGCTCACCCATAAAGGATTCTACCATTAAAATAATAAATCTATTCTTTTTACTATGAAAAAATTTATCCATCCTCATTGTCTATCTTAGACTAGCTGGAAACTTGCGACATGTCATGTACATACCTCCTAAATTTGAACATGTGGAACACATCAACTTTCTAGTCTAATTTCAATGGTAGAGATAAGCAGTATAACACAACTCTAACTCTATTTAGTATTTGGACATGGCTAATGAGTCTTGGAGATATATTTTCACCTCATCTAATCCTCATCATTCTATTTCGAGATAAGACCAATATGGGAACATGATATCCCTCCTCGAACTCCATTGGCCTCATTCATCTATCCACATAAGACTTTAAACAGATTTTTGTAGTCATCATTCACTCTTGGATGATCTGCACCATCTTTTTAGTGGCTCACACCAAATCTGGTCCCATAAGTGTTGACCCTCCTAGTTCTATCTATTATAGTGGTGACCTATAGGGCCACTCGTACAACACCTAGAATGGTTCCATATGAATGGTATAATGGTAGATGTTTTTGTACACAAATTCCATTATTGGTCAGTGATACTACTAACAAAATAAAATGTCTAATATAAATGCACGAAACATGCCACCCAAGACATAGATAGACCTCTCAGTCTAGATGTTAGTCTGGGGGTAAAAATCTATGCTCAAATGTAACTCATTCCCAATCGATTCCCTCAATCCCATCGATAATTGAGATTTGAATTTAACATCACAGTAAAAAACTATAATCAATGGAACACTGTTGAGTCAAACATTTTTTTGCATGTAATGTCATCCCAATCTCTTTAGTGAAATCTACCCTTAGATAGATATAAAGTTGGACAACATAGTGAGTCATTATATGATCATCGACATGGAATCATGTCCACTTGATGTACCTAGTAACCCCACCATAAATTCTATGGATATCCCATCGCACTTCCACTTTTTCACTTCAAGGGGTTGAGATGAACCATCTAGAACATATTTCTCAACCTTTACATACTAACAAGTAAGGAATAAAGAGACAAACTCTACAACTCTCTTATTTATCCCTACATAATAGAAATAGAATCTTTGAGCCTGGTACATCATCACCACACCTGGATGTACTACTATGGGAGGGTAATTTAACTCCCTGAACACCTCCTCTCTGAGAGAAATTGGTACCACTGTTTGTACAATTAAAATAAAGACATTCTCCCCACATTAATTAAATTCATCATGAGCATATCCAATGCATATTTAGTATGTAGTGTCTCATATTCAGTATCCCAATATATGCCTACTTGAATTACTATAATATTAGAGGGTTAAAAACCATTGATTGGAGGTAGGATACACCATCCCCATCAACAAATTACATCTATAATGTGGGAAAATCCATTAAAACCACTATTAGAAACTATAAAAAAACATTTCATACTGAGGTAATAATATACCATGTCCCCCTTACCATGATTATAGGCAATTTAGATGTAAAAATCCTCTGGGAACCCTTGCCAACACCTCTGTCTCATATTACGGTCAATCTAAGAGAAGATATACATGAGACTCCTATAGTTAGAATATGAAATAAACATCTCACCCATAAGGTTATGTCATGAATGGATTCTTATTTTTGACCTCTTATTCATGTTATATTTTTTCCTTGGATTTTTCTCTCGATTTTTAGGTGTGAAAGGTTTAAATTTTTAGTTTTGGAGTTTGTTTCTCCAAGTACATGGTTGATTAATGGTTAGATAAATTGTGTAGCTCAGCCCAGGTAACCATGAAGCTTTGGAATGCTACTCTTTTAAAGAACATGACCCACACACTGTCATTCAAACCATGTAGAGTGTTTTATTTAAACCACTATCTCATTATAGAATCATTTTTCATGGTTCGCGCATAGTTTACCAAACTAAGTGAAAAAACCGTGTTAGCTTCCCAAAACATAAAAATTATAAAATACCTAAACTAACCATACGAGATATTAACCCAAAACCCAACAATTTCTTCCCCACCTATTATGTATATCCCTAGGGGTTATTCGTTTTTGTTCGTTAAGCATCTTTAATCTTCCATTGGTGTAGATATATGGAGTTATTCTTCTTTTAAGGGTGATTTCTCAAGGTAATATATTCCCTTATACTCTCTCTTTCTCTTTATTCCATTTTTTCTTTATGAATAATTATCCCAATGACAAGTGGATCCGGGTTTCGTGATTAAATTGGTTTATTTTAGTGTTTTTGAGTGTTTATGGTTCTTCATTGTACATCGTGGCTCTTGAAACCATTTTCATGTGGTTTCTGGAATGCATTGTTAAGGGGTCGTGATATTGAGGTAGGATTCCAATTCGTACATGACTTTATAATTTAATATTCACTAGTTTCTTTATTTTAAAACCATCCTTTTGAATAAAATAGTGTTTTATGATCTTTTGAATAAATTTTTGTTGTGAAAAGTTTCCACTTATACCTTGTTTTTTGATAAATGACATTGTTTTATTATATTGCACATTATAAGTGTTTGAGAAAATTCCATGTTCGACTTTGTGATTAGTGTGTGATATCTAAAGCATATTTTTATTGGTAAATATATTTGTAGAATTTGAAAATATGGTTTCTTTTCTTTAATTGTTTTCCAAGTGGTTTTTTATTTAAAATATGTGTGTATTTGGATTTGGAAACTAGTTTGACATGTGACGGTGGATTGTGTATTGTTTTTCATTTTGATAAAAGTTGATTTGTACTGAAAATGTGATGTGAGTGTTTTAAAGGAATGGTTTTATAAATTATTGTGAAATAAAAAGAAGCGTGTATTCATCCCTTTTTGGAAAGGTTGTTTGGGTTAATGGATAAATGATTTTTTTGTGAAAAATAGATTGAGGACTATTTAGATATTTTTTGAAAATGATTAAAGTGTTTACAATGAATCTCTCCTTGGATAATTATCTTCATGAGTTTATTTTTAAATTGGGCGACGTCGTCATTGTGGAATCAGTGTGACCCATTACATCATGAAAAAAAGGGAGATCCACGGTGTGGAATCCTTTGTGATCTATGTTTTTATGGTAAGAGATTTATCTTTATAGTGACTCGAGTGATGCATGTTGTGTAAATTGTTATATATTTTTATGTGGATGGAATCATAATTGGAATAAATTGTCTCACCCTTTTCTAGTCTCTTTAAATGGAGAACCTGACATTACTATTCAATTTTCTGGGAATGATTTATGTACTATCTAGATTATCAAATAGCTTGTGGACAATAACATGATGTTATATTGAGTTTTATTATAATGGGATTTTGGCCCTTAGCTTTTACCATGTGAGGTGTGGCCAAGAATATTGGGGTATTTGATGTTATCGAGTGAGGGGTTCTTTCTTGGATGATTCAATATGTATTTTCATGTTCTAAATTACTCATGAGATCATAGATTCACTCATGTCTATTGTAATATAGTTACTTTTAGTAATGATTTAGATTATTCATGGTCTGTTACTATTCTGTTCTTATCTTCAATACAATTACTATATCATTATTATTTTGTTCTCACATGTTCTATGTTTCTTTGCAATGTGATGAGTTAGATTTACAAGGATTATGAAGAATGTTTTAATGTAAAAAAATGTATAATTTTTTGTTTCATTTTTAAATATAAGCATCACATTCCTCTTCAAAATCTTAATATTGCTTGAATGAAAAAGAACAACTATTTGGAAGGAAAACATAAATTGGCCATATTTTCTTTTAATGTTAAAAAATGTTGAAAATAATAATAATACATATTTTATTTCAAACATGAATTTGATTTTTATTTTATGTTAATGGATGTGAATTCAAAATATATATTTTTATTAATAGTTACCAAGTTTTAATACACACTCCTATATTTATTTATTGCTTTTACCTTGTCGTACAGGTCTTAACTTGTTCTCAATTTCCATGGGTGATGGTTGGTTTTGGTTTGAGAGAGTAACCCTCAAAGTCTCATGAATACTTTCATTCATCTAGTGTAGTTTATGTTGTGTTGTATAGTCTGTTATATTTTGAAATTTTTTAAAATATGTTATGTTGGGTATTTATATATATTTGGGTTGATATTTTTATTTTTTCTATATATTTTTTTAGTTATATTTTGAGAAACTATTCTCCTAGTTACTATAATGATTCCTGGTAAAATTTTCTAGCCTATATATATTGGGAACGCCCTTTGGGAATTTCCACTAATCGACTCGAGTGACGTATTCAGGGTGGACTATGGATTGTTCGTGAAAAATGGTATTAGAGAGAGTTTGGTTCTTGAAGGGACCCAGAATTCAATGATTCTTTTTTTAGGGATATTATGGTAGTTGGAGTAGTACTGTCGGAGATCGAAGTGCAAGTTTGGGGGAGTGTCTGGCCAACACATTTTAGACCAAATCTTGAGTTTCCATGGTTTGTCGAGTTTGTTGGTTTCATTTTCTATTTAGGTAGTCTGGTGTTGGGATACAAAAAGAGATTTTAAATGGAGGTCTTGGTGAGATCATAGCACATGGAAATCCATTGGGAAATGTGGACATGGTCTTAGAGTAGTCACTATGACTATCATGTGATTGCAGTATGACTTCTAAACATATGACAATGTAACCCATCAGTACTAGTTTTCTATTGTGGATTGTTTAGGGTCTTCATATATTCTGAAAATTATTTCAAAAACACTTTTTTATAATATGGAAAATGGATTTTTCAAAAATGATCATGGGATAAAAAGAAATAACACAGATGAATTTTTTTTAATAATCAAAATATAGAGAAATATAACTTTTTGGTCTGGAAAACCATAATTTTTTATAAAAGTTCTTGGAAAGTTGATTTAATCATAAAGAAATGATTTTTGATAATTTTTTTTTGATGAAACAGGATTTTTGAGCTGATGAAATATGTTTTGAATAAGATGAATTGGATTGGTCATTTAAATATGAAAATTATTTTTGGTTTGGTCTTAAGTGAGATTTGTAAATAATTGTCAAATTTTAATTGAGAATGTTTTGTTTTGAACATTGATACTTTCCATGGGTGGTGACATGCATGGTTATGTGTGGAAAGTGTATGGTTAATGGAAATGATGGATCCGTTCCTAGTGTGGAATAAGTTAATACATACCCGGATTATAATGATATTGGGCATGTGATTGGGATTTTAAAAATTCTATTAGTGAGTGTAAAAATCAACCATGTCCGTTTTTCATTTTAAAAAATTTCTAAAATGTAAAACATTGATTTTTTTGAAAACCAATTGTTTTGTGGTTCCCCTTTTTATATTTTGAGAAGTGTTATTTATGTCATGTTGGGAGTTTGAAATATTTAGAATTTTTTTGTTTTGAATTGGTGTTTAGTGGTTTTTTAGAATAGGGTTTGGGAATTTTCAAGCTAGTTTCTCCTTTTTTGTTTGAATTGATTTTTTGTTAATGAGCTGGATACGATTATGCTCTTGAAGTTCTAATTTCCTAGTGTTCTCCCTAAATTAATTTTATGGATGCTTATGGTGAAGCCACATGTGATTCCCAATTACAAGGATTTCCAGATGATCAATATAAGGATTTCATTCATGAGTTAAAAAACCACAATCCATTTTATTTATTTTCTTGTGGATCCTATGAAAGAGAAAGAGAGGATGCGGAAAACAGAAAAAAATCAACATTCATGATTTTCATTAGTTAGGGTAGATGTGGTTTTCTACCTTCATTCTTGAAGGTTTGACCTACATGTGGTAGAAGTCAGTTTCTTGGGAAAACCCTCAAGATGATCTTACATGGGTGTTTATAATGGTTTCATTCATCCAGAAGTATTTCTATTTTGTAGTGATGGTGAGAAAGGTAATTGAGATGTTTTGTTTATTATAGGGTGATAGATAAGTGTTTCGGTACTTTTTTAATTTAATGAATGTTTTACCTTACCTTTTAAAGAATATTGAAGATGATTCCATGAAGCCTTTTCATTTTGAGTTTTGTATTTATCCTGGTCTACAATCGAATGTGTCAGTGTTCAATCAAACTTCTTTTGTCGATGTGGTGACGTAAGAAGTTCAAGTTGATGCTTTGAAATATGGAGTTCATAAGGTAGTACTCCTTCTATATTTTCTTGGAATAGTTGATGGTATTTCAATTAAGGATTTAGTCAAGTGGACTAAATCTATTGGAGTTGGTTGGGTGATTAAAAGTCATTTGGTTCTATCATCATCTTTTTATAGTTATTGGGTATTGGGTGTCATCATTTCAGCATGTCAGTTCATAAATAATCTTCATATTTGAATGCTCTGATGATCTATCATATATGTGTATGCCTAGGTAACTTGTAATCTATAAACTAAGGTATTTATTGAAAGTTATGTGGATCCAGTTTTCAAGAGTAGAGTTCTAATTTGGACTGATTAAAATTACTTTCCTATGTATGCATCCTTGTTATAATAGTTTTAACTGGTGGTGTTTCATGGTGTTGTGTTTTATTTAAATTTTATAGATAAATGGTGTTGATTTTCTTATGAACATCTGTTTAAATGGAACCATGCATGGAAATTATGTATTTTTAATTTCGAATGGGGATTATAAGCTTCTTACTATGAGTACAGAGATTATAAAATAATTATATCTCTAGCCATATCCCAAATTGAATCTCTAATATGGTCACGAAATCCCAAGGGTGCGATGGACCACATTCTAGATTATTTATTTACTATAGAAATAGAGAAAGATTAATTTTCCATGTTATAGCGCTTTCATTCCCCTTGTTCTCAAGGGGTTCTGATTTGCATGTATGTATTCATGTAGGATTGATCTAGCTGGATCCTAATGGTGTGGAGGCCAACTTTAGCTATCATCGAGATTTATCCTTTGATAAATCAATGTTAGTTTTTCTTATAACGGTGTATATTCTGTTCTGAAATCCTGTGTTAAAATTTTTATTTGTATATGTGTGAGGTCTAGTGTCAAATTATTTATTTTTAATGTTATCTAATTATTAATTTTCATTCATTTTGGGTAAACATTGATATTTTTTCCATGTTCCAAATAATTTTGTGTATGTTGCAGCTTGATTGTTTCCCATCATTTTTTCAAAAATAGTTTTATTTATATTATTTTCTTCAAGAGTGAGACATGAATTAAGTTTGTAGGTGGTTTAATTTTTCATGGTTTAAGAGGTTGAGTGGTGTGGTAATGGAATCATTAGTTTTTGATCGATCAACTAGAAAATGTTGTGTATTTTTGAGGGTGGGAAGCATTAATAGTGGGTAAAAGTATCACACTGGGATTCATATTTTTGATCTTGGATCTAGTT
Source organism: Viscum album (assembly GCA_963277665.1). Lineage (NCBI taxonomy): Eukaryota > Viridiplantae > Streptophyta > Magnoliopsida > Santalales > Viscaceae > Viscum > Viscum album. The sequence continues at coordinate 766,760,371 of OY728136.1, forward strand.
TATATTTTTGTTTTTGGTTTATCTCTCCATATTAGTGTGTGATGAGATTAAATTTTGATTTTCTGGTGTTTTTTCCTTGGCACAGGGTTGGTGAAAAGTTTGAGGAAATAATCCGGATCAGCCTAGGGAACCATTCATCTTTTGTATTTATCTAGTCAATGGTTCACAACCCAGACATGGTCAGTCATAAAACACAGATAAAATATGGGAATCCACTATCTCATGGTTGAATCATTACATGTTTTTTGCACACAGTCTAAAAACTCATTTAAAAACCATGTGGGCTGCGCAAGACTCAAAAGTTATGAAATCTCCAACCTACCGTTATGGTATTTTAACCCAAAATTCACTCATTTATCACCAAATGGTTCATACATCCCCTAGGGTTACTCTCTTTTGTTATTAAAGACACCTTCTTCCTCTTTTTGGGTAGATAAATGGATTTCATAAAGTTTTAAAGGAAATTTCCCAAGGAAATCTCATCTATTATCCTCCCTCGTCCTCTTTATTCCATTTTCACTTGATATCTATTTCTACCATTATTATGTGGATCTAGGGTTTCTGTTTATCTTGATTTATGTTGGAGATTTTTTGTTTCAGGTTACTATTTTTAGATCATGGATCTTGGAACCTTTTTGAGGTGGTTTTAGATGTGCATTATTGAATCACATTGATTGAGGTAGGTTTCCCTTTGCACATTACATTATAATTTTATATTAACTGGTGTATTTTATTTCACACCTTCCTTGTGAACTAAATTGTTCCTTATAATCATTGTAATAATTTTTTAGTGTGAAAATTGTTGACTTACACAGTATTTTATGATAAATAGAATTTTTTTTATATTGAACACACCAAGTGTTTGATAAAATTCCCGATTGGAATTTGTGTTTAGTTTGTGGCATCTAAAGAATGGATTGGGTTTGAAAATATATTTATTCAATTTTAAAAAAATTTTGGGTTTCTTGAAAAGGGTATCCAAGTGTTTTTTTGTTTAAAATATATGTGTATTTGGATATTGAAAGGGGGTTGACATGTGATGGTGGGATGTGGACTGTTTCGTATTTTGATAAAAGTGGATTTGGCTTATAAATGTGATATGAATTTTTAAAGTAAATGTTTTATATGTTATTGTGATATAAAAAATAATTTTTTATCCCCTTTTGTAATGTTGGGTTTGGTTCTCTTATAAATGATGGTTTTTGTGAAAAAGAAATTGTAGAACATTTGGATATTTTGTGAAAATGGTGAAAGTGTTTAGCATGAAAAATCCCCTTAGATAATTCTCATATATATATATATCACTTTTTAATGGGTGTTAGGTCCCCATGGTGGAATAATAGTAACCCAATACGTATTGTGGAAATGGGAGATCCTCATTGTGGACTCCTTTGTGATCTATGTGTGTAAGGAAAGAGATTAAGCCTTGCGATGAATAATATGATGCTTGTTGTGTAATTTAGTATATATGTGTATGTGAATGAATTATTGGTTGGAATTAGTTGGCTCACCATTTTCTATAATCATTAAAGTGGGAAAATATCACAACTATTGAATTTTCAATGAAATATTTATGCTCTTGTTAGGTTACACAATATCTAGTGACCATAGCCTGAGGACATATTGAGTTTTTTTTGTATGGGATGTACCCAACCATATCTACCCAGTGCAGTGTTGTTGATATTTTGTGGATATTTTATGGAATAGAGTGAGTCATTCTTTCTGGGATGAGTCATTATGTATTAGTTTGTTATGTATTATTCATGATTTCTTCAGTTCACCCATGTTTATTTGAACGTATATGCTTGTTTTAATGAGTGTGATGATTTTTTGTTTGTCACCCGTGTGTTATTATTTATATTTCCTTTATTATATTATTATTGTAGTGTTCTTGCATGTTGTATTTTTATTTGCTAAGTGAAGTGTTAGCTTTAAAATTTTTTTGAAAAAATATTTAATGTAGAAATATTTTATACTCTCTTGTGCCATTTTAAAAAGTAAGAATCATTTTCCCCTTGAAAATTATTAATGTCACATGAGTATAAAAGAACCTATATTTTAAAATAAAATGGGAATGGGATGTATTATGCATTAAAGTGAAAATGTTAAAAACCAAACATTAATATATTTTATTCAAATCACGTTGTTTGTATTTATTTTATTTTAAAGGAATTGTATTGGGAAATGATTTGTTCAGGAATTCATACTGAAAGTTAATACTCATTCAAATACTTATTTCATATTTTTATCTTCTGGTGAATATATTTGCTTGATTTTTATATCTATAGTCAATGGTTTGTTTTTGGTGTCAAAGTGAGACCCTCGTGGTCACATGGAGATGTGTGGTCATCTGATGTAGTCTGATTGTTTTATATTTTTTATTTGTTTAATGATGATTAGTTGATTATTTATATATATTTGTAATATTTAATTTATTTATGCTATTTATTTCATTTATTTACATTCAAATAAATAGTTTCCTTGGTCACTCTGATGATTCCTTATACTAGTTTCTAGCTTGATGGGATCATGAACACCCTTAAGGCCTTGACCTAGATCGGATCTGGTGACAAGTTCAGGGTCGACATAAGTTGATTCATGATAGGAAGTGTCTACATATCATTAGTGTGATGAATAACACATCTAAATCAATATCATGGGGTGTGTAGTTCTTCTCATGTGGTTTCAACTGATGTAAACCATAGATAGTCACAATATTCCTCTACATCAAAAGACAACAAAGACCACTTCCTAAGTAATCACACAATACTACATACTCGAAACCCTCCTATGGAAATATCATTTTGATAGATCTCATAAATCACTGCATCAACTCCTATAATTCTTGGTGAAACCAACCATACCACAAAAAATCCCCCCCCCCCATTTCAGGTCAAAGATGTAAATGGAGCATATATATTAGATAAATCACGTAAAAATATCTGATATTAGCCATACATCCAATGGAATATTCACACCCATGTCCCGAACCAAGGTGTTTCCCAAGCTAACACTACATCTCCCTTGGTTGGGTCCACTACTACACCGTCTGTTGAGATAACATGTCCCGAAAGTGGACCTCCTAAATCCATATATATAATTTCAAGAGCCTCTCATAAAGCCACTGCTTAGTGAGTGCATCATGAACCATCCTCATGTGTAACGTCTTATCCTCCTCTTACACCAACTACACTGGGATATCATTGATTAAGACTACCAAAAATAGTATAATAAAGGATTAATGATCTATTTATTGTGTCCCATTAATAGTTATAAGGAATTATTCTCTCTGAATAGAATCACTAAGTACTCATAGTGACCATAACAACATGAGAACGTTGTATTTGTTAAATCCTCATCCCATACTCATAACTGGTGGGAGCCTGATCTTAGGTCAATCTTAGAGAATCATAATGCACCTATCAACAGATTGAGGTGGTCATTAATCATTATAAGTGGATAATTATTCTTTATATTCACCAGGATTAGGCAACGATAATCCCGAAACAACCTTAATCTTTCATATGCCTTCTTAGAGAACAACAAAAGGGTTACCTAGGGTGAAATAGTTGGACTGACAAATTACATCTGCTTCATGTCGTCCGACTATGCCTGCATCTCGCGAAGCTCAATGGGAGCCATTCCATATGTTGGAAAATATATTGGGGGCATATTGTGGTGTAGATCAATGCACAAGCCTATCTCTCAGTGGGGAGGTAAACTAAAAACATCCATAGGAAAGACTTCCTCATAATCTACCACCACTATAGGAAATTGAAATATCATCACATCCACTACACCAAGTGTTATTCTATCCAACTAAAGTGTAATCGTCTGCACCCTACAGTGAAAGAGTTTATCCTACTCTTCATAGGTTTATTTTTCTCCCATAAAAGAAAATATCATCCCACCACTATGGAAACATTGCATTATCACCTGAAACAATATATATGGGCATGAAATGTAGATAACTATTCCATACCTATGATGAAATTGTAAAGCATCATTACTGCAATAAAAATATCCTAAATGAAACTCTAACCTCCAATAGATATTTTTTGTCATCTTATAAAGGTGTGATCGCTGAATCACATTGAGAATAAGTCTCCAAGTACAAGGGTTGATACAAATTCTCTACCAGAATCTCGATGTCTTGAATTAGATAAGTGGTAAGAAATGATTGAATCTTACCTATACCTTTGAATGCTGATGAAAAAGTAGAGAATATAAAGATCAAAACTTTTATCATCTATAGATCCCATGGGTCATATACCTTGACCACCTACAACCATCCTCACAACTATCCTCTAGCTCTCAGATCCTAGTGCAGAACAATTAGTGATGGTGGTGGTAACAAATTAAAATTTACACAACATTAATCTTCTCTCATAGATTATATTCCATGTCCACCACCTTACAGACTTACCCACTCAAACATATACCCTTTCCAAGGTGTCCCATCCATTATATGTCTATCAGTTATACGTCAAGTCAGGAAATACGTTGAATGATTTCCTAAACCATTAAAATAGTAGCATCACCATTCTATAGGATGACTAGATTTATTTTTCTGTCCTTAAATTACCGACCCTCTATCAAAGAATCACCTCTAAAAAAATCAAAGGACTAAGTCCACGTGTATTTTGTCGACTACCTACATCCACAGTATCTACTCTTGTCTACTCACAGCAGGAACCAACTATACGTTTCTACTCATCCAGAAAACTATGGACTTGAAAAGAACACTCTATCACCACAACATAGGTAGAAATGCATAGAGGTATCATGTTTTCTTAGTTGTCTCTACATCGTACTCACTTGAAGGTCTGATCCAGAATGAACTAATCACAAACTATATACACATAGTTCCTAGAGGTGTTTTTGAACCTAGATATATACTAATATATAGTCATACAGAGCAGATAAACCATTATAAGATCCTATATATACACATCCATCAATGTTGGTACCGAAACATTCTCTTTGAAATGGTTCTCAAACTCTAACAATGAAAGAGTCACCTCATCATACAATTGGGTCACTAAGACGCACAATCACCATATATAATCCATGGAAAAGGATAACTATGGGGACCACAATTTGGTTTTCATATTTCTAGACAAGATAGAAGACTCATTTCACTACCTCAATCCATTCATCTTTTTCTTGTTGGTCTGGACCGCCCTTCAATGTGATAGTTCACAAATTATAAAACTCATGAAGCATGATCTGACTATTCAAATAATGAATTTGTACATCCAGTAGAATTTTCTACTCAAAAGGATGGGGTATGAATAGTGTAAAACATAGAGGTAACACCAACATGGTAGGTCCATGTGTCAAAGCCTCATCATTGACTGGAATATCCTTAGGATCTAACTGTTGAATCATTGCGGGAAAATTTCATCAATGCATCAAAAAATTGACAAGATGTACCATTATCAATGAGTATATTCAGAGAGATAACTCAATAAGGAAATTAAAACTAAAAACCATTCATATATGATGAATTTATAATAGTTTTTCATGCAACCGGGTCCTACATTTACCAATTTGACAAGAAGGGGATTAGAGTCTTGGTTAATGGATATGTCGGTCATCGTACCAACACTATAGTTCCCATCCTAAGAGATGAACTGAAAACACATAACAATATTTCTCAATACCTATCACACAATATCTGGTCCAAATTTATAAATAAATCCCTTGATACCATTATCTCATGACCTATCCACATAGGGCCCAAACCATAAAATCCCCAAACCTACCTCCAATAGGCTTGGGGATAGTGACGAGCACCGAGTAGGCATATCACACAATTGGGAGGCCTTATCCTAATATAACTACACAAAAATACACATATCTAGTCTTATAAAATGATGAAATGTAAAAAAAACTAATCACCACGCACATATACATATGAAATCCAATATACATAGAATGAAATGAACTAGGTGAAAGAAAAACTCAAATACATTTCTACCAAATGAAACTGAAAAAAAGTCCAACCTATAAAGTTTGAGAGGACTATTGAAAATGAAACTATTAGAACAAACCTTATTCTATCCAACTCACTAGGATCTACCTAATATGGTTCCCTCCAGGACTCCATCAAAATTTTGATCATCTTTACAAGACATGACACATGTAGGAAAATACCATGCCTGGGTAAGTATAACAACACCTTGTAGGAAACCTCCAAATCACTAAGAATATGGAATCAATAATAGTTGTCATCTCATCATAGGGATATTTTTTCAACATATATAATATGAATATATAGTTATACTCAATGTAGATACACAGTTTAAAAGTAATTTCACAATCGTAATTCTAAACTAGCATTCCTGCTTGATGGTTTAATATAACAATTGTCTGATAGAACACACTTCAAGAGTCTAATTCCATTGATTTAATACATTATAGATATCATTATCAATGGGAATCATAATACTAATTACATGTTATATGAGTATAGATATTTATATACATACGAGGATCACAATCGAGCCATGATTTATACTAACAACCCTATTTTTATTACCCACTTATTTAGGGATTGATGTCCACATAGTGTTGGTAACAAAGATTCCAAGAACTCCATCCCAGATAATAATGATGATATATGATCTCACTCTAAGACCCATGGAGGGATTCCCACCAATCTATCCATGACTGATGTTCCTCAGAGGAGATAACTATCCACTATATAGGACACAACTCCATACTAGACCATCAGGGAATGGATCAAGGGAATGTAACCAAATGAAACTTATACATGTCGAAGCCTATAAGAGATACAAGACATATTTGATATAGTAAATAGAATTTCCCTTAGGTAATGGATCCTAAACATGTATCATGACATGATTCCTTATCTATTTTAGAGTACACTCCCTTTCTGACCTTGTGTACTCTCAACCATGTCTATGTACAACTGGTTATGTCAATTTTTATCTAATAGTGTCAGTGTCCATGTACATACTCTGGTACACACCGAGCCTCTAGGTAATTGTCACATTCCTTATGACATAATTCATATGACTTGTGATACTAAAATCCTAGTAAAACCCTAGAACCATGAGAATGACCCCACATATGTTTTTTATCATGTGTAACATGACATGTAGTTTGAAATTTCATAGTTTCCATTGGGTTTTCAGTCAGATTCCTCCTTTGTGCTGCTACACCAATTTCAACTATTATTCTCACTAAAAAATGTGGATTTGAGTTAACCACACTCAGTATCTACTACAGATACAATCTATAGCCCTCCAAATAATTATGGGATCCTCTGTCATCAAGTCATTATACCACTGCACACTGAAACCACAACTAAAGATCCCAAACACAAACTGATCTACTTTTATTTCCTTCATATTTTTATTATTTCATAAAACTGATCCCGGATTCACGATATCAATCTGTTATTCCATGAAATAGGTTAACAATGATATATTACATTGTTTGTTATTGAACCAATGTCCCAAACCAACATCGGCGATGAACGAATAATGAACAATGGGGTGAATGAAATGCGCAAAACACAGACATGAGGAACATACATCTGCAAATTTTTAGGTTTTCCTAGATTAAATATAGATAGAATGAATAATAGTGGCATCAAATACCAATAGTATAATGATCCTTGATCTAGATCCAATCCGATGTTGTTAACAATGAACTATCTCTTCAAACAGTCCTCTAGATTTGAAGGTTTTATCCACCAACATTGAGATCTCTTTATTACCATATATAAATAGAGTATATCGGGTCATTGGATTATAAAAAAATTAATTTTATTAATTAATTTTATTAATTCCCCAATGAACACACTTTATAAAAATTCACTACGTTGACAAGGTTTATGTTGGGCCTAGGATATAGCCCATGCTCTGAGCTCAACTTCAATGTTAAATTGCAGATCTAGTCTTCAATTTACCAGTTATTCCAATTTTTTTAGGAAAACTATGCATGTGTGATGCTAAATATAATTAATATATTTTAAATAATAATTTTGGGCTTACCAAGCATTGGAATATCATGATTTCTCAATTCCTAGCACTGAAAGTAATCAATATAATATTGTATAGTGATATATGGAAAGATCATAGTTTTTTATAATCTAAATAAATTACTTTATGATTCCATTATGTAGTGAACCACTTACATGATTTCTATAAGTGAAAATTCTATATAGTGAAACACTTACATGTCTTTATTTTGTGGTTATTTCTCTTATATAGATAAAACTACTACATGAAAAACCATTCTATAAATTTCCCTATGTAGCTCATTAAAGTCCTTTATGAAATTATACCCTGTTTTTTTTATAGTGACCATGCATTTTAAAACCCACCTTACAATAAGTTATTATTCCACCTTACCATGATTTGTGATAATTTTTCACCTTATCATGAATTCATCCCCAATATATAATGAAACATTTTTCACCCTTCCACTAGATATATTCTGAAGCTACCATACACGATGGGCATAACTACTATACATGGTGAATGAAATGAACAGACCTGATTAGTATGATGACTAAAAGAAAACATGTACCGTCTACATGTAATGGTATGTATACTGATCGCATAAACACTTGGTGCACACAATCAATTGATAACTAGTATTAATATTTTCAAATCTAGAATTTAAAAGATGCACTATTTTACATTGTGTATTTTATATCCATTTTCTGAAGGATTATTTATTATTATTAAATTATTAGAATGACTTTTATAATTCAAATTAATTTTTTTTAACCCACGTGATGTAATTTTCAATGTTTTAAAAATGTTTTTTTGAATAAAAAATAACTTTTTATCTTAATTCATAAAAAATAATTCCTCAAAACTCAAAAGAGATTCTCATTATTTTATGGTTTATTTCATAATTTTTTTGGTTTTTTAATTAATTTTTGATTATAGTAAATTTTTTAAAACTTTTATTAATATTCTTAATATGGTGTTGTTATGTTTTGAATTTATTTTCATATTTTATTGTCATTTTCAATAAATTGTTTCAATTTTCATATTTTAAAATGGAAACATCATATTTTCAGAATATTTGTCTTTTAGATATTATTATTGAGACTATTTAATTTATTTAATGGATGATTTAAAACTGTTTAGAAATAATATTTGTTGTTTTAATTTTTTTATCCATTTAGTGATTAATATGCAATGATAATATATATATATATCTCCTTCGCTGATAATCCATTTTTATAATTCATATTATTTTAAATTGTTATAATGTTTTGATAACGTGTGTAGTTCATATATATTTGTATTATAAGGATATTAGGATGAATAAATAAAATACACAATAGTATAGAAGCTATACATTTTTTGCACAACACTTCTTGATGAGATCAGTCACTGTTCATGTGATATAAAATGAAGTGTAATGTGATGTGTTGTACATTATGCCTTTGAGGAACATTTTTCACTACCACATGATGATCTATCAAGCACTAAATGAAAATGAATATGTCCACTACTACCTTGACAAGATGACTAGAAAAATTTCTCTTGATATATTACCTACCACTCATTGTTTTTCAAGTATTGTCTTGTATTCTTGTTTGTTAGGAATCCAGGTCTTCTTCTTGAGTTTATGGGATGATGGGGGATAAATTTTGATGTGTTTTTTTGTTTAGTTTTACCCCATGGTTATTCCTAATATTTTTTGATAGTTCTAGGAAAAAGGTGATTATTTAACTATGGTAGTAGCCTTTACATTGGTTTCACAAAATTTGAAGATACAACACGGCATCGTCAAGAATCTATTCAGAACATGTGAGGCTTTTGGTTGTTGGTGAACAACCTACACATGGTTAGAAAAACCGTGTGGTAAGTGTATGGGTAACTACAGTCTCTTGGAGGAATAATTTCGCATCGTTTTCATACCATTTTTAAAACTGTACGACCAAACCATGGTTATGACTATGTGTGTCTAGTACGACGCACATGGTTGACACACAGTTTGGTAATCCATGTTACCAAACCATTAGAACTTCAAAATCAAAAAATGTTTAAAATAAAAATTATACCATTATTGTATTTTAACCTTAAATCCACTCATTTCATCATCCACCAGGTTATTATAACCCTAGGCATGACCCTATTTGTTTCTCCATGACTCATTCTTCCACCTTGGTTGTGGATCTAAGAATCTATTCCTGATTTTGGTAAAATATCTCATGCTATTCTTTTATCTACTTCTCCCACTTCCTTCTCTTTCCATTTATACTTTTTTTTCCTTATCCCATGGTTAGGTATAAATAGTGTTTTTTTATTACCATGATTTATATTGGTGGGTTTTTCATTAAGGGTTTCTCTTGGTAGATCTTGAATCTAGGAGCCCTCATTATGTGATTTTGGGCATGTGTTGTTGGTGCACCATGGATTGGAGGTAGGTTTCCTTTTTAAAATGACTTTTTAATTTAACATTAATTAATTTAATGCTTTTCTCCACTATTTTAATTAATAATAATAGAGTTGTGACTGGTGGTTTCATTTTTTGGTGTGAAAAGTGGAGTTATAATCCTTATTGTGTGCTAAATAGAGTTTTTTGTTAAACAATGCACACCAAGTGTTTGATGAAATGCATAGTTTTCCTTTTTGGGTAATTTATGATATAAAATGGATGGTTTGGATTTTAAAATAAATTTGAAATATGAGAAATGGTGTTTGAGTTTTTGTGTAGGGGCTTCTTGAGTGGTTTTGGTTTATATAAATGAATGTGTTTTGTCTTTTAATGGGGTTGCACATTATGTACCGGTGAATAAATTATTTAGAATATTTTTGAAAATAATTTCCTTCTAAGTGTAACATGAATGGCTGAAGGAAGTTTTTTAATTTATTTTTAAATAGAAAATTTTGTGTTTAACCCCTTAATGAATGGTGGATTTATATCTTTCGTAAATTATAGTTTACAAAAATTCTTAATGGCCTTTTATGAAACATTTTGAAAATTGTCAAGTTATTTTTAGGAAAACCCACATTGGACAATTCTCATTACTTGTTCATATTTAATGAATGGTATGTCTTTATAGTGGAGTACTTATTATACATTGTGGTAATTTTATATCCTCTTTGGGGACTCTTTTAGTTCTATTACTTTTATGGCATTATATTTGATCCACTAGGGTGATTCGTGGTGATTATTATTTTTGAGTAATTATAATTTTATATTCTTGTGATTGGATACTCAACTAGAATCAGTTGGCTTACCTTCTTTACACATGATAAATTAAAATCTAGAAAAGTGAATGATTTTTCTAATAATGATTTATGCACTTACTTGTTTACGCACAAGCCTATGGCCCATAGTAGGTGGATATCTTTGGGTTTATCAATATGGGATTTCCCCCCAAATCTGTCCTGAGTTTTCGTGGATATGATTTTCAGTTCGTTTATGATTTCATTATTTGTTTCAGGCTATCGGGGATAGGTGTCGAGTATTTTTATGTTCTATTTTATTCACGATCTTATTGGTTAACCCATGTCTATTAGAATGTATCTTCTTGTAGTGATGATTGGGAGTCTTGATTAAACATTTACGTTTATTTCAATTTCCTTCTTTCTGTGATTGTGATAGTTTTCCCTTGTGTATTATTTTCATTCAAGGTGATGTGTTGGATTCTAAAGGATTATGGAAAATAATTCAAAGTAAAAGTGTTTTATACTCCTTTTCCCTTTTTAAAATTAAATCATCACATTACATAAAGAAATGTTAATGTCTCACAAGTAGAATGAACCTCAATTTGAATTGAATTAGGGTATAAATTGATTTTATATAACATATATAGAATATAAAACTTAAATTTAATTTATTAGAGTTCACACTTGAAGTTAATGTTTATTTTATTTTAATAGATCTTTAGTGGAAATAGATTTATCTAAACTTACCTAGAGATTTTTAATACTCTCACCTATAGTTCATTCTTGTTTTTTGAATTTGGTATGGGTTTCAGCTTGAGTTTACTCGCTTTGGGTGAAAATTGATCGTTGTGTTGGGGAGTTACCTGTGGGGTCACATGGGGATCATTTGGTCATTCAGTTTAGTTGGTTTTGTTGTTTAGTTTATTTGTAATTTTATATTTTTAATAAATTTTGTTTAGTTTAGTTTTTAGATATCTTGGGATGCATTATTCCTATTTCCACTATCTATTTTCCTTTTAATTTAATGGATTAAATCATTCCATTTGTGTACTCTATTGATGCTTGATAGTAGTTTCCAACCAACGGTGATCATGAATGTCCTTCAGGCCATGCCACTGATTGGATCGGGTGTCCGGTTGAAGGTTGACCTAGGCTGGATCAAGAATGTACATATTCTATCATTGTTTAAATTATTCTTCATCTTGGTTACATGATCCTATAAAACATATCCCTATATTTTACAAACACTCTATTTTATATTAATTCTTTTACATAAAAACTATTTACTTTATTCGGGTTTTGACTCATGAATTATAAAGTCATTATATGAGTTTTGTAACTCCATATATCTAATGGAAGGTCGCTTAGGTTATGACACCCGGGTTTTAAATTCAGGACTATTTGGGTCGTGAATCATATAGTCTAATGTCAGGGTTGTAATTAGGTTGTGAATACCCATGAAAACGTTTATGCATTATGGTTATCCCTCAACATTATAGAAAATTATTTTGTAATTGTGTTATGATACCCCTTTAACAATATTATAATGCATAACATATATATCACAAATGTTTATTCCGTTATTTCTCTAAAATGAATTGGGTAAAAGGATGGAGTTAACCAATTGGGGTTTTTCTAATAGATTATGGGAATACACTGTGATGATTATTATAATAATAACGAGGATGGTTACTCCCTGAGTAGCTGGGATAATTGGCATATATATATTAGTGATATTAAAATGATTCCATAAGTAACCATTGATATTAATGCTTTTTTATATGGTTTTATAGGAAATATATGATTTCATAAGGTAAGACAATGAATTTATGTTTGAAAAGTATCAAATTGTGAAAATGTTTTAATGGGTTTATAATAATTCATGGACTAAATGTTTCTTTCATATTTTTTTTGTCTCTTATAGGGATTTTTTCTCATCCTAAGTTTTAAAATTTCATTTACTGGTCTGAAGATTGGTAAGGAAAAAGAATATGTCACAATAATTTTATTAAATATGTGTTTAGAAAAGAAATAAGGTTTTCATTTAAATGTTATTCCTTTGGTGAATAAATATGGATAAAATATAATATTTTCCACTTTTAATTTATGAATTTAAATTTTTATGAATTTATACTTATTCTGTAAAACTCTAAAAATTAAATATTTTTGTGAATGAAAGAAAATTAATTATAATCTTACTTTACTATATTATATAATGTTTATGGATGGTTCCTTAAACTTAGTATCAGATATGGGTTTAGATAACATTATAGGATAGTTTTTTAATTGAGAAAAAGTTAAAGATCCTTTTCAACACCAAAGTTTTTTATGGTATGGAAATATTTTTAGGTTTATGTTAATGTTGGTGGATTAAATAAAAAACTGAAGTCAAATGAGATATAAGTGGGTTGATGGATTACAATATTATAAATTTTTTCTTGTATTATCTTTATCATATATATTATTTTTCTTTTAATGATTCATTTCATGTTTTAGTTATATTACCTTCACCATATTAAGGATTTAGTTTCATGATGGAAGAAAATAGAACGTTCACAACCTTTTTGTCCCTCCATGGGGATTTGATCAATGATATTATTAAAAAATCATATTCAATTTATTTCTATAACTTCAGGATTATTAAAATAACCTATAATATTTTTTTGAGTTTTACAACAACTGTACATTTCTATACCAATTTTACGGGTCATGTTATCTTGTTAAAATGATATGAAGATCCCAAATCTTCCAAATGTTATGAATAGTGTAATACTAAAAGTGGCATGAACATTTACTTTTGTATAGAAGTATAACATGCCGAATTAGAAATAGAACGTCATGATATTCTAGGATTATGGATTAAGGGTAAGAATTATATTCTTGTTCATAATGTAAGAAACAATATTGGATTTATATTTAGAAATCATGTGAATATAATTCAAATATTTGATTTATTTTAATAAAGTATTGATAAATAAGGTGAAAATGCTTAGTTAGTGGATTATGAATTACGTTTAATGATAAATATTTCTAAAAATTAAGGACTCAAGATTAATGGTAGACTTAAGGAGGATGAAATGGTTAAAATTACTAACACAATTTTTATTATGGGAGTACTTTTGGGAGAATTAAATTTAGTTTGAGTTATATATAGTCTTTATGTTTTCATAAGATAAAATTTTATTTATGTATTTTTTTATTTTTATGGATAATGTTTTAACAACATGGTTAACTTTAGGGTTTATATTATCTTTTATTTTTTAGTTAATCATGGGTTGTTATAACTTGGGAACATATGTTTTATCATAATTGTATTTACTGAGAAATGTTATCTTTGATAGTGATTACTATAATTTGGGAATCTTTATATGAGTAACGTAATCAAAATTCCACTAGATTTTATTTGATGAATAATAGATTAGTTTTATTTTGGAAGAAAATCTAATTTTATTATGAAATTATGGTTATTAATAAATATTACTTGCATATATTGGATATTATATGACCTGGGAACATATATTGTAGAGTAAGACATTATTAGTCATTAATGATATTTTTTGATAAATTTTAACAATTTATTTGTTGTTAATGTGGCCGGATACTTTTTAATTTTTCTTTTTAATTAAATTTTGGAATATTTTTTATAAATTTTAATAATAGTTATTTATATAATTATCTATGTTGATCATTTATAATTACTGTTTAATTTTTGGGATTAATTATTTTTGGGAATAAGATTATATTATCCCAAATTTTTTTGTTTTGGTTAATTCCTAATGATAGGAGGAATATATTACATTCCATTTATTCATTTAGAGATACATACTTGTTGAATCTAGTGCAACAAGAATGAATGAATCATAGACATGATTTATATAAGAAGATGAGTTTTTGGTGGATAATTGATTAAATCCTAAAACTCTACATTTCAAGTAAGTACATGTCCTTATGTTATGATTATATATGTTAATAGAATTTCTCAAATCAATGAAAAGTGATCGTGAAATAAAATGTTATCCCTGTACTGTTCATAAAACGAAATTAATATCCTTTTAACACATTATTGATTTATGGTTTTGGGATAGCTATAATTATAATGATCATGTTTTATATCAGTCTAAATCAAAGGTTGATAGTTAGTTTTCTCTTTCATGTCCACATTTTCTTACATGGAATCCCAATACATTTTTTCTTAGGTGACAACCACACATCCATTCATTACCTTATATGTGTATGTCTTATTAGTGAATTTTTGATGTGGGTTTTTAGTAAATGTATTTTGATCAGTCAACCCCTGGTTACCAATCTTGAGTTCTTATTTTGATGATTAAATTTCGAAATGAGGTGGATTAGAGAATGTAAAATCTTATAATTTTAGAAGGAAACAACATACTTGTTATCATATGAGATATGTAATATCATGCTTAAATGAACTACTAAATTTTATTATTTAAATGCAACCAAGACATTAAATTTGGAGATAATATATATGTAATACATTAATTATGAAATATTTATATAATTTTAAATATATATGAATGTTTTGGTAATTTCTTATAAAATAATCACCCAAGTCTTATTAAAGTGCTTTTATTCTTCAAAAAATTTTGTTTTTTTCAAAAATGTTTTCTATTGATTTTTATGTAAAAATAAGAAAATTACTATCAGGATATTTTAGAATATTTATTTGGTCAAATGGAAGTATTTTCTAAAAAAATCATACCAAAATTAATCTATGGTTAAATATTGAGAATTTTTTAAAGATGTTAATTTTTTATGAATAGTAAAACATATAGTGTTTTATAAAATATGTTATCCTCTATTGTGTCATCAAAACATAACAACCTATGTACTTAATGAATTATTAATTTTCACAATGGAAATAAAAATAAAAATTCATTATAAATGTATAGTGAAATAATTGGTATTTATAGAAATTTAAGAATCTATACTAACAGAACTGTAACTGAACCATTGGAATAGTAATGTGACCATTAAGAATAATAATATGACCAATATAATAAAAATATACCTATTGAAATATCAATAAAATTTATATGTCTTATAAATGAAAATATGACATATTTATATCATGTAATATGTTATTAGATGTTTTGAAAATGATAAATTAATTGCTGGTTTTTTGGTAACATGTAAATGTTATTTAAAATATTATAATTAATATAATCATTTGTAAGATAATTTATTTCATTTAATAGATTCATATGTTAATATTTTATTTTATTATAATTATAAGATAATTTTATGAGACTATAATTAATTTTTCAAGGTGTCATAAAATCTTTTATATTTTGTAAATTAGTATATTTCGAATAAATTATGAAATTAATTAAAAATTAAAATGTTCACAATTAAGAAATTATTTTAAAAAAATTGAGTCCATTTTTTAATTCTACTGATTGAAAATTTTTTAGGGTGGTTGTTTTTTTGTTTTTTCTAAAATAGTTTATTTTTTTTATGAATAGTGAAATATTGTAATTTGAGGTATTTAACATTATAAGCCAAATAAATGAGTTTTTATGCAAGAACCCAATAGTTAAAACTCACATGATATAGATACTATACTGAGTCACAAGAATCAACACTATTGATATTCTTAATCAAAAATAATAAACAAATGAAATATAAAATCATGAACTCTCCTCCCCTCTACCTATAAATACCTCCCCTCACCTCCCCATCTCCACACACCTAAAAAGCATTTTACATTGTTTTAGTTCTAGGAATTTACATTCCCAATACTCTTCCCAAATTTGATGACCTTATGGGACCACAAAAATACAAAATCAATGTTTCTTATGGTTCTCAATGTGACAATATTTAAGAGGTAAAATCCTCCTTATTTATCTTTTAATTAATTTTATTTTATTATACTATCCACACATCAACTATTAAAGTGAAATGATAAATCTAATAAAATATATATATATTAATTTCAATATGTTATTGGAATATCCTTCATTAAAACTCTTCTCTTCTCCACTTATTGGTAAAAATGAAAACACCATTCATTAAGTGTCGATTCACCACCTTCATAGACAACATGATTTTATTTTCAATTACAAACTTCAAAAATGTCAATAAATGAGTTATTACTGTTAAAATGATTTTAATATGTATATAATTAATTTATAATATTCTGGAACTTATTTATTGACATGATATAAAAAAATGAAAATAGTATAGGATGTTAGAAAAACCGCCATAAATAATGAAAACATTTATCATTAATGTTTTATCTAATGAATTATCCTCATATCATAAAATATTATATATGAGACTATTTATAATTATAGAAGTATATTATTACTATTTTTTCAACATATTCCATTTTTCCTTAAATTGAAAAGAACACCCAAAATTATTTTCATTGTAATTGACCATAAATCCATTAATAAAATTCTCTGAGAACAAAAATTCAGATAATTATTACTCTTAAAAATCGACATAAATGAATATAAAAATGGTAATAAAAAATATATGTGGAAATTTTTATGAATAATAAAATTTATGAATCTGAATTTATTATCCAAGATATTATGTAGAAGATTAGAACACCTTAATACATACTGTAAGGTAATTATTAACCGAATTTATATTCATTAGGTTAACATTCTATTTTACTGATTATGTGGTGCTAAGATTATTGTGAAAATCATTGTTATTTCGTTACTTTTTATTATTTTAAATTATTATGTTTATACATATTTGATTCATTTGATTAATTCTCACTTTTTTATATGATATTTTTAGGGGAATTTATTTTTTAAAATACTCTTTTCAATTTAGAACACTTTTTATTTAAGAAATGATTTTTACTTATACAACATAAGTGTATTCTCCAACGTTCATGACACATTATTGATTTTATTTTTTCTTTAATATTTTAAAAGTTTAATTTCAAATATTATTTTTCATTTATAAATATGAGACTTATTTAAAATAAAGAGTGATTTACAATTTTTTTCATCAAAAATGTTTCCTTTATGAAAGATTTATGTGTTATTATCATGTTATGGTTCTGAGAATTGTTATTATGATGGGTGGTTCTATGATAAATTTATGGTAAGTTATCCTATTATTTCCCTCCAATTTATTGTGTAATGGGATATATTTAACCCATTAGGTTTCTCTTAATAGATTATGGGAATATGTTGTTATGGTTATTACAATTGTAACCAAAATAGTTACTCTATGAGTTTACCAGATAGTTACTTTATATTCAAGTGTATTACGATAATTATTCCAGAAGTTAATTTTTTTTTCATGATCACTAGGATTTTTTAGGAAACATATAATATCCATAGGTATGTTAAAGGTATTATGTTTTATGGGTGAAAATTATAATTTTTGAATTTGTTTTTATGAGATTATAAATAATTATGGATTAATGATTTCATTCATATGTTTTATGCCTCTAACAGAGAAGTTTTGCTAATCCCATGTTCAAAATTTTAATGATAGGTCTAAATATGGGAAATTACAAAGGATATTTAATGATGAATGTATTATAGATGTTCCATGAAATGAAATCATATTTTATAAGGTTTCCTTTTTTAAAATGAATATAATGTATAATAGTGTTGACTTGCAATATATGTGTTTAATATTGTAATGGATTTTTCCTATTATCATAAAATTTAAACCTATAAGATAATTGGTATTAAATGAAAAATAATTCTACTAAAAATTAACAAAATTATGTAATGATTAAGGTAAAGTCCTTATAGTATCATTTTGGGAGGCCACTTTAGGATATTAATCATTAATCATTTTCCACATCTAAATATTTATGTTTAAAAAAAATCAGGTCACGTGAGAATTACTTCATTAGAAACAATTGAATATTAATTTTTTATTTTTCCAATCCAATTGGGGGCATGTTTATCATGGTCATGATATTGTCATTAGTGGTTGATTTTAGTGAAAATAGAAGTCATTAAATGATATAATTGATGGTGTATTTAAAAATATATATATATTGACACCATTCATTGTGGATTTTTTTGGGAAAATTATGTCTCTTTATATCTCTACATAACATAATAAAAAATCATTTATTGTAATTTTTTATTACATAATTTATTGAAAAATCATGTTAAGTAATTGTTTAAACATATTAACATGGTATTTCAATGTAATCTGTTTCACTATAGTTCAATTTAACTACTATACCAGATTAGATTTTTCATGCTTAATTGATATTTGACTATTTTAGTCGCTAAAAATGAACTAAAGAAAACAAATAAGAGTGATGTAAATTAAAAAATATGTTGATATTTAGGATAGGATCCAAGGGATTAACATTTGATAATTAACATATTATTGGGTTTTGAAATATAATGGAAATTATTATTGAAATTATTTGGTGGAACAAGATTAAGTAATAAGGAATGTTTTTATGAGACAATATATTTTAAATGTATTGAAATGGAATTATTTTATTATTTTTTATTTTCATTTAATTCCATCATGGATTTATATGTATCAACATTATTCATGCAGATTACATAACAAGTTCGTTATTCATAGCATGGAAAATGGTAAGTATAGGGGTGTTAATAAAACATGTTTTTTTATTTTTATAAAATAATTTATATAATTTTCATGTTGATATTTAATTAATGGTATGATAGAATTTTTATTTGGGCATGAATTTAAAATTGCATTTATTTTTTTATCTATAAAATTCACTCAAGTATTTTTATCATAATTTACTATATGTATAATTTTAACATAATTTTTTATTAATTAATTATACACACATTGGTATATTATTTATTTATAAAATGATTATTATAATAAACCATTATATGGTGGAATTTTTACTTCAAATCAATGATGATATTGACTCCATAGAATTGACCCCACCTCACTGTTTGGGACATAATATATTAAATTATGGTTTGTGTGGGATATAATTTCCCATGTAAGAAGGATATCAATTTATAGAACACTATTTAACTATAATGATTGTGGTTTCTCATGGGAACTCATTCTATAATGAATGTTACTATAGAGTATATATTGGAGGCCTAATTTTCCATGTTCCTTTGCTGGAATTTCTAATGTTATTCCTCCCAAACCTTATTGTGTGTAGTTTTTCACACATAGAGGTAATTGATCATGGAATATAGAGTTTTTTCCATATAGAGTTGTTAATTTCAACCTATATTACCATTTTTAATAATGACGAACTGGTGAATGTATCTCTTCAAAAAAGGTTATCCACTTATTCCTCTATATTTTTCTTTATTTCCAATATTCAAATAATCTCTACTAAAATATATTAAAACATATTTATTTGTTTTAATTCTATTAATGTTTCTAGAATCCAATAATGTAAATTATATTGATTTATTCTCTTTAAATACTTTTATTATGTACATCATCTACACTATAGAAAATCCACCCATTTTAGTATAATTCATTTTGTGGTTGATCTATTTATTACATAAATTATTAGTTGTTTTAAATCCATGCACTAACTATAATTCATAACATTATGGACAATAAATTTATTGTTTATAAAATTCTAAATCACTCAAATGATTTGCACATTGATGGTGAGGACAATATTCTATGAATCGTGGGAGATAATCTTTAATTTAAAAATATAATAAACTTTGTATCGATTCATAGGGTTTGAATATATTCCTCAAACACAAGAAATTATCATTTCTAGAGTGGTGGTTCTTTCCATAACTTCCATTTTTCATAAATTTCCATTTGGACTATAATCAATTCAAGGATACATAATTATAAATCCTGATGTTATATTAAGGTTAAATTGTTTCAATTTTTGTGGTTGTGCTTCCCCTAAAGGGGTTTAATGTTTAAATATTATGGAACCAAAGTTTAATGAATTTAATAATAATTTATAATGATTAATAACTAATGAAGATGGATTTTAGATGGATAAAAATAATTTATGTTCAATTTTTTATTTTCTCATATATTTTTTGTTCTGAAATTACTAAAACAAAACTCCCCATTTTATCATAATTTTCAATTTCATTTTATTATATCCATGAAACCTGTTGTGGGATGATTAAATAAATTTCTTGTTTAGAGAATTAACTAGGACATCCCATATCTTACACATTGTAAGTAAAATCATAAAATTTCATATAGCACACTTGACAAAGGAATCAGACCCCATATACCATGATTTCTTCCATGCCCTAAAGAAATGGAGGGCCGCAAAATGTGCCACTAACATGACACCCCTGATCTTTCCCTTAATCCCCTATTCTTACTAGATCAAAAAATTTAACCCAAATGTGGTTGTGTTACATGTAATCTTTCATGGTTCCCCATATTCTTGTAGGAGTGCCACTCTTTTGGGGGTCTATCACAATCAAGTGGAATATTACATGGATGCATACCCTGATACCACTTAATTGAGGACCACCATCTCAGGGAAAATAATGTAATCTTAACCTAACTTCTCTACCCATCTTCTACCTATTATGAAAAATTAAATCTCTACATCCTACTACCCAGTGAAACACTTTAGGATTAAATAGAGAATGAATAATTGGCATATGATCTACACACCGTCTTATTTCATTCCATTACATGATCTTTCTTTAAAACATCTGAGAAGAATTATAATACAAATTTTTCATTTTAGATCAAATAGAGTGCCTTAGGTCATTATAAAAACACTTTACCATATCTATCTGATTACTTATTAGTGTTTGTTAAAGACATAATATCATGGAAGTGGATAGCCTAATACATCACCAACATTCCCACCTACCCCAAATCCATGAAGTACCGAACATTATTCACCCTCATGATCTTTGGGTAAAAGTGAAAAATTAAATGGATCGAAAAACCATTCATTAAAGAACCACATGACAGTATTATAGGATCAAAATATAACACTAGTTCTCCAACGGTTTTATAAGTATTTAAGATGAATGTTTGACCCACATCATTGGTGGTATCTGAAGGTGATCAAAGCTGGTTTTTACTGAATCAACCCAAATCACAACACCATGTTTACCACCACAACTATAAAGTGGGGTGATGGATACATTTGAATCTTTTAGGTGGAATATAACATGTTCCACCTAACCCTCAACACCCAATGACCCATTAACATCTAAACTAAAAGTAATCTCTCTCTAAAATCAATTGATCAATAGGAGGAGTAGTCACAACAGGAGGCTATAACTCCATAGATAGTGGAGGAATAATTATCCTCATCCTCTCGGATCTCAATGGGATGTATCAAAAATGTAATGACAATAATATTACATGTGAATAAAATATAATTAAATTATACCACTGGTAGAAATATGATAGTTCAATGTAATTAATAATACAAACACACTTATTCAACATAGACACACACAATAAAATTCATGAGTCTCACATACAGGCTAGAGTTGAGTTCATCATACCCACTATTCGGTTAGAAATAATCAAACATACAACATAAAATTCCATGTATGGGTTGGTTGGGTAATGTTCCCATAAGTAATTATACAGGGAAACCCTATATATGTACCTATTAAAAATTCAAATAACCAAATACTTTATCGCAACCTGAATATTTTTCATATAAAATAATAATTATGTTCTATGAGTTATACGTTCCATATATGATACATTAAATAATGTCATAATACAACCATGGTTCATGAGTAAAATCCAATAATCCAATAAACCAAAATTCATGAAAAAGTATATGAAATTAACAAAACCATAAAGAAAAAAACCCCATCTCTGGAAACATGTACATCCCTCATACGTGGGTTAGGTATACCTAGTAAAATTATCACAACTAATTCATAAAAATAACATATATCTTTTCTTCAATATTCTAAATATTATGAAAAAAAGAAAATAATGGTTTTGTTAACTCATTGTACATCCCCGAACTAGTTCACCTCCTCCGTGATGAAAACAAATAGAACACACCTTTAGTGTTCCACCGTGTATGTAAGAGGTTTCTAAAGAGATTTTAGGGTCAATATTAAATATATAGGGTTACTATTCACCCAGGTTCAAATAATCAAAAATATCACAAGATAAAATATCAATAAAAATTAATCATAATATAAAGGCAACAAGTTATCAAAATCATAGATTAATTTCAAGAAAATGTTAATATCAACATACGATTTTAAAAAAATGTGTTAATAGAGATCTTATATGAGCCATACGACAAAATAATTATCTATCTTGGGATGATCATATAAAACATGATCCAGAAATAAACAACCGTAATAGAGAAATTTCAAAAAATAGTTATGAGTCTTTAGTCTCATCTCCTAACTCAAAAATAAAGCAACTCCCAATGCACCATTCTATAGCCGTAAGACCATTTAGCTTACCTGGGTCATAGAAAATGATGCATTATTGGGTACCTATACACCCAAAACGTTTGTGAGTATGACATATTAGGCCACCATTAATGGATTCCCTACCAAAAAATGTAATCACATGTGATTGATTGATATTAAATTCAAATGAAAAAAGTAAAACAAGGAAATATATAAGATGAAACCACATAGATTGATCCACAATAAAAACATGTGAGGTCATAACAAATTTGGATAACACTATAATGAATATATATATATATATATATTGTCTTCTAATACCTTTGTGATTAATGATAATTCACTCCCCATCTCATATTAGTATGAATAAACCATCATCGGCTAATATAAAACTCAGTGAATGATTCATCACCAATACATGCAAATTAGGTGAATAATATATCCTCAATATCATAACATTAATGAATAAATAATGACATGTTTAATGATTATTCATCATATGTATATTGATGACATATTTGTTTAACCCATCTCCTGGTGGATAATGCACTGCCAAGACATCCCCACTAGGTGGATTTTCTACCACCAATAACAATTCTTTGTTGGATGATATTCCATAAAAACCTATACATAGTTGTTATAGGAACCACTAACACATTAACTATAGTTGTATGATTCCAAACTATTTACTATTCTTAGTTGGATGATGTACCACAAATACGTCCCTAAAAAAAGATGAACACTCCCATCTAACCAACTTTGAGTGGACAATGCCCAACTGATAACTAAATAAGGATGAATGATATAACACCAACATGTCAAAAATTGATAATGTTCCAAAAAATACCATCATCACATGGTGAACAATGTATTAGCATCTTGTTTATCCCATGTAAAAAATATACCACCTTCTATTAAAGGGTTGATTATTTACAACTATATCAATTACCATGGCGAGAAATGCATCACTTAGCATCACATTAAGGGTGGATGATGCATCACTAAATCATAATATTGTTGTAATTGATAAATAACTGACCAAAAAACAGTTGAATGATATTAGGCATGAAATATCATTCATGTTAATACTATATAAAAAATTAAAAAATATAATCCTTCAAGATATCACAATTTAAAAACATCAAGTGAATAGTATATCAAAATTTACATTATTCCAATTAATGATTCATTATAAAAATATGGCAATAGTAATGATCAAAAGAACACTAATAATTTTCAATACACATTCATGGTATATCTAACCTCTTGGATAACATGTTCTTAGGATAATATAAATTAAATACCATAAGACACCACACAAGACTCCATATGAAATGATTCAATCCTAAGAACTTACTTTCTGTTCAAATCTATGGAATAACTTGATAACCCTCCTAAAAACAGACATTATGGACTGAAAATTTCAACACAAACTTCTCATGGGATACACATATACTTTTTGGGTTCAACTCATATCATAGAAATTTAAGAAATATAAGATTAAATTAGTTTTTGGGAATAAAAATCATATGGTCCATTCTAATATTTCTAATTATATACAATAAACAAGTGAATAACAAAAAGAGAGAAGGGTACCTCCTATCCAGGTCATGTAAGTACATTCTAATTGAATATACACTATTGATTTGACCTCATATTAATTAAATCAAGAAAGTACAGAAAACTGTCTAAATTTGGGCACAAATGATGATTCCTGGAGAGACATTGAAGAAAACCATAGAAAGAGCAAAAAATATTTTTATAATAACCCATAGAACACCCCTATGAGATAAGAAAATCCAATCAATGACTGAATGATATATAACCAGGCTCGAAAGAGGAATACCAAAGGTAGAAGAGAGGGGGTGCTCACACACATGTCCCCTTGAATGAAATGAGGATAAAACCACTTTTTAGAATATTTAAGTCCATTTAACCTATGGAGACAATGTCAACTAAAAAAGGAGGGCCCAAAATGATGGAGGATGTATCTTCTAAAATGAAAAAGATTAAGGAGGGAAACATGAAAACTTTGAGTGGGAGTGGCACAGCTAAAATCTTCTTATCTATAAATCAATCATGAGGGAAGATGTCCAAACATTCTCGGCTCGAGGAAGATGATATGCCTCTTTATCCCCTCTAATCACGGTTCATGGGACGCCAAAAAAATGAGTCTGACATTGAGGATTCTCCATTAATTAATATGGATGGATCACATGGATCTTCTCATGCACTCCGAGGAAGAGATGTCATAGATGGGCATTATCATTCAAGCTTATTAAGAGGCTGTAGAGAGGATAAATGGGAGACCCTTTCAAGTGGACTTAATCATGGAGAAAGAAGATTGGATCATTAAAAAACATTTAATCTTGACCAGAGGCATTAATTATTAGAATATAATAGTAGAAGAGATCCTAAAGGTGAGGGACAAGGTGGCCGATAATTTTAAAGATTCCATAAAAGAAGATCTAGTTATACATGAATCAGATCATTCCTAGAAATTATATACGGATGACACATCTCCTCAGTTAATTCATCCCTTACCAATGTTGTTATTTGTTATGGTGTTTGATGCTCTGGGTTGTACTTGTAGGTCTCACACTTTTTCCATAAAACTATTTTATTAAAACAAATAACATCCAAATCATGTCCATTTGATGTAATTTAGTTTTTTAATTTTATAACAACCATCCCTATTGAAACTCAGTTGGGTCATAACTATAACTCTAGTGGCCAATTGGTGTCTTAGTTTACCCCCAGTAGAGTTTCCCTAGTCATCGTTGAACACAATGACTCCTCCACTAGAACTCTAATGGGAACTCATTAAACCTCTAGTTTAAACATTCACATTGAACATATTCTCTATCACCCCCTATTTTCTCAAAATATAAGGATGAGCTAACTCTAACCTATCCAGCACCCAAAATATTAAAAAATTATACAACGTA
The DNA here is from genome assembly GCA_963277665.1 of Viscum album. Taxonomy (NCBI): domain Eukaryota; kingdom Viridiplantae; phylum Streptophyta; class Magnoliopsida; order Santalales; family Viscaceae; genus Viscum; species Viscum album. Next base: position 766,786,813 of record OY728136.1, read on the forward strand.
TAAAATAACTTGAATCTAATTCATACCTCTTGATGATATTGGATGTTTCGAATAATTGTTTATATTAATTTGATTCAATATTCTTTATTTTCAATAATCATAATTTAATATCAAATTTAAAAAATAATTTTTATGTATAAAGACTGTAAATATTGTTTTTATTTAGAATTTGATATCAAATTCTCTAAAGTGTGTTTCTTAATAGGTCAATTTTTATTACAGTCCTTGTTTCCCCTATCAAATTTAGAATTCCTCTTGAAATTACATTAAAAATTAATTAGATTAATTTAAATGTGGTTTTAATATTTCAATGAATGAAGCTGTTTTTCAATAAAATTAACTCAAAATTTAAAAATATATATATTTACTAAATAATAATATTTTTTCTATAAAAAATAAAAAGAATTCAATATAGCAGTGGAGAGATGTTTGAAATATAGAAAACCAATTTGCATATTATTAATGAATATAACATGGATCCAATTATATATATATATATAATAATTAAAAATATTAATTCCAATATAAATTATTTATAAAACGTAAATATTTACATGTTGAGAAGAGTAGAATACATTTATAGACAAAATATCTAATAACTTATGTGGAAAATATTAAAAAAAGGTCATATGTAACAACATTTATAATTTTCTTAAAAAGCATACGTATTATAATCATTTTAGGAACTACATTTATTTAAATAAATTCTATTTACTATAGAAAATAATATTTAAAAAAAACAATTTTGTAGACAAAATTTAAAATTAAAATTTAACAAATTATATATAGAAGATAAAAAGAAAAAATATATTCTTTTTTAAGATTCATTTACGAATAAATATATAAAACTTAATCATAATAGTAAATTTGATTGTATGGTGGATATAAAACATGATTTGTGTTCAATATTACACCCTTTATATTAAATAGATATACATTTTATTAATATATATTTTTAATTTTCCTTTGGAAAATTGTTTTAAATACAAAACTGGAATACCCCTATTTGCACATAATAAAAAATAAATTTATAATCCCTCCCTTCATTCAAATAAAAATCATATCAAACATTAATTTGATAAAAATTATTTTTTAATGGGAAAGAGGAGATATTTAACATTTTAAATCCTTTTGTTTATTTATTTATTGATTTTTAACAAGATACAATGGGTAAGGTGGTATGAAAAAAGTATAGGAAAGGAAAAAACCATAACCAAAAGATGATAAAATATCCAAGGAAGTTATGTTACAAGTGGGTATCGTTGATATTTCAAGGTTAGATAATATATTTCAAACCTAAAATTGGATAGAATATTATCTTAAAGATGAAAGGTGATATGATCCAGGACCTCTAGATAATCTTCAAAAGCTAAATTCTCATATTTTATCTTACTAAAGGTAACAAAAAACTGAAAATAATACCATTTTTTGTGTCCCTAAAGACCTGAGGTAGCTTCTCCACTTTAGATTTATACCTGAGTGACAAAGAAGTAGGTTTTTGTTCATATTAAACATGTTTTCCACATAAAAGTTACTAAATTTATAAAACACATTCTTCATCATGTCATGTAAATACAACGGGATGGTGAAAAAAATGAATCCATGCCTCCTAGAGAAATGGGGTCACCCAAGGGATTAGGTTGTTTCAATATGTTCCCTTCTACGAAAATTATATAAATAAATATTGACATATAGTGAATAATGGAAACATGTTCATGTACATTTGGCCTTTTAGTCTCTTATAAAGCTCTTACTGAATGATGGATAGTAGAAAGATATGAACATAGATTCTGCCTCTCGATTCATAGTAGTAAGACTAAGGGAATGAAAAAATTTCTACACTGGTAATTTATATTTCCTCTTATAAAAAATAAAAATTTATTTAACTATTACCTATTCTGAAAAAATATCAAGAATCATAGTAAAAGGTTTAACAACTTCATTGTGTACCTATATAGTAACCTTCTTTTGATGCATAAAATCCAATGGATTACCTACCTATTGAGTCCTTACTGTTTTGGTTAGATTTGAGTAATTATTTCAATTACTAGTATTCTTTCCTAGACATACTTGAAAATCCATAGTTTTCAATCCTCCCCACCACCCTTTAATTGATCCTGTTATGGGACAAAAAAAATCATTAAAAACAAAAGTCTAAAATTCATAAAAAATACTCAAGACTTCAATTGGTTTTTACAATTTAAAATCAGAAATAATAATAATGAAATTTATAAAATATATTTAAAAATTTAGTGTTATATTATTAAAAATTTAAATTTCATATATATTGAAAAAAATAATTATCATATTTCAAAAAACATAATAAAAATATTAATTTATAATGAAATATTGATTCGTTGACAATAATATTTGTACACATCTGAAAATTACATTTGACATTATAATATTATAAAATAATGTATATTTAATAAATATTATTCAATAATAATATTTTACTAAAATATAATTTCTCTAATAACTACTCTAATTCATCAATTTGTTTATAGATTGAAACAATATATTTCCCCAAAGAATTTTTTTTTCATTATGTGAAAATATAATTGTTCAAAAACATATTATTTAATCATTATATTGTAATAATAAAAAGGATAAATATAACTAATATTTTATAAAAGAAATATAAAGTTACTACTATTAGATTATATATATATAACCTCATATTAAACAAGTCCATTCACTTTGATTAAGGTCCGTAATAGTCAGATTTTCTTAGGGTGGTTTGGTGAACATTGTTTTGGTTGTGATCTAGATGAGTTGGAAATTAATATGTGAATGGTTCCACTAATTATTATATTGTCAACACACAGCAGGGGATTGGATATGCCATGTATTGGTTTTGTTATCTCCCTCATAATATCAGATAAATGGGCTTCATAGGGTACTATTCAATCGATCATGGCCATCACTTAGTTTTTCCATGTTAATTAAATTTTTCATAACCAAATATATGTACATATCTAAACTGTCACTATAAAATGGATATATTATAAATTATTGTGATTATTTATATCCATTTTAAACAAACAGACTATAATTAGAACAATATATTCAATGTAGATAAAGTGATTTATTTAACTACATTACTCAATAATGCATTTATTATTTTTAAAATGGATTTAAATTTATAAAAAATCAGGTCGTCAAATTATTCCCCCAGTAAAAATCACACCATTTAAATTTATATTTTATACACTAAAATATATAATGTTACTTTATTTCATTTCCTCTTCCAGTTCCCATGACTCTTTATCAAACTTGTTGTATCATCACAACACTTTGACAATGTTAGTTTTCTCGTTTCATTGTTATTGGTCTCTATGATCTAAAATCATCAACAAATGCTACTTGTATGAAATATCATTCACCAAGGGTCAACCAATATATTTTGTTCATGTGAGGGGTCTGCTATATAATTCCTTATTAGGGATACATGGAACACATCATTTACTCAAGATTGGTTAGGTGGGATTTCTAGTTGATAGGGCAATGCACTGATGCGATCAAGGATATCCAAGGGCATGATATATCTAGGAATAAGATTCACATTATTCAAAAACATGATGGCCTTCTTATATGGTGATATATAAAGTAACATTATATCACTAGAATCAAACTCTAGGTCATTTTGATGATAGTATGCATATATTTTCAATCTGGTTTGTGTCAATTTCATATATCATTTAATGGTATGAAATATCTCTACCATCTCATTGAAAAGATCAAGTAGTATCTACTTCCTCTCTCCAAATTCATTATAGCATGTTTAATTATAAATAATATTCCCAAATAGATCCTCATAATTTTCTATTTGAAAGTTTGAATAGAAATTGTTGTTATATTAGAGAACAACTACGGGAAGGTGTTGATCCTAACATCCTTGGAAATCCATTGAGCATGACCTTGTCATATCCTCTAGATTTGGAATGCTTATTTTATTGTAAAAATCCATATTAAAGTGGAAATAATTTTATTAAGATCATTTCCAAATCCAAAACTTATTTATGGATTCTCCAGAACCATGAGGTAAACCTCATATCTTGATAAAATGCAACAGACAACGGATCTCCATGCAGTTTTACCACTTACCTTATGTATGTCATGGAGAGTTATTCAAGAGGGAAATATTTCTAGATAGAAATGATGTGTGCTAATGGTTTGAGGTTATTTACTATGACCTATATTGAATTATTGACATTAGATATTTTGGGGTGTACTAAAATTAAACCCAGGGTTGTGTTTTCACATTTTCATACTGGAATAGGAAATGGATGCATAACACTCAAAGAAAATTTTCATTCTATCTTAACTTGTTGGCAGACTATGCATCGAGATACAAACTCAACAATCTACCTCTTCATGTTATCGTGTAATAATTTTTTCTTCAAATCTCAATACATCTTAGTGAAATAATGATTAATATTGAAAGATGAGCTTGGAGTATCATCTTGAAGTTCCATCTTTATCTCAAGTACTTATGCGGAATGTATCAGTGTTATAAACAATATAATTCCATAATCACTAAAGTTTGACTATGAAATACTAGACATCATTTTATGTGTCACCTAATCATCCTTGTATTCCTGATTTTCCTCTCAATAATATATTTTTTAGAAGTCATTTAATTATAGTAGGATAAATATCCATTCATTATTCTCGTGTTTATTTTTTGATTTTCCATAAATATTTAATCCTTTTCAATATTCATCATGGATTGGATTTTGGTATAGTGGGAGGGACCACCTACCTCAATTTAGATTATTTTTAACATTAATTTTATATTTTGAAAACTCACTACCTAGTCTCGATAAATATCACACTGCCCACCATAGAAGTGACCCTATCATCACATCACTATGTCAGTCCATATTCAATGGATTACATCTCATCTATCGTCGAACACTATTAAAATGTTTGGAAAACCCACATGTACTAAGAACCATCCAGAGAAAAAAATTTCCATGAAATCCTATATCATAACTAATACTTCAATTGTATTAGTAGTGATAATCTAGAAATCAGGTATACCAGTACCAACCACCAATTAGAGAATTTCCACTACATAACTCACACCTTCATCATCTCAAGCATATAGCTTTTCTTGGTTCACCCACAAAAATTTGCATACCACTACAGCAGATCAACATTTCAGTAATATATCATCACTTAATGATTCCATCCATGACCAGAAATGATTATTCACAACATAAATCCCAATTAAATTAAGGTTACAGTCCTTTAAAATTGATCACATTAAGATTTATCATAAAATTTGTCTACTAGGAAAACACCTTGGACAACCATCCCGTGGACATAGAGGGATATTCAAAATTTCTAACCAACCCAGTCCTTCCATGCCCATATGTATCGAATCAATTTATATTGGTCCTTAGATCACACATGGTAATAATTGATTCAAATCCCACATAGTTTTGATTAAATCAAGTATATAATATCAAAAACCAGTTAAATTCAATGGGTGGATGCACTAGTATCTCCTAACTGCTGAACATTAAATCATAACTCAATGCGTCACATTTTATGAAAATTACACCCATAATCGAAGTTCATTATCCAAGCATGCTTATTTTGTTTTTGATGCACACAACCCAGGAACGAGAGAATATAGAAACCAAAAATATGTTTGATATCCCACCCATGAAATGGTTTATAGAACAAGTCCAGTGATGATGCCCCTTAAAGTCATCAGTTCCATGTAAACTAGATAACCATTTCCATATCACTTAAAGGATGACACTCTTATTATGCCATGATTCACATCATGATCACATACCAAACAGGCATAGTTCCTAATCTATTGGAAAAAATGTTTTAAATTGTTTCATCCATACTCAATCACATATCTTCCACCCGACACTACTCCAAATCACAAGAATATACCACTCTCTCACCATGTAATGTGATGACCCACAACATTGGATCTATGATTTAAAATTATATTATCCATTTAGTTCATAAACCAAACACAAACACATTAATCATTTCACATTGAACAATCACCAGGAATAACCCCTTCCCTTTTTTTCATCAACCATCTTATGGGTTTTCTAATAAGTTAGGAACCCATGTTCCTAATACGGACACACTACATGGGTCCATCATGCCTATAAATCCATCCCCAATGCACCCCATTCCTGAACCACAATGGTAAAACCTAATTTTCTCCACTGAAAACATAACACACCTACCCAAGATTCACAATACTAAAGAATACATAAACAATGTTAACCCTAGAATGGGTCACCCTAGTAGACAATAGGTACAAGCCCACCAAACTACTAAACCACAAAACAAGGTCTCTAAGTCCCCCACCAAGTTAATTATGTCAATCCTCACACTTATGAAACATACCACTAGACAGAACACATAGAATCCATCTTAAATCCCTCACTACTTGGATGACAAAAAAACTCTGAAGCGTCTCATACGCAAAACAAAAATCTCTTGACAAGACAATAGATCATGGTGCTCTGATCCTCATCATGCATCCCCACATGAAACATCTTCCATGAGGATCTGAACTAAATAGATATGGTATTCACATATAATGTTCCTGCCCCATATAATCAATTCCAAGGGAAATAAAAACTATATAAGTGTTGTAGAGTTTAATTTCATGATATTTAGGAATAAACCATATAGGTTTTCTTGAAAATTAATTCACTAAACATAAAAAACTCAGAAAAGGTTACCCACTAAGGAATCAAACTGCAATACCAATATAATGGGGTCCATACACACCCTATGCACATGGAATAATCCATCTTAACCCAGAGTCACACCAGGTATCTACATGATATATTATCAAAGAAAATGCATACGCATGTTAGTCAAGATGGGTACAACAACACCAAGAATTTATATATAAAAAATATTGTATGAGTTGTTATTTAAAATTTAAATAGTTGTGCTATAGTCATCTGTGATAAAAATCATGCACTAGAAGGAACATATGTCATGTGGATCCTGTGATCTTAATTATGATGAATGTGATAATTCTTTCCTTTACAATCTATGATAAAAAATGGGATTCTTTCTATTGAGACTAGATCCATGATTTCCATACATAAAAGAATTAACCATCATACATCAATGTGACCCACTCAAGGAGGAATCTATCAAAAATATAATAACACAACCCAGAACAGAAATCTCAAATCCCTATTAAGAATGAATTCATTACATAATAGGTTTTCATGATAAACCAAACAGATATTCCTCACTTCTTTGACACATTAATATAATATCCTAGCTACCAATCCAAAAAATAATAATAAAAAATAAAATATCTATGGCATAACTTTTTAATTCCCTTTCACCTTTTACCCCTAACCAGTTCCTAGACCAATGGTAATTAGACCCCTCATATGCACCTCCCAGACCGATAGAGGTGACCAACTATAATATGTGGACTATTGAGCCATCATTAAGATTCTATACCCCTTGTATCAGAGTATCAAAAATAGTAGAAATAAATAAATATAAATAAACCATCAAATAATATTACACAGTAAACTAAATAAAAAGAATGTCATACTATAAAAAATGAATTGCATGAATATTGACATATAGACTGGTCCCTAAATTAGAAAACTAAATTATATAGGTACAATAAAAAATAAACTAAAAAAATAAAATAATAAGAATATCCTCTATGAACCTCAAGCCTCACCACGTCCTAAGATATATACTCATCTAAAATGATATATCTAGAACATGAAAATCACTAATCCTTGGCTTAACTTGAACATGCAATAAGATATGACTTTACTGGTGCCCAAGTGCAATGGAGGGTTGAGCAAGGTGTTATTACAACTCATTATGTCACTACAAATGAGGTCAATAAATTTAAAAACTCAAAAAAATAGTGCAAGTAGATGTTCTCAATGTAAATACATAAAATGATGTCATCTAAAAAACATAAAACTAAAATGGAAAGAAGCACCAAACCAGGGGGTTATGTTCACCTTGAGATTGAAAAAATCCTTATTTAAACATTTTTTGGGTGTCTTTTAGAACATTGTGATGACCGTACAAACCATCTCACTCCCAAACATAAGAAATATACACATCTCGGGTCCAAACCAGTGTCCATGAAAAATATATTGATCCGCATAGCTTTGTGTACCCTAGGGAAATTTTTAAACCCATATTAACTCTAATGTATCAGCGTCCCATGGGAGATTAATTTATCGATTGTTAACTATTAATCAAATCCAAGAACCATGCACATATAGTAATTCTTTGAATAACAAATAATCATGGAATAACATTTCTTCTAATATTGTGTTTTAAAAACATTTTACCATGACCATAGTTAAATGATTTCAAAACACACTTTCAAACTACTATTTCAAATTAAGAAGAAAATATTCCAAGTCATTTTATCTTTCTTTTAGTTCAATATTCAAAACCAGACCATATTTAAATTCAAGCATAACGCCCTGAATAATATTTTCCACTTACCATATCAAAAGACCATTTCAAAATCATCTCTTATTTATATATAAACCTAACCATTTAAAATATAAAAGATAAACCACTCCCAAAGGGTTGTCTTCATTCCGTGACAAAAATTTTAGAAACCTTATTCCCATATTCGATGATTGTGAATAAAAATTTCACAATAATTGAATCATTATCATAATTCATTTTAAAACAATTGAATTTTTTTATTGTCATTGCCAAGAAAAATAATGAGACCCCACAATAGATGCATTATAAAACATTTACAATTTTGAGTTAGATAATGAAGTATTATACATCAATTTATATTATTTATAAATTTAAATTCAAATCATTATAATTAACTGATGAGGCCCATTAAATATATATATTAGACTAAAAAGGCATTGACACATAACTGTTTTCCTAAACCATGCCAAGAATAAAAAATCCAATTAAACATTTCGAAATAAATTATAAAATGAAATCTGAAAAAGAAATAACCCATAAAAATGCACTAGAAGACCTCATTACACTATAACCAAGACAGAAAACCAAAACGTTGTCCAAAATGGACCCCATAATCAATATTGGTGAATTCCCAAACCTATATTAATAATTTGATAAGTAATTATATATAAAATTAAAGAAAATTTTAATAAATATGGAGGCATGAAATACATTTAATCATTCAGTGAGAGGAGGTACCAAATGGCCACTTGGTAAACCCCTAATATAAGGGGATGTCACCTAAATTACCATGTTCAAGGGAATTGAAGGGGGGAAATAAGGGGAAGGGATCCCCTAGTCACACTCTCCAAATGAGAGGGAGAAATATGGGCTTCCAATTAAAATATCAAGGGTAAATGTAAATATTATCCACATTTAACCACAATGGATATCTTTTATAGGCCATCTTCAAGCTAGTGAACCCTTTATTTGAGATATATCAATACATAGATTCATAAGCTAACTCGTGGTGATAACAGCCGTAAGGTATTGTTGTCTACAGCCACTAGATAAATGGTGATTTTCTAATGTTTTCCATTGAAATGAAAAATTAGACCCTCCTTGGGCTCTCCAAATCCACATTGATACTCTTTGATCTATAAAACTCACACAATAATAAAATTTATTATTATAGTCCCCTAAAACATGAATATTAAACATGGTTTAAATTATATCCCACCCACTTAATTTCAAACTCATGTTCCTCATTAAATTTTGAACTAATCCATACACAATCGGTTTTAAAAAAAATCTCAAAATTTATTTAACATTTAATAAAAAATATGCTTCCATTGAGAAATTAATAAATTAATATAATTTTATGAACTATATAATAAATATATATTTTATATTCAAGTCACCTTAAATTGTAACTGGATATATACTATCAATATATCATGAATAAATTCTTATTTTATAATATTGAGAATAATATTTATACAATTAATTAAATTTAAATACAATTCCAGTGAGATATAAAGAATAACTATATGTGTGAACCTATAGTCCTCTTCATCAGTTGAATTATGTTGGATTTATTAAATTCCAATATCAAAATCTTGAAACACATAAAGGCATGCCTAGTGGATGAAGTTAATTACACAATATTGAAGAATTCTAGTGAATGCTCACTATTTGGTATAACCTCATTATTAGAATATTTCATCAAGAAGTTTTAATACTCATATCATCGACATATATGATTGATATGTATATCATTGATTTACTTAAATGAACTAGTTTATAAACTGTGGACATGTATTTTATTTTGATAGTTTAATTTCAATAAAATATATATTATATCAACTTTTATAATGATATATGTCAAAAATCCTCAGCTTATTCATTAATAACATACAACTCGTGATGCACCAGACCTTACAAACAATGCTATAAACATATTTCTCCACAATGTATAAAAATGAATCTTTGTTCACATATCATGATTTGTATTAGTGATAATCATACATTATCAGGATCATTATAAATGACCACATACAGTTTTATCCAAGGAAATGTAAATTGGATACCTAAATGTGAGTCATTCCTCATAATATACTCTCATAGAGATGACCATGTATGAAAATTATAAGATGAAGTGGCATTCACTTACAAGTAATCACACTTATAGTAAACATACTATGTGTCCCATCATATTAGGTCATCCAGGAAATATTATATTTTTTAATAATGTTTCTGTAGCACTTATATTCTCTGATAATATAAGGGAACGATTAATACCTTTTCAGTATGATAGATACTATATACATTATCACATTGATTTCACACAGAATAATGATCCTCATATGATAAGATTATTATTAATATTCCTGGAATATGAATACACTAGAATGTAAAATTACAATTTAGTTTGTAATAGGGATCCAACTCCCACATTTTTCTACTTGAACTAGATCCAACAACTAACTACATAGTTACATCATAAAAGTTAAACATTATTTTTTTTATAAAATTTATAAATGGATGAACTAACATGTTTTTTCATAGTAACTATTGGCCCTACCATGATTACCTATCACTGTTCTACATTCTATAAATGGGACAACTTGTAAACATTCCATAAGTATTGATATTCCCAATTATCAACCATTTATTCCCCTTCCATCAGCCCGAAACCATAGATAATAACATATAAAACATTATTATTATTATTATTATTATTTTATTATATTTGTAATTTAATATAGAAAAATAAATTTCTAAAATACCTCTTATGATACATTAGAAGAATAAATGTATATAGTTTTTGTAGATCTATAAACTATTGGATTATCATATGTTTGATATTAAATTTACCTTTTTCTCACTAATATACTAGATAAAATTTTACTAAAGGAACACTAGTGAAATATAAAATCAACAAATGTATACTAATTTCTATGTTAACCAGAAACTCTCCTTGTTCCTATATTATCACTTATTATAAGATAGTTCTAAATGAAAGACTATTGAGTTATCTTAGTTATATTTGATATTTAGCACCATTGAATTTTTAATATGTAATACCAAAATATAATAAATATCATGGTATATGAGACAGATTCCCACTACAGATGTAAATGTAATTTCATTCTTTAAAATATCATCTTCTTATGACCATGAATGTTATACTAGAGAGATTTCATTCCATGGAACATTGGAAAAAAATTAGACTTGCATTGTTCTGCTCTAAATTATTAGTTATATTGTAAACATAAAAAACCTATTGATGTGTTTATATATATATATTTACCTATAGAAATTGTTGACATTTTAATCCAATCATTGAGAAAACCATTCTATAGTCTTCGAAAGGTGGTGAAAAACTATCTATTTTCTAAACGATATCAAGATATCTATCTTGGAAAATAATAGTTATCCCACTAAACTCTTGAAGACACATGGAACTACTTTATTAAAAATGAATAATCTTTCATATACATGATTGAATCTATCCAATAATTTATATGTACAATTTTAATAACTTATTGGTAGTAATTGGTGTCACCAACACTTCTAGATGTGTCATACAGACATATTCCATATGGCCCTAATTTCAAAAACATCTATTAATATGAAACCTTCCTATATTATGATCATAAAATGTTTCTTCTAATAAGTTGATTTATAATGGGTTTTAACATGATGTCTGGTATAATGATTCATCATAGAATATTTATATACATTGATCAAAAACGATTTATTATTACAAGATTGTATCACCCATAAATCGTTTCTCATGAATAGTCGCTTGAGGTATCAATTTTTGAAACATCCAAAAAACAAATCCACTAAATTTTAGTACATGGAATCAATTACGGAATTCATTCATACATGTAAAATTTTTCTTATTTGCATTCAATAAATTATTATATGAATAAATAATATATATCTCCCACCGTAGTGAATATAAAACTTGTTTTTACTTCCTATATAGTGTGTACCCTTTGAACTACACATTCTACTAATCTTGGGGGGGGGGGTTTGTGTTCATATTTCAACTAATGTTCTTTAAGATCCTATAATTCATTGATTTCATGCTTTCTCCCACTATCTTAAAAGAGATATGTATCATCTTTTTAGAAATATTTTCTATCTTGAATAATAAATTTCTTTCTAATTTTTTTTAAAATCTTGAGTTGTTATAGGATAAATTAATGTGATTCATTAATTGATTCATTCATTATGGTTTGTAAGTAAAGGAAAATTTTAACAAATTTTTCTCATAAATCACTATAATATGTACCTAATGTATTTTTATTGACTAATATCATATCCAAGATTTAATATAGTTATAATATAGTTTTTGTGGGAGTAACATTTGTGAAAACATGTCTAATAAAAAATATAAAGGATCTGTAATATATAAATTAAATTTCATTAATCCTATTTTACAACTATAAAAACATTAATGTATAAGGTTTTGTGAGTTTGGGATTACAATTACTCCATAGATTGACATTAAATAAATAATTTTTTATGATATCATCCAAAAATCTACAAAAAAAACAATATCCTTTACCAAGTGTAATCATTTCTCCACTGAGCATCTCAAAAGGAAATCCCCTGAATTATATGAACATACCTATTAAAACCATTAGAATAGTTAACATGGTATTATATAACTAAAAATAGTGTATATTTCGAATTCCCATATATATATATATATATATATATATATATATATGATTCAATGACTATAACATGATAGTGAGAATGTTCAAATACCTAGTGTATGACCACAAAAGAGACTAGAACACCAGTATGTATATAAAATTTTAAAATATTATCAGTTTTTTTAAATAATAATAACATTGGAACAATTATGTTTTTAGAATCATATATTTATATTTATATTTAATTCCTGATTTTGGATATCACTGATTCAATAATTACCAAACAATTAGTTACGTATAAAACACCACAAAAAATTCATTCAAAACATGAAATACTGTCTCATTATTCTTATTAGATATTAATATGTTTTTATGTAATAATCAATACATAATAATTGATTTACATGAATCTATTAGAAAATTATTATGCCTTTTACTTCCCAATATTGATTTAGGAATCACCCTTCTTTTAGCTTCATTAAGAATGTTCTAAACATCTGGTATTCATCTTAACAATCTTAATTAATATTATTTAATACACATATAAAAATTGATTTTAAAAACTACCAAATAAAGAAGACATTATAATTAAATTAATGAATATTGTAATGGCATATAATTTCATCAATGAAAATTCCCTTCTGATTATTATGTTATATATTAAAAAAGACATATATAGAATATGGAACCAAACAGAAACATTATTATCAAAAGTGAATAATTAAATAATTTGTATTTTTTGAAATTAAAGAACCTATACGGATGGAATACAAACCTAGCAATTGGAAGCATTATTTAATCATTATAAATTGTAAATTAGTGAATAGAGTATTAACCTATCTTATGAAATTATTAATGAAATTTAGGTATCTTATAAATTAATTTATGATATAATTCTATCATAGTATATGTAAATAAATGTTTTGAAAATGATAAATTAATTACTGATAATTTTATAAAAGATAAATTTGTATTGACAATGTTATAAGTTATATAATAATTTTAAATGAATTTAATTTTTATAGAATATAATCCAAAATTAATATTATTTTTTATTAAAATTATAAGATAATTTTATGAGACCATATTTAATTTCACCAAAAAGTCAAATAATCTAGTAAAATATTAAAATCAAAATTTTCAAATAAATGATGATTTTATTTAAATCATATTTTCTCATATATGGAAAATTATTTTCCTAAAATAGATTAAATTATTGAAATAAATAATTTGAAAATTGGTAATGGTGAATATTAATTATTATCTAGAATAGTTGAATTATTATTGAAAAGTGAAATACACTTTTTTATTATATTTATCAAATACAAGTATTTTTGAGTCAAGGAGTATGTAAGGATAAATTAATCACAATAATATCTAACTCCCCAAAAAATATTTAATAAATTTGATGATAAGGGTCAACATTATTGATACTCTTGTTCCAAAATAATAAATAATGTATAAAATTATAAAAAACACCCATCTCCTCCCATATAAATACCAACCCTCACCACCACTTCTCCTCACACCATCTAAGCCTTGTTTATTATCTAATGAATTATCAAATCCCTTACCAAAAATCTTCCCCATGTCTAATAGCATCTGGTCTCAAAAAAATACCAATCCCATGTTCCTTAATCATGTGCTCATGGAGAAGATATACATGTGATGAAATCCTCCATCTTTCTCTGTTAATTTGTTTCCTTTTCTTCTCCTCACCTCTTATACCCTATTCAAAGATGCATGATTACTCCATTATCACTTATATAGTATAATTTTATTTCATTAATATAATATCTATCATCAAAACCCTTATTCTTTCATTTTATTCTAAAATTACAAACATCATTTATGATTTGTCGATTCACCACCTTCATGGGTGAAGAGTTTTTATTTTCCATTTCCACCTTGAAGGTTATTCATAAAAC
Source organism: Viscum album (assembly GCA_963277665.1). Lineage (NCBI taxonomy): Eukaryota > Viridiplantae > Streptophyta > Magnoliopsida > Santalales > Viscaceae > Viscum > Viscum album. Next base: position 766,801,850 of record OY728136.1, read on the forward strand.
TATTATTATGGTTAAAAGTATTTTAATACGCATATAATAAATTTTTTAATGTTCTAGAATTATTTTGTGAAGAACCTATTTAATAAAATGATGTTATCTTGTGATGGATGGAAAACCTGCTTGATTAAACTAAAAATTTATCATAAACAATTTATCTAATGAGTTATAATCATATAAAAAATTATATATAATGACAATTAAGATTTTATAAGTCCATTAATATCATATAATTTCAACTCTGGATATTTTTTCTCATATAACACAATCTTCAATAATTGTATTCCGTTAAACATATCATTAAAACAATGAAAATGAACACTCCTAAAATGAAAAAATAGAACCCCACGACTCATTAAATGGCCATAAATGAGTTTAATAAAATTGAAAAAAATTAAATCGGATATATATTAATTAATTAATTAATTAAATCTTATTATCCAATATATTTAATTGAATAAATCACTCATACATATGGTAGGGATTTTGGAACCCATGTCCCTTTGTTTGGGTTGTACCCCTTTAATATGAAATTTCAGTATGGATGTTCTTTTAATATCCCTCAATAATAATATAATTTTTCATATAATTTATTTTTAGGGATATACATATTTCCACACATTATTTTATGAAAAAAAAAATTCCAAAATAAATATACATTCAAGAACACATATTGATTTTTCTTGAGTTAATTATTTTTTTCTAAATAGTGATGATTTGTAAACAAAATATTTTCTTCCATTTTATTTTTTTACCCACAAATTTTATTCAAAAATAAATTATTAATGAATTATTTATTAAAAATATTATTTTCCATGAGTTATTTCATGGTTATTGTTGTTACATGTTCTATGTTACATGCATGATTATGTAAATGTTATTATATGAAAGGTGGGGCCGAAATTATATATCCCTTAAATGTAATGGTTAATGTGATTTATATCATGATATAATGTTAAATATTCAAAAACATGATTCTTTATTTATTAAAAAAGCTTATGTTATGGTTATTCACATATGTTATGAATGAACATGTTGTTAGCTTTGTTCGTAACAATGTGTGGTATTTTGAACACTAAGACATGATGTTTCATTTTTAGGAATTTATACATTCCATGAATTTATATGATTTTTCCTATAATAATTATGATAATGATCTCATTCTTAATTTAAGATTATGATTATTATTCTCACTCATGTAATATAGATTCATATCCTTACTCATCTTTTTATAGGTATTTTAACTCATCCATTTTTTTGATGTATATCATTAAGTGAATACGTGTACTAAGTAGAACATTAACTTTATAAGGATAATGAAGATGTTATTAAATACATATCATTGGTTTATTTTGTAAAATTTATGTATAGTCATAATTTTCCCATGACACTAAAATATTGCGTCTTGGAATTTTATTTCTATAATGTTTTTACCTTTAAAATGATGGAATAATCATGAATGAAAAAATAGGGTCACTATAGTTAGTATCATAAAATAACTTAGTTAATTTTGTAATTAGGATTTGATAATGTTATTAAAAACCCATTAGATACAACTATGTATATGTAATCATACAAGAAGCATTATTTTAGAAAAACTATAAAAATAGGGATCTCATAAGATATTTCATTAGACTTAATTGAAAAAATATATAAATTATTTATTCCTGATTTATTGACATAAGTTTTGTTAAAAAGTTTGTATTTTTATAAAATAATGGAAACCTAGATATTCTATATCAACAAAATATGTGAAGTATTATTCAGTGATTTCTCAAATTACATTACCAATTCCATGGGAGGTGGAGTTCAAATCATCATAGAAATTATTTCTCATAAGTATCAGGATATGAATAATAACATAAACTATGTGGAACATCCACCATAACCTTGTAATAAATAACATTACATAGACTCATTTATACAGAAAATACCACTGAAGTTTATTTGATCTTCTTATCCATCAGTCACAGAATAGTGGGACTACTCAATGGAGAGGATATTTTCAGTGTTTCACTCTTCTGAGAAGAAAAAAGTGACTCTGGTCATTTATTATTCAGATGGAGAGTCTGATTAGTGGTTGGAATTGATTAATGAATCAATGTCAATGGATGAAATAGAATATATGTACTGAGAATTCTATAAAAAAAATATTTATTATCATGTATTTCCCTTGAAATATTTAGACAAATATGTAGATAGTATTAATGTAGCTAAATAAAAGAAATAGTGAATCTGTTACGGTATACAAAGAAAACATCAAAATGATCTAAATGTAAGGCATGTGTATCTTTATAAACAATGACAGAAAAACAAATATATTCTATACTATTTTAAAACCACATCATCAAATGTCTCTACCTACTAAAACCATTTAGAGTTATTTAGAAGTTTTTGACGTTCTCTCAAAGTAGAGGTGGAATTTAGAGAATGGTCTCATAGCTATGGAGATAGTAAATGAAATATGGAGTTTCAAGTGGGGGTCCTAATTAAAAATGTGGAAATAATTCACAATAACTAAAAAGTTAAAATTATGAACAGAATAATCATGTGAGTTGGCTCAATGTGATAGGGAAATTCTATATGTGTGGGAGAGAAGGCCACCATACTCATGACACTCGAAGAGACCTGAAGAAGCTTTAAAATGGGATAGAGTAAATGAAATAACCAACCATAGTTTAATACATTATATTTAGGAAGAAAGTTCACTATAAAATAAAAAGCACTAAACCTTGAGTCCGTTAGGTTAATAAACATCTGTATCCACAAAAGAAAAAAAGAGGAATGTGAAGATTATTCCCTCTATAATGTTGAAATGAAGCACTAAGATGAATTCATAAAAGGTAAACATAATATTCCATCAACAATGGATAATGTATTTTTTAATTTTGGTTCTAGTTATTCTTTTATAACATACATGTTTTCCTAAATTATTTAATCGAAACTCCGATACCTTAAAGTAGATATATCAGTTAAAACACTTAGTGGTGTGACCATTAAAACCCATACATTGAACTCCTATATTTTTGGAATATGTGGACAGATTCTTCAAGAGAATATCCAAATAATTTTTTTGGTGGAATTTAACACTATACTAGGCATGTATAGTAACTTGTTATATAAGGAACACATCAACTATTGGAAAAAAATATCTTTCCATATTATAGACTACCCATGATCCTCTATAGATGCAATGAATACCCAGAATATAATTTGGAAAATATATCAATGATGTGGGTGTTGATAACCTATGATGATGTATAGCTTTATCAAATAATTTCATCTAAGGAAGATTTCAACCTTAAGTAAATTTCTATTGTGAGGGAATACACTGATTGTTTCCTAGAGAGTTACATGGTCTTCTCCCAAATCATGTGGTATAATTTGAAATAGTTCTCATACCTAGAGAAATTCGTATATAAAAATTACCATATAGGATGGCCCTGACTAAACTATTGGAGTTAATGATGATGCTTCAAGTGAATTTAGACAAAGGGTTCATATTCCCTAGTGCATCACCTTGAGTTGTTATAGTTTCCTTTATACTGAAAAATTAATAATCAATGCTGTTGTGTATCGATTATTGGTATATTTGAAAGATCACCATAATTAACATATCTCCTTTTCCATGTATTGATAACCTCTTTGATCAACTACGAGGATATCAATACTTCTCAAAGGTGGATTTTCCTTCTTGATATCAGCAACTGAACATGAAGAAAAAGTATTTTTAGAAGACTTATTTTTGTATAAGGTATGGCCATTATGAATATCTAGTAATCCCCTATAAACTTACTAATTACCCTAAAATATTATTGTATTCAATAAATATAATCTTTAAATACTACCATGAAAAAAGTCTTCTAGTGTTTTTCAATGGTAATCTCATCTACTACAGGAGAAATGTTGAACATGAAGAATATCTAAGGTTTGTTCTAGAGAAGTTAAGGAATGAGAAATTGTATGAAATGTTCAGAAAGTGTGACTTTTGGATATGAAATGTCACATTTTTTGAGAGCATGATCATAACTGAGGGACTATATATGTACTCTCCCAATAAAAGGGTAATTGAGAAATTCCCTAGACCCACCAATGTCACAGAAATTTGTAGTTTTCTTGTATTTGTTGTGTACTGCTAACATTTTTTGAGAAATTTTTCATGATTTTCTAACCCACTAAGTACGTTAGGATGGAAATGGGTAATGTATGACTGGATAGATTAGTGTGAATAAATATTCAAGGAAATCAAGAAAATGATAATAACTGAACATATACTCACACTACAAATAAGTGGATAATTTTTTGTGATATATATTGATGATTTAATGAAAGTGTTGGGTTGTATACTCATGCATAATGATAAAGTGATAGCCTAATCAACATAGAAGTTGATGATCCATGAGAGTAACGACCTGACACATGATCTAGAGCAAATGGCTATGATTTTTTCCTAGAAAATCTAGCACCACTATTTCTATGGTGAGAAGTGTGACATATATACTAATCAAAATCATCTAAAGTATATCTTCAAAAAAATGTTTCTCAACATTAATATAATAATATTTTTAGTGACAATAATGGTCTATGATTGATCTATTCATTATCATATGGAAATGTTGAACAAGGTAGAAGATGATATTTGTAGAAAATATCTTACATCCTTATCCATGATCTAAATTATGAAAGGTCCTATCTTCTGAGATATTCAACGGTTGGATTTGGAAATCATAATAGAATGGAATGTATCCTACCTTTCCTAAATTATTTCTCAAGAAATTGTCTATTATAATATCATGGAGGCATAGTGGGATTCCATGGAGCTACAAAATAATGATAAATGGTAATGGAAAAAAAGATACATGAATTACATATGAATGGTGAATGTGGGATTATGTTTGGAAAAAATATTTGTGTTCCTTCATCACTAGAGATAAATAAGGATTTATTGGATAATGCACATAGATCATCTTTTTTAAACATTCCCATAAGTAACAAGATATACTGTGATATTCATAAAAACTTCTAGTGGGAAAATATAAAGAAAGATATTGTAGAGTACATCTTAAGGTCTTTAGAATATTAAAACATTAATAAAGTGTGACATAAGTGTAATGGTATTTTGAAAACATTAACTATTCCCACATGGAAATAAGATAATATCCCTTTGGGTTTGTCACTAGTCCCCCAAATATATCGAAATGAAACAATATAATATGAGTTCTGGTTCATCAACTCAGGAAGACTTCACACTATATTTCAATTAAAGAGGATTTCTGTATTGAAAAGAATTCCATGATATAATTGATGGAACTAGTGAGGCTACATGGGGTTATACTTCGGTCATCTCTGATCGGGACCCAAGGTTCAAATCAAAATTCTGGAAAAATATTTATCATTCCGTGTGTAGTTAATTGAATTTCATCATAGCCTATCACCCCCATAATGATGTAAAATCTGAAATAACTACTCATATGCTCTAGGAAATATCAAGAGAAAAATTAATAGAATTAAAAGGAGGATCGGATCTATATATCACATTGGGTGAGTATTCATATAACACTATCATCCACTTGATTATTCAAATGTCTCCATATGAAGTTCTGTATGGGAATTGATATAGAACTAAAACTTGTTATGATGATGTTATTGAATAAAAGCTACTCAGAGCTGATCATGTGGAATAGATTATAGTGAATGTTCAAGCCACCCAAAAACATACAAATACACTCATATTTGGGAAAAGATAAATTATTAAAAGTATAGAAGGGGATTATATTTCAATGTTGGAGCAAAATTATTCCTTGGAATATCACGAAGGAATAGAATTGTGCATCTTGGAATGATTAAAAAGCTTAACCAAGGTACATTTTCTTCTTTGAGATCCTTGATCACATATGAGAAGTGGAATAGTGGATTGCACTTCAACCAAACATGGTTGAATTTCATGATGTATTCATTCTCTATGTCTTGTGGAGGTACGTACCTTACCTTTCATGTTTACTAAATCTAAAGGTGGTATTACTAGAGAATGAGAACTCCTGTAAAGAAAATCCATTAATGATCTTGGTCTATCACGAAAAAGTTAATACAGAACAATATGAATAACCATGTAATTTTTTTTAATGGAACCATATGTTTGATGAGAAAACACAATAACTATGGGATGTGATGATGGAAAAATACCCTCAACTGTTTTCACCTTAGTTTGTAAAACTAAATTTTGAGTGGAAATTTCAAAAGGGCTGAGAATGTAACAACCCATAATTTAATCAATGAAATATCCCTTAATGTAATTATATTATATGGTATAAAAGACATAAATAACATATATTAGAAAATAAATTCATTATTCCCATTATTGATATATGAAATATGTTGTATATACTGAAATTAAAGAACCTATACCGATAGAATAGTTACCTGATCATTTGAACAGTAATATGACCATTAGGAATAGTAATATAATCAATATATTAGTAACCTCATGTATAAAAATATAAATAAAATTTACGTATTTTATTAATGAAAATATAATATAATTATATTATATTATAATTACATATGTTTTTAAAAAAATTATTAATTAAATGTTGGCAATTTTGTAAAAAATAATTTTTTATTTATATTTTTATAATTAATATAATGATTTAAAATAAAATTTATTTTCTTAAAATAGACTAATGAATTAATATTATTATTTATTATAATTATATGATAATTTAATGAGACCTTAATTAATTTTTTTAAAGGTTAAAAAATCAAGGATAATATTTAAATCCATTTTTTTTGAATAAATGATTCATTTATTTAAAATTCAAATTCATAATATTTAGAAAATTACCTTCATAAAATGGATTCCATTTCTAGAATATCCACATCAAAAAAATGGTAATGCTAAAAAATTTCTTATTTTTAAAAAATAGTTGAATTATTAGTGAATAGTGAAATACGATAATTTATTGTATTTAACAGATGAATGAATTATTAGGCATGGATGATGTATATATGATGTAATAACAATAATATCTAAGTATCATTCATTTTAAATATATTCAGTTATAAGTATGAACACTATTGATAGTCTTGATCCAAAATAATAAACAAATTTATTAAATAAAAAACACACCTTTAATCCACTACAAATATCACCCCTCACCACCTATTCTCTTGAAAACTTACAACGCATTATGATTGTCTAAATTCTACCCAATTACCTTCCCAAGCCTCCTCCCAACATCCAAGATCTCGTTTTCCGTACAAAAGTCATACCCTAAGTTCCTTAACATGGTTCTCAACGATAATATATAAAAGGGGTAAAATTCTCATTCTTTCTCTTTCAATTACATATACGTTCGTATCCTATCATCACCTCCCATATACAAAAAGTCATTAAAACTAAATTATAATAAATATATACTAGATTTTTTTTTCATAATAGAATATCCATCCTAAAACCTCTTCTCCTCTCTTTTTATTTTTAAAATGAGAACATCATCTGTGATGTTTGGATTCACCAACTTTATGGATGAAAAGATTTAAATTTACATTAATACCATCAATTATGGTAATAAACATATTTTTATGATTAAAATGGCCTTTACTAATCATAATATAACTTTCTTATTATTCTGGAACTAATTTAAAAATATAATATTTAATGAGAAAATTATATTTTAATGGATAAAAAAACTTCCAAAATAAACTAAAAAAATACCACTAACATTTTATATGAGGAATCATCATAATATGGAAAATAAATGATATATTAGAACATTTATACATTATTAATTTCATTATTAACAAAAAATTTAAATTTTTTATAATTATTCTAATTTTACATGAACATCCACACATCTGTACAAGTAAACCATTCATGAAAACCTAGAAAACAAACACTCCCCAATCATTGAAATTGAACTATATAACTCATCAAAATAGCCATAAAAATTTATAAAATTATAATAAATAAAATAAATGTATAAGATGTTTTGGATTTAGTAATTATTTAATATAATATTATTATCAAGTATATTAATGTTAATAAATCATTTAGATATATGGTAAAAGGATTACACAACCAAAGTCCCTTTCTTTGGGTTATAACTCTTTCATGAATGTTTTTAGTGCATATGTTCCTTTAATATTACCGAAACAACATTTCATCTTATTTATATTTCCTTTTAATTGATATCCATGTTTCGAAACATGATTTTTTGATAATAATATTTTCCAAAAGAACTCTTCATTCTAAAACACATTGTTATTTCTCTTAACATATTTCTTCTTCTCTCAAGGGTGATGATTTGTAAAACAAGTATGATATAATGATCTGTATTGGTAAACATAATTTTTCTCATGAATTAATTATTAATAAAATAATTATGAAACCAATTCCTTTATATGGATTATTTTATTTTACGACTGCTATACATTCTATGTGGCATGCATGAATATGTAAATGTAAGGATTTGACGGGTGGGAATGAGATTATATTTCCCTTGAATACATTGTGTAATGTGATGTATCTCATGATATAATGTAAAATATGGATGAAAATGATGATATATTTATTCAAATTCATGATGTTATAGTTATAGACATATGTTAGGCATTGACATGATGTTATCATTATTTATAACTATCTCTAGAATTTGGACGACTATGACATGATATTCCAATTTTATGTATTTCCACATTCAATGACTTTATATTATGTTTCCTATAATAATTGAGATAATTATCCTATTATTATTTAGTTATGATTATTATTATGGTCAATCATGATTTATTTATTCATTCCCCTATTCAGCCTCTTAATGGGATTTTACCACTCACCATTATTTAATGTATATACTCATGTGAATAAATATACTAAAGGGTACATATGATTAAGAAGGATATAAAAGATTTTATTAAATAAATTATTATGTATTATTATATACAATTTATGTATAGTCTTAAATTTCCCAAGAAACTAAAACCATATATATAATATTTGTAACAGTATAATGTTTCTTATCTTTAAAATAATGAAAAAATAATGTACGAAAAAGTAGATTTACAAGACATATACCTAAAGTGGTAACATATAATTAATTTCATTTAAGTTTCTATTCACGTGCCCTTTCATTCCACATGATATGGAATATATCTTCCTATTAATTTCTCTCCTTTTAAATACAATTTTATCTTCAATTATTATTTTAAAGGTTCCATTGTTATTAAAATAGACATGGTTTTTCAAACAAAGTCCTTTATTTTATTCATCATAAGTAATGAGGTAACATGTTTTGAAAAAACCTTATCCTCTCGAAAATGTATAGTCAATAGATTCTTCAGTGGATAATTTGATATATTCATCATGTCATTCATAATTAATTATATATTAAGGATGATAAAAATGGATTAATAGAAAATTAATTATCACTATAAAATCCTAACATCACAAATTGATCAACATACATTAGTGTTGTGAAGGATGGATCAATAGATAGGATTGTGTCATTCAATTTACATTGTTTAGGTGTAATGTAAATGGCAATTATTTTAATCCACTCCTTTTACTTTTCGAAAATAATGAGATGATTGTTCAGAGTGTAAGCATACAAAATATTATATTGCATTGAAATATCCCTATACCAATGAGGAGGTACACTTTGTTAATAAATGATAATAAGAAAATCAAGGTTGACAAAATATCTATTGTACTATAACAATATAAAATATGATATAAGTAAATTATATCACATACCAAAATATTTGAGTTAAAATAATTTAATTACCTTATTGGTCTCCCACTATTTTAGGAAGTTCTATAGTTCACAAGACTGGAATTGGATTTTCCTATTGTAGTTACATTCTAGAGGAAATGTGTGACACCTTTACTTTTCGGTCATCTCTTTTCAATTTTAACAAATATTTAGAGTTTTTTATGTTTTTAGAGTTCAGTTAGAGGTATTTTGGAGGTTAGAACACTGGTGCAAAATTTTTGGGACATATTTATTTTTCTATGATACAATTGTCTTGTCATCCAAACATTTGAAAGCCACAATATCTTTATTTGTGGTTTTTGGGATGAATTGGTTCTCCCCAAAAACCACCACACAATTTTTGGGGATCCTAGGTAGAATAATATCAACCTAATAGGCTCCTTGGATCCAATGGCATCGGTCAGATCCCAATGATGAAGTTATGTTTATATAATTATTTGTAAATAAAAACCATATCACATTTTCACATTATCTTTTTCTCTGTTTATCATTAATCACCCTAGGGGACCGCTATGGTTATTTTTGAGTTCTCTCGTCCCTTCTATATTATTCTTTGGTTATCTAAACAATGAATCCATAACATATTATTAATATATGAGTTCTTTTTATTAAAAAAATTGATTCTCTTTCATTATCCTGGATCAAAACCAACTATATCCTTAATGTTTTGATTAGATCCATGTGTTCTAGTTAGGTCTAGAAATGGATTTATTGATAGTTGATAGAATTAAAACCATGATTTATGGAATATGAGTCTATGCGTAAATTGTACATAGAATGTTTTTTTATGCATTGGATTATCACAATAATGGGGGTGTTTAAATTATGTCATTGGACTATCCCATCAAGGGTTTGTGTGAAGATTTCACGTAAAATTCCTTCTAGAACAGTGATAAAGTAGGTAGACTCATTCTTTAAGGACAAAACATATGTATTATAATTGAGTGATATATATTTCTCTTCTATCTATTATATTAACTTTCATAATATGTTCCATTATATATATATATGATATAATTATGTTATGTTTTGTTTGTTTTATTATATTGATAATTTCACTCATACAATACTAATGAATTTTGGTGTACTATATATTTCATGACTAGAGATCTGGTGAATGGAAGGGCCCTATGGTAGAAGTTTGAGTTGGTTTAGTAGGAGTGTGATGAAATTTATATGTGGAGTTTATGATGGATGTATTTTTATTCTTTAACTGAATGGATTTACATCACACTTTGGATCCTTTTTTTATGTTTGGGATTTTTTATCTCACATTCCATATTGATACAAGGTGGGATGGTTTTATTTGTATATGTTATTAATCTAATAGATATTTACATATTAATTAGTTTTTATTTTATTAGAATCGGTTGTTTTTCATTACTCTGATGTTATTTTGGTATCAAGTGTAATTTCTTCCCACAATTCTCCTTTTCTCATATCCAATAGTTAGCAACCTTTTAGTTATCGGGAGGCACACATGAGTTCGTCAGGAACTCAAGATAGAACATAGTCATTTATATTTGGATACTACAATTTGGTATTAGAGGACATGTTTTTCTAATATATACTTCTCATTTTATTCATCTGGGAAAGGTTATAAAATATATGGGATGTGTCGGACACATGTAAGGGAACTATTTCAGTTCAAAGCTAACACTATATACTAGAACTCTGAGTTTCCATAAACTGGGATTTTCCATTACTGAAGTTCATGTCATATTTGATTTAAATTAACCTTTGGGGACACAAATGATGTTAGTGTACTGATTTATTGGATTTATTGGGTGTTCATGTATCCTGATAGGCATGTAGAATCCAATTCCATATACCTTTATTCATATATTATAATTATCCCAAATAATTAAATGCATGTTTAAATTCTGATATGTGATTTGGGGATTTTATTTAGGGATTATTTTATTTGAGGTTTTTGTATTATATATAAGTGGGTATATATGTGTTTGTGACTAAAATATAGGTACAAGAGGCTTAGATTTTGTTTTGGGTAGTGTTTAGGTGGTTACACCTTGCTCTTTTATGTTTCCTATTATATTAAACTTTATTCTGAAACCTTTTTTGTGCCTTTTTTTCAGTTTCATTATTTAGGCTATTGGATTTCTATATAAATTATCCTGGAATTTCAAGATATACTACCTCGTATAAGTCTCTTGAAACCAAATTCACCCACTATTATGCATGAGGAATTTGATAAGATTGTTCAGATGGTTTCTGTAGCGGGTCAAACTATAGAACTAAAATAGTACGATCTCGTTCAGTTAGTTCATGCTCTACTTGAAGGAGACCACATAGGAGGAAAGATAATGGTGGATTATGATAACATCTTATAGATACAGTAACCCCCATCCTCTAGGGACCTAATGTACCTAAGGACATAGGGGTCATATAGGACTTGATATGTGTTCTTGATAGAATTTTTTAATTGGTCAAGACCCTAGATGCTCATAAAGCGATTCATATATCATTTATTCCTCAAGGTGTAGCTAGATGATGGTGGGATGTCATAATGAATTCTTGTAGACATGAAATAATAAATTAGGTGACTTTTAGGGGCCTCTTCGTTGTAGTTTTCTTCCATTATTCATGGAAGCTATATCATTATCATGAGTTCATAGAGCTACAGTAGGGGATGATGATTGTTTCCACCAGTTAAATTCACTTTAATGATTTTATTATTTTTTCTCATCTTTTTATGGGGAATTAAGCACATAAGTATTTATGTTTAATGATTTATCTTCATACATTAATGAAATGATAGGTCTAGAAGTTCGATCTCACAACCTTTTCTATAGTGGTTCATAAGAAACTAATTTCTGAGAAGGGATTTTAGAAATTCAAAGTTGTAGGTATTCTTCCAACTATAAGTTGATCGATAGGTACTCTCTTAATCAAAATAGTAGTTGGTTTTTTACTATAAGTCAACATCAAAGGATGGGTACGATTGTTGTGTTGGACAGTCATAGTAGTGTAGAGGATCATTAACTTCATATATAGAGTATGACTCTACGATGTTCTACAACTATGGTTTGTAGGGACAATTTCTAATAGATTATACATTTTATCTTTTTAGTTACAATTAGAGTATAACGATATGGTATCTGAAATATTTATTTGATTGGGTATAAGGACTGTGGATCGCAAGGGTAATCATATTACCTCAGAAATAGGTGGAGCCCGCACAGGGGTTGGTAAATAATGTGATGCATGAGCCTATGTAGAATCATGAAGTGGTGGTTTTAAGGGATTATGTAGTTATCTAAGCATAAATTAATGTAAGGGAGGGACCATCAAAGGATAATGTTAATGTCATTATTTTTTCAACTCCATCTATTTATTTTTTAGACACCACTTCATCCCACTAATTCATACCATCTCATGTAGTTTATATGTGGGATTTAGCAATTAAATTATCATATTAGATTATGTATAATAATAAAACCCAAAAAATTAAAGGGGATGATCTTTATATCATTCGATTCTATTCAATGGTTGTTGCTGGATTTGAGGATTTTTGTTTCATCACAATTTTAGATACGAATGGTTTAGAAGTAATCTTTGGCACAAAATAGTTAACAAGCTTCCATTCACACATTGATTATTATTGGAGGCGAGGGGCATTTTCATCACCTTAGTGGGGAATGATTTGTCTTATTGATGAATGGAATGTCATGATTGGTTGATTGGGACAAGATCCTTGTTATAGTGATGTCTTTTCAGTGCATGTGGGTTATATGATCCATAAAGTGGATTAGACGATCAATACATCCCTATTTCCTTTGCTGGTTGACCTGTACAGAGATTTATTTCATGTGGATTTCTTATGGTTACCTCTTTATAGTGGAGTTAAGTTTAAAATTCATCTTTTTTCAATTTCAGGGACTGTATTGACTAGATCATACAATATGGAACTATCTATATATAAAGAGGATGTGTTATTGTTATACGATATTGAGGATAATGGATTCATTAGACTGTACACATCCCATTTGGGTAATACTATTTTTTCTACAATAAGTTGGATATTATTCCTTAAATTTATGTGGACTACCAGAATTTGAATCAGATAACAATGAAGAAAATGTACTCATTTCTATGAATTAATGACTTGTTTGATAAATTGAGGTGATGCTAGTGGTTTTCTAATGTCGATCTACCTTCAATAAACAATAAAATTCAGTTCAAGGAGTAAAACATATTAAAGATAATGTTTAGGATCATTTATGGGTTATATGAGTATCTTACAGTGCCTTTTGGGATGATAAATGCTCGGGTAGTGATCGTCGATCTCATAAATAATATCCTCCACCCATATATGGACTCCTTAATCATTGTTTTTATTCATAACATCCTCATATATTCTAGGAAATCATAATCTCATGAAAGATAGGATTATATTATATTGAGTATGCTTTGATCACATTATATTTATGCCATATACTCAAAATGTATGTTTGGATATGGATGGTAAAATACCATGGAAATGTTATTTATCAAGAGGAAATATCAGTTGATCAAGAGATGGTTCATCTAGTCATGTCTTGTGAATGACTAAGGAACATGTTAGAGAAAATTATGTTGTTTTGATGGTTGTATTCTAAAAGAGATATGTTCAGGTATTTTATCAACTAAAAACACATGTGACATCAATGAATAATAAGGGAGTCTAATTTGAATTGACATGAAAGGTATAGAAGATTTTTCCTATGTTTTATGAAAAGTTTTTAAAAAAATTTAACCATGATTATTACTATTCATGGAGTTGAGTATTTAGTTTATTTAAACATCATTGGTGTTTCCTTAGTTGTTATTCTGACATAGGGTTATATGTTATTTTATTACAAGTCCTTAAATCTATGGCCTCATGAGCAATACAAACCTACCTACAACTTATAGGCAATTGATATAGTACATGTGATAAATGTTTTTCAAAACTACCTATTTAGGGAGAAAATTTTCAAATATAGATTCCGATAGAGTATTTGGTATTTCATTTTGAATCAGGAACTATATATTCATAGATGCGTTGGATACAGTAATCTAATATGTTCAACATGAAGATAGAGTATGATCCTTGGAAATGCAGGGTAGTTGCAGATGAGCAAAGTATGATGATAAAATAAGTGAGAGAATGGGATTCAGAAGTGGGATTGATGGACATGGATATATTGGTAGACTGGTAGGTGGTTATAACTATAGATCAAGGGGAAGTGTCTTGTAAAAAAATGGTGATAACATCATTATTGATGGAATATGTAAATGCTATTCAAGAAAGTGATTTGTAGTGTGTTATGATGCATGGGAGGTAGGTATAAAATAGAACTATTATAGGATGAGACATTGACATATGTTGAATTATACTGGTTTATGGAAGGGAGATAGATCCATATTCAATGAGAGAATTTATGATGATATCCTATCACTCATCAAAGTGAGCAGTGCACCTAGGAGCGACTAAGAGGTCTCATAATGTCAAAAAGTAGTTCTGGTAACCCGTTATTTATTATGGTATTGTAGGACATTTCACTCATTTTATGATACGTCAGAGTATCAAGGATAAGAATTAGAAACCTATAAGATTCAACTATCCTATTTTACTGACTATACAGTGGTGGTATGAGATGATGACATGGTTCGTGACAAGGTTTTCTAGATCATCAAGATGTCAAGACATTGTTTGGATAGTATATGATTTGTTGACTAAGGAGGACAGAGATGAACTTAGAGGATAATCTATAAAAAATATATATCTGATATATTTGTGTCTACATGGAGTTCTATTGATAATGGTATCCGTTATATATGTATGGATTACCACATGGTTTTGGATAGAAGTAACTAAGGTGATGGGTACACTATTGAAGATGATTATGACGTTTCATCCTTAGACTGATAGGCTATCAGAATGGATGATCTATACGATAGATGATATAATCTAAGAATGTATACAATAATTCCTATGATCTTAGGAATATCACTTTTTTAGTGGATTTGTCCCATAATAAAATATTTCATTCCTCAATTTTGATGGATTTTTTAAGGCTATATATGGGTAACCATTTCATTCACCAATATACTGGAATGAAGTAGGTAAATCATTAGATGTTGGGTCAAGCATTGTATAGGATACCTCAAACTAGGATATGTTTAATTGAAAATGGCTGGTTAAAACCAAAAAAAGGTAGTGGCCATAAGCCCACCAAAGGAGAAAACCCATTTTATTCCATATGGGTGATACCGTTTCATTCTCTATGTCCCGTTGATAAGGTAATACGAATTTGGGGAGTCCAATATAGTTCTCACTATAGTCTTTTGGGTTTTTCTTCATCATTTAATTCATCATGATGTTTTCTTTTTAGTTGAATTTTTCTCCATGATATGATGGTATTTAAATGTGTTCCACGAGTCTTAGATTTGGATGTACGATCTCAATCCTCCACATGTACATGACTGTGAGAATATTGAGATGGATCCCAATATTTTTTTTACAGTTACTATTTAGAGAGTGGTTCTATATAATAAAGTGCAGTGAGGAAATACTTTCCATCTTGTTTGGGTCCAATGATATATTTGGCATATTCCAAAAGTAGTGTGGGAATGTGAAATAGATATTTTGGAATAGTTGTCTGAATTGTTAAAGAAGACCTATGGGGATACCTCTTGAGGAAAAGAAGACATGATAGGGGGAGAATTGTGTCACCTATATTTTTGGTATATCACTTTTCAATTTCAAAATTGATTTCTATTTACTTTTTATTTGTTTAGATGAGTTTTAGAGGATTTTATAAGGTTAGTATTTTGTTAAACAATAGTTGGGGGACTTTCTGTTTTGTTTTGACCTACCATAGTCCCATCGAGCAATTTTTATGAATCGACCAGCTCACTGGTGAAGTTCCCAAGACCATGTGAATCACCTTAAATACCATTGGGCCACCAATGAGGATCCTGAGATTAATTAGATCTTCCCAGCGACCACCTGGTAGATAAGGAACTCCACCAGCAAGCTGGTGATATTGGTTGGAGCCCAAAAATGTTGGTTTGTTTAAAATTATTTTTTTAAATCTAATTCCATATGACTTTTTCGATATATTTTTGTCTCTTTGACTCCCAACATCATTGGACCCTCTATAGAAATTTCCGACTGTCCTCCCTCCTTTCAGCTGCTCCATTCGATGATTTAGTAATGGATTGATCCTATGTTCTCAATCTAGATTTTTTTTAATTTATTCTATATCAAATACATTCCTTTATACTGGGTAAAAACCCAAACCCTTTTTTGATGATATATAAGTTTTTGGGTTTGGTCTAAGAATGAATTTATTGATTACTAATATAATTATCTCCCAAAATCAAGGAATTTATCTCTTTTACTTATTAATACCTAAACCGTTAGTATATTTCATTGTACTATCATGTAAATGGTTTTGTTTAAACAATGTTTTTGGAATATCACATTGAGGGAGAACTGTTAGGATACTAGATGATGTTACTTCTACAATGGTGTCGAAGCAAGTTGAGACCGTAATTGAGGACTTGACATATGTATTATTATTGTTTGATATATATTCTTCTTATATATATATATATTCTATTTATAATCATAACATGAACCACTATATATATTACTCACTTATGTTATGTTCTATTTGTGGTCACATATAGATTATTGAAGTCACAACTGACTCAGTAATTATAATGAACTTATAGATTTCATGATGAGGGATCCCTTCAAGGGAATGTGCCATGTGTTGGATGGTTGATCAATTTTAATGTGATAATAATAACATTGTTTAATGGTGTCTTGGTAGAATGTTTTCTTTTTCTTATATATAATGTATTTTCCTTGTAATTTTTATTATTATTTTAGTTTTGGATTATGTATTTGACATGAAATCTCGATACTACATGGGATTGTTATAAATAAATAAATTGTGTAAGTAAAGGATCTTTATTTATTTTTTATTGGTGTTTTTATTTATATTATTACATTTTCACTGTGATGTTTTTCTGGAACAAAGGATTTAGTTTCCCCAATAAGCACCCCATTGGCCATCACAGTTAGTCTGCAACCACATCCATATGAGGATGCGTGCATGATATCATGTAGACCTATGAATTGGTCTCGATGGTTTAGAGTAGGGTGTTAAAAGTATATATATGTATATACATTAAATTTGATAATCTATAAAAAGGGCATGAAAATCAGAATAGCGTATGTAAGTAGGCAATCTTTTTAACTACTTTCTTGAAACCCATTAATCCAACTATTAAAATTTATTATCCAAAAATTAGTACTCATATTTCCCCAAAACATGCCAATAAATTTGTATTGTATGGGATATGGATTTTAAATTTAATATATTCATGATTATGTCCACCAACCAATATCGTTTATACTTAGTGATAATTAATTGGTCCCTGACCTAAGAATTGACATCTATTTTTTGGGAGTTGGTTTTCTAGAACTAATATTATTTACTTTTATTACATCTATATTCAAATAAGTGAATATTAATTAAACATATTATTAGATATTTCTCATTTTTATACATGGATTCAATGTAATAATTTCTTAGAGAATTCATTTCATTAGAATGAGAATTTCACTTCCCAACATTGAAGAGAAACTTTAATCACAATGATGATATTTCTAAACCAAGTTCTTTATTCAGATAACATTATAGGATTGGGAATTTAAATTTCTAATTGTTAGGTGTTAGTGCTCGTATGTATATCTGAATTCACCTCATGATGTTATCACATTGTAATCTTCAAAACCTAATATTATGAGAAAAGTCTCTCAAGTGTGAACACTGCATGCATATGTTTCATAAGATATTCATGTCTGTGTGTGTTTATAATGGTCCCTGGACTCTAATATTCTTATTAATGCATGTAATGAATTGAAAAATTACATTTTTTGACCAAATCTGTGATCCTATATGTCCACAAAAATAAGAGTATGATTTATGCATCACGAATTTGATTTTATTAATTAATAAGTTGATGATGGATTCAACACTTACATATTAATGGTGATAATATCTCAAACCTTTAATTAAAATAGAACCATAAAATTAAATTCCATGGATATGTTGTAATGATAAGTTTATTTCATATATTTAATGAAGAGAATATCAAGAACAATGTTTTATATCACATGTGTGAAACCTTCATGATGAGATATCAAGAAAAAGGGATTACATTTCATAGTGAGTTCTTGTATATGGTTTTTGACATTGAGATGTTATCATCTCTCTCTTTGGTTCCTTAACACAATGCTTTAAAATCATATTATACTTTATGCAAGACTAATGAATAATAATGTTAGGGAATCTTATAGGGTTACACAGTAGGTATTTTCCATTGATCTCAGTTAAAATATATTTTAATTTAATTATTGGAATAAATATAATTCTCATGACTGAGGAATAATTTTATTCAAGTTTAACGATCCCGTAAATTAAATATATATTTATTTATAAGTTTATCATTAAATTATATTGGTACATAATATTTTTTTATAATATTTAATGTATAATTATTTTCATATGTTAAAAACAATATTTTTCTTATTAATAATTTTTCAATTAAATATTTATTCAGTTATTTGATAATTGGAAAGGAGAGAGAACGGACCAAGAATTATTCTGGTGATAAATATTGATTTTTTATGTGGGTAAAATAATATTTATCGATGTTCCTAACAGTGAATACTAGGGAATAAAAAAATAATATTATTTAATTAATGGCATGGGGTTTGACATTTTATTTTCATTTTATTAAGAGATCTAGTGTAAGTAAAGAAATTATAGACCCTTACCATAGGTTTATGAATAGACCACTAAAAATTTCTATGTGAGGATAATCAAAAATCATTGTGCAAAATGAATTTCTTTCTAGATATTATCCACCCACATTTATTCTATCAATAAATAGAGGGTAAGATAAATTATTAAAATCTAATGATATCATAAAAGTTATCTAGATAATAAATGAAAAGATGATTGACCTACCACACTAGTTTCCATTAAACCATTTCAGTTATTTAGAGTTCAAAGGAGCTCATTTGGATCACTACTATAGGGATTATATACGTGTAGCATACAAGTAAAATGATGGAAATATGAAAATGGTCATTGGATGATCAAAAACATAATCAGATAATGATCTCATGATGATGTATTATTTCATTATTTATAATTAAATTTATTATAAATTTAACATGAAAATATATCCTCTAGGGTACAGTGAATTTATTTTCAATGTTCAATTTAAAATTTCCTTGTCCATGATGATACATATTGTAAAATATTTGAATTGTACCTCAAATATGAAATTCATAGAGTTGGGACCAGTCCTAATAAGTTAATTAATCTTTCCTGGAACCTTCAAGTTATAATAGAGAAGTCACACATGAATTTAAAATTGTTAATTTGATTGTTGATCATATGAAATTGTAGTTAGTCTTCATTTATAAATAATTACTTCATCAAAATGATGTTTAATTAACATCATTCCGACATTTTAATAATTATGATTCAAAATTAATATATTCATAAGGGAAAAAATGATGGATAACGATTGGAGATTCCAACCGGAGGTGCCAACTTTTATGGATGGAATATTTGAATACCTAACATGTAGCCAGATTATACATCGTGTACCCAAGTTCACTAAACCTAGATGTGTAAGTGGATATAAAATTGTCCAAGAATCTATTACATTTTTCCAATTATCTCACATCATCTATTGACTAGGCCAACATGGAACATGGTTTGTCCAATTACACAACATGTAGCTGGTGTAGATATCATGTGGTCTATACAATTTTGTGGAAAATCTACCACTAATTGTGAGGTCAAATAACTGGTTTCTAAACATTTGAGGCTCAAGTCTGGATAATTAATTATAAACATGGTATTTATATAGAATACACGATATGTAACTCATTAATCCCCATGGTGGAAGAACATATCGAGTCCATCAGCATGTTGCATAGACACATAACAAGATGATCACACAATTTGTAGGGAGAGCGTATGTCATGTGATTCTATATCTGAAGAACACACAGAGTAATTCAGTTGGTTATATGGGTACAAAGAATTTAGAACATGTGGCATGTTTCAGGACACCACATATCATGTAATCTGGACGACACACATGCCACGACCCCATACGTTTATCCCAAATACATTGTAATCAATGAACATACAGTGTAGCTCGTGAGAGCACATAGTGTGGCAACCCAATAAAAGATAGAATTAAATTAAATTAAAATAATTTATTGAAGCATTAATAACTAATAAACCTAATGAAAAAAATGATATTTTTTATATAATAATTATATTAAAGAGTTCGCAAATCATCATTTAATTTATTATAATTATCTGTAATTATTTCCCATTCTGTTTTATATTTAATGAATTAATATATAATGGGTATCTCCAAGAGATGTCGAATGAAAATTAAGATGATAGGGAAAATTCAATTAATTAATTAACACATGTTTGTTTATCCTTATAATAATGAACTAATTAATGTGAATGAATGCTTGTGTATTTTTCCATCTTTGTTGCATGTGTATGACTAACAATTAGTATTCACTATACTTGTGTATGTGTCAGAATTATTTAATTTAATTTATTTGATGAGTTTATAGTTAAATATTATTAAAATAAATATGATAGAATTTTTCTAAACCCCACCAATTTTATTATATAGGACCTATGTTTCCAACGTTGTTTTGGTAATTATCCTTCACAAATACTTCGATTCCCCTCACCTATTTTTGAGTGTGTTATAATCATATATAATAAAAGGAGTAGCCCAAGGTGTATGGAGGCATATCAAGATGGAATAGAGATTTAGCCGACCCATCTAATACATAGGTGGAATAATGGAATACTATAACTTGGGAGAATACCAACATAGGGTGGTTTACCGTTGGTTTATATGTTTATTTATTGTCTATTAAAATAAGTAAATAATTTGACAAGCTCGTTATTATGACATTTTTTTATTTATTTGTTTCTATATTATTCATTATTTATTTTATAAATGAAATAATATAATCAAATAAATAAAATTATTATTAAAATATGGAATTTATATTAATTTATTATGGATTACAATTTTATCTAAACATGGTTAGTCACATAAGTAAAATCCAATTCATATTAATAGTATATGTAGATAATAAAACTAGATTAAATTTAAGCATGATAAATATAATTCCCAATATAAAATTTAGTCAAAATAGAATTCCATTATTTTAATAGGAATGAAATCCATTGAACTAAGTATTTCAACAACCAATGTTGGGACCCATAATTTTCTCATGGAGTCCCTATGAATTTTTTGTATACAATTAACCAATTTACATCAACATAATTATCCCACTGTAGAAATGATATAACTTTGAGGGAAGTGTTGAGGAAATGAAATTCAGGATTTATTGATTAGGAGTCCACTCAATGGATCATGAATCTACAAGATCGTAATTATCATAAAACACCCTACCTAAATTCCCTTGATTAATTGAATGATCCCACACTTGGGTCAGGAGATGGGGTATATGGATCATTTCCAGTAGAATTTCTGAGAAACTACACATTCTATGTCTAATGATTAGGGTTATCGGGACATTATAAATTAGTGAGATACATAATAAAATTAAATTCATTATGTATCACATAAAATATAATCATACACTAATAATATTCTCTTTTATAAATATAGATTAACTATATTTTTTATCATTAACATTACCCCAATTGTAAATTGTATAGGACGACCATATTCATTACATGTAGTATCTTCTAGAAATGGTTCAAATTAATATAGGTAACAATTCACTATGAGTAGAAATATTACATGCTGGAGTCCTAGTTATCTGGTCCACTTATTATGGATGCGGGTTATGAGGGGTTCAATCTCTATGATTAACTCCA
Source organism: Viscum album (assembly GCA_963277665.1). NCBI lineage: Eukaryota > Viridiplantae > Streptophyta > Magnoliopsida > Santalales > Viscaceae > Viscum > Viscum album. The sequence goes on from OY728136.1 coordinate 766,824,590, forward strand.
TAGTGATGTAGAAGAAGATCAATTTTAATGATTTTTACCATACATAAGGAACTTATAAATTCAGGTAATGAAATGAATACATATAGAATCCTACATAATATATGTTTCCTACAGTAGGAGAGAGATAGAAATACATGATTTCATATATACAATGCCCTATTTTAGAGTAATTTTAGAGAAGGTGTGATAACAAGGCCCCGTATATTAAAACTCATAGTCTATATTGACTTCTTAGAGGCTATATTGTTTAATATTCCAAATGAACTATGAATAGTTATCACTCATTGATCACTACCCTAGATAATCTCTGTTTTTTTATAAATTTCACAATGAAAATCATAGTGAATCTCCCATCCATGTTTTCTAAATATTCATCACAATGTTCACAAGGTTTTAAAGCATTGAAATCATTCCAATTTTATGGTGAATAAAATTAAAGGCTACAAAAAGTAATTTATGTCAAAAGATCTTTCATAATGTCCATCAAATAATTGAAAGATCAAGGGGAATATAAGGGAACATGATTTTATCTATTTCGTATGTGGAAGGAATGGCCACTGGAAGACAAAACTCACCAAGGAAAAAAATAAAGGGGAAACACCATGTTTATTTGTTAGTGAGTTGAATTTATATATTTCTTAAAATATGATGTTATATAAAACATGTGGTTCCCACATTTGTATTCAAATATTGTTGTTGAGTAGATTCCAAAATATTTCCTAGGGTGAGGTAGATCTATGTGTAACAATTAGAGAGATTATTTTGTTTATGTCTATTAGGGACTACCACCTCAAATTATTGATGAGAACGATATTAGTTTTAGATGGTTATTATTATATTCAATATGTTTCAAATGCCATTTTTTCTGTATCCATACTTGATACAAATAACCTTATTTTTAAATTTTGGAATAAATTTTAATTCTTTTATATGAATAAATTTTTTTATTGTAAGACAAATTTAAATAAGGGTATTTATTAATTTCAATATGTAACCCAAGTAAGGATAATTGATTAAAAATACTTGTTCACATGAATCAAACCACACTCAATATTGTAATTGATGGAAATTTCATGTGAATGAAAATCATTTTAAAACATTACACTAAAATGAATATTTAGATTCATTTGAACTAAAAAAAACATGGTATTTTTCAAGCATGATTACAAGGAAAAAAATTACTAAATACATATTTAGAGGGCAATGTTAATGTGATAAATATTTTTGTGAATTAGTTAATAATGATGTGTGATTACAATTTATAGTTGAAGTAAGTGGCAGTTACTTGTACTTGATATATTTTTTTTACGATTTTAGTTAATATAGTTATTTTAACATGATGAGGCTTGAATCATGTTATTTTGAAAAATTAAAAGAAAACAAGAATTAATTTTAGAAATATCTTTGTAAAAATATTAAGAAATTTCCCTCATACTATCGTATAAAATATGTTCATCATGATGTTTTTGATTATTTACATGAGTTGTGGATTTTATCCATACTCACTCCTCTTAATAAACCACAATGTAATGATCTATGTGAAAGGAGGAACAAAACTTTCATAATAATTGTGAGATAAAAAATGAGTCATGTGATTATTCCATTATCTTTTTGGGGATACATATTATATATATATTTATACATACTAAATTAATTTCCAACTAAAGTGGAATATGGTGTTCTACAAAAATTGTGGAGTAGAAAGAATCTTGGGTTGTCATAAACACATGTGTGGGGTTCTGAATCATTTTTACATCCTATTTAGGGATATAAACATGAAATATAAATGAAAAGTGTGTTTTATAGGATACCCAAAGGAAATACGGGGATATTATATGTACAAACCCTCAAAAAAGTAATTTTTGAAATACATTTGATATTCCATGAGAGGAAAAAAATATCTAAAAGTGATATAGGGGAGAAACATCAAATTTTATGAAATCAAAGCTCAAGGTTCAAAAGTTCTGGAATAATAAAAAATTACAAAAAACCTCATGGAAGAATAAGTTCGTGAGAAACAAATAATTTCACGAATTTTTTTCTCATGTTATAGGAGAGATGGCACAAGAACACATTATATAAATCCCAATGAAGGAATAAGGTACAAAAACAAGAGTGGTCAGAAAACAATAAAGATGTGGTTTTCTAATAAATGAGAATAGAAACAAATTCATAGTGGATAATATATATCCTATAACCTATAAGGTAATAGTGAGTGTCATAGACGATTCCGAGTAAAAAGATGATATGAAATATAAATTGTTAAATTTACCAAAACCAACTATAGATTTACCTAGATCATCTAGTGGATGTAAAGGTCGTTGGTTTTAAATGGGTATTGAATTTTCACGATAGGGGTCATTTATCTAAAATAGATAGTGTAATTGCGATTGAATTTTATGACGTATAGGATCAAGGGACAATAGATTTGGAATAAGAACACATTCCACAAATCCTCATGTAAGAAAAAGTTCATGAGACCTAGGGGAGGTTAGAGAATGAGGGTATTATAGATTTCTAGTAAACAAGGATAGTGAATCAATATTATTTGGAAATAATGATCTTATAACATATAAGGTAGTAATGAATGTAATAGATATTTCTACATATTAAGAAGATATAAATTCTAAAATTGATTGCCTTTACCTAAAATAAGTCTATTTTTTGGTAGATTATGTAGTGGATGTAAAGATTTATGGTTGTAAATGGGGATTGATTTTCTATAATATCATGAGAACCAACGATAAATGGTGGATTATTCATTGGTGATATCATTATAATTTCAATTTCATTAAACCCAACCACTATAACTTGTTATATTTTTGTTGATCTAAACATTGATAAATATCTCTCATTCTTGTAATGATAGGAATGTATAGAAAGGAACATAAGATTTACAAGGTTTTATCCCCATGTGGGTGAATGAATCATTTCCATGGTGACTACATTTAGTCCATGGAAATTACCTAAGATATAAAATTAATTAACATAAGAAAACTACCATTAGACTACTAGTCATAATCTATCCCCTGAGGCCCATGTCGTGACTACCCAATGTCCGCCTGCTATAGGCCAGGGAATGGTGACTAGAACTGTAAGGCATATTCCCTAAAATAGGATTCGATTTCCTTTAAGCATGTATAAACAAATAGTTCAATAAAAAAATAAAAAAAATGTGAGGTAAACTACTATAATAATAAAGGAGTGATGAAAGTAAAAGGGGTCGGAATACAAGCCCAACTAAAAGTACGAGTACAAATGAATGTACAAATACAACTGAAAGGAAAAATACAAGTGAAAATGGAAAAACATCTACTAAGTAGTCCTCTATGGATTCTACCTAAAGGTAGGTACATATCACCTCCTTAGCACTCCACGTCCTCCTGTCTCCTCTATGTTCCACCTAGTCCTGGCTCCCTCAAACCTGAGCCTAGTTTCTTGTTGTATGCACAAGACACAATAGGGTGTAGGAAAATCCTATCTAGGGGTGAGAATAATGATACTCAGTAAAGACCCCAAGACCCCCAAGGCCTCTCAGAAGTCCACAATGAAAACCACAAAGCATGATCTCAATTAAAAAGCACAATGCAAAAGACACAGCTCCATTGGAGTCTAAGCTCAAACTAGGAATACGACTTAGAGAAATAGGATATGATGCTGATACACAGAAGATCACTATGAATTCTGATACCCAACCATAGATTCTCTAGTCCTAGGAACATGTACCATTCTCAGTGACAACATCAAACACCCTGGCTGTTGGAGAAATCCCCCTCTATCAAGTATAGTGGGCCTGCCGCATCACACAAAGGCCCTTCCCACTAAACATGAACTATTAAGGTACTCATTCCCATCACATATCATGGGTCTTTCGGGTCACATAGAGTTGCTCCCCCACTATGTCCTTCTAAGGTACTACTCTCCATCATGTAACATGGTCGATCCCCACCATGGATTGTTAAGGTACTCCTCACCATCTTGTATCGTGGCCGTCAATTCACTCCCATGGCCCGCAAAAGGGAAAGACCACAAGGGTGGCCCTGCCCGCTGGGAAGGCTGCCCGGCCCGCTGGGCAGGCGGCCCGGCCCACTGGTGGCGGCCTACTGGAGGGTGGTCCTACCACAAAGGGCGGGGCCCATAGTGCTTCGTCCAGGTATCTCAGGGGAGCCACTCCCCCAAGTTCTGGAATGGCCAATGGCCATTAAGGCTTCGAAGCAGTGGTGCCACATGGTCACCGCTCAGTCACCACTGAACCAGCTGGAGGCGTGGGTTCTGCCTCTCCTCTTGCGGCTTCGACCATAGTATCCTACTCACCGGTGGTGCGTGATGGCACACCACCCTTCTATTTCGCGGGTGGCCGACGAGCCTGCCGCCTTCTCCATCGCTCGCGGCTAATGAGCCACGACCCCTTTTCACACCAGTAGCGCGTACCGGCACACCCCACCTCCATGGCATCCATTCAGTGTCAGCCTCTTTGATGTTCACCACGTTCTCGTGATGTGGCTTCATTTAGCTGCGTGTGTTGGCACATTTCCTCTTTCGTATCTGGTTGGTGTCGTTGCGCCGATGATCATCCACATAAGGTTTCTCCTCAGAGTTATTTAAAGAGGTTGTCAATATTAGATAAGGGATAAACATTCATCTCCATTAATTGGTTTAGTCAGTGGTAATCTACTCACAAAATGAGGGAACCGTCCACTTTCTCGTTGAAAAGGACTACTGAACCCCATGGTGATGTGTTGGTTCTAAAAAACCCATAACCTCTAGATTATCAAGATACTTATTAAGATACTAGAGATATAAATGTGCAATCCAATATGGGTAAATGGAAACTGGTTCCACACATAGAAATAACTCTATAGTGAACATAACTATTCCCTCATGAGGTAAGATGGTGGAATTATCATGTAATACATCTATGAAGTGATCCATACTTGAGGGAACTCTACTAATTTTATTCCATGATTGGTCATAATGAAACTCACCAACTCAGATGTCACTCCACCAATCCTAGATAAAATTAGTCTAGATGGATATACATAGATATCCCATTATACATTGTATAAATGTGTGTTTCCCTTAATTCGTGTGATAGACACTCGGTGGTGATAAAAATACACTCAGGCATGATAAGACACATGTTAGTTCATACATAGAATGATTCTAAATCTAGTCATCTCTTGAAGAAGAATTTGTAGAACATATGGAACCCACCCATTTTAATGGGTAACTCCTATAATTGGTTTATGCCATCATTTAGGACCCCTAACAACATGTTCATATACATTACTCTACATAAGTAATCTATTGGAAGGCTATGTCTTTTCACAACTACAACAAATACGAGAGAGTGTCACTCATTGGTGTTGGAAAGGGAGGAATGTAAAGTAGTGGGAATAGAAAATAACTTCTAACAATAGATAGTCATATATAACACTTTACTAGTGCTGGATACACCACATTCATATGGTATGAACAACAATCATAAGATGCTTATTGACTAGACTGAGTTGATCCACTCTGTCGACTATGAAGCTCTAGGGCCTAACTACCTCCGCTACGACCACTACCACCCTAGCATGATCAACAGATATAAGACTAACTCTCAACCCATCCTGGGGCCATAGACCTCATACCAGACAGAGGTGCTGGAATGGATCCCTTATTACTAGTTACTAGAGGAAAATAATTGCAGAATTGTTGACTGTTACCCATCTTGTAGGAAGAACAACATTCGACCAGGTTCCTCATGCATTGTGGAATCTAATGGACCATCCCTCCACACTGGTGATACACTATAGAGTAATTATCACATTTCATATGGTTGGTACATCCCCCATTTACACCCTCAAAAATGCCCTTTTGACTACAAGAAGAACCATTACCCTGTATCGGAAGAGAACCTCTCTAACTCACATTGCATGCTTCTAGAATATTCTATTCTGTAATTTGGGTCTGGTCTACTATCACTATAGCAATCACCAAATTGAATAAATTCACATTTGAGAGAACAATATATCAAAGCCCATTCTCAATGTTCATAACAGTCATTAAATTTTCACCGCTCAGAGATGGAGAAAAAAACTGGAGCTCAGTAGAGTGAGAAGAATATTATAGAATAGAAATCTTATCCTACTATGGATTCATGAACTCTCGAAAATGATCAACTATAAGAGTCTATGGGAAGAAGTTATCATATAATCCTGTCAGAAATTATTCATATACCATACACTGATGATGCTCATACTGAGAGATTAATCCCCACAATCATTTGGTGGATTTACACAACATGTATGTAGCAAGATTGACCCATTGATCTAGATGCGTCTCAAGAAGTTTGAAGATAGACATAATGGATTGTCACCATGACACTATAGCATGAGGTATTCCATACCCTATGATGTTGGGAGGAAGCTTCTGGTGAACATATCAATTCTGATCTAGAATTATAGAGGTTGGTCTCGGATCACTCTAAATAGACTGAATGAAATTGAGAAAACTATCATAAAACCATGCCTCAATGCCTAGTGAAAAATCATTCGGAGGATCCTCTAGAACAATTGATGAGGTATAATGGGTGGAATAGGTCCCACCACCTATAGAGTATGCTCATCGCTTCTCTCTTGGCGTACAATATGAGGATGTGAAAGTGAAATCGATCTATAATTTTCAAGAACATTCCTTATAAAGTATTTTAAACACACATGGGAATCCGGTAAAGAAATCGATAAAATGTGTAGGTAAAAGACTCCCTGAGCCAAAAATAATTGAAATATTTATCCTAGATCTAAGAGTACATGATATGAAATCAAAAAAGGTTCACTAAGAACTTGATAAAAATAGCATACTTCCTATTTTGTTATTAGAAACAAGTCATGACCTCACAATTCTCATGTTAAAGATCATTACATTTTTAAAACTGGGTTTTTTCACTTTAATTCCATTATACACTTATCCCACTTTTAATTTTGTTGAATTAGATGAATCATCAATCCAATTTATAAGGGCACATACACTTCATGAGTTGAAATTGGTTTCCACTTAATAAAAACCATAACATATCCCAACAAGGTGAATTGTTGCACTTATATAATTATAAAAAAATTGGAACTAAAAGGTACATTATGTAAGGGAAAAAAAGAAATCACATATGAAATAGTAAATACACTCAAAAAGTATCTATAAAATTTAATAATTCATGATATTTAATCCTATGATGCTTAGTATGATTCATTATTTACAAATTCTTTCATCTCATTGGGATGAAGTAACATAAATTATCATTTCCATAGTGCCAATATTATAGCTCCATCAAATGAGTGTGTTGTTGAATGGTAAAGTCATATCAACTATAAAATGAATAATCAACCAATGAGAATTCACTAACCAAGCAATTTAGGTTTTGTCTGTACATGGGTTAGTTGTGTCCCAAAATTCAGTAAGGTCCAAATTCCAGTTCCCAGGTATCCAATATAGTGCCCAAATAAAATGAAAAAATTGATAATAACCACCAATACAAATTTTTAGCATCCAGAACAGAGTTCCACTAATTTTTTCCTTAATATTGTGGGTATAAGATGAAAATAACATCTCCCTGCATTCATGAGGTTTCTAACTTGTATATTGGTCCTTGGGTGAGTTTTTGGGGAACTATTACCGAAATTATCCAAGTATTCATAGCGTTAAATGATAGAAATAATATATAGAATCAAAAAATAGAATTTGGGATCAACTAATGATAATCTAAATAATCCTATAATAATAAATATATAATTGGTGGAAGTAGAATATCAATAATTCATACAAAAATGAGGATCATTATTATTATTTTCGATACAAAATATGTGTATGTGGAGTTGGGATACAAGAATATAGTACACGATGTAAAAATATACTAAAAGAAAAAATAGCTATTACAAGAATATAGAGCCTATTATTATTCCCAAAACCCATGTTCCATCATAATGATGTAAATCAATCGAGAATCAGAGGTCTTAGACATCCTTTTATCCAAACATGTGATAATAATATCTACTAAGGTACCAATGGCACCTGAACAGGGTGTGAGATAAAAAATCTCAGTAGGCCAACACCAACTATGTCTAGGATGATCCATTTCGTGAAATAAGTAAACAAAAGTATTCCATGATAGTAAATAATGAATAATAAATATAGATAAACAATAACCATTTCATTATGTGTTTCAAAAAGGACACTTTACCAACACCCCAACTTGGTCCTAAATAGAAAATATGAATAGAGGTACCTTTAAGAGTCATAAAAGTATACAAGGGCCTTCGTTAATAAGGAAACTAATGAAGGCTTACCCACAATATTCTAGTTTGGATTGGTTTCTATATTTCAATGTCATCATTCAAGAATGTTCGGATTTGAATAAGTACCAATTACATATATCTCAAAAAAAATATTGATCAACCAATAAAAATAGATGGTGTAGTCTTGAGCCTATTCATGGTGATATATACTTCATTCCCATGGTTTATATAAGAGACTGTGATATAATAAATTTCACTGATTCCATCCATCCCAACACATTCTGTGTCTCTTTTATCACTCATGACATGGTGGATCTGAGTCTATACCATGTATCTTAAATAGGGGACTAGTTATCAACTAAGGTAGGGAGTATCCATCTTTCCAATGGGTCCATAAACATTTTATACACTAGGGAACTAGTGTCACTCATGAATGTTAGTAAACATCTCATCGACCCCATAATAAAAAATCAAATGTATCACTCCTGGTGCAGCATGTAGATCCATCCTAGCATGATGAGTACATCCATGACATCTTTAAATCAGGACCTAGGTTCTCTCCCATCCCATAGAAAATGATCAATGGTAACCAAGAACATCATAATGTATAACATTTATTTAATTACATGCCTTAAAAAGGGCATGGAAATAACTCAAGATAAAAATATATCCAAATATTAAGATGCAAATCATTAAAAAAGGCATAATGCATTAAACATAAATGTAATATCATGGATCTATGTCATGTTCTATATACACTTGAAATACGCATCAATAATTTAATTGAATAATAATCCCAATGAATTTTCATTACATATATGTAAAGAAATGACCCAATGAATGATGAAAGGAATTTAACCACATGAACATGGTTTTTAAATGGATAGAACATGGGACTCAGTGTGAAGAATCATGCATAAGAATTTAAATACATGGTGTGATGCTAGATTTTCAAGGGCCACTCTCATGGAAATTCATTTATCTTAATTAAAACATAATTTACATCATGGTAAAATTCATCTTTTAAAGTCGAGCACACCCAAAGGGGTGTCCAATGAAACGAAAGCGATCCAAATATGGGTTTTTCAATAAGTATAGAACACATAAGACATGATAAACTCTTTAAATTAATTTATTAATGAGATCTAAGAATCACCATAAGGGTCCTGTGAGAATCACAACTACTCATCATTTTGAATGAGGCAAAATAATGGAATGATCCTAGACCACCTAACTATATGTAGTAGCTCCCCACTCATCCATTATAAAGCCTTTATTCAACCTAAAATAGATTTAATAAAATGATTTGTAAGAATCCATAAATAGAGGGTATCCCTATTGCACCAAAATAGTGAAATGTATTGGAGATGAACCCTGAAATAAGAGTGTGTGGAAGGAAGATATTGCTGATGGATTTCCTTTACTCCTTGTGGAAATAAATTTTATCACTAGATGAATGAGCTATCATAAAACATATAGAGAAGGAGGATATGTAGGTCCACATGTGGGGGAGGAAGAAACATCCCCAAAACTGTAATGGAGAAAGAATATGAGATAATTAAATAATTAAAGAGGTATACATTTCTATTTTCACCCCAAAAAACACTACACACGGATTAGATACATGGATTGGTCAAACTATGAGCCAACAATATACCATTCACTACAATAATATTTAACCTCACATGGTTTGGTGCACAATTTGACTTACAGTGCAAAAAATGTGAAAAATTGTTATACAAAATATGATGGTGGGTGGAATTGTCATGCACCTTGGATCCAATGGTAGTAAAAAAAATTGTTTAGACCCTGAGCACCCACTTTGTAGAGTTGTATGGTTTAGGGAAACCGTGTGGGGTGGGCTGAATGATTTTCTTGAATCTGGTGGCCCATTATGCCTCTTCCCATTTCAGGGCTCTGACATTGAACGATCCCTAGACAGACTTTAGACATCCTTTAACCACATATGTATCATTACAATGGTCGTTTCAAGGAAATAAAACTACAAATTAATTTTTGGTGCATCGTGAAATACAGGGACATAACAATTCTTATACCTCAAAAATGAATTATGGATTTTTTTTATAATGTTTCAAAATAATAAGATCTTGATTTATCTATTTTTTTCTATGTGACACTCATTTAAAAAAAAATATTATTTAAACATGAACTTCACGTCATACCTACCACGATGGATTTAAAATTTTCATGTGGTCAATTCCTTCATATCACAAATGTATTATAGATCATTTTGAAAAAAATTAAATGAATTTGAGATATTATACCTAGTTTATGTTATGTGATGAAAATTATAGACATAAATCGAATGTCTATATTGAACACACACAATTTGAATCATACCATCCACATCATGCGTTAGATTGATATGAGGTCAATTCCTATATATTAGAATTTAATTATGGATCATTATATAAAATATTTTAAAAAATTAGAGTTATTTTTCTCAGTTTTTAAAAGAGGCATTAATTTTAATCTTAAATGACACTATTATATTGAAAACATTTATACCATACACATAATGTGTCATATTGACATATGATCAATTAATATATGAAAAAATTGAATGAGGGATCATTTTCATTATGTTTGAACACAATATGAGGTCATTTTCATAGTTTCAGAATGTGATGTGTGTTTTAAACTAAAATTTCACTTTTAAACTAGAAAACCGCATTTGAAGTCATACATAAAATATCTTATGTTTGATTATTAGGAAGTTGATTCCTACATATAAAAAATCAATCATTGGTCATTTATATAATGACTAAAAACAATAATATATTGTTTTTTGTTTGGACAATGTGATGTGTATTTTAACCAAAAACAGAAATACTATTTTAAAAACATTCACCTCGAGTCATATAGTCCATATCATGTATGGATGGAAATTTTTTGAATTCATACACATTACAAATTAATTATAGATCATTTTTATTTTTACACTAATTTTTATTACATAACTATTATATAATTTTAAAAATAATAAAAATAATAGTGCTACAAAACCAGGATCAAAAGGGTAAATGTCTTTGGAAAATTAGTACCATACATAGCTTTTACATAATAAAACACAAGCATTTACCTAATTCCTTATTCATTATCTTTTTATTGGCCCGATGATCTTCTTAATACGAGAATTCACCTATAGACATACATAAAAATAATGGGTGAGATAAATGATCAGTAATAAGATGAATAAAAGAAATGAAATATAGGTGATCATAATAATAATCATCACAATATTATAAAATTATCATCACCATAATAATTATAGAAATAATAGATAAATACATGGAACATTGCAATGCATGAAAATGAAACATCATGTCATTTTGGTTTTCCACCAAACATAGTAGTGAATATTTTTTAAATCATGTTCATGAGTATTTCAAATTATATCATGAGATGCATCACATTAACTAATTAATTGGATAACTATATAACTCTGGGTGCACCCATCACATCAAAACATTTACACGAGCTATATAATTTTGGACACACCAATCACATCATAGCATGTACATAATCATGCATGTCACATTGAAAATATGTCAACTATGGACATAATATAATCACTGGAAATGAATTGGTTCATTTAAAGAAGAATAAATTCATGAATAAACAATGGGGTTCCCAAAAAAATAATTAATAACATACTTGGTATATGAATCATCAATATTCAGTTAAGAAGATATGATCTCATGTGATGTAAAAGGAATTTTTTAGAAAGAAAATTTCTTTTGGATAACATTTTGATTTTTTATAAACTCATATAGAATGAATATATATCTTATAAGTGGAAAAGAAAGAATAAATAAATTATATTTAATTATAATTATATTAATATATATATTGAAATTATTCTAAAAGGAAAAAATACCCAGGAAATGGAGTTGGGTTTGAGAATCTACTTACCTTATGTCCGAGTGCTCTCTCATTTTTAATATCCCAGTTAATAAAATTAAATTCATTAATTAATAAGTACATAAACATATAATACCTATATTTGATTAATTATAATTTTATTATGTTCATTTTTTACCATTATGATCAGTTTTAGAGTTCAATTTCATCATTCAAGAATGTTTGTTTTCATGGTTATCATGATCCGTTTTCTTGTTTATGAGTATTGATGTTAATGTAAAATTAGATTTTTTTTCCATAATTGAAAATAAATTATATTTATGAACATAAATAAAATTATATATAATTTTATATAATTTGGTTATATGTTATGAGGATGTATCATTAGATACATAGTTATTAAAAATAGTTAAATTTATTTGGAATATTTTATGACCATTATGAAATCATGTTATTTTATATAATATTATGTTTATAGATTTATTCCATAACATTATATAACATATAAGATGAATAATAAAATATTATTTCACCATAAATATGGTTTCTTGACAACACATGAATGTGGTTGTGAAAAAAAGAAAATGTGTCATCCATAGTGGCGGTAAATCAACACATCGTGGATGATATTCTAATTTTTAGAGTTAAAGAAAAAGGGAAGTTATTATAAGAATAATTTTTCCACTAACATGATATAATTACACTGTATAATGACATGAGAGTTTTAATTCCACTGGTAAAATTGGAGTTCAGTATAACATAAGAAAAAAAAGAAATTAAATTAAAATTAAAGGAAAAAAGAAAGGATTTTACCCTATGAATTTTTCCTCCTTGAGAACCTCCTTGAGAACCTCCTTGAGAACCTCATTAAGGACCGAGTTTGGTCTCTTCATGAGTCAAAGGAATCCTAGACATTTTATTAGGTCTTGGAAAGTGTAATGGGTATATCATGTGAATGAGTCATGTCTTAGTATAAGTGAGGAGAAGAGGTGCTCAGAGGTGGTATTTTTATGGTATTCCAGGGGTGTTTTCCAATTATTTTATTTATTATTTTAATATTTTTTGTCAAAAGAATTTAAATTTTTTCATCCTTAAAACCAAATATATTAAAATAATATATTATAGTACGAGAGTTGGTGCTTATATTAGCCATACATCATCTATGACTCAATAATTTTGGTATTTAGCTTTTATATTAAATTATTATATATTATTATTTACAAATAAATTGTGTATTTTAGAAAAATATCAAAAATTAACCCCAACCAATTTTTGATGATTATAATATATAAATTCACACTGTTATATTATTATAATAATATAAATATGATAAATTTAATTTTTAATTAAAACTAACATTTATTGAAAAAATAATGATTTTAAAATTATAATATATTTCATAACACTTTCAAAATTTAATTAAGGTATCATAAAATTATCTAATACTCATAAGATAAAAAATTTAACTTATGAATTTATTTTATTAAAAGAAATTATATTTTAAATAACAATAATGATTGTAAAATTATAAATAGAATTTATTTTTTATAGGAATAACAACACTAATCTAATAATTTTTATATGTATATTGACATATAATATGATATAATTATATCATATTGTCATTTATAAGATGCGTAAATTTTTATTATAATTTCATATATTAGGTACCAATTCTATTTAATGAAGTAGTAATATTAAATTTCATGTTACTATTTAAAGGGCCACGTTTCTATTCCATTGGGATATGTTCATTGATTTCTTGAAAACATCTCATTTCATTCATATTTTATTATATCGATTTTATTATGTACAAAAAGTGATTTTTTTATGATTTATACATTATGTAATAATTATATGATTTGAATTTACATTGATTAAAGTTTTGGTTCTTTACATTCTTCTCCCTTTATGAAATTCCTCCCTCAAAATTTTATTTTACATACTATGGTAAAAACAATTCTGTGTAATTTTACTCCATTGCTTCCTCTGGTTCCCAATTTTCCTCTTCAAACACATGGTTACACCATAATACTTTTACCAAGGGAGTAATCATGTTGTTTAGATCATTATCTCTACTATCAATGATCCTCGCTAGCTGCTCCTCATAAGAGATATCATTTTCCAACTGTACCACCACTGGATTTAGTACATGTGAGGGATATGTTATATACATACTCCTGATGGATACATGGAATCCATCATGTTCTTGATACCTGGTAACTAGAAGTTCCAATTGAAATTCTACAAATTTGACTCATTTAAGAATATCAAAGTGGTCGATGTACCTAGGACTCAACATTCTATTCTTCAAAAATCTCATGATCCTCTTCCATAGAGATATACGGAGGAATTCTATGTCTTTAGTATTTAACTCTCGGTCCCATCGATGATTTTGTGAATAGATCATTATTCAACTTTAGGCTGCATTGGTGTGATGTTTAATGATTTTCACCTATTTCATCATATATTAAAACAATTTAGGTCATATCATCTTAAATTCACAGAATTAACCCCAACAAGCTGATGTACTACATCATTTCCCATGAAGGTCCCCATATTGAAGGCATTTATTTTCTTCAGTGGAAACTGTTCTAAAAAGAGAACTCCACCATAGGTATATATTGGTCTCTTACTCAGTTGAGTTCTATATAACATTCTCTGAACATGTCATTAAATTTTATAATATTCTGTTTACATTGGCCACTAGTTTTATATTGATAATCCGTAGTTATTTTTAGATGAGTGTTTATAGAATCTTGGATACTTTTTGCAAACATAGAGGTGAATCATGAATCTCAACCGGATGCATTAGATATTGGTTCATCATGAAGACTTACGACTTTTTTGATGTATATATTTTCAATTTGATCTAGTCATAAGTCCTATAAAATTGAGATAAAGTCATTTGTCTTTCTATGATATTCCACAACAACCCAAAATGCATTATTTTTTCTGGATGTCTTAGAAAGACTATTGACAATGTCCACAGTGATGTTTTCCCATTTCCATATTTTAATGGGTAATGGATACATCATCCTTTTATAAAATTATATTTCAGATTTTACTTGTTAACATAAAATGTACATTGATTTATATTTAGCGATATTTGTGTTCATACTGTCCCACCAATTGTTCAATCAGAGATCTCCATACATAATTTTGATCCATGGGTGAAAAAATAAGGTTGATCCATGTTCATGGTTCAAAATATCCTTCTTTATAATTATATCAGAATGTAAACATAACCAGGAAACAAATATTACAATTTTTTCCTCATCAATTTTAGACTCTAAGGATTTACCCTTTATCATAACTTCCACCTTCTTCTGAATTTACTCATCATTTCTTTGGGAATAAATTATTTTCTCTACGAGGGATGGTAGAGAAATAATTTGAGAAACGATTGGTGATGATCATTCCACAATCATTCTCATGTCCATCCTTTTCAATTATATGAATATTAGATTCTTCCCAATTCTCACCATTGATAATGTTGCAGAATCTATTCTACTTGGAACATCTACCACTTTATTCACATTTCTTCGATTATAGTAGATTGACTAGTCATAATCATTGATTATATCTAACCATATTATCAATCACATATTATTATCCGTATATGTAAATATATATTTGAGGATATTTTGATATATATATATATATATCAAACTTCTCCACAAATAGATAATGCCACTAATGTTTCAACACAAAGATCATTACTGCCAACTCCAGATCATGTTTCTCATTAATTTCCAACTTCGTTGATGTTTAGGCTATAAATTTATTATTTTTAATTAGTATAAATACTAATACCTTATTGGAATAATTGTTTTTTACAATAAATAGTTCCCCATTAGTCTGAATTCTGAGTACCGACATGGTGATAAGACACTTTTTTAATCATTTAAATAAATATTAAAATTCATTGGTCCTGGAAAAGTTTTCTTCCTTATGAGATATCTTGGTTAGTGAGTTTTACAATAATGATATATTCTTTATAAATCCCCAATTATACCCAACTATACCCTAGAAACTATGAATCTCCATTATTGATACTGTCATGGGCCACTATTGGATTTCCTTTGTCTTATAATGGTACAATGATATTCATTTATTAGTGATAACATTCCACATGAATGATACATCCTCCAACAGTAAATCACATTTTATATACTCTTCAGAATATTTTTTCCTTCAAAAATTATTTATAAGAACATTTAAATGATCTTCATGTTCTCCATTTCTCTTGAAGTATATTATAATACCATTAATAAAGACTACCACAAATTTGTTAAAGGAATCTCTAAATACACTATTTATTGAGTCCATGAATATTTTAGGATTATTATTATGACTAAATGGAATCACTATGAAATCACAGTGTTCATACAATGTTCGAATATAAGTACTGGGAATATCTTCCTTCCCAAACTTTAATTTTTGATATCCCGGCCGAAAGTCATCCATGAATAAATACAGAGACACTCATTGTTTATTTAACATTCTATCTATTTATGGAAGTAGTATTTCATCATTATCATGATTTTTTTAATGTAATGATAATCAATGTATAGGTTCATTGATCTATCCTTTTTCTTAACAAAGAGAACTCGTGCGCCCCATGGTGTAGCACTCATGCATATAAAACTATTTCTTTTATTCTCTTGAAAATACTTCTTTAATTATACTAACTCAATGGTGGCTGTTATATATAGTGTCGATAATATAAGAATATATCCAAGAAAAATTTCAACTGGTAACTCAATATTTCAGTTAGGAGTAAGGCCATGAAATTATTATGTGGACAAATAAGTGTAGTCCCTTAATATGATCATGTCTTCTATCATGATTACATCCTTTGATTCAATAATTTTTTGTAGATATTCTTGCTCATAAGGGGATAATATAAACAATTTTGATGATATATATGAATACGATTCCACCTCATCCTTACACATATAAAGAATTAGAGGATTACTTTATATGTTAAGAGTGATCTTAATTTCCCGAGAGTTTATGATGCCTTTTTATAAAGATAGGCAATCAATTCCCAATATAATATCAAACTCCACCAGAATAAGTAAGAAAATATTGTTTGGGAGGTTCAGTCCAAAAATATTAAAAGGAGATGGGTTATATAATATGGATGCAATAATTTTCCATTTTTTGTTCTTAAAGATAACACAACCTCTATATTTTTACGGGGCTTTTAAATACTTATACTAAAATTGAATAATATGAAAGTATTCATAGAACCATAATTAAATAGTATGTCCTCTATTCTTGAATGTTAAATATAGATACATATAACCACATCATTAGAAGCTCCACTTGAGAAGTAGTGTTGGAATAAACATTCTCAGGATTTGTTGGATTTTGTGGATGTTGATGCTAATTTCCCTCAAGGTGTCAATGTTTATTGCACCAGATTTCCTGGATTCTTTCTCCTATTTTCAGAATCATTGGAAGTTGGGTGGGACTCTATTTTCATCCACCACATTTTCCATCATGATCATGTCTCTTTGACATTCCTGAGGATAGTGTAATTATCTCCCACACTTTTTGAATTTCCCCATCATTTCAAGGTAGTTCCCAACATGCATCTTTTTAAATCTTTTACGTGTGATTGGTTAATATTCATTTCCAAATTTTTCATTAGATCCCCTATCATGAATCTCTGTATTTTTTATCTTATCTCCATATCCACGGGACTAATCTCTAAACACCATCTCCATTTTAAGAGAACATCAAAAAACATCATCATAACTCTCAAAGTCCTGAATTACTATATCATTTAATAGTTGTGTTTTTAAACAACTAAATAATCTATCTATTTTTCAATCATTATTTATAACAAAAAATGAATTGTACCTTAAAATACTTGTGAAATTTACTTTGTAGGCCAGGATAGATTAACTTAAATTTTTCTTCAACTTTATAAATTCTATATCTTTCATTGTATACTAATTCTGAAGGAAATAATTGTTACGAAACATTGTATGAAAATATTTCCACTCCATGTATTGAATTTTATCCTTCGTTTTAGTGTTTTTAATTAATAAACCCAATTGATCAGCCTCTCCGACTAGAGGATAGATGGCCAGGTTCACCTTCTCCTTATCATAATAGTGGAACATAGAAAATATCTTCTCTATCGAGTGGTACCATTGTACCGCGACTAGTGGATCTGATAATCCACTAAATGTGTCTGGTCGTTGTGGAACAAAACACTAGATAGATAGTTTCTCCATATTATGGGAAGGTGTATGTTTCACATTTTTTAGGTTATTGTTCATATCCTGAAATAATTGGGTATGTATCACCACGAGATTTTGAACCACACCTCATAAATCATTGTGGATTTTATTTGGGAAATCAATGCATTGTCCATCACATGGGTTTTTAGATTGGTTTCTCCGGGTTCCCACCATTTTATAAAATAAAAATTGTTTAAACAAAATCAAAATTCAATAAGAAACAATTTAATAATTTATTACTTTCTCCAATTAACTTTTAATCCATATCTTGTGGGATCCCTATGTTTATCATTTTTTCAAAAACAATGATTCTTGGGTTTTTATTTATACACAGTCTCGAACTAATGTTTTTAAATAAGGATTTCTAATCCAATGTCACAAATTAAAACATCCAGGCTCTAATACCAACTAATGAAACATAGTTTTTTCTTAAATAAATTTTACAACATTTTAATGATAAATGACATGATTATGCTGCAAAACTAGGATAAAATGGTTTTGTTACACTATAAAATTAGTACCATACATAACTTTTTCATAATGAAACACAAAAATTTATTTAGGTTCTTCTTCTATAGCTACTGATTGACTTTTATTTTCTCTTTAGTACAAGTATTCACTGTGTATATACATCAAAATAATGGGTGAGCTAAAAGACCTGTAAGAGGACAAATAAGAGACATGAAGCATTAGTGAGCATAATCGTGATCATCATAATGTAAGTAATAGATCATCATAATAATCATGAGTGAAGGAATTAGATAAAGTTGTGTAATTTAGAAATGCATAAAAATGAGACATCATGTCTTAGTGGTTAACCACCACACATAGTTATGAACAATGATAGAATCAATTTCATGAATATGTCAAATTATATCATTATATACATCACATTTACCAATGCATTTGGGCACTATAAAATTCCAATCATACCCATAATATCATAATAATTTAATTTTCTATATAAATCTAGGTGCACTCACAACATCATAACATTTTTATAATAATCCATAAAACATAGATCATATACCACTATTAAACATAATAAAAACCTTTTAAATGAATTAGTTTCAATTCATAAATAATTAATTCATGAAAAAGATTGATTTTCCCAAAATAATGAGTTAATTAAATACATGGTATAAGATTCATCAATCTTGAGGGAAGAAGAAACAATCCCAAGAGAAGTAAAAAAAATTAGAAAGAACATTTCTTTTGGATAACATTTTTATTGTCAAAAAATAATGTAGAAAATATTTATATCCTATAAAAGGAAGAACTGATAATCCTGAAATTATATTAATGATTGACAAAATTAATATACATACATAAATTGATTGAAAGTGGGAATCCTTATTGAATGGGTGTTGGTTTTAAGAATATACATACCTAATGTCCGACTTCTTCATTCTCCTTAATATCCTATATAATAAATTTAAATTCATTAAATAATATGTCTATAACCATTTTATACAAGTATATTATTTACTATAATTTTAATATGTTCATTTTTGACCATTATAACGAGTTATATAGTTCAATTTCAACATTCAGAAGTGTTTGTTTTCTTGGTTTTCCTAATCGGTTTTCTTGTATATGAGAATTAAAGTTCATGAAAAATTTGAATAGATACTCATAATTGAAATTATATATTATTAATGAATATTCAAATGATTTAAGTAACTTATATATCATTTTTATATGGTAGGAGGATGAATATTTAGATATTTTTTTTATGAAAATGGTATATTTTATTTTCATGATTTTACAACCATCATGAAATAATATAATATTTCTTTATATCATGTTTATAAGTTGGCTATAAAACGTTATATAACTAATAATATGTATAATAAAATATTAATCTAGCATAATTATGGTCTTATGACCAGCCTTTAAGGAGGTCTTTAAAAATTAAGATGCATCATCCACAGTTGTTATAAATCAACACAACATATGATATTTTCATTTTTGAATAAATAGAGTGGGGAAGAGATTAGAATAAAAATTATTAAATTTTCATAATATAATTCTTTGTTCTAAAATATCCTAAAGGAAGTGATCAGCTTTTTTGGCCATCACTTGTAATATCTCAATAGGTTACCACAATTATATATATTGCAGACAACACTTGTCTGTATACGTATAAATGTAGTGGGGAGGATCCATCGTATAGAGCCAAAGGCATCAATTGATGATAATAAAACAAGGTCAACCCAATGGGTCATCATAAAATATAGAACCAAAAAATAGTTATGTCAATTATGAAAAATGAAATCCAAATGTAATCCCCAAACAATTTCCTTTCCCCTCAATCATCAACCTAAAAAATCTATATCTTCGTGAGGATATAAATCCTAACACACAATGATGTCTTACCTCCTATAAATAATCACCACCATCTATGAAAATTTCATCTTATTGTATGATGATCTATTTCATCCCAATATACTATCACATGAACTCATGTATCATGGAAAGCCTTATCCCACAAGCTATGGTGTCAATCCCATCTACTGATTGACCATCACTATCCATGTGGATTTCTATGATGAGATCTGCATATCATATTAGATGGTTCACACCATCACCTCTGTCACATGGTCTATGGGGTTCCTCCACCAACAGATACTGGCCAAAACCACCTCATATGAGTTCTATATGTGTGCACATGACTCCAATATTTCATATTTCTACAAATGTTGAGTGGAAA
The DNA here is from genome assembly GCA_963277665.1 of Viscum album. Lineage (NCBI taxonomy): Eukaryota > Viridiplantae > Streptophyta > Magnoliopsida > Santalales > Viscaceae > Viscum > Viscum album. The sequence continues at coordinate 766,845,724 of OY728136.1, forward strand.
TCACCATTCTTACTTGGGTACATTTTTCCAAAACATCATACCTTTACACCATGTCACTAATTCTCAACGGTCAACAACATCCCATGTCCTTAGATCCATGACCTCATTTTATAAACTCATCACCTCAAACCTACGACCATACCACTCAACCGGATGATCATTATCACCCCATGAAAATATAGACCACACCCAACATAATGAAGTACATCGTACCAATCTAAAAAATCAACCTCACCTCAATCATTGAGTCTATCCAGTCAAATTCCATTGGAAATAATTACGTCAATATAAAAAAATTTAAAAATAATAATTTATTCACTTGTCCTATACATCCCAAGATAGTTCAATACCCATACCAAACTTGACAATTTTTAGGGGACGAACCACATTCCCATTGACAATTTACATTATCAATTTAATAAAATTGAATGTGAAAATTAATTTATTATGTTCTTGCTAAGTCAACCATCATGGCATTTGTAGATCACACACCAAAAATAGTCACAAAATCAAGGATTAATGATGAAACCACATAAAATGTTCTAGTATGTGATAATAACTTTGATATGTACCTCTAACATGATACTAATATCAAGAAAATATTATTTTAGATGAATAACCAAAAAATAGAGGAAAATATCCCACATAGATTTATGATTATATGTGGAACGATATGCATAATAAAGATGCAATTAGAAAAAAGACCATACTGAGATGAATTCATATCCACCGTGGAATTAATGATTAGAGTTTATGGGGAATTAGAACAAATCATGCATGGAATGAAATTTGAGGAGGGACCCATGTGCGTGCAGTGGATGAGGAAGAAATAGTGGAGAAAAAATATGATATGATTCTCATTTTAGTGATTTTAAATAAATAAATATGCATATAAATGTAAGGGAATAATATGGAAAATCTTGAGGTGAATATTCAGTGGTGACATATTAAAAACTGCATAGTCAATGGATATGTTCATGGTTTTCAAAACAAATTGAAAGTAATTATAAACCCTGATGTTGTTAATTATAGAGGTCTCACATGTTCATGAACCCCTACCCATATGGGTTGAAAAACATTATATCATTATGTAGTTATCATAAATTATTACTATGGAGAGTTTGTATTGTTTTCCATTACCATGTACCTCAAATTTCCCTTTCACGAAATAGAGTTATTGGTCCCACCGCACCCAAAACTCACGCAAAACATTGACTCCCAATAGTGGCCATGAATGATATACAAATAGTCCTTGGGTCAATAAATCTCCCAAAATTAGGTGTCTATTTTCTAAATAAATGTTGTTATGACAACCATACCTAGAAATTAGAAATTTTTGATGAATTTATAACCGATATAAAACATTATATATTACAAAATAACTATATTATTCTATTATAAATTTTGAGTAACCTATCCATGGAAAAATCAATAATTTTATCTAATTATCTAGTGAACAATATCAAGATAACACATCATCATAGCTATATGTTGTTAAAATATCAATCATTTATAATTTCATCAATCAATATCTTGTATAAGACACATATAACGTTTATATAAAATGTTAAAATTCATATCTTGTATATATTCATAGATTCCACTAAACCAGTGTTCCAAACTATTTTCCCTCAAGGCCTCATGAATTACATCCCATACACCAAAGGATTTCGACTAGTAGTGAGGACCTTGGTCATGTCTGTGTAGAGACAATTCACTCATATCAGATTCAGAAGTAGTGTAAACAGCTAGATATCATATAAAGTTGTAATTTAAAACTTTTTAGATGATATAAATAAAATAAATTGAACATTATTTAATTTTAAATAAAATTTTATAAAATCCTGAATAATAATGTATCACATTAAACATTTGTTACCCACAGGTTCAAATGTACATGAAAGAGTACAGTGAGTATATAGATATAAATGTACATGTATCTTCTAAAAATATGAGCAATACCACATACATGATCAATACAAATATATTTGGTCAATCATGCTTAATAATTCTTGGGCCTTATCTAAAAATAGTTCATGCAACCACATGAACATATGCTTGAGTACCCAATTGCAATAGAGGTTGTATTCGGGTGTGCAACATAAGTCAATTGGGAACCACCAATTCAGTCTTGTACGAAGACAATAACATGAATTTTTTGTAAAAGATATATACTCATAAAGATAGTATGATTAATAGTAATAACAGCAAGAAATAAGCTAAAAATAAATTTATGAAATATATTCTTCTGGATTGTAATAAGTCTTATAAAAAAGTAGATATGACAAATAAAATAAATTGGTGAATCCATAGTCATTCACTTCTTTCGTGATCCCTGTCTACTAGGAAATATAACTGATCTAAAAATCTATTTATATGTGATATTTGTTTTTTCATAAATATATATACATAAATATGTATACAGATGAAAATTTTTATAAAATAATATTTTAAATAAGACTCGATTCCTGGGTGTATAACCCAAATCATTTGGACATCCTATAAAATGGTACTTGTATGGATGTCACACCACTCAATACATGTATAATTACTTTGATCTTGCAGTCTGTAATCTCAATCAACCATTCCTGATTTGAGTAGTGCCAAAAGTTTCTCTAAGTAAAAAATGTCACTACCGGAGGATAAATTTTCTAACATAAGGGTCACCCGTACTCACCTCCAATCACTATATTGAAGGATTACAAGGTGTAAATTTGGAAATATTGTAAATGGACTAGATCTAGATGTGATGAATATTAGGTCATGTAAATCAATTGAAAATATTGATCAATTTGTCCTGATCCATTAGTAGTCACAACATTGAGAATCAGATAATTCTTTTGGGTCTGACCCTTTGGTGATGTAAAAGGTATTATTTACAGATCCCATTATGCGATCAGTATACCTTATAATATAAATTAATCGACATCCCATCCCTAGAAACTATAACTTGGAGATTTAGTAATGGTGTATCAACATGACCCTAGGGAGTATCCATGACATCACTCGGGGTGAGTGTAATCATTTATCGAGTATAACAGTACAATGCACCATATACAACACCAAGTTCATGTTATTGATTTGGGAGAGAATAAACATTCCCATCACTCAGTAGAGTGTAACCATCCATGAATATCATAAATTGGGACACCATTATTATATTACATAACTGAGGGGCTCGATGAAATAATCAATGAGAGTTTAAATTTATTCATCACTATGGGGAGTGTAATCATAAAATAGTATCATTAGTAGAGACTTTACACATAGATATCATATATAAAGGATGAAATACACAAGTCTAGTAGAGAATAATCATATTCATTGATCTATAGAGTTTATAAATCCTCTAAAACCATTTGTAGGGACTCCATGTCCGAATCAATGATAGCATAATCATCTTCATGTGTATTAAAAGGGATCTGGTGAAAAATCATGCATATACCACACAAAATAAGGATCCATGATAAGCATCTAGGAAACATATGAATCAAGGATGGTCTCAAAATCCATGTAACATCCTTCCCCTCCTAATTTTCTTTAGTTAAGGTGTTGTTACATGGCCTGAGGTGATACCCCCAATATACAAAGGCTTGAAATAAATTACAAGGGATTCAATATTATTGGGTGAAGGATTTACCATTGAATATAAAAACACCACAACCAATTGTAACATATTTAAACAAAAACTATATGATGCATGGAAAAAATTTAATAAATCTAAATTTATATAAAATAAAACCAACTATACCAGAGTTACAAGAGGAAACAAAGATCTGCATCGACTACAAAGCAGAAGAAAAATCAAAAAAATTCAAATGTCTCTAAATACCTTACTCCATAGATCCCTATATTCTTTATGGTCAGAATACAACAATCTATTCCCATGTATCAAAAATCACCATTGAAAAAGTATGAATATTTACTTTTACATATGTCTTGATATACACTATCGATAAAACAACCATAGTGCCAATATAGGGATGAGTAATAAATCTCATTTTGTTTTCCCCAAAGGATATTTTTACTCACACAAATATGATAGATCATCATAAAAAATTTATATAAAACAATTTAAAATATTTTATATTAGAATATAAAACCTTTTCTATATCAAACTTGTTTTACAAAAAAAGCCTTTTCAATTGAATGAAACTAAAAAATGTTTTTTATACATTTCTCAATTCCCATTTCGAATAACCTATTCTATTTTGCACAACCACACAAACAAGCTCATCCATAAAATAATGTTGTTACCATTTATGGTGGATCCTTAGATCCCAAACCCATCCTTTTTATGGTGGTACATCCTGACCAATATCCATCTCATTTGACTCATGCTTAACCATTTACAAAAAATATACCAAAAAAATATTTTCCAAATCAATTTAGTAAAACTATCCTTTTATTGAAAAAAATGTCCCTATATCAAAATAAAAAAACTATTTTAATATAAACATCTTAAAATCATTTTTCCACTTTATCATTCCACTAATAGACCCAATTGTTTCTATTTTACCAACCATCACTAATGTGGGTTTCCATAGAAATTGGAAAACTATTTATCAATCAATTTCAAAGGAAAAGAAAACTTAAATAATGTATTCAATATCTACAAATAGTTTATCATAGTGAACCCACATACCGCAGAAATTATGGTGAAATCAATGAATAATATGAAATCTAAAAAAACCAGTGTAAATATCCAAATACTACCTCAAATCTATTTCCTTAATAAAAACACAACCAAATGTCATCATTATTGTCATCCACTAGCACATATCTATCCCAAATAAACTAGATATAGGAATACATGGTTTGGAGGAGTATTATATCTATGGAAATATTACCAAAATGACGACTCGCCAAGGAATAATGCTTGAATGAAAACATATTTTACATCATATTGAAAGGGGGAGTCTGTAATGAATTTTGGAGAAACAAAATGCAATATATGGTTGAAAATAGTGAAGAACTGAGATTCATAGAGGGGAAAAAAGTTGATATCCTGTTTTTTAAGATATAAAATATTAACCATGAATAGTAGGTTCACATTAAGGAAAACTAAATGATAACCATGAACAAGAATCTACCTATAAATATCTCTCATCCCCCCCACATCAATTGCATAGTTAGAGAAATTGTGATCCAAATTCAGTTTTCCATAATTTTCACTTTCTATGTTAACTCTTAGGTGGAAGCATTGATTGAAAATACCATGTGCATAACAATGTGCCAACCTAAAATCCCATATTTCAATTTTCATGGTTTTTATAGGAGTTCAAAAGTTTCTACCAACCATGATAAAACCATAAACCATTAGAAAATCCCCAAAACCAGCAAAAAGTCATCCAAACCATCGCAAAATACACACAAACACATTAAATACATATAAATAATAAAAAATGGTTACTTAATTGAATAATTGGATGATAAATTCTCCACACCAGTGGTTTTGTTGTCCATAGAAAGTAGAAACCCACCATTGTCCTGAAAGAGTGGGGCCATTGCATGGCTATTTTTTTATCCTGCTCTGACGTATCTTCTTGAATATGACTATGTTTCCAAAAAACATCTACAATAGATCTATTGTTTTATTTAAAATACTCTCTCATGACGATCCACAATTTGTATCATCATATGAAGCAATGAATCATTCGTCTCTAGGTCTTCCTAATGAATCAAATTACATGGCTAGGATCATTATGATACTATTTCAACTAAGATACAAAAATAAATTATTCACTTCACTAAAAAATAGAGGAAAATACAACTGATATTCCACCTCACCAACCCATTTGTGTATCTCAAAAGGGAATATATATCATTGAGATAATATTCCATAATTCCCAAAAAATGATGACCAATTATCAGAAAGATTATCTTGAAAACATGATTATTCACTTTGAATAATAGTGTACATCAATAATGAACCACATATTATTTTTGAAAACTCTATCCTATCTCCATCCTCTTCCTAGTCAACTGGTTATTCGTTGTTGTATCATTGAAAAGGATCGCCCTAACTACTGATTTCGCTCCTGATTCCACCCAACAATGTCGAGAATGAAAATGACACCCATACAATGCATCAAAAAGAGTTATATGTATCAAGGAATGTTATATGTTGTTAAATGATATCTAAAGTAATGGTACATGCACTTTTCTTAACCCACCAAATTCTATTAATAATGACACAAAATTTCATTAAAAAATTTCTCTTTTATGATTTCCCTTCCATCTAAAGATGATATGACATTCCCACAGACAACATAGTCCCAACGGTATGTAGTAAGGGTTACCATAAATGTGATGTAAGCCTCATACCTTAGTCTGATAATATCGAAACTTTTATTCCATGTCTCCTTACCACTTCTCGGATATATATATTATAGAAGTCCTCCACTGTATGAAATTCCCAATTATGGATGAAATTGGGGTACATTTTGAGATGATATTCTACTTCCCTTATCAAATCGATTTTCCAAACCATTCTAGGTATACATCTCATAAAATCCATGATTTTATGCTCCCGTTTCCAAATAAGAATTGGTATGTACTACAACAAACATGCTGGCTGTTACTCATACGAATGAACATGGTAACAAATTATCCATCTCCAAAATGACTCATTATACTTTCATTTCATTCCAATCGACTATAGATATTCTTTAAATTCCTTATAAATCTTCTAAATTCCACGATTCATTTATAATATCAAATGGTGGTAAGCATGAAGAAATATTTCTTTAAAATATATTGGAATGAAAATATAATTTCACAATCATAAAAATGAAATTCCATCCAGATCCCATCACAGAATAGTCTCCCTACCATTGTGTTTTGACCTCATCACCACATAATCTTAATCATATGTCTATGCCTCTTTAAGAACCTCCAGAATATCTGGAACACAAGAAATTAAAATGAAAAATACAACATTACCTCTATAATCAGATTACAAGTGAATATAGTTATCATCATCATCAACTACAATTGATCATAATCATATCTTTTCCAACTATGAATAAGAATTTATAATAAATGCATGTTCCAAAAAAATTTCATTTTCCTAGCATATATATCATGTCAATTTCAAACATTGGGAGATACTCCATCTATCCATTTTTATATCTGGTTCAAATCCCATTGTGAGAAAATATGTTTCAAGATCTTATTACAAAGAACGACTGTGAATTTCTCACTATAGAGGTAGTGAAACCATGTTTTAAATGATTGGCCTATGATATCTATCTTACAATCTTTTTTGGTTAGTTATTATCATGAATGCATCACTTTATTGAATCATAAGACACAATAATGTGTCCATTATTTAGAATAGATCCCAACCCAGATACTAAAGTCTAAAAATACAGAACATACCTTTATTATGATTTGGGAAATTTCAATATATGTGTTTATGTAAGGAGGACATCATGCTCCTAATAAGACTTATGAAATTCATCATTCTATTTGAAAGGAAATTTCACCCTGGTAAAATCTTTAATAGATGGTATTTTTTTTGAGGAATCGTGATTTTTTTTGTAATTTACAACTAGACAAAGGAAACATCATATGTCATAGGAATTCATTAGTGGTTTCCAAGACAGAACAGCCTCTATCATTACTAGATCCACAAAAACACCACTTTCAAAGATTCCATGTACATGGAAATTTACTAGTTGTATAAAAAACAAGCATTGATAATTTGGAATACAATTGATGATCCTACATGATTCCCAACACTATCACCTATTGTTTCTCATTATCATCCCTTGTCATTGAATATATAAATATCTTATCCAAAAATAGTACCTCAAATGAGTACATGTATCTATAAAATATCTGATTCTTCAGTTCCATTGAGAATTACATTTAATTAGTATTATAAAGAGTCATAACCACATACTCTTAATGTCCATATCAGATCTTGAATGCTATTTTTTTAATATCAATTTTTAGAACTACAATTTTGGGGCATCCTCATGGAAATTCAATTTTAGAGAACTAATATGATACCTCAATTTATTGAATAGATCATCAATGAATGGAAGTGGATATCAATTCATTATCATAACTTGATTAACATTATGATAATATAGATACTATATAATATTTCCATGTTCAAATTTTCCAAACAGGATAGGTGCTTCTTGTGGAGATGTTCGAGGTCGATTGAACCCTTAGCATCACAGCTCCCACTATAATTTTTACTCCATTTACTCTTATGGTTTTATTAAGTAATATGGAATGGATGTTGGACTATTCCCTTGAATATGATCAATTTAAAACTCCACTTTTCTTATTAGTGGAAACCCTATGAAATTATCATGAAAACATCATGAAACTGATTAAGAAAAACTGGAAACCTGCTAATCTCGATCTTATAGATCTTTTACAAAGTCAAAACTACCAATTGGTATAAGTTCATTACAATTTTTGGTGTGAATAATAAAATAGCGCCTACCATTACATTCCGTTCCACTCCAAAATGATGCCTCACACCATCAATAATCATAAAACATACTCATCTGGTATAAAAATATTTTTGATCCTTGAACATTTTAAGCCAATACATACCCAGTATTATGACATAGACATCCATATCAAGATTAGAGAACCCCCATATTGACTATAATCTATGAATTTTTATATATCCTACTCTTCACATAATAACTCAACATTCTACTTGTCCCATAAGGGTTTGATGATTCATAATAGAAGGAACCATCATAGCATTTGAAGCCAGCAAGCCAAAAGCATGAGAATCAATAAACCAATGTGAGGAACAAAAATAAAAAAGTTATTTTTAAGGGTAGAGTTCAAAATAATCATAATTAACGACATAAATTTCCAATATCTATTATCAATTATCACCTTCTAATATCTTTATTATTTCTTACTGTCTATATATTGTTATTTATATCTATATTGAGATTTCCCTTGATGAGGATGTATGGTATTTCTAGAATCATCATGGATAGCTTGGTTCTACAAATTAGATGTATTTTACTTCCCCCTTTCCTTCGAAGTAAATGATTCTTGTGACACATGATATGTGTCCCAAACACGTATCCTTAGATCACTACAATAATATAACTTAAATATCCACATCTTATTGAGTTTATGGAATGCACAAGGTGGTGTCGTATAATATCGCACCATCTAGTCTAATAAAACACAATAGAAGAATCCTGGATTTCTCATTAGATTTGAAAGAATATTAAATGATCCAAATATCTTGTTAAATGAAATTCCACTACCTTGGAAATAGGTTTCCCTCTTCTTTGTATTCCGATCATTATAGTTCATACAATTTTTCATAGGTATCGACAATATTCCTCCACCTATAGCTCAGTAGATGTCTCATTCAACCACTGTAACTCTATTGACCATATTTTTCTAATCCATTATAAAAATGAATCAGAATTATTAATATAATCATAAACCTCATTAAAAACTATGAAAATTTGTTCTAGGAAGTTTCCACTAGACGAAAAGTTGGGTTAAAATAATATTCAATTTATAAATTTAGCGGAATAATCTATTACTGAGAGGATCTCAACCATTTATCCGAACATGATTTGATTCATTAAATCATGAATGTTTAAGGATAGAATTGTCTGTTGAAAATTTATTTTAAATCTTACCTTTCACAGTCTGAGTCTAATTTAGTCTCAACATCAATATTCCACAACTATAACTCAAGATCCTCTAGTATAAACATCACAAGTATGACATTCCGCTCAACTGGTATATCTATGTAATTTATGATTTAATTCATTGTATTCAAAGACACATGTGCCATATTTTGTTCAGAATCACCGTGAATGATGGTAGGATTCTTCTTCTAGAATTGTACAGAATGATCCACTTTCCTTTGTTTATAACTCATGTTCTCTATTACCCATAGCCTTAAAATCCTATGCTATAATCTGAACTGGCTATTGTTTCACCTATGGAAAAGGTGTAACCACATTATAATAATCTTCCAATAGTTGGTTTCTATGAAGAATCCCAGGTTATATATTATATTAACAGAACAAATTCATGAAGTATCACTACCTAGAAACAAAATTCTTAATAATTTCAATGTCAATATTATTATTATTTTCAAAACAAGGAATTCAAAAAAATTCAACACCATTCATTTCCAAACCATTTTTGAAAATCACATTTTGATTTTATAAAACGACTCATATTCAATGTACCTAGATTATGACTTTTTCAAAATGTCACATTTCAAATCAATTTCATATTTTTATAAAATCATCACCTTGGCAATAAAACACAAATCATTAATCAAAATTATAAATGATATCCTAGTGGGAACTCATTTCTATCGATGCATTCCATGTTCGTCTCATTAGATAAACCCATGAAATTGATATTAGAACTCTAATTAGTGTCTCAAAAACACTTATTTACCCATCTTCATGGTAACTTTAAGTTCATCATAAATAATTTTCCTAGGTCAATTATGATCTACATTTTATGTACCATCAATCCTAATCATTTTTACTGTCCCCTCTCATGGAATAAGCATTAAAAAATTCACACTCAATGAGTTACAAACAATAAAATTTGTATCAAATGATTTAGATCAACAAATATGGATATTATCTTCATTTCTAGGACTGAACAAGAAAAAATAATTTGTAACATCCCAGCACTCCTCTTTGGCTTGAGTCAAGGAAAAATTAATACATGGACATAGGAGACATCCCCAATATAAAAAAATGCTATAAATAATTACCAATGACTTTGATATAGTTGGTGGATGATTTTACCATTTTAAATGGAACCATAACAACCATGTATACTATAATATAACAACAACTATATGTTTAATGATAACAATGTAATAAGAATCAATGTATAACAAATCAAACCAACAATATCATAGTTCTAATTGGAAACCAAGATCAACATTGAATTAAAATATAAATAAAAAGCATAGGACTCCTTAGTCCCTACTCTCAAACTCCTAAATTTCATTATGCTCCAACTACAAAAATCCATTCCCTATTACCACAAAACACCACTAATTATGTGTCAAACATTATCTTTACCTGTATACCCATAAAAATTATTTCCGAAAGAACAGAAGTGAAAAAGAAAGTTTGAGTAATGAAACACAATATATTTTCCTCAAATGAATTCCCTAATCATTCTAGAAGGATAGAACTTGTTATCACTATTATGTAAGAATATTTAAAATATTTTATATGAAAATTTTATATGATTTCCTTAACAAAATAGTTTTACCAAACCAAAGACATAGAGAAGAAAGAAAAAAGATATTGTTAAACCATTATTAAAATACTATTTTATCATGACCCATTAAATTTAATATAACCACACACACACACACAGCCATAGAAGCATGGTGTTACCATTTATGGTGGAACATCATTTCTAAATCATATCTCATTGATGGTCGTACTTCAAGAATTATATCCATCCCATTGAACTCTTGGTAAACCATTTAATCCAACCATTCCAACATAATATTTTCCAAATTGACTATATAGAACATAATGTTGAATTAAAAAAATTTCAATGAATAAAAAAAATTTATGTATTGTATAATCATCATTTCCAAATCATGATACAACTTTTTCATTCATCTGAAATGACCAATTATCATAATTTCACAAACCATCACCAAAGTGGGTTTCTATTAAAATTGCACAATAATTTCACATTCAATTTCAATAAAAAAATTTATACATCCTTCCTTAATGTCATCATATGTGGATTTGATAGTGAATCTATATACCTTGTATATTATGGAATAAATGAATAATGGAACAAATTCTTCAACAAAACTAGGTGGAATATCCCCAAAACTACCGTAGATCACTTTTCCTAACAACAAAATAGGGTAATATCACCATGATTGGCAGAGAATATCATATTTTTGTCACCAAATGTCATGATATAGTAATCTACGATATTATAGAGAATTAGATTCAAGGGAAACAATTGTAAATGAATACATTCTATTGGAATCTAACCTCAACAAAAAATGATTTTCCAATGGATCACATCAGGGTCAAAGGAGAGAGTTTCCATAGACTCTAAGATGATGAATATATGAGTTAGGGTCGAAAATATGATGGAAATAGATTTTTGGAGAGGAAATTTAGTGAGATCTATTATTTAGGATAATTTTTTTAACCATGCGTATTTAGTCATATTGTTAGGAATATTTAAACCAACCATTCAGAAAACTCTATCTCTAAACATCCCCATGCATGGTTGGATCCCATGTTTATATAGACAATGAAACAACCATGTTGTTTCCATATTTTTCATTTAACGGTTACTCCTAGGTTACTACATGTTTTTGAAAAACTGTGTGCTTAACTATGGACCTACCCAAAATCCACTATGTCATTTTTTGTTGCTTCTTGTTGGAAATACATATTTTCTTTGAACAATTCTTAAATAATTTACCAATAAAAAATCTAAACAATAATATAAATAGTCTTACAAACCCTCCCAAAAATCACCCAAATACAATAATTATATAATCATAAAAAAAAGTGTTACTTACATGAATACAAGGGTGTTATAAACAGGGTCTATGGAAATTTTTCTTGGTAACCTAATTAAGAACCACAAAAAAGGATATGAATATGTACCACATGAAATTAATACCTGAATCCCAATAAATTAATATGATGAATTCTATGAAGAATGACTCATAATCAAAAGATAAATGTTGCATTACATCGGGCTCAAGGAAAACAACCCATGAAGGAACCCTATTATTCCTCATTACATCAAGAGTAAAAAAGTGAATACAAAAATTAAACATTGAGGTTTCTACATCTCCTAAACCCACCACTACTATTATGGAAACAATTTATTATATGTTTGAATCTGGTTTCAGGGATGCACCCACAACCATATCTTCCCAATCCCTAATTGTACAAGCTTTGGGATAGTCAAATATCAAGGCACCAATAGGGTCCCTCTTGTCAAAGCACTAGAGAGGAGACCGTTTAGGGATCCTCAAGAATAATATTTTAAAAAATAATTCATCATAGAATCTTATGGAATGAATAAGAAGAGTCATCCCATATGGTTCCTTAGTCACTATCAAAACCTCATGTTGTGGTATTATGCTAGTGAACAATGGTTATTAGTGACCATAAGAATTCATCATATATAGTCAATCCATTTCATTATTTTTATAAATTTTTGTTGAATTAAAACAAAAATTGAGTGTCACCCTTGGCGGAATGCCTGAGTATATATTTATTACAATAATCGTGAATCATTTCAAATTGGATGGTAAGACATAACACATATAATTAGGAATCGTTCCATTTAATTTCAATGGGCCGACAACAGCTGAATAGGCTTGTCCAAGATCCTATGACACGATCATGGTCCATCATCATAACCAAAACCTAAAAAATTAATTATTTAGAAATAAAATATAGTAAATTAATGAATACTGTCATTATAAAAAATTATAATTCTTTATTTTATATGGTCATGAACCCAAAAAAACACTCGAGTTGATGTCATTTCACTATAACTAGGATCATACACTTTACAATGGAAAACAATGTGTTCTCAAACCTAATTTGGGCATAATCCATATGAAAATGATTTAGGAAACATCCATAAAAATTTGGATAAATCAATGAATCAATATTAAATCACCATCATGAAAAACATTGATGAAATGACATGAATGAAAAAGAAGATGACTCCTTAGGATGAACTATTCTTATGTAGAGAGAATACCCTACACAAAAGGTGGATTCCACCATGAATAGGTGGAATATTGTGAAGAAATCAAAATAAAAACATTCTAAATCTAAAAAAATAGAATATTGAAAAAAACAAAAAGATTATGGAGGATGATAATACCCACAAAGACTATAAAATTTCTCCCCAAACCTCCTTGATCCATGTAGAAAAGTTGGAGATGAAAGGGGGTTGTCTAATATCTACATATACACCTCATGATTCATGGAAAGAAAAATGGGTGAGGAACCCATTGTTTCCTGCTTTTTTTAATGTAACCCCACACGTTTTGTAGTTTTTGAGAGATACACATAGTGTAACACATTAATGAAATGTAATCAGATACATTTAATGTATTTTATAGGGCTTTCAGTATTTTTTTCATTCTATTATCCCCATAGTAATCACCCCATGAAATAATTATATATCATATATGTGATACACTTGTATAAAACCATCTGATGTTTCTTTCAGCATCTGATTTTCCCATTATACTTCTAGTGTTAGCTCGAACCCCTGGTTGTCTATCGAAACATTAACAAAATTAAAAAAAAAATATATTTAGATTACTGAACACATATAACCTCGTTCCAATTTTTGGTTCATAATGTTCCCATCCACCAGTTGAAAAACCCAAATTACATTTAAATTTTCAACCAGACCCAAAATATGGTATGTTACATACTCCCCACCTTAAATATTCTCATCCCTATGAAGGTAATAGGATCAACGAAAACATTTCATAACCTAACGAGGATGATAATTACCAATCTGCCTATATTATTTCATTTACAAATGCCGAATCACTTCCATTTATGACTACATTATTATGTCCATAGGCCAATAAAATGAGTTACAACACTCATAACAACCAATGAATCATCTGGAGGACATGTAACAATACCGTCTAACCTATGACATGACCGCATTATCTTGTCTTTCAATGATATTTCTATGAAGATTCATATCATAGGTTCTATATTTCCTTGGATAATTCAATGTGACAATACACCCACCATTGGAATATCCTATACAAACCCATATATACAGTTCTAAATACAAATTCATTTTTTTCCTAAATTTGAACAACCTAATCCCTATAATTTAATTTAACATGGAATCCAAAGATAGCTAGTTACATTCTCCCAATGGCATATTTGATACAATGAATGTCCTGTGATGGTTCTCACACTACTCTACACCTTAGGAGAAAACCAATAATCCTCCAAAAAAACACATAGAAAAGACGTGAAATGACTCATGCATTACCATACATATCAATGGAAATTGATAAAAGTGAACACATTATTGTTCCTTTTTGAAAAATTAAATTATTCCCTTTCCTAGTCCATGAAAATGTAACATAAAGAATACTCCATATATATAAAACACAATGAGAAACACGACCCTTAAATGTTCAATGGCGAACACTAAACCATATAGATTACTTTTAAATCACACCTTATGTGCAATTCAAGAGGAATATTGGGGAAAAAGGAAAAATATTTAATGTAGTGAAACTTAGCGTATATATGATTCTCTCTAAGAATTATCATGATTATATCTTAAAAACATGATAATATATAACAATGAGTAAAATAGGATTCTATTAAAAGGAATGTATAGCTCTCTTGATGCTTGATCACATCAAACATGGTTCATTTTCCATCAAACAACTCCTGGCACCATATCTAATAACAATGGGTGTCCATGTCTGGCCAATGTCATCCATCACATGGAACCAAATTTATATTAAATTTATCATATAGAATGAATATACCATATTCCTTTAACCATAACTCCCATGAAACCATTCCAATGATAATTCATGAAGAAGTTGGTCCTCGCGTCATTTATTTCCATTCAATTTTGTGTGATCGTAAATTCTAACACACACAAGTAGAATGAACCATTATCTCAAAAATAATATTCCAATTTGTATTCTATCATATGTATAAGATGACCATGCTACATTGAAATTAAATTTTATTAATATGTATTCTCCCACAGAACTCTTATTCAATATTTAGTACATTACTCATGCAATGAATATTCCATGATATCCCTTGACCCGAATTTATTCCTCTAACAAGAATATACTTGCACACTAACTACATTAACAATAGTGATTAATTGTTCAATCGGGATAGTAACATGAATAGCAATTCCCATTGAATCTAGTGTTGATACCAAATCACCCTAGGTTCATTGAAAATATCCAATTGAAGAAAAATGCGTACATTCTTAAACCTAAGAACTGACCATGAATTAGTATCAATCAATCATATTACCATGATCACAACCTAAAAATTCATAAAAAAACCTAACCCAAACTCTTATATATCATTTTCATGATCAAATTGAACGTCAACCTACAATGTTATAAGTCAAAATTATCGGTTTCTAGATTTCACATTTGTCCCTATTAATCATGTCTAACAACTATGTCACATGTTCTTAGAACATATCCCAATAGTTAACATCTCTCTAAGGGTGGTAAAGGAAAAAGTGACATACAAGGGTAAAAAATGTATAAAATCCCACTATGTCCATGAACCTCAGTGAGCCTCCTCATAAGAAACTTCTCTCTGGAGTCCATGATAATAACATAGAACAAATATTGAACTGAATGTTACTAGGAATATTTATATATTAATAACCCATTTTGGTCCAGTTCACTGGAAATATTCTGGTGCATATCGACATCATACTTAGTGATTCAACTAGATAACCAAAAATAAATGTATGTTATGTAGAATGTTAGTAAAATCAATGTATGAAAAAACTATAATTTTTACAAACATTTTAAATTAACAATCCAATGAAACAACACGCTATGATGGGTTCATCATATGGGCATCCTGAAATTTTTCAACCGACATGGGTTACTATACCACTTGTGAATTGGGACTAATTAGTTATTCTCACCATCAAATGTCTCAATGTATATCAGTGTATCCTATGATTTGATGGAAAAAATTATATATATATATATATATATATAATATATCAATTGAGTAGAATTGCACAACAAACACTATGATAAAACACCATTTAATTTTCTTGACACTTTAAAAAAATTTAGCTATGTCTTCAGTAATAATCACACATTTTCGGTACAATAACATGTGAATACAACATTCCAAATATGATGCATGAGACAAATGTTTACATTAATGGACAATAGTCAAAATAATCCCAAGACTCTTTCCATGGGGTAATGAGCCATAAATACAAAAAGAAACCATAACAGTCACACAACATCTATGCCTCTCAAAGAGAAAATCAAATATAACTATACCAGCATAAGTTAGATTAGAAATCTCATATCCATATCATCTTTGACATCAAACTAAATCTAGTGTTATTATCATACTAGTATGATATGACATATAGGATCTGGCACATTCATAATAATCATTTCTAAAATATACTAATTAGTAATACAACATCGAAAGAACATCCTATGATACCACATTGTAATGACCAAGAACAAATTCCACCAAACTAGATCTTTGAGGCATTTTCTCATAGTTCCTCATCTACAACAATACTTACACACCTTTCCTCCCGGTTGTAGTAAGGGCCAAGGGTTCTTCAATTGGGATACTATACCCTCATATCAAATTGAACCACGATGGAAATAAATAGATGTCATCCAAATTCATGAATAAGCATGCTGTATAAATGATATATAATTGAAATATATCATGTTGTAATGTTATATGAAATTCTATAATATCCTCAAAATCAATGTCATATACATAACCCTAGTCACCCAGGGGGATGGCAATAGATATATGAGTACATAATAGAAACTGAAATAAATGTGCAAGGATCTACTACTAACTATGTGCCAGACCATAGACATTATATCAACATACATATCTGATTCATCCATCATGATCAGTCTGGAGATGGATCTCACATATGTTCCTACAACAATGTGAACATTTGATTGGGAACCCCAGTTCAATGGATACTTGAGAAGGGTGTGAGTACATAATTCAATATGTAACCACAAACATTATACTACGTATATGTAGTTATATAAAATGATTATAAAGGTGAGATACACTTTAGGATAACAACAAAAAAATGGTTAACATAAGATAGTATGAATTTCATATAATCCATGGTTAAGGAAAATACTAATCTTTGATGAGACACAATGGTGATGATGATTGAAATAAAAATTTGAGACCAAATTCGATAATTGGGACCATGATTCTAGTCAAATGGGTAATGTTCAAACATGTATACATATGTTAATATGTGTTTATACATATTCCCATATATATATATATACACACACACACACACATATATATATTCTAGAATATGAATATACATGAGTAATGTTAATAAATAAAATAAAAAACAAATGCACATCCATGGGTGTGTAATCCAAATCGTATGGACATCTGGTGAAAATGGGAATGAGATAGATATAATACCCCTCAAACCATGTATAATTAAGTCCATATCTAGGTCCATAAAATCTATTGATAAATCTTATTTTTCCTAGTTCCTAAAAGGTCTTGGAAAAAGATACTTCACAACATGTGAATAAATTTCATAACCCATGTCTCACTATTAATATCGTCTAATAATTATAATGATTTATTTCATGAAATACATCTAGATATCATATAAATGGTATTGAGGTGGATTTCATGAAACACATGACACCAATTCAGTCTAATGTTTGAGCCCTAGTTCCTGATCCATTAGTGGTCACAACATTGAAAGTAAAACAATCAATAAGGTTATGAAACATTTTGTGCATATAATTAATACTATTATGTTCAATGAATATGTTCAGATTCTTGACTTCCTCGACCTGGATGCCACTTTTGTGTGCCTCGATCCTGGGGGCCACATCTCCTCAAGAACATCTCTAAGAATTCTAGAGGCTTTATACTAGCAGCAAGGGCTTAGGATGTGTTCGTGGGGAGACTATGTCCTCATTGCCATTGTGTGGTGTAGCGGTTGAAAGGAAAAAAGGTAAATAATGGATGAAATATATGTAAATAGAAGGAATAACTAGAAAATAGAATAAAAAATAACAATAACTAAAATAACTGGAATAGAATTCAACAACATATTATATGCCATCTCACAAAAAACTAGAAAACATAGATACAAGATATCAGGCATAACATGTTCCCCAATATTTTAAAGGAAAAATTTTATCCCTAGGATCCCAAGCATTGACATTGTCATCATCTATCAATATCCATACTGAATAGTAGGTAATCAAGTATTTGATGTTGTATGTATTCCTTTGTCAACACATGAAACCTTGTAATCTATCCCAGGAACCAAATAGCGCACGGAGAGGGTGTGAGTTAAATCTCAGTCGACCACCACCAACAATGTCTATAACATCTGAACTGTGTAATAGAAATATAGATGTATGAAGGAATGCATATCTTAAGTAATGTAGTACAATGTTACAAAAACCCAATGTACCTGGTTCGTCCCTCCGCTTGTGTTTGAAAATGTCAACAATTCATTATTTGATTGTTAACAGTTTAACAATTAGTCACATGTTAATAATAGAGAAGGATCTAAGGTGTTTCATGGAATCTTATAATTATCATTAATAGTGAAATATTAATGTAATAATCATGGTGAAAAAAACATCAATGATCACCAACATAGTAATTGTAACGCCCCAAGCTTCCACGACACGCTTCTCTTTGAATAATACAAAAGCATGTGTCGTACACAACTTCGAGTTAGAACATACCACAACCAATCAAACTCCCTATTATGAATAGTAATATTCACTTTTTGGAATTTTATAAATTTTATCATTCAAAAATGTTTTCATTTTTGTATTTTTATTGTCGAAATTAGCTTAGGGTGAATTTTTGGTATTTTTCCGAACACTTTCAATTTTTGATGAATAGTGAAAAACACTGAGTTATAGTTTAAAACAAAAAATTTATTTAATTATTTATTTATTTAATTTAAATTTAATTTAGGTCAAAATATATGCATGATATATATATATATATATGTTCAATGTAATTCATTGGAGTATGTTTATAAAAATTTGAGATTTATAAAAATTTTATTAAATTTTCACTGTCTTTTACCCACCTTCTAGGAGAATTTACAAACTCACATAAAACTAAATTTTACCACTTCTGTGAGTGTAATTTCAAAAATCTGAGAGACACGGTTGATATCAGTATGAAAAATGTGGGTCAATAATTTTAAAATAATTTTTGATGAATAGTAACATTTTAATTTTATTTACCACAGTTAAAAGTAAATTGGGTAATTATGAATAAATATTACATTATTATTACCATAACACATTTACTAATTCTATTGGATAAGTATAATTCGACCAAAAACAACCTTAGGGATAAAATATGAACCTCTTTGATCCACTTGGATTAGATTAGGACATTTACTATTATTTTATTTAAAGAAGAGTTAAAAATGTAAAAAACAATGTTCAATAACTAAAACATTTTTAATATTGTGTTATACATAAGATAAATCCAACTATAAATTTTCAATAGAAAGATAAAAAGATTCCACACATAATGGTAGTTTATTTATAATTTGTAGACATTAAATATGTTAATTTATTTATGACACAATGATGATGTAGTGATTACCTAATTAATGAAATATTAAAATAATTGAAATTATAAATATTCAAATAAATGAATTTTTGACTTTTTAGGAATTACACTAATTTTATAGATTAATAAGACATGTTAGGGTTGGTTATAAAAATTTTGATAGATATAATAATTCTGTTATAAATTTAGCAAAAAAAAACAAATAGTGTCAAAATTGACATAAGAGAGTTTTTAAACCAAATATTATAATATTAATTGATATTCTATAACTAAAAAACTAACGATCAGCCAAAGGACATAGATAATGATAGGTTTATAATTAATTAACTACTTTTTGTTCTCTTAGTTGTATATAGTAATCTTATTAACCATATAATATAAAAATACAAAGAGACATGGTATATGTCAAACTATGTAACTAAGAGTTAAATCTAAAAGATAAAGTTAATATAGTGACACAAACCAGTCTAAAACATATTGGATGATTAGTGTTAAACTAATCCCCACCTTAGATTTTAAATAATTAATTTCCGTGCCATTTGAACTGGAAATGTTTTTTTAATAAAATAATATTTCTAGCTTTTCCCAAGTTGCCCCCACCCCCTTATAATAGGGCACTCCCCCTTCCCTCAAATTCACACCTTCAATGCATTTTGGATCAGCCAAAACCTGGAAAAATAACCTCCCAAATTTCCTCCCTACATCCTAGAGGCCTTACTTTAGTCATACATCCAACCAAAGGATCCCTTTTGATCAAATCAAAAGGAATCAGCTGAAGAAGAGGTAAATATTTCATCACCTGTTTAAAGTTCCTTTCTTCATTCACTTCCTCTTTCTCTGTTATTTCCATTCTACAATAATAAATCCAGTATCATATATATAATGTGATGTTATTATAAATATTTTACAACCATATTCATTATTCTATCCATCCAATGAATCACATGTCACCATACGTGTGTATGTACAACTTACCATCTCCACGTCATGGTGTAATTGTTATTCAATTCATTATTATTTGGATGGTTATAATAATGATGCATAATTGATTTAAATAATAAATATAGCATGATAATGATTCTGTATATATGATTTACCATCCAATTATATATTATTTTAATATCAAAATAATGATATTGTCACTCGTGCGTACGTACAGATTACCGTGTCCACGAACGCGATGAGATTCATTTCCCATCATATCCATTCAAGAATAATTTTCATTAGATGATAACAAATAATGTTTAAAGACATAATATCATTCTGAATATGAATATGATACATCCAATCCATAACAAAAATTAATTACATGACAAAGAATATAAAGGAAAAGGAATAAGTTGACACCCGAAATGACAATAATACTGAGATATTATTAGAAAATAAATGTTAAAAGATCATATATGATATCATATTAATGTACATGATTTTTTTATAATTTAATAACAATTATTTAATCTTTATACAGGAGTTGAACCAACCCTCGACCAAGGAAAAGTACATGGTAAGGGTTAATTTCACAATCTATTTGTTATCTGAGGTTGTTTATATGTAATTATCTATTGGGAAATCCTTATCATCCACATCCATGATTCTTAAAAATGCATTTAAAAAAACATTTATGAATTAATAGAAAATGAGTTAATGTAATTTATACCATTATTTGACCTTATATGTTTTTAAAGGAATCCTTCCCTCATTTTCCTGACAATGTACTTTATCACCATTTCGACAAAAATAAGGTAATAAAGTTTTTTTAACTTATATGATGGGTGTAGCTATTTTCTGCCATTATAAAATCATCGAAGCTTACCTTAAAAGCTTATATGAATATACTCAAATTAAATTTTTTCTTAATTTATTTCAAAATAGATAGATATATTTCTCAAAAAAATTGTTTAGATTTTATTTATGTCAATATCTTTTGATGGATTTTAAGATTATTTAAAGATGATTTATTATGATACAAAAATTGCATGTTGTATTGATGGTTTTGTGTTATATTTGAATGTGGATGTGTTATTTATACACCATTCATAGTTTATGGATAAATTATTGACATTTCATATTCTAGTTTTAATACAAATGTTTATGTTATGTTTAAACCTTATCATTTGAGTAATGCATTGGATTTAGTATGTGACGGGTGGAGCCTGCTATAGCTCCTCGATGCATCAGTAAGTCTCATGAGAAAAACTAATATTTTGGCACAAGGCCTTGATAAAATCATATTTGTAGTCTTGGAACAAGGCCTTGACATTGTGGTTTTGAAAGTTTGGAATTATGGATTTCATCATTATGAAAGTGGCTATTGATATTGAATGTGATTATTCAACTTGTTGAATATCCATGTGAGTAAGTAAATGGAATTATTTGTTATTATCATTTCCATATTATTCTGAAGTTCATGTTTAAAAGCCTTTTTTAGTCTTATACATTTCCTTACATGTTAATGTTTATTTAAGAACGTTTCAACTATATTATTATCCTTACTGAGCATATGATCTCACCCCTTTCTATGTTTTATTTTCCCCAGGATGTGAAGAAGTATTTTATGACTTACCTACAGGAATAGTCTGAGTAGATATGAGTGTGGTCTATGGAAACAATTTTGATGTAGTTTTTCATTTTATGATGTAATGTAAATCTTATTAATGTTTCTAGTGCTTCTAAAGCTACCAAAATAATCAGTCTTTTATGGCATGATATATTGTGATCATACAAAAGTTATGTAATAATGCACTAAATCTGGGTAACTGGGGTCATGACGTTATTGGTGGTATTAGAGGACGTTTATTACAAACCTTGGAAACATGATTTAGATAAAATATAATTAGAGAACATAGCCCTAAGAAATACTTTTAGGATTAGTATAGAAGAACTTCCTAGAATTTTGGTATTGTAGATATTTTGTGAGTTTTCTAAGAAATACATCCCTATCTGGATGCAAGTAGGTAGAGATGGCTCTGGCACAGATGTACCTAGGGGTAAAACCCAAAAACACTACTTTGACCTAGACTCGAACGGGAACTAGTGCACGATAATGGGCCTTGATTCACTCTTGGTTACGGAACTACCAAGAGAAATTCCTAGGATAATTATCATTTTATTTACAAACCATTATGAAGGGTTTTTGAGTATATACATCCTCAAATAATTTTTTTTATGATTATGGATTATATCCATAAACTATTCAATTTATGTTAAGTGTTATACAAGTTTGGAATTATGTATTTCAATTAATAAACAAATCAAGTTTATTAAACTTTTTTGAAATGGCACCTAGTGGAATGAATGTAAACTATATAAATGAATGCACTATATGTAGGGATTTCCCTCATGCTGAAGATAATTATAGTGGAGCTGGTGATACAACTGGTGCTGACCAGTTTATCACTATATTGGGACAACTCACTCATGTTTTGAATAATAACCTTACCCATATAGATCCCCCATGATCCATAGTGTGGGGGATAAATGTTATATCACTTTATTATTCAACAACCACCAAAATTCAATGGGGGTAAAAATCAACTAGTAGATGAACAATGGATAAATTCTATCGAGAAAATATTATATGCCTTGAGGAGTTGTGAAAGTGAAAATGTTTCCATGATAGTTTATCGCCACTTTAGAGATGTTGATCAATGGTGGTCTTTGATCCAAAACACAAAGAAAGATGAGGATGTATAAAATATGTAATGGATGGAGAATAAAGAATTTTTTTTATAAAAATACTTTCCTCATGGCCATCGAGCAGATATGGAAAGACAGTTTCTGAGTCAGAGGCAAAAGAAGGATGAGAATGTCACAATATATGAAGCTAAGTTTACAATGTTAGAGAGGCATGCTACAGATTATATACATAACCTAAAAATTAATATTGATCATTTATTTTTTGGGTTAAAACCATTTCTTTGTTGAGTATTAGTCGCACCATCCATCTCATCATACGAAGACAGTGTCTCATGTTCAATGACGATAGCAAAATAATTCTCTAAGTCTTATGAATTTAAATAAAAGCAAGAGAAGAAGAGATATGATGAACACTTTGTAAATAGAAATAAGAGTAAGAAGGGAAAAGATGAATATCCATCCTATAGTAAATGAGGGAAGAAACACCCTAGTACTTGGATTATGGGAATGAGAGTCTTTTACAAGTGTGGTGAAAGAGGCCACTATGCTCGTGATTGAAAGGGGAAGAAAGAGGCTCTCGATGTTGAATGCTACAATTGTAGAGAATGGGGGAGTTATGAAAATGAATGCCCTAAGCCGCAGGGAACATACCTCAGTAAATGCCAAGGAATCTAGGAAAGCTTATGTTATCACTACTACTGAGGTTGAAGATCTGAATGATATGGTGACAGGTAATTTAATGGCTTCATCATGTTTTGAAAATGATTTATTTGATTTTGGATCATCGCATTGTTTCATATCTTCCCATTTTTCTAAGAAAATTAGATATTTAAAATTTGATTTGACAAAGGAGTTTTTAGTCAAAACCCTTATGGGATGTATCATCGTAACAAAGATTTGTGAATCGGTTCCCATTAAGGCATATAAAAATTATTTATCTGTTGATCTCATCGTCATACCCATGATTGAATTTGATATAATCCTCGGAATGGATTGGCTTTCAGACCATGATGAAAAAATTTATTGTATGAAGAATGAGGTTAAACATTTTGATAATGATAAGGAGTAGAATATCTTTAGAGGAGAAATGTCTCCACCTAATTCATATCTAGATCCATCCCTAGTAGCTCAACTAAATTCAATTATTAGGGAGAAAGTGAATAAAATAACTGTGGGTAAGGAAATGAATTTTCAAACAGAGGATGTACCTATTGTGAACGAATATGTTGATGTGTTTCCAGAAGATTTACTTGTACATCCTTTAGAATGAGAAATTGAGTTTCCCATTAATATAATTCCTGGATCAAAGTCCATATCAAAGACCCCTTATAGAATGTCCACTGTGGAATTAGTAGAACTAAATAAAAAACTAGAGGAATTGAGTAAAAAGGCATTTATTCACACTATTATTTCTCAATGTGGAGTCCATATTCTTTTTGTTTAGAAGAAATATGGATCTATAAGGTTGTGCATTGATTATAGGGAGATCAATGATATTACAATAAGGAACAAGAATCCCCTACCTCACATTGATGATTTATTCGACCAGCTTCAAGGAGCATAATACTTTTCAAATATTGACCTTCGGTCTAGATATCATTAGTTGTGTGTAAAGAAGGGGGACATTCCGAAAATTGCATTTCCAACCAGGTATAGGTATTATGAGTTTATAGTAATGCCTTTTGTATTGACTAATAAACCCTCTTTCTTCATGGATATATTAAATAGAGTTTTCAAAGAATATCTTGATGAAATTGTAGTGGTATTTATTGATTATATCTTGGTATACTTCAAAAGTTTCTATGATCATGAAAATAACTTGTGCATTATCCTGAAGACTCTTAAGAGACTTGAATTATATTGGAGGTGTAGCTAGTTTGATTTCAGGCTTCAAGAGATTTCTTTTCTTGGCCATATTCTCTGTAAGTATGGAATCTCTATTGATCCTTCAAAGAAAAAAGCAATCCAAGAATGGCTAGCACCAAGGAGTATAACTGAGGTACACAGTTTTTTTGGTTTAGTAGGTTATTATCGGTGTTTCCTTCAGAATTTTTCCCGATTGGCTAACCCATTAACCAAGATCACATGTAAAGGGGTGAAATTTGGTTGAAAAAATACTATGAAGAATGATTTGAAGAACTGAAGATAATATTATTCAATGCTTTTATATTGACTCTACCATATATGAATGATGATTTTGTTATTTATAGTGATGTGTCAAAGAAATGACTCAATTATGTCCTTATGCAGAATGATAAGGTTATTTCCTTTGTATCACGACAGCTAAAAATTCATGGGAAAAACTCTCCTACCGATGATCTTGAGTTAGCAGCTGTAATCTTTTCTTTGAAGTTTTGGAGACACTATCTCTATGGTGAAAAATATGAGATATATACCAATCACAAGAGTTTGAAGTATATTTTCTCACAAAAAGAACTCAACATGAGGAAAAGGTGATGACTTGAACTACTCAAGGATTATTATTACACTTTACACTACCACCCGAGGAAGGAAAATAAGTTGGAAGATGATTTGAGTAGAAATGACCATGGAGTTTTGAGGAAGATGAGAGTTGAAAAGGATCCTATATAAATGGATATAGAAAATATAAATATGCAAATTACCATGGAAGGTGAAACATCAATACTTTTTCAAATGGTTTCCAAACAATCTTTACTATAAAGGATAAAGAGTTCTCACACTGGTGATGAAGAGTTTCAAAAGAAGATTAAAGATGTGAATGATGGTAGATTGAGTGAATTTGTATATGAAGATTGAATTTTTAAATTTTGGAAGAGACTTTGTGTTCTTGATAATCCTGGTTGAAAAAGGGAATTTTTTGATGATGATCATAGTTTCAATTTCTCTATACACCCTGTAAGCACTATGATGCATAGATATTTGAATGAACATTTTTGGTGGGACAACATGAAGATGGATATTTCTGAATTTGTTTCCAGATTTATAGTTTGTCCACAAGTGAAACCTAGAAGGCAACATCCTGGAGGAGTCATGCAACCTCTTCCCATACCAGAGTGGAAATGGGATAATATTATGATGGAATTTGTCATGGGACTACCAAAGACTCATAGAAGTAATGATGCAATATGGTTTATCGTTGATCGTCTTACCATGTCAGAATATTTTCTTACTATAAGATAAGATTTACCACTTAAACATATAACATGACTATATATTAATGAAGTTGTGAGACTTCATTGAGTACCCCTATCGATTATCTCTGATAGTGATCCACATTTTACCTCAACTTTCTAGATATGTTTTCAGAAATCCCTGGATACTGAACTTCATTTGGGCACTGCATACCACCCCCAAAATAATGGAAAATCATGATAGACTATTAAAACCATAGATGACATGTTGATATAATGCTCACTTGACATTCAGGGTAGGTGGGATCAATATTTACCTTTGCTAGAATCTTCCTATAATAATAGCTTCCAATCAGTATTTAGATGGAACCATATGAAGAGTTATATGGAAATAGATGTTGCAAACCAACCTATTAGGATGATATTGGTGAAATAAAACTCGTAGGCCCAAAACATGTGGAGAAACCATGGAAAATGTGAAGTTAGTCCAAACCCACATCAAAGCAGCTCAAAGTAGGAAGAAGAACTATGATGATAAATCATGGAATTTTTTGGAATTTCTGGTAGAAGATCATGTTTTTTCGAAGGTATCTCCATGGAAGGGTGTTTTACATTTTCGTAAGAAAGGTAAATTAAATCATAGGTACATCAGACCTTTCGAAATTCTCGAACAAATTGTGGAAGTAGCTTATCTTATAGAAATTTCTCCATGGCTCTCCAAAGTTCACAATGAATTCCACATATCACTGTTGAGAAAATACATGTCTGACCCAACGCATGTACTCAATAATGTGGAATTAGAACTGGAACCCGATCTATATTATTGCAAAGAGCCTACCAATATTCCTAATACAATAGAATAATTTCTGAGAAACCAGATGACTCATCTGGTAAAAGTTCTGTGGATAAACCATAATATGGAAGAGGAAACATGGGAACCCGAGGAACTTATGATGAACCACCCAATTATTTATATATAGTAATAATCTTGGAATTTCTATAATGAAATTATTTGAAGGAGGGGATAATGTAACACCCCAAGAATCCACGGTACACTCCTCTTTGAATAATACAATAGCGTGTGTTGTACGTAACTTCGAGTTCTATCACACCAAAACCAATCAAAGTATCCATTATAAATAGTAATACCCAATTTTTGAAATTTTATAAAATTTATCATTCTAAATGGAATTCATTTTTGGATTCAGAATATCGAAATTAGCTTTGGGTGAATTTTTGGTACTTTTTTGAAAACATTAAATTTCTTATGAATAGTGAAAAACAATGAGTTATGGTTTAAAACCAAATATTTATTTAAATAATTATTTATTTTATTTAAATTTATTTTAGGCTAAAATAGATACATAATACATATATAAGTTCAATGTAATTCATTATAGTTAGTTTATAATAATTTTAGTTATATAATAATTTTATGGAACTTTTCACATTCTTTTACCCACCTCCTAAGAGAATATAAAAATTCACATAAAACATAATTTTACCAATTTTTTGAATGGAATTTAAAAAATCCGTGAGACACGGTTGATATAAGTAAGAAAAATTTGGTTCAATAAGATGACAATAATTTTTGGTGAATGGTAACTTTTTACTTTTATTTACCACGATTAAATGTAAATAGGGTAATTAAGGGTAAAAATGATATTATTACTACCTTAACAGATTTCCTAGTTATATTAGATAAGTATAATTCAACCAAAAACAACCTAAGGAAAAAAATAAGAACGTCTTTGGTCCACTTGGATTAGGTTAGGACATTTATTATTATTTTATTTAAATAATTATTAAAAGAGTTAGAATCAATGTTTAATAACTAAAACATTTTTAATATAGAGTTATTCATAAGTTGGATTAGACTATAAATATTCCATAGAAATCTAAAATGATTCCCTACATAATTTTATTTTATATATACTTTTTAGACATTAAATAATTTTATTTATTTGTGACACTATGATGATGCACTACTTACCTAATTAATAAAATATAAAGTAATTGACATTATAAATATCCAAATAAATGTAATTTGAGACGTTTTATGAATTACACTACTTTTCTAGGTTAATATGACAGTTTAGGATTGGTTAGATGAATTTATTTCTAATTAATAATGTTTATATGAATTTATGAAATAAAAAATAGCAAATAGTTCCAAAATTTACATAATATTGTTTTTAAAACAAATATTCTTTTATTAATTGATATTCTATTCCTAAAAATATATGGTTCAGCCAAATAACTTAGATAATGATATTTGTATCATTACGGAACCAATTTGGGTTTTATTGGATGTATATATTATTTTTATTAACCATAGAATATAAAAATACAAAGAGAGATGGTAAATGTCAATCTATTTAACTAAGAGTTAAATCTAAAAGATAAATTTTATATAGTGATCCAAAACTATCAAAAACATATTGGTTGAGTGGTTTTAGTCCCATACCCACCTTATAATTTAAATAATTAATTTTTTAACCATTAGAAACCGAAAATTATTTTATTATAAAATAGTATTTCTAGCTTTTCCTAAGGTTCCTCTCACCCCTCTTATAAAAGGCCACTCCCCCTTCCCTCAAATTCACACCATCAAAGCCTTTTGGCTTGGCCAACCCCTTCCCAAATACCCTCTCAAATGTTTTACCTTCATCCTATAGGCCATCCATTAGTCATAATTCCAACCAAAGAGCCCTTTTATCAAATCAAAAGGAAGAACCGGAAGAAGAGGTAAATATTTCATCACCTCTTTCAAGTTCCGTTCTTCTTCAACTTATCATTCTTTGATGTTTCCATTCTAAAATAATAACTCTAGTATATAAAATATAATATTAGGTTATTATAAATATGGTACAATCATATTCATTATTCTATCCATCCTTGGAATTGACATGTCCCCATACGTGCGTATGTACGACTTATCGTCTCCTTGTCGTGGTGTAATTGTTAGTCCAAACATTATTATTTAAGCGGGTATAATAATGACAATTAATTGATGTAAATAATAAATATAGCATGATAATTATTCTGTATATATGATATATCATCAAATTAAATATTATTTTAATGTCAAAATAATGATATTGTTGCTCGTGCGTACGTATGGATTACTGTCTCCACAAACGCGATGAGATTCATTCCCCATCGTATCAATTCAAGACTTTTTTTCATTAGATGATTAAAAATAATTTATAAAGACTTATTATCATTATGAATATTAATAAGATATATCCCATCCATAACAAATATTACTTACACAACGAATCTTATAATGGAAAAGGAATCAGTTAACACCTGAAACGATGATAATACTAAGATATTATTAACAATGCAATGTTACAAGATCATAGATAATATCATATTGATGTACATGGTTCTTGTATATTTTAATAGAATTTATTTCACCATTATACACGAGGTTATCATACCCTTGACCAAGTAAAATTATAGGGTAAGGGATCATTTCACAATCTCTTCATTATCCGAGGTGGTTTATACGTAATTATCTACTTCGACCTCTTTATCAACCACATCCATGATTCTTAAAAATATATTTCAAAACATTTTTACACTTTACTAAACAAGGGAATAATGTCTTTTATACCCTTATTTGACCTTATATGTTTTGAAAATAATCTTTTCATCATTTTCTAAACAAGGTACTTTATTACGTTTTCGGAAAAAATAAAGTAATAATGTTTTTTAACTTATATGGTGGGTGCAACTATTTTTCGCCATTATAACATCATCGAATCTTCCCTTACAAGCTTATCAGAATATTTTCAAATTAAATGTTTTCTTAAATGATTTCAAAATAGAAGGATATATTTTTCTAAAATAAGTTTTCATTTCATCTATGTCCACATCCTTTGATGGATTTTAAGATTATTTAAGTTGATTTATTATGATACAAAACAGACATGTTGTATTGAAGGTTTTGTGATATGTTTGACTATGGATGTGTTATTTTTACACCATTCATGGTTTATGGATAAAGTATTAATATTTCATATGCTAGTTTGAATACAAATGTTTATGTTATGTTTAAATATTTTCATATGAGGAATGCATTGGACTTAGTAAGTGACAAGTGGAGCCCACAATAGCTCCTCGATGCATCAGAAGGTATCATGAGACAAAAAAGTATTTTGGAATATTTCCTTGACAATATATTATTTTAGTCTTTGCACAAAGCGTTAACTATGTGGTTATGAGTTTCTAGCATTATGCATTCCATCATAATGAAAATGGCTATTGATATTGCATGTGATTATTTGACTAGAAGAATATCTATGTGAGTAAGTAAATGGAATTATTTGATTTTAGATTTCCCATATTAGGATGACGTTCATGTTTAAAAGTCTTTTTTTAGTCCTATACATTTCCCTTAATGTTTATTCTTATTTATAAATGTTTCCACAATATTGTTATCCTTACTAAGCTTCTGAGCTCACTCCTTCTATGTTATATTTTTTCCAGAATGCGAAGAAGTATTTTATAACTGTCCTATAGTGATTGTATGTGGGGATATGAGTGTGGTATATGGAAACAATGATGTTGTATTTTTTTTCATTTTTTGATGTAATGTAAACCTTATGAATGTATCTAGTACTTCTAAGGCTACTAAACTAATCTGTCATTCAAGAATTGATCTTTTGTGATGATGCAAATGTTATGTAATAGTGAACTGACTCTGGGTAACTAGGGTTGGGGTGTTACATTAATAACTATAGTATGGCATGGGTAATAATGTAATCCATGTATCATGTTCTAACACAATCCATAATAAGGATTCTACAGAGTCCAAGGTGATTTTCCAAGGAAAAATGGGGATAAATGGAGATAGGGTCATATAGGTTGTATCAATGGAACATACTATTCCATTCTAGATCCAAGGAGTGTATCAGTGTAATATTGTGATAATATGATGGGATCACATAGTTTCATACTAGGAATCCAAGAATAGACAATGATTGCGGTCTTTGTGGGTATCAACCTACACAAGTTGTATCCTTGAATCAGAATGGGGTTCATGTGTGCTCTGGGAATTCTCCGATCAGAGTCCATGAAGAGATCAATTAAGGGAGTTTCTATTTAATTATTATTTCATGTAATATCTAATTTGGTTCATGACTTTCCTTTAAATAGTTTGATAAGGTCATGTTTCATGTAATATTTTTAAGATGTAGTTTGGTTCAATCCTAGCCTTTATTTAGTGTAACAAGGACAAGTAGCATGCATCCATTTTAATACACTGAAGGAATATTCCTTATTCAAGGATCATTCTGATACTATCAATTAATGTTTTAAGGTGTGTTACAGATATAAAACCTAATATTGATTTACATTTAAGGACATTTTATGAAATAAGTATACTTTCCTATTCACATTTAACATTTGATTATCAATAATAGTACTTACCTAGGACGTGTCAAGTGGTTCAAATACATGGTACATTCCATTATTCCCATAACAATGTAAATAATTCCATTTAATTTAGAATATATTTCTCTTAGAAGGGACATGAAAAGGCACACCCGAACAGTGGCTCAAACATGAAAAATACTAAAAACCCTATTATGAAATAACCATTGTCACAGAAGGGATGGAGTTGTGGTTATAACAAAAAATAATTAATCACATACATAGAAATGAAATATCCATATGGTTATAATTATTATAAAAATGGCATATAAATTACATAAACGACACCCAATGAAATTAGTGGGCCGCACACAACAAATCCAAAATTGATGAACTTTAGGGATGAGTTACAGACCACCGATCTTAGAGTTATATGATTCACCTCCCCTAGTACTGTCCATTGTTTTGGATCATATCATAGTATATATATAAAAAGGAGAAAAATTCTCGATCCATTATAACAAGGTCGAGAGAAAAAGGGCAGGTGTGACTCAAATAGACAATACTACAAATCGTTGTGCATCCCACATGATGAATAAACGATTAATCAATTTTTGGATGATGGAGATACCTCAATCCATATACATGGACTTCATAAATCTCCAATTTGAATGAAAATTGGGTTAGCCACTTTAGATCACATATTAGGAGGAATAAAGAGTATTAATAAATCAATAAGGTAAAAATAGTAAATTCACCAAGATAAATATCATGTGAGCAACTATTCATCATAGCTTGAAAAAAAGTTTGTAAACCATGAAAGGATTTCTAGGTTGAAAGATAAATTTCATTTTTAGGCCATAAAACCATTCAAAAATCTCACAAAAGTGCTTATGTCTAGAAATTTCAATCTGCACGGTTAGACAAGTTGTGCTTCATCCATACTCCAACAGTGAGACTTGGTCAATTTCCCCAAAATGACGGTTTTCAGGCATTGAGCATTCCCCAGACACCCCTGAGACAATTAGTAATCCATTAGGGATCCATATTAGGTCAAAATAAAAGGTATAGACCTAAAATTAAATGATCCATTCTCATGTGGGAAACCAATTTCTAACAATCTCCCCCCTATTAGACTCGTCCCTGAGTACACCATCTAAAGGTGGAGAAACATTATCTGAAAACAAATCTAGCCATTGGGATTGTAAATTAGCTTCCCTCTCCCTTGTATAACCCTATACATGGCCATGATACCATAACAAAAATACTTGAGGGACAGACTGATCCTATATAGCGTTCATGCTTTGGTTGAGGATGTATACAATATAATCCTTAAAGGGAGCATCAAAATCTAACTCAACATCCTCGAGATCAATAGTATGAGATGGGTTGGAAATATATTAGCGACATTTTTAAACATTAAACACATATTTTGAGGCATTATACCTATATAAAAGTAGAAACCAATAGGCTATAGGTCTGACAGTCTCTATAATCTCAAACTTTCCAACAAAATGAGGATTCAACTTTAACTCCATAAATAATCATTTATTCCCTTGACTGGGAGAAACCAAAAGGGAATCATGTTCCCCAACCTAGAACTCTAGAGTTCTTCAAAAGAGATCGACATAATATTTATTTGGGGACTGATTATTAGTCAAATGCTTTCTGATCACTTGAACATGCTCTGATGTCACCTAAAAAGGAAGCTATACTTGTAGGGCGACCTCACTTGCCTTTAGCCAACATAGGGGTGAACGACATGGATATGATTATAATTACATAAAAGGATCAATTTTAATCGTTTCATATAAGATGTTACTATAGGATAATTTGATAAGATAGATATTATTTTTCAAAGAACCACTGAAACCAAGGACACATGCTCAGAGCATATACTCTTGAACACATATTGTATGTTCTGATTTTATGTTTGTCTAATGGTGAAATGATGTTCTTAGATGCAACTGTGTTCCCATTTCCAACTGTAATTCCTTACAGAAAATTGAAATGATGTGAGAATCACAATATGAAATGGTAGTATGTGGACCCTCATGTAGTCATATGATCTCCTAGTCATATAATATTCCCAACTCAACAACTCAGAAATTCTCCTGAATAGGAATGATGTGGGGTGATTTTGTTAGTCAGAATTGACTACCTAGATAAAATCACTATCCCTTGGTGGCCTAGGTAAGGTGACTATGAAATACATAGTAACATCATACTATTTCTATTCTAAGATCAGTAGTAGGTGTAGAAATCCTGCAGGTGTCTGGAGCTCCACCTTCACCTATAAAAATGTGGAACACCGAGTTATAGAGCCTACTATATGACACATCATCTTAGAACACCAATACGGGCATCAAATATCACAAACCATATTGGATATTCATTGAATAACATCCCACTAATAATCATGAGACTCCTTTATCAACTCCTATCTCATATCTCTATGAACCCAGATACATCCATGTAGATGTAGGATGTCGTCCCTATCCATATACCAATTTGACGGTGGGTTTTCTTATGACATACTATCATGGATAACCATGATTTTAGGATATGAAAACATTCTACTCAACACCTTATCATGTCATGAAGAGGTATCTATAAATAAGGAGATGTAATACTACTCGTGACTGCCACGAAACACAAGATATCACTTATCAAAGGGGTTCATTATCTTCCATTCCTCACTGGTTTGAAGTATGCCGTGTGCTTGAGTTTTACAACTCAGTGTATCTGTAGGTAAATTTCACTTCCTAGGAATATAGGCATGCTCAAAATAAATGGATTGACAATATTCTACCAATATAATTTATATGAGGTTCAACACACACTATGAATAGATATATTTTAAGCTTTTCTAGTCCATTCACGCCATGAAGTGGTCACCCAACAGATAATGTCACTATCAATGTAACGCATGGACAACTACTGTTTGTTCAAGGATGTGCACTGGGTAATATCTCTCATGATGCCATAACTTCCAAAATCCATGCACAAAAAATTTGTCTTCCTACTTCTGTACTTCTCATAGGATAATGGTCGATGCCTTACAGAAGATGGTATATCCTATACCAGGCTACAAAATTGTGAGAATAGTTGTCGATACAAGCCTCCCTTTCAGATCCTAAAAGATTTTCTCACATTCTTCTTACCATATAAACATGAAATCCTTCATTGCAGGACTATAAATTGGTTAATCAATATGTGATAATTCTTTTATTAAATGCATGTACTATACAATCATCCCCAAGATTATCCTTATATCAAAAACATTAATGGGATACTCCCATGAAACAAAATAACTAACCATTTCTAGGTTAATATATATTTCTTATTCTGATATAATGTGACCCAAGATGTGGATTTTTTATCAAGAAGTCAAACATATCATGTTTGGAATGATTTTGATGCTCTCTCAGTGTACTCTGAATGATCTCAAGATGATTTCCATGATTTATATGAGTGTGATATTACCCCCATATGTCATCACCAAATACCCTGACAAAATGCTTCAAATATGGGTGAAAAAACCTATTAATCAGAGCCAGGAAAGTTGTGGGTGCATTCGAAAGATCAAACCAAATAACTGGGTACTCATATAGACCAAATGTTCTATAGAATGATATACTAGGCATGACTGATGTACTGAATTTCACCATGTGATACCCCAATCTCAGGTCAATGTTGGAGAACACGTTTTCCCGTCGAAGCTGGTCGAAGATATCATCTATTTGAGGAAATTTAATATGATTCATAACCGTAAGTTATTTATACCATCTATAATTCACTCATATATGTATGGTTACATTGGCATTCTTAGAGAAAAATAACGGGATAACCCAAAGAAGATGTAATGGGCTATATAAAACGATTGGACTTTAAATCCGTTGACTTCCACTTGAGCCCCATAATCTCTATTGGTGCCATTCTGTATGGAAGAATGGAAACTATTTTTACTCTAGGAACAAGAACGTTTATAAAATCTACCTATCTCTAAGGAGTTAAAGAAGATAATATTCATTAAAGTTATCCCTAAAATTATCCATTACTAGAGATAAATCATCTTGATGTAAACTCTAATCCTCCATGAAGTGATTTTCAATCTAGGCGGTCACTCCACAAATCCCATGATGCTCTAGTCCTACTCTAGAATCACAAACATCCCACTCACCCTTAGGTAGACAAACTCTTCCCTCTAGTGATGTAAAAGATACCCTACGGAAAAATAAGACTAAAAAATCAGGAAAATGAACCAACCAATCCATCCATCGAATGACATTTAATATCGTCATCTTGATAAAAAAGAGGTTCCATAAGAGATGATCATTTACTACCTCAAGCATACAAACCCCACAACAGCATACACCTTCTGTTCATACCCCTAATGACATATATAGGGTCATTACATGATAACAATATTGTATATCTAGTATGAGAAATTTAATTATAGATATAGAGATAAAAGAGTTTGAAACACTTGTATCAAATAAATAAAATTCTATTGTAGAGGATAATAGAATAATACATCATAATGTAGATGGTTCAGTAGCCAGATATTGGTGTATTCATTATAGTGCATGAAACTGACCCAATGAATGTCCTTGTAAAAAGATGGAATACAATAATTATAACTTCTCTGTTAGTATTGCTGGTGATCAAAGGGTCTAGCTACCATATCCATGACCTCCTCCTTATACAGACATTCCAGTGCTATTACAAATCCCTATTGAACATGTCGTAAATGAATGTTCTTTGGAATTTGGATTTGGTGTGGATCATATTCCACTCCAAGAAGGTGGAAATGTCCTACAGAAATTCAAGAGACTCCCTATATGTCTACAACCCCACAACACAACTGGGACTCTATCACATTGATTCTTCTTGTGCACCTGTCATCCACACTATTGAAACAACAAATAGTTTTTGAAATGGGGAATCCATTTTTCACTACCTAGATAAGAATCGCTGAGAGAAAATTTTTATCATTGGTACATCTGATATCCAAATAAGACACTGGTCCTTTAAACCATATAATATTTTTTCCCTTCAGGTTACACTCAGTGATAATATCCTAAATGATAATTTATAAAAATATAGGTAGGAAAAAAATTGACATGTATAAAGATTGAATACTAGAGCCCATCCAAAAACCTTTGAGCACAAGAAAGATCATCACTGTCTAGATGTGGTGCAATGCACTACAATTCCATCGAATACATTGAATACTTCATAACTGACATTTTGTCCTGCTTGAGAAGCGTGTACTCTTTGGTTGTGTCATCTCCCAGTATCTGAGGAAAGAACTGGTCCTAGAAGGAATTTTGGAAATCAATCCATAACATGCCCTAATGATGACCGTTCGTTGAAATCATATCCCACAAATACTTGGCCGAATCCTAAATAATGTATGTGGAAAGCCTGACCCTCCTCTCTGGAGGCTTTTCTAGATACTCAAAGATAGATATAGAGGTTTCTAGAAAATACTAAATAGCCTGTGGATTTCCATTCACTATGAATATAGGAGTATGCTTCTTCTGGAACATGCTAGTTTGATCATCCATCGTAGGTGGAAGTCATGGAGTACCATTCATGGACTTCATAAGATATAAGAAAATATTAAAAACTTGTCTGTTAGTTCTCAAATTGGCTGTAATAGGTGGTTCCTCATATGGAACTCCAAGAGGTAACATTGGCGGATTAAGAGCCACCACATCTAGATCATGTTCATCTCCACCCTTCTAGAGTATGACACAAGAATGTCGTGGGGAAATGGATCTAAAATTTCAAAGCACATGACTCCTCACAAGATTAAGAAGAAATAAATAATATCATGAGAAAGAATATTGTATGAAATCTCCCAACACATAGTATAATACCCCTACTGCCTTCTTATATGGCCATGTATCGATAAGTTCCCTTGTATAAGATTCATTTCATTTTACATTTCATTAACAAGTTCACTATATTACACTTCATAATCACGAAAAATTTGGATAAGGACGTGCAACCATTTTATTATATGTCTTGATTCACTTAATAATGGATAGTAATTTCTAAGGGAATCTGTGGGCATACACCATTCACTAGAAATGACACCCATTTATTTATAATAGAATGGCTCAAATCGATATATTTATCATGCCAATGCCTAAGGACTATAAAACTCAAGAACTGAGATGATCAATCTATCAATCACAACCCAGAGTAATGCAAGAATAAACCAACTATCACATCATCACTCATCAATGATAGGAATATCAAGAAATTAAAAGAAGTGAAATTGACATATACGTAATGAAAATATTAATGAGATGTGAATTATAGGTGCCTATACTAATTCATGTGGCAATGATACCTTCCCTTATATCATTGTTACATGGATGAAAGAGAATCCTCAAATAGAGTAATAATCAAAAACTCCAAAAAAACATGTGCATCACCCAATGCTTAAATAACATCAACTATAGTAGAAAAAAGTATAAAAACAATTATTATATTGGGTTACATGGAAATTCCCCCAAACATGATTTCACAAAGGCCAACCATGGTTTTGACTAAGTCCAATTAATTCTTAATCTATATTTTATTATCTCCAAATAGTAATGTTAGAAAAAAAACCTCCTCTAATACAACTTTGTGACATCCCAGATTCAAATTCCACAATATGATTCCCCATGTTTGGTGGACCACATGGCCTCATTCACATCTCCTCAAATGCTAGAGGATGTCGACTAGCAGTGAGGCCCTATGGTGTGTATGTGGGGAGACTCTGCCCATATTACTGATGTGTTGTGCAGCTGGTGAATGTAAACATAGGTAAATAGTGCAAGAAATATAAGTAAAAAAATGGAATATCAAAAAATAGAAAACAAATAAAAATAAATGCATTGAAAGAAATGGAATTAAACAATTGATGATATGTAATGTCACTAGAAAACTGGAAAACACATATACAAGATATCAAGAATACCATGTTCCGCAATAGTGTAATGAAAATAACATACTATCCCATGAATCCCGACATTTGGCTCAGTCATCTTCTATAAAGCTCTATACTAAACTGTAAGTAATCAATTGTTTGTAGCTACATACATCCCCTTTTCAACACCTGTAACTATATATTCTACCTTTCCTTCCAAACAACTTCTAGAGAGTGTGTGATATAAATCACAATGGGTACCACCAATGATGGAAATAAAAAATGGCTCATGTAATGAAAAGGAAGCTGTGTGAAGGAATTCATATATAATGTAAATCAGTACAATGTAACTAAAAACCCATGTACCTTCTTCAACCCTTGGTTAGTGTCTGGAAATATCAACAATCCATTATTTGACTATTACTAATTATTAAATAAGACTCATTTTAATAATAGCGATGGTTCCAATGTGTAACAAAGAAAATTATAATGATCTTTAATAATGAAGTCTCAAGGTAATAATCAATGTGACATTGAACACAATGTCACAAACATAATAATAACGTTATTGTATCATTGGTAAGAGTGAAATCCAAGTACCATATCCCAAGGAATTCTACAAGAAGGTGCCTACCAAGTCCAAGGATCATCCATGGTAATACATCGATAAGAAGAGACAATGCCATATGGGCTATAACAATGGAACATACTTGTCAATGCAAGATCCAAGGAGTGTATCTGAGTCATCCGGTGATATTTTCAAGTGATCCTAGGGTTCCATTCCTAGAATCCAAGTGCATAATATGATGTAGATCTTGGTGGGTATCAACTTATTCATGTTGTATCCTTCTATCAGAATGGGTTTCCCAAGTGCTCATGAAATTCTCCGAACAGAATCCAAGTCGAACTTGAGTCTAGACATTCTTATTTAATTATGAATTCATGTATCATCTCCTTAGTTATACGAATTTTCTATCATTAGTGTGATAATGTCATGTATCATGAATTCTTTTTATCATGTTATTAGGTTCATGCCTTTCATTTCATTAGTGTGTCACGGAAAAATAACATGAAACAATTTTAATCCATTTATGGAATGTTATTCATTCATGGTCTATTCCACTACATTCGATTAATGTGGCAGGGGTGATATAGATAGCCAACCTACTATTAATTTACATTTTAGTCCATGTCATGTACTTATTATACTTCACAATTCATATTTCCCATTTAATTATCAATTGAATGACATTCATTAGATGGGTCAAGAGGTAAGAATACATGGTACTTTCCATTATTCCAATCAAAATATAAATAAATCCATTAAATATATAAAATATTACCCATAGATGGGTCAAGAAATTCCATACACAAATAGTGGTTCAAACATGTCATATACTAAAAACTGAATTATAGCATAACCTTCGACATGGAAGGGATGGTGTCATGGACATAACCACCAAATATTAATCAAATATAGGGAAATATAATTTCCATATGGTTCTAACGATGATAATCATGGAATAGAAATTTCTTGTATGGTATCAGATGAAATCGGTGAGACCCACATGAAAAATTCAAAATCAATGAACATTTGGGATAAGTTATAGAACACCCAACATAGGGTTGTATTAATCTCCTACACTAGAATTGGACCATGATCTGGATCGGATCAGAGAAGATCTATCAAAACGTAAAAAAATTATCAAATCATTAAAACTAGGTCGAGAGATAAAGAATGTATAAACGACTCAAATGAACTCTAGAAATTAATTTTCCACATCCAAAGAGACAAACAAAAGCCCGACTAGTTGTCGGATGAAGGATATCCATAAATCCCTACACCTATCCTTAAAAAATATACAATTTTAGTGAAAAGTGGGATTATCATGTGTGGAATCATATTAGGGGGAAGATGGAGTGTTAATATAAAATTAAGGTGAAAACTGTACATTTTCCTATAAAGATTTCCAATGATTAGAATGTCAACATGGTTTGAAAAACAATTCGCAAACCAAGAGAGGAATTCAAGGTAGATGGGTAAATTTTCATAGTTAGGCTGAAAACCAATATGCAAACCGTGCGATGTAGTTATATCCAAAAAAGTAAATCTGCATGGTTATAAAATCTGTGCACAAACATCGCTCTAATCGCGCGACTTTTCCATTTTCGCAGAAAATATTGGTTTTGGAATTCAAACATTTCCAAACACCCCTGAGACTATTAATAAACCATTAGGCATCCATATTAGGTGAAATGTAAATATTTAAACAAAACATTAAAGGATCTTTATTAATTTGAAATGATGGTTCTTACAAGATTCTATTAAAATATAAAAATATCAACAACACCATTAACACAAATTACCTCTAAAGGATTTAATAATGATGTATCATCTCCATCCTTGGGAGAATCCAAGGCATCACTCAAAGATACCATAGTACCCTATCTTGTGAAATGGTGAATAGTTTAATGTCCACCACCATGGTCATGTGATTAGTCTGGGAGAGCATAATCATTCACATCACTCACGGTAGTTAAATGACCATTGAGTGTCATCAGCATAGACTCAATGACCACACACCGTGAAAAAGGGACTCCATTTCTAAATCTACAAGAGTGTAATAATTATCATCACAGGGGGGTGAATAATAATAGAGAAGTATCATCTATATAGAATCCATTACAAAATATCACATCCATGGGATTTAGTGCCCAAATGGTGCATATTTTAACCATCATAATCACTTGGGAGAGCATAATCAACCACAAGCCTCATTGGTAGGGATTCCATACCTGGATAGTGTATTGTAGAATAATACACTAGTGTATAAAATGGTTATGAATAACACCCAATTATAAAAAACATAAAATCCTGATCCATGTATCATGTTCAGCTATCCAATTAAATAAACGAAGGAGATCAAAAGATGTGTCCTTGGAAATACAATTGAGCAACTTAATAAATCTAAAAAATAAATGTTTCTGAATCTAGACCCTTTGAAATATAGTTAGATATACCAATGAATGTATATGATGGAAAATTACATCAGGATAAATGACCTAAAAACATGAACAACCTTGAAAATCATCATTTCATCTTTAGTAATCATGTTAACACATAAATAAAATATTGAGGATCGCAAATTGCCTAAACTCACCACATCCTTCACAACCTCAAATGATAATAAATTCATCACATGTTCTATGATGGCAATAAATACCATCTATACCCTTTCTCAAATATTATTAGTGTAATGTTAGTAAAAAGTTAGGGAACCCACTGAATCACTCATTTATAAGCATGTGATAGGAATCCTTATGAGGACCATCAAGTTCAGTATATAAACAATGCATTCTTATTAGGATAAAATAATAAATAAGAACTATAATACCATAGGAGGCCTCATTTATTTTCATAACCTCATTTCATGTGATAATGATTCTACACTAGAGTTATTAGTGAACAAGGGAATTTATCCAATATAGTCATCCCATTTCTGTTTAGTTAACAATTCATTAGAATAAAATTAAATATGGTGTTTCAGATTATTAGAATGACCCATAATATATGTAATATAATAAGAATTAAACATTATTATAAGGTAGGTGGGACATAAAACCAACATTTAGGAAGTTTTCCATTTAATTTAAAAGGGATAACAACTGCTGTCATGGCATGTTCAATATCATCTAAGATGATCTGGGTTCAGTCTCTCTACCAGAGCATCCAATATTTATTGTATATAATTAAAATATAATTAATTATTTATAATTATCAAGAGAAACTATTTAAATGATTTAATTGATATGGTATGTACAGTACAAACAACTCACCGGTCGATCTCATCACACATGAGCCATGTTATATTTCTTTTTAACAGCACATGATCCATTCTCATACATGATTATTGTATAAGTCCTAATTAAAAATGTAAAAATAACATCAAAATGATTATTTAAAGTATTAAATATTTATAAAATTACTCTTAAAAAATAAATTGATGAAATTACATGTGTAGAAAAGTCTATTGTCTCTCTGGATGACATATTACTTGATAGAGAAAAAACCCCACTGAAATTGCGGATTCTACGATGGTCTGATAGAATCTAATGAATAACCCTAAATGAAAACATCCAATCCAAAAACTAATTGATCAAGAATTGAGTGAATGGATACCAGAGGAAGATCATACCAACTCACACCATTATAGCTCACCCAAAACCTCAATGATCAGTGGATAATGGATGAATATAACATGGGTTGATAGATAACTCCTAATATCCCATCTACTACTTGAAGAAAAAAATTAGTGTGGAGCCTCTTGTAGTCTTTGTAAAGAACACGACCAAAATATACATAGATTTTAATTGTTACACATCATGTAACACAATAAAAATGTGTAATCAGACCCATATAGTGTATTCCTCTTGTTCAGTATAGAGTTATGACATCGATAATGCACTCATCCATACCCCATGATACCATCACAAATCATGTAAATGATACCTGATGTATAAAACAATAAGAAACAGTTTTTTAATATATAATATTCCCTTGATTCCACTAGTGTTTCCAAAACCCTCGACTCACCCACCAAAACATAATTAATGATCGTAAGTAATTCATCTAGATATTCAAACACTCAGAACCTTATTCTAATTTATGTGTCACATGATGTTTTGTCCAGTAATAGATTAAAAAAAAGTATATTACCAAAAGAAATTAAACATGGTTAAAAACATGGGATATTAAAAATTATAATTTCTATTTATGCCCATAGGGAATGACATTTTCCATTATCTCATAATGTTGAAAAATTATT
Source organism: Viscum album (assembly GCA_963277665.1). Taxonomy (NCBI): domain Eukaryota; kingdom Viridiplantae; phylum Streptophyta; class Magnoliopsida; order Santalales; family Viscaceae; genus Viscum; species Viscum album. The sequence goes on from OY728136.1 coordinate 766,889,990, forward strand.
ATATTTTCCTAAAAATACATAAAAACTATAAAATAATACAATATCAAGGGAATTTTTTTAAACAAAAAACCATAGACTATAGAAAAATATTCATAATAATGAATAACATTTATAATAGTGATAAATAATGTTCAATAGATACTTGTTTTAAAAAAAAATTATTCATTGAGCACTTTTGTGTGATGTCAAAAATAACTCAACTGGGAAATGTTAAAAGAAGATCCATTTTAATCATTTTTAAAGAGAGTAAAAAATAATTGGAAATAAACATTGTCAAAAATTTAATTATACATAATAGAATTATTAAAAAAAATTAAATAACCTTCATATGAAAAAAGATATTTGTAATAAAAAAAATTAACTCATGATAATTAAAATAATTTCTTTTACCTTATGTCATCTCTAACATCATACATTATTTATATGTTGTTTAATAAAATTATATTAGCCTTATGAATTCCTATATACAGTATTTATTTTAATTAAATTTATTAATATTATTTTCATTTAACTAATTACCATGAATATTTATTTATTAAATGGTTTCAAATAACAATGGATGATTGGGATTATTATATTTATATCCACTAAACAACATCATCACACATAGTCTGCATAAAGTGGTCTTGGTTCCCTTACATGTAGATTCTTAAAAATTATATTATTATCATATTTATATATTAAATATAATTATAAATTCATGCTTCTTTGGAGTTATTAAATAATTAACCCTATCATTTTATTGAGATTTTTTCCAATACATATTTGTGAATGACATTTTCATTTTTAAAATTTGTGGAAAATAAATGAAGTAGAAAATATTTAAAATTTATTGAATAATAAATATGTTATATAGGTTGAAAATTTTCATTAATTAAATCATTATGAACATCTTTATACTATGAATATAAAAATGAATCACATCACTTAGTGGATGTGGTAACCCACACATACCCATGCATAAATTTTTCAACTTCCAACTGATTGAAAGGGTAAGAAGGTAGTAATATATTACATCCCAATAGTCCCATAAAATATATAAAAATATTATATATTATTTAATTAACTAATTATAACTATCCGTATATGGCATTATGGGAAAAAGAAATATATAGTCCAAACGTACACATATGTTAAGATTTTAATTTCCATGTGTAAGAAAAGTTCTATATTTTTTTGTTTCATCGATATAATAAAATATTAGTATATAATTGGGATCTATGTAAATATTTAATTTCATTTTGAAAACATTTTAATGACATATAATAAGAAATTAACATGAAATTGTTTGGTAAAGTCTAATATATTCTCTTAACTTATCTCCCCTTAGTTTACAATTTAAGCCTTATAGGATTGGTATTTTTATTTGAAAATGATCACTATGACGTGTAGAGGGATATTGGGGAGATATTTAAGTAAGTTAGGGTTTAATTTGAGTGATCACTTTCTGTGATATTGAGAGGATAAGATGATATCTTTTATTAGAGTAGGGAGTGGAACTCCTATAATTATATAGTTATTTAAAATAATATAATGGATTATTCAAAGGGGAGTATAACCTAATCAACAAAGAATATAATTTATATTAAAAATTGTTTAAATAAAATTTTCTAGTGTGAAAAATAAAATATTTTAATGTGTTATCATTTAGTTTTTATATTCAATAAACTGATTAACTCTTTACTATGGTGACACATTATAACCATGTTTACAATTCATTATAATCAAAAAATAAAATTAATATCAATAATAAATTTTAATCTCTCAATAATTATATGGAACAAAATTTATAGTATTCAATTTTTTTATATTTCTGATACTACATGTACAATATGTTTAAAAAAATTGGAAACCAGTTTATAGAAATATTCATATTTCAACATAAAAATGAACTTATACAAAAATATAATATAATATTAAACCATATGGAATTATTTTTATCATGATTAATAAAATGGAAATTAATTTCTCTTAAAAAAATAAACATAATGATTATATATAATTATTCCATATAATGAAATGAAATGAATGTTTTGATAAAATTGGAATTTTTCACTATTTACAAAAAAATCAGTCTTAAGAAAAATCCCCAATATTCACCACAATATATATTATCTATATTGATTAAATATTTAATAAATTTTAAAAAGAATAATTTTTAAAATAAATATATTTATTTTATAGAATAATGAATATACTAATGGATGAAAAATTTAGTTAAATTAGATAATAAGTTTTTTCAATTGAGAAAAACATAGTTATTTATAAAACAATGATGAATATGAATGTAGAGAATAAATAATTTTATATCATAAATTTTATGAATTTAAATGATAATATAGGATTTCAAAAAATATGAACAATAATTCTAGAATGATATGTACACACAGACACACACATGTATACATAAATATATTCATTTAAATAATATATAATGAATGAATGAGACAGAAAATATGATTAAATCCCACAAGAAATGTATAAATGACACAATTTATATATATATATATATATGACCTAAAACATAAGGCTCTTTGAATATCATCTAAATATATTTAATTCCTAAATCATACTCCTACCACAATAACCCCCACCACCATGGAAAATCATAATTCATTAGAAATCATCAGAGTGAACCATAATGTGTAACCAAGAACAAGCCATGATAACACCATATCTATCAACACCACATTCAAGTAATTTAAATATTTAAATATATAAACATTGTGTGAGAACAAGGCCCATGTATTTGTATAAAAACAAAAACTATAGGATTATTCAAAACTAAAAAGTAAATAAAAAGTAATAAGTCATCTAGTTGAATTAAAAATGAATTTATCAATACTTAATTCATATTTTAATCATAATAAATGAATTTAAATACATTCCATTGATTTTTTTGTGTTTTTATATGACGATAAAATATTAAATATCCTACTCTAAATATAAAAATGGGATACTTCTTTTCATTATCTATATTTCCAAGAAAATAACCTTCATTATTTAATATAAATTCATGTTTAATTCAAAACACATATTCTTATTTTAAGATGAATCAGCATATTAGAATGGAATATCGTTCATTGTTCATTAACATCCATAAACCCTATAAAAACAATTTTCGAACACATTATGAGGCCAAAAATAATATTATGTGAAAAATGTATTAAAACTATTTAGATATCATTGAAATTATTGAAATAACATTTAACAGTATCCTTTTATATAATTAATATTTAGATAATATAATCATTTACTTACTCAAAAAATCGGCATGACTTCCCAATTATTTCTATAAAATAAATCATAATTTTGAGTAATGTGATATTCATAATGATGAATATTTCGAGTAAAAAAAGGAGAACTCATGAATTCTTCTTGTGAAATGGTTATTTTTTACCATTAAATTGGGCACTAACATTTCATTAAACAAATATACTTCCTTATGAAATCATAATATACAAATAACAACACTTTATAAATAATTTATATGATTTATTATTACCATGGAAAAATATATCAATATCACTATTAAAATCAATATTATTACCATATTTACAAATGGAATAAATGACTAGTTTTGTTCCTACACATATTAACTAGACAATATAATCATTACTGAATGAATTAGAGATATTTATCATGATCCAACATAATCATTATAATTTAAAAGGACCATTACATTCATAATAAAAATTAAATATTTATTTTCGTCATAAAATATCATAAATTATCGAATTTGAAAATAACATCGAAACATTTTTCTAGATCCCATTAAATTATAAATAAAAATGTATTTTCTTTGAGATCAAATAATATAAAAATTTACAAATGAACATGAATAATGATATTCAGTTTAAAAACCATAAATGATTTTTTTAAAATTATTAATGAATAATGATCATAATAGTTTTAAATTTCACACTTTCCATATAAGGTAAAAAAATATTCCTTACACACTTTTTTAAAAAATTCAAAATAACCTCTTAAAAAAATAATATAATATTTTCTAAACAATAAGAAATAAATGAAATAAATTTTAAAGTAAATTCCAATATATTGGTAATATTCCAGAATAATTTTAAACAACATGTAAAATGAGGAAATAGATTTGAAAAATATTTAAATTATTTAAATTAAGGTCTTAATGAATAATCCCTTACCTTAAAACATACTTGATGTTTATATAGTTTATATGATATATAGTAAATATATATTACCTCTATATGTTCACAATAATTTTTCTATGGTCTATCCCTGACTTTTATTTCACTTATTACATATTTTTATATAGTTACTAAATCATTATGTTCATGTCAGACATTTTGAAGACATTTTATTCATAATCCCAAAACCACTTCGGTAGGATGAAAATGTTAAAATATATAATTGATATATCTTTTACACAAAATTAATAAAAAATAATTTTATTTTAGATATATTAAATACATTTTTAGAGAATTTTATGAATGTAATACATAAAAAATTAATCGCATCACTTTATAGAGGTTGTAGTCACTAGGTACACATGACCGATGCTATCATTTTAAAATGGATGGAAGTGTAAGATTATAAGTTATATATTATGTTCAAAAAATCAAAATATTTTTTTAATAACATATATATTCATTTAAAAATTTCAATGAGAAGCCTTTTATGGTGGTGATGATAAAAAAACATAGTTTTTTATAGTTGTTCATCTATATTTATGTATGAGTGATGTTTTATATTCCCATATAGTGAAAAAGTAGTATAAAAAAGTTTTTTCCAACATCATAAAAACATATTATTTTATTTATGATAATGATTTAATCAAATTATAGTGGTTGTATATTAATTTACCAAGGTTTATGAAAAAAATAAACATAAATTCACTCAATTAAGAGTTTTATTTTTTCATTGGAAACCCTATTTTGATATACACAATAAGACTTATTGGATGGTATTTTGGTAAAAATAATATCTTTGGAACATGTGATGGTGTGTTGGAAATTTTATTTCATTTTTATTAATTGAAATAAATTAATAAATGTATGTCATTATGATATGAGAGGGTGGTTTCTTTTATAAGTGAGGAGAGTTGAACTCTTGTAATTTTACAATTTTTTAGCATATTGTAAAGACTTATTCATTAGAATATATATGTAAATTTCTGTAATTTTAAATATAAGTTGACATTGGTAGAAATACAGTCACATAATAAAATATATGTTTATATTTTGTTACCATGTAACTTAGTTTAAAACATAATTAACATGTTTTACCACTTACCATGGTGGTTACTTTTTTCCTTGGATAGCACTAATTATGAACAAAAATTATGTTAACCTCATTAATAAATATCAAAATTGGGCATGGTAGTATGAATTAATATTTTCAATAATGAATTTATATAATTTCATATTGAATATTTTAATATATGTGGACATAAAATTGATAGAAATATTTTTTTTCAAAACATTTGAATTATATATAAAACAATATTATAATACAAAATAAAAAATATTTTTGATTCATATGGTATAAATTTGTTAGTTAGTTTATGAAATGAAAATTTACTTTAAAAGAAATCCAAATTAGTGTTGGTGCTTTTAAATACATTCAATGAATTGATTAATTTCTAAAAAATAAATATAAGTAACTATTCATGACAAAAATATCTTTTTTAGAAACATCATTAAAATTCATCATTTTTTACATATATATATGGGATATGATTCTAAAATAAATTATTTCATTTTAATAAATATATGTTTCTAATATTTAAAAAATTTACGTTCATATAAAACCATATAATACATGGAAATTACATTATTTATAATAATACTATTTATTTTCTAATTTTGAAATATTTACTAAAATTATTTTAAATAATTTGAATAGTAAATAATCATGAATATTAATATTATTTATTTTTATATAAATTACCTGGATTGTTATAACTATTTACGGGAAACATGAAGTGGCTTGGAAAAAAGTGAAAAGAAAAACTTGAAAACTAAGTCATTTCAAATAAACAAACAATAACGAATAATCATGTGGATGTCAAGAAATAAGAACCATGATATTAAAAGTCACTATGATTACTAGGGAATAGTGAGTTCACGTTCCCTTCACCTCATAAAGAATGAAGGTAATTACATAATAAAATAGTGGTTCTTGGGATACATAACCATGTATTTGTCTTAAAATCAGTAACTTGTTGGAACATCACATCATGACGGTGACCACTAGGGTTCTATAGAATCACACATTCTAGAGATGTATATATTGGTAAGACTTAAAAATGTCACACTATATCTAATAAACAATTAAGTGGATGTACGTTATCCCCAAATCATTCTTCTCAAAAAATAGAGCATCAATACATCCAATATATCTGTACTAAACCATAGATCTCAAATCTAAATAGTAAATCCATATTATCTCCAAGTACCTATAATAGATTTTGCCACAAATATATATATATATATATATATATAATATGGAAAATAAATAAATCGTGGGGGATCATACAACTTGGTTGAGCTCTACTAATATTAGAACGACCGACTCCATATGTCGTGGATCTTATGATGTGAGTATGTTTGGAAATTAAAGAACCTATATAATCATAGTTATAGGATCCTAGTCCATAATCATATAAGGGGATTGAACATACCCTCCTCAATATTATTATAGAAAACTATAATACTTAATAAATCATCTGATATAGGGGGTTCAATTTATCCTGAATGCTTAAAAACAACATCTGATCATTATAGTGCAGATGAAGTTGATCATGACATGTTCATACTCTACCATATCTCATCCCAGTAAAGTAGGTACAAAAAATCATTCTATATGGAAAACCCCAAATTAGGGATACTAGAATGCCAAAAATTATGGAATAAACAATGATATATGGCTATTGGGTTGTTCTAAATGAGCTACATGTTGTGGAAATATGGTGCATGATGTGTAACACACAATCTCAGGCCTAACAATTTACTAAATACTCACATCAAAAATAAGAAACAATATAAATATTTTTTTATAAAAACATTTTCATGTGGGATATGAAGGGGAAAATGTCATGTCCCTTGATATCTAGATCATATTATATTAAGAACGTAGGGCATGTATTTTGAATACACAAAAAGTGGGGTCACTAAGGCTCTTGGGTGTCAATATAAATTACAAACTAATTCATCTGACTAAGTTCACACTAAATTCCATCATGGAAACATGTTGTGTGATGTTTTTCCTGACCTAAAATAAAATCTAAAATATCACCCAATTTATTTTTAATATTTCTTTTTTAACTACAAACTATGTTATCAATATTTTTATAGAATTATCATATTCTTCCTCAAGAATTTATATGCAATATACTCTCCCTTACCTTAGATAAATATAATTTCTAATGTCATGACCACATCATAAAGGGTATTTACATAGTAGATGATTGATTTTAGCCATTGATTCTCTAATAAAAATATAACCATTGTCCACAAAATCTACTCAAGAATAGAAAATATCTATTTTAGAAGACCTCTCATTTGTGGGACTCTCAGCGGGGAGAATGTGCATGGTAATAGAAGTGCATTTAGATCAATAAGTAGATTGTAGATTGGGTGAGATGACTATGGTGGTGGCCTGAGGGTGGGTGTTTGGGTCATTCCATGGCTCGGAGGTTAGGCGAGAGGAATACAATGGTAGTTGAGGTATCGTCATATGGGTAGGATGACTCTAATCAGGGGATGGTAGGATGTATCCATGATGGCTGGGGATGACGCCATGGTCGATCCATAATAATGCTGAGGAACTTCACAATTATGATTTCCTAAAAAATAATGATTAATTATTCAATGCAAATGGGAAACATACTCTGTAATTTAATTAATGTGTATATGTATTTCTTTCAATCAACTAATTAAATAAATAATTCTTGATGAGTGGGTTATCATCGTGTTGGGGCAATGTCATGCCTTTCTAGACTGTGTGTTGGGGTGTGTTTTTATGATGTAATTGCACCCCCAAAGCACCCAATATATATCTTTTAATATATAATCCTCTATGTCTATTGAATAACATAAACCCTTTAAACCGGTTGTTATTTTTCTATGAATTCAATCCCTACAACTAGTCTAATCAATGACAACAAAATAAAATGGAAACTAATTGAGTTGAAAAAATGGAAGATATCCATAAAAAAGTGATAGATCAGGATACAAATATGGGATATAACATCATCAATTGTAGTCAAATTGGATGAAAAAAATAAATAATCAATATTTATAACAATAATTATCACCAACATAAAGTATAAAAAATTAATTACATATTTGTAATGTCATGAAATATCCAATGATGGATTGAATTTAAGTAATAATAATCTATGTTCACAACAGAATAAATAAATGTTCTAATTACAAAAATATAATAAAAAATTATATAAAAAATTATTTAGATCATTATGGGGATCTAATTATGCCAATGCCAATGATGAATATCAATGTGTTCATCATATAACCTTGATTCAATTTTTTCTTTATAATGAATTCACCATAGAGGTATATAATGTCTTATAGGTCTATATGATAATCCTTATAAATATTTATATTTTTTAATATAGGCCCACTACATGATCGATTTTATTTAATAATAGATAAATAAAATATTTATTTTATCATTTTTAGTCTCTTTATGACTATCCACTATCAGAAGGTATGAATCAAATAAATCACAGATCATATATAAAATAAAACACAGATTCTAGTATAAACCAAACCCTATGTATCTCTATATATAGCCTCAATTATTCTGTATATTAATTATTTAAAAAAAATTCATATATACACTAAAAAATATATTATTTTTGTTTTATTATATTTAAGTATGTTCAATAATAACCTTTCAATTCCGGATCGTCTATTCTACCAACAACATAATTGAAAATAATAGATACTTTCACAAAATTTATCAATAGTATTTTTATAGTGAAAATTTAAATTTTACAACTGGGTAAGTTACAAGAAATTAATAGTCCAAATGATTTTATGCCTCATCCACATAACTACATAAGAAGAAAACACATTCACTCAAGAAGCTCCCTATTCTATCCACCTCATAGTACAAATTGACCAAAAACACGAACAGTTGAAAAAAATGTTATTTAATTTATCTATACTATATCTAAAATATTTCTTATTTATGTCACCAAATGTGATGAAAAAAACCACAAAAAATATATACCCATCCTAAAAAAGCCTCCTAAAAAATTACCACCAATTAGAGTACCCCACTTACCACCATTAAAGTGAATTCCCAATGGTTTTAATATGTGGTAAACCCCTCAACACCATTTTCAAATAATGAGAATTCAATAATTATTCCACAATGACACCAAAACAGTTTATAAGTAGTATGAATTCTCATTATAATGCCTATTTCTCATCCATATTCTTCTTATAATGAATCCAATACCATCTTCTTTAGACTATGGCATATCGGAAACATGTTCTTTACCCAAAATTATCTACAAAAATCATTAAAGACAAATGTTATCTTCCTAGTAATCTATAATATTCTCACAACCACTATTGAAGAAAAAAATATTGTGTTATCATCACTATTTTATGAAACCATACATATACCACCATATAAAGAAAAAAATAGTAGAATCCCATAACCATACTTCTATATATTGGGAAATTAGAATATTATTTACATAAAATATATAATACTAAAATTATCAAAACAACGTTAACAATCCATGTATAAAAAATCAATGAAATAATTGTATAAAATTCACATTGAATAATTTTTTGGGTTTAGGGAATTAAAATTTTTGGAAAATAATTAATTAACACAACCCATATCTGTCTCACTAGATGAACATTTTACCACTATACAATGACTTTTTAAATGCAAAATATGTCTTCAATATCCTCAATAAAATTTGTTAGAAATGATACCCATATTTGTATATCAAATGTACTACTAACCATCATATCTTGGGAAAATAGAAACAAATGAATGTGTGAGATGAAAATATATATAATGGAAAGTTTACATATATGTTATGTTTAATAAATTTGGGAAATATATTGTGGTAGTGTAAATAAAAAATAAATAATCAATTTCATTAAAAAAATGAGAGTGAATTATTTCAAAAGATAAAATATTAAATAATCACATGGAAAATAATAATTTAATTCTTAATGAGGGAATGTATAATGTTATAAATTTGAATTCTTTATAAAATACATCATGATCTGCCACCAATCAACCATGCTGATACACTATGATCATACATCAATGGGTCCGGTCATGGAATCCGTAATTTATTGTCTAGTCCAATTTCCATGTCATCATGGACTTTCCATTAATTCATAATTCAATGAAACATTATATTAATTTGTTTTCATTCACAAAATTATACCCATTTTTTTAACATGAGACCAACTAAATCATTAATGGACTATATAAATATTTTCCCCACCCAAACTTTATTATGAATAATAAATTACATATTTAATAAATTTTAAAAAATATAAAATCCAAATTATTATCAATTAATAAATATTCATATTCAATCACATATTAGAGAATAGAAATATTTCCAGATATTAAAATCTTAACTTTTTAGAGTCCAATAATATTTCACCTAAAAATAACAATTACATTTATTGTCAAAAATTTCACCTATCAATAGTGGATCTATATTTATTGGAAACCACTACAAATCTAATTTATGTAAAAAATATTTTTTAATGCAATAGAGTAATGGGTATATGAAAATCCAATTCTATAAAATATGATCACTAAAAAATTATAACAATGAACATGGACATGAAAGATAATGAGAATGTAAAAATAATGATTGATAGTGATTGAGGTTAGAACTATAAATAAATGAGAATATTACCTATGAGAAAAGATTAAGTGAAAAACATAAATTGTTATTGGATGAAATAATACAATGAATTTATATGAAATGAATTTTTTTATGTAAATTAATTTTTTTATTAAAATAAATGAAATTAGATGAAAAAATTGAATATAATTTTATTTAAACTTTTGATATAATTAATTAAAAAAAGTTTTATAAAAAATTAAAAATAATTTCAGATTTTGTTAGAGGGACTTTTGAAAGGAAATAATCAAAATAATTTACAATAAAAATATATTTTTATTGGTGAAAGAAATATAATAAACTCTAGTGAAATCATTTTTAAAAAACATTATGAAAATAATATTGATTTTATAAAAAAATAACAGAATATACATTATTGGAAATATAATGGAATGATAGGGAAAATATGAAATTAAGAGATATACTGTAGAATTTTTATAAAGATGGTAAAACATGTTATTGTAAACAAATTATAAATATAATCTTTTACCACTTTTGTAAAGAAAGATAAATATTCCATTTTTTGAAAATATTAAAATATTTAAAAAATTTAATAAAATTTAATGTAAATATAATTTTATGTTAAAAATAATTGATGTATAAAATAAATTTTTTTTAATAAATATAAATAATATGGATATGTTAGACAATGGATCTGAGAGAAAGAAAAATATGATTAGATTTTATAATTATAAAAATTTTGGTGGATTCGATAACGTATGAAGGGTAAAATTTAACAAATTCCTAAAAAACTATAAATATCTATAGGATATGAAACTGTATGGGGATTTAACATAGATGAGTTTATAATTTTCCCAAATGATATTGAAACCTAAACATAAAAAATTAAAAATTGAAATTCTAAGATAAACCATAACGACTTTTCTAAATTTCAAATTAAAGGCTATTTAAATTTCAAAATGATATGGTTCTAAAAATAAAATGAATTAAATTGAGTATTATATTAAAATATATTATTTGGAGTCTAAATAGTTCATATAATATAATGCATGGTACATAATTTAAAACATGTTTAATGGAATCATAACCATGATCAAGAATTGAAATTGTTTTTATAACACTTGAATCAAAATATTGTGAAATTTAGAACATGAAGTGGGGGATAAATTAGAGTGATTAAAAAGTGTATTTTGATATAATATTTCAATTATGAACCATATAAAACATTTAATGGATATAAGTTCATAATTAAATGTACGTCTAAAGGGGGAGTATTAAGTTGAAAAATACTTACCTTTTATTATCCTATAGTCAGATGTTGTTATATGTAAAATAAAAAACTTTTTTAATTTTTATTAATATATATATATGATTCAAACTTATATATGTATATATATCATTATATTATATATCCCAATGAATTAATACTAATTGAATCATAATGTTTTCATCAAATCATTTATTAAGGTATTAACTATTTTGTTTCCAAAGCATTTTTTGATTTTCTGGTCCCAATACTTTCTCCTTGTTATTGATTTCAACATTAATAGAATTTTAATCATTTCATAAATATCATATATTATATATTTATACATTAAATATATTTTCATAATATTCCATGAAGTGATATCAAAAAAATGATATGTGTAGTTCAGTGATATGGTTGTTAACATATATACGTGGGTGAAAGTTCCATTTCTAATGAATGAGAGGGAATGATTGTATATATTATATTATAACTATACAATATTAATTATTCATAAATTTAATATATTCATTAATTACAATTATATATCTTTAAGTAGTTGATGAGAAAAAAAATACATTACATCATGGAGATGGTAGTTTTGCATCTATATATAAGCGATGTTTTCATTTACCAGTTGATGGAATGGAATAAGTAAATAGTTGATACATTTATATAATAAAATATATTCTTATTAAATATTTTGATTTAAATATTTTTTTGGTAATAATAGATTTATGTTAGTTTTATGAGAATTTTTTTTGAAATAATTTTGTTAATACTTATGCATATTCATTGGATATCTTACTTCTACACACAAATTTTGCCTTATATGATTTATATACTTCTGAGACTAGTGGTAATAATTTCATGAGCACCTCCCTCCAAACATACCCCTTGTATGATGGAAATGGAGGAAGATAGATAATGACCCCAGAGTACCGCCTCCAGTATGCCCTAGGGTTGTGACTAGCACCAAGGATAAAAAGATCCCAAAATATTAGAGGCATTACCCTTTAGAAGAAAACATGATTGGGATATTTGTTGGTTCATATCAAAACAACTCTATGAAATAATATATATAAAACAAACCCAAAACCATTATACATGTGTATTCAATGTAAAATTGTTAAAATACAATAAAACACTGAAGAAAGTACGCAATGTAAAATTAAGAAGTGAAACATGAACCATCTATAATCTTCGATCTTGTGAGGTCCAATACGGTCCATGTAATCCTCATAGAAACCTATAATCAATTTATATATACATAATATCAGCTTATAATAATACGCTTTTTTCAAAAAAATACACTTGTTCATAAGTTTGAGAATCATATTAAAGATCCCATTAAAAAACAACAGATTCAACAACCCATAACAAGGAATAATAACCATCCCCAACTAACCAAGGAACACTCACGAAATAACATAATACTTTTAAAATAATTTAGTAATCACATCAATAATAGTGAACCCCAAACCACATTCCCACTAATTAACATCTCTCACACACTAATGGTAAAAACATTTGTGCTCCCACGTATTCCAAACACACCACACCACAGTCGTCCCTCACACATCTAGTACATGAAGCTAGTCCCATCACCATTGAAAATGAACTTATTACACTGAGCTCACACACATCTAGGACTCACAACCACATCGAATCCCACCTATAGATACCAAGGCCAAAAACCATACTTTATCCCAAATAAATATAGGTAAGAAAAACACAACTCATCCCAAAGACACTAAGAAAAAAACACATCTCACCCTCAGCACCTAGTCCCCAAAAACCACAACCATCCCAATGAATATTTTGCGATCTCTTTATGGAATACAGATAAAATGACAAATATTAGCCATCCATCCATCATCCACTTTAATGTTTTGGAAATACGCCCTCCCATGTGACATTGGTGGTGTTCCCCACATTGTTCTCAACTAGGGTGGGGTTTGTATTTAAATAACTTGTAATAAATATAATTAGTACATATATGATACCAAATAGTTAGTTCTAGCCTATGGGTTTTAAACCAATGAATAACTAAAAAAGCCCCTATTTATTCACCCTTAAAATGAAGAACCATATAACAAGCCACAAAACCAAATCGATCCCCAACTAATTATATTAACCAAATATAATTATTTATTAGAAAATTAATTTTTTTCATTCCATCTATATTGATGAAGAAACAAGTTACATCACCAAACCATCCACAAAAAATTTATCAAAAATGATTATGAACACTGGTAAATTAACGCACATCACATTCTTATCCCTTTTTTTACCCACACCAACCACTGCCATATTAATTCTTCATGGTCGTCCCACCCAGTATATCCCCTCAATAGTGAAACAACAACAACTCATAGAGAAACCTAGAATTATATAATCACAAAACACAATAACAACCCTGATGTACAATAATTCTCATCCATTCCAAATCCATAATCCTTTCCATCCTAATCCATGTTTGCAAACAAAAAAGTCTCTAAATGAGATTCATTCATAACTTCCAAACACCCCATAACACAAATTTTCCCACAATGGTATCAACACCCAATCCTAGGGCACAATGAATTTAATTTTAACAAATCATCAGTTCCTTAATTCCGCTCTTGTATTTTAGGGGTTACCTGAATCAGTGAATGATCCATGGGTGTCTAGTAATTATCCATATAAATGTGGTTTTTTATTTTTCATTTAATTTTGTTTAAGGTAGAAAATAATAAGGATTCTGTAACTATATCATTTTCAAACAAAAGATGTCAATAGTCACGATTTTTAATAAGTGTATATCCCATACAATTCTCAAAATTGATTGAAAATATCAATAAGGTAGTATGATTATACATTATTTTACATAGCACCTATTTTTTTAATTTAGACAGATTTGATTATAGTAATTGAATTTGGGTTAATATATGTTGTGAAAGAGACATTCATATACCGACCCCCACAAGATACAAAAATAAGTGAGATTGAGGTAATTATACTTCAAAGGAGAGGAGATCAACACTTCCTAATAGATCCACGATAGGGGGTTACAATGTGGCATGAAACTACAATAAAAACATGATAAACGGGTGTAGAACAAAGGCAGAAATACTCAGAGAAGAAAGGTTATTGGAACCTCATGACAAGAGATAACAAAGAGGAAAAAATGATGAAGGATTGTTCAACCATTGGATGATCTAAAATATTGACACAGTTCAGATATGTATATAATATGCTATTAAAGTGGAATGTTGTCAAGTATAAATGATATGACGAATAAAAACCCCTTAATACACTTAGAAATTTAGAGATATGAGTCACAGCCGTTGAGACAACTTCAAGACCACTTAAATATGGTAATAAAATAATTTACATAAAAAACATCAATAGTGAAAATATTGAAAAACTAGAAAAACTAGATTATTTGACAAACTACTACAAATAACTCACTATCACGAATCAATGTCATGAATTATTATTACAACTTTTTATGGTAACCTATTATGGAGACCAACTATAGTGACCTTATATAGAGACCTACTTTTACGAGACACTGTCAGGACCCAGTGTTGCTACCCACTGTCACAAATCGCTGTTGTGATGATCTACTATTGGAAAAGTGAAATTTTGAAAAACTCGTGAAATGTGTCACTATGATCTCCCATAACTCTTGAACCGAAAATTTTCACAAATTAATGGGACACATATATATATGACATTACATCATATTTCACTCATACAATTCTCACCAACATGAATTCCAAACAATGCCCAGAAGAAAGAGGTTTCCAAACAACCCCCCCCCAAGGGATACCTCTCGAAGATCAAACTACACCTGAAACATCTCTAACAGACAAACAATATCAAGGAAACCCACACATGAACAACTACCACTCTTTCTAAACAAGTAAACTATGGAATTGCATCCTCTATGTAGTGATACTATCCACTCTAGGTAGCACTGAATCACTCACATAGGTTTAATCTCATCAAAATTAATATCTATCGATTAGGAATTGGGTCCTCCCCTCTTCAAGTGGTAAAAAATAATCACACATTATAGTCTAGGCTAATATCTAATATCCTAAAAAACATGGTTCAAAAATTACATTTAAAAACATAATATAATAATGAAAAAAAATTGTAATTAGAATGCATTTGTGTTTGTCACTAATAATTAATCACCCCCATAACATCATATCTCCATAAAAAATGAACCAATGGAATGGTATTTCCATGAGTCACCTTCTATAAATGATCCTAGATCCCTTTCATCCACTTCTCATGAATCGTGGAATCATCAATATCCCACTCTCCCCAGTAAAGGAAATGAGAGTCATCATGATGATACTTATAATGTTGAGATAACTGGAAGACATAATAGATCATATCCATCTACTGAGGAATCTACAACTAGTACGCCACTTTTCCAACCCATCTCAACACAAAAAATGGTCCAAAACCTGAGGGAAATATTTATCTCTCTTCAAAACCATTACATCTGATGTCGATGGGAAACCTTCAAGAATATGTGGTCCCCATCCTCACTCTCCAAATTCCTCCTCTTTCAAACATCATTTTCCTTCTTGCAGTCATGCTCTACCTTCATCCTCTCGAGAATAGGCTGAACCACTATGGTCATTCCCTACAGCACATCAAAACCAAAAACTTTTGTCCCCCGACCTATGTCTAGCAAAATGTTGTGTGAAATGGTCTCCCATAAAATTGTTCAAAGGGATCCATTCCAATGGAAGAGTGATAGATATTATTATAAGATAACTCTACCATGAGAATGTGGTGTACCCAAGATCTTCCAATTTCAAGATAATTTCCCACAACATATCCTCCAATGTGAAGATAATTCAATATATCTTCCCATTAGTCTGCGGGTGTAAAGCTGTGCTGTGGTTTTACCGGCTTCCAAAAGAATTTTCAAATCCCATCCAAACTCATGAGATAATCCATGTTTCCCATTATGATACAATTGATTATTGAACTCCATGCAACTATGCCACTTTTTTCACATAGCTATTTTTACGACATCAATTGTTCATGACTCCTTGATTGCTAAAAAAATTATACAATTTCGTCAGTATATACACTACTACCTAGATTTCATCATAGATTCATAGATCCATGGGTAACCCTGTGATGAAATCCATCTATATTTCATCCCACTTCTATTCGGGGTCAAATAAGGACTACTATTAACAACTAGTAACATGGTTCTAAGACATCACCTATAGGCATACTAATCAAATCGCCACAAACTCTGCCACTACCCACTTAATACCATGCCACAAATATTTCATCCTCTATTTATCTTACATCTAATAAATTCATGGTTTTATGGCCTATGTGGAGCTATGAAACTCATATAGGACTTCCTAACAAATCTCTATTATACAAAATAATCTGAAACAATATCTAATTCTAACCATCCAATGACAATACTTTTAGAGCATCACCATCACCAACGTGATCACGCTTCACGTTTGACTTCGTTTCTCCCCAATAAGACACATACACATACTACATTAGATAATTAATATATATCATTGGAAATAAACTGCCTCTATCGCCATCCATTGTAGCATCAATGTGAAAGGTTTCTATCCTATCCATCAATTTTTTATCATATATAGATTTATAGACAACCTCATTCTGTGACTTTCTACTTAAAGAATAATTCAATAAATTCCCCTTTCATAAGGGTAGGAGATCTCCAAATAATATTTCTTAATAAAATATATCCACCTCCATTGTCATAAGTTCATAACTTGTTTAGAAAATATATAACTCAAACTCTTGAGATTTGTGAAGAAAACAAAGCACTACAAAATGAGTTAATGTCACCACAACATCAGTACAAAAAAGAACACTCATATATCTTGAGTTTGGGTGACATAGTTACATTTGGAGGTATGACTACCAAAGCCGATAAGAGATCACTACCAACTGGTGCATCTAGATGCATACCATTCCTAGACAGGAAGCATCAAAACACCTCGAATATAAACCCTTCATTTGGAAACTAGATAACTAGATCACTACTGAACATCCACTTCAGATAGTTCAGCACTTCCTGGTAATACACACTCTATAAAAAACCTAGTCATTCCTAGTTAAATATATTTATGGACTATAAACTCGTGAAAAATCATGTAAAAACCATAGGTAATATAATGCGATACAAAGAAAAATTGTAAACATCTTCCACATTCTTGGGAGCGTTCCAAGAAATAACCCCTTAAACCCTTGATTTGTCATATTTCACACCCTTATGATACACCACATTGCTATGGAAGTCCACCTACTGTGTCCAAAAAATGAACATGGATAACTTTCTATAGATATGGTGGAATTGAATATCATGTATGATGATTCTAGGATACTCAGCATAATCCTACTCTTGCTTTGAGTAAATGAAGAAATCATTGATGGAAACGATGATGAACTACTCCAAGAACTCATGTAAGAATGATTTAATGAGTCCTATAACTAAAAATGGTACATTAATAACATCGAATGGAAGGAGAATTAACTCAATGTTCACATACCTGGATAAAAAACATGTCATCATGATGTCTCCCTTTTCCACTCTCGATAGGTGATATTCAGATCGCATATCGATCTTAGAAAAGCAACTCACCACATTTAGTTGGTCGAAAATATATTCAATCCTTATAATGGATAAAGGGTTCATGAATGTCACTAGATTAAACCCCATATACTCTAGGAACAAACTTAGATCATCATCCTCCTTCAAAAATAATATTTTAGCACCCCACTATGACCCAATGGGTCAGATAAAACCTATCTATATCAAATATTCTATCTAAATCTTCATCTCCCACAACCAAGAAGGCGTCATATGATAAGGATCCATCGAAATTAGAGAAACACATGGCTCCAAGTGTATCTAGAACTTAATGTCACTTAGAGGGGGTATGGTTGTATACTCTATAATAAAAACATCCTTGAATACCCCCATAAACCCTAGGGAAACAAGGGTCCACTACATCCACTGAAAACTCATCAAAAAATGAATGAAAATGCTCCACACACCGACTACCGACCTAACAACCCATCTCACCGATTAAAGCCATATACTGGCCAAGAATATCTGATAACATGACTCTTTTATGGATGCTGTCGATAATGAAAATCAAGAAATAAGACCTGTCAATACTGAGAATGAAATTTTATAGCTTCATATGTATCAAGAAAATATTCCAACAGGACTGATATGGCCCCATAATCAGTCTACATCCCTAGAACACATTAAACAAGCTTGTCTGACCTCTATTTGGAATACTCAACACCAATAGAATGGTAAGCCACTATACATCTAGTCTATGTGAATGGACTATATTGGGTGTAATGAAAGAGTTCGATGCTCTTGAATAAAAAAAATGCACATAAAAGGGTACAACACAAGCTGATCATACATCTAATGATCTCTAGTATATCAAGAAATAATACTTCCATTCTGTTCCAATAACAACACCTAGCTCCACTACCCATCTACTGATGACCGTATCCTTGACCCAATATAGTTCAAGGTCCTTGAGGAACACCATGAGGTTGGCCTCTACCTACTCCGTATCTCCTTGGTGGAGTATGAGACCGCTATCCTTGCTGCTAAAGTGGACTAGATAGAAACTACAGCTAAGGCTGTTGATAAACCTATCGAACTCCACCATATGGATCATTAACTTTCACCATGCACTAGTTTTGAGGATGGAAAAAATACACATAAAAGAAAAAAATCGCCCCAAAACCGGCAGAAAATACACGAGGGACAGAATGTAGAAAAAAAATCTACTAATGCCAATTAACCTCCGGTCGAAACCCCAAATGACCAAGTACATAATACCTTCTACTAGTAACCCTATGTCTAAATTAATTTTTCTGGCTCACCTCCCATGGTATACCGCCTCATGAGTTCATCTACTCAATCCCTTCTAGATTATTCTAATCATCCATGTATGTCATCAAATGTAAAGGGAGTAATCATGTAATGGAAAGAAGGAAGAAGTTCCCCCTCTAGATGTCTCGCTTCAGACTCCTCAATCAAAAAGGTATTTGGGTCATAGAGAAAAAGATCCTTGAACATGATCCATGTTACTGTACAGAAAAACTCTTCTTCTGGAGGGAGAGTAGAACTTTATTCTTCTAATACATCATGGATGACGAAAGGAACTCCACCCATAATTCCTTCTATATGTCAACTTGTAACACATTTTCAACTCATTATTTCCATAAATACCACTTCAACCATAGACGCAGAACACACCACATCTGAATGACCACCAGTGGGACCTAATATTCTATTGAGTCCTTTATCTAACTGAAGGTTAACTCAATATCCCAAAGAAATATCTCCATCTCCATATCTGAAAGACATACCTAATACATTCCCATAGTTTTCCTCTATAAGGAATGTAACGTTTTCTACCACTAGTAATCATCCTCAACTAGATCAACCCTCTTCTAATCAACTAGATCAGCCTGCTAAGGTCCAACTACAAAATCCATAAATAGACCAAGACATGGTTCCATAGGTGAAACAAGTAAAAAAGAAAATCATAATACCATGTTGTATAGAATTTTATTTAAGATTCATTTCTATTTATTCTTTTCATACAATCAATTTTTTCCTTCTCAAAACAACCCAATTTAGATAAGATAATAAGTCATTATTAATGATGTACCATTCCTAGTGTCTCTAAACTAAATATGGTGTAGAATCACTTGTTCATTTGGTATGCATAGAGTTCATGCATCATTTCACAGGGGGCCCTAAAATCAATTGTCCATGCCATTATTCATTGGCTTATGTCACATACTGAGGTCCCCATACACTATTACCCTACTAACCCATGAAATCCTTAGTGTTACTAACCCAAAACTCCATCCTATATCTCGACCATCGCATATGATACCATTCATTCATGTCCCCTACTCACCGGTGGTTCCATTATAATCGTTCAATGAAGGAATAGAGATAATATCCCCTGATTCCCGCCTTTAGTAGGAACCGGGCTAGCGACTAGAACCATGGGTAAAAATATCTCACAACATGGGTCTCATTACCCTATATAAGATAACAAGATTGAGAGGTATGATGGTTCATCCCAAAATAACTCCAATAAAAAATATATATAATACATCAAACACTTTACCACATACATGTAAAAATTAACTATTACAAATACAATACAACCCCAATGCGGGTTCCCAATGTAAAATAATGAAGCGACATAGAAACCATCCAAAAATTGAAAGACAACGAGGACCAAAATGGTCTATATAATCATCCTGTAATCCCAAATGAAATTTTCATTCATTGGGTGAGCATAAAAGTATACTCATTATGAAAACAAAATAAACTCATGTAGAAGTGAGGGAAGTGTACTTATGTAATAATGAGAAAATAACAGAACCAACATCTCCAAACAAGGCATGCTAACCATCCCCACCTCACCAAGGCATTCTCAAAAAATTTATCAGTTAAAGTAATGTGATATAGTATAAATTTGTTGATTGGGTACACTACCCCACTTTCCCACTGATTATCCACTACTACACCTTAACATAAAATTTCATGGCGCTCCTGCCTCTTTTGAACAGATCACACTGCAACCCACCAAACACATATTGGACTCACAACATGGCCCATCACCCGAGAAAATGAATCTCATCACATCCTTCCTGCACACACATGGAACCCACAAACTCATCACATTCCTCCTGTAGAAACCTGGGCCATAAACCACCCCTCATCCTGAAGACACCTAGGAAAAAACAACACATCTCATCCCGAATACTCCTAGGAAAAACAAAACTTTTATTCACACACTAGGTCCCCAAAACCACAACCTACCAAAATAATCAGGGGTTATCACTTCTTGTATGTGGAATAATATAGAAGAGGGTTGACATCACTCTATCCTCCCACCAGGATGATTGGGAAAGACACCCTCCCCTGTGACATTTGAAGTGTTTTTCATATAGAGCTCAACTAGGGGTGGTGAATATAGAAATAAAAATGAAAAATAAAAGTAATACATATATTATATCAAACTCTTAAGATCAACCTATGGGTTTTCAACCAATAACCAACTTATTAAAATTTCCTTTGCTACTACCCTTAATTTCACAACCACATGAAAAGAGAAAAACTCAAATAAGACCCCCATCAAATTCTATTAACCAACTCTCATTAATTCTTTAAAAATTAATTTACAAATTCCATCTATATTAAGTAATGTACTAGGCACAACACATAGTAGACCACACAGCAGAACTCAC
This sequence comes from Viscum album, assembly GCA_963277665.1. Taxonomy (NCBI): domain Eukaryota; kingdom Viridiplantae; phylum Streptophyta; class Magnoliopsida; order Santalales; family Viscaceae; genus Viscum; species Viscum album. The sequence continues at coordinate 766,912,417 of OY728136.1, forward strand.
ATAGAGGAAGAAGAATCCTAGTAAATTAACCCACATCACATTCTTCTCCATTTGACGCCAATGCCAACAAATATAATCATCATTCTTCATGGTCATACATAGGTAATACATCCTCTCTATAGAGAAACCCCCATAACTCACATTAGAACCCCGAAACCCATAGCTACAAAACTAATCACAATTCTTCGATACAACACGTCCCAGCCATTCCACATCCACAACCCTTTATAGCCACATCCATGTTCTCAAAAAAACAAACACTCAACTAATGATTCCTTTACACCTTCAAAAACATCCCAAAACACATACACTATGTTCACAAACATATCACAACACATACCTAGGAAAAAACATATTACGATATAAAAAATCAACCATTTTTTATTCTAATTTGTAATTTCATGGGTTACCATAGAAATAGTATGATCCAGGGGTATCCATTTATTAAAAAACTTTATGTGGTTAAAAATAATTCAAATTATGTTGTTCAATGAAGAAAAACATATTATTTTTAGTAAATATATCATGTACAGAAAAACACCACAAATGAACATGATTTTTATTAGGCGTATTATCCACTGAATTCACCACATTGATACAAAATACCAATAATGATTTATGACCAAACATGACTTTCCCCAAACCATTGTTTATTAATTATAAACAAATATGAATATTTTTATTGAATTTGGGTTCAAATACAATTGAATGGAGACATTCATATATCTACATTACATTATACACAAATAATAATGATGGGAAAAAAATCCATCTCGGATGAAGATGTGATCAAACATCATGATTGCTCCAAGATAGGGGCACCTGCAATAAGAAACCCCACAGAATACATGAGAAACTGGCGTAACACAATGTCATCACTCCTTGGGTAATAAGTATTCATAGATCCTTATAACAATAGATAGAATATAAGGAAAACATGAAAGAAGGGTGTTTTTCCCTTCAAATGATCTAAAATAGGTTTACGGTTTATACACTTATTTAATTTTCTGTTATAGTCGAATCCAGTAACAGTTATATGATTTGACTAATTAAAACCCATGAGACTCTTTGGAATTCAGAAATATGAGCCATATCTATTTCAAAACCTTCCAAATTTCTTATATACATCATTAAATTGTTTTACGTTAAAAGAAACATCAGAATTGCATATCTAGAAAATATGGGAATATTTGGAAATTTTGACATACTGTTGGAAATGACTCACTATCGCGACATGCTGTCATGACACGTTGTCATGGAAAATGATAGAGACCTGCTTTTCCTGTCAATTTTTGATAACTCCTATTGTGAACTCTTTCTATAACCTTATTTTGTGACTAGCAATTGCGACCTATTGTGGCGACCAGCTATAATGACATGTTGTTGCGATCTGTTGGGGGACCTATGGCTTCAAATGGATATTGAAATCTACTCTTGTGACACACTATAATAACACAATATCACAACTCTTTGCTGGGATGATCTACCATTATAAATAATGAATTTTGGAAAACTCTAGATATGAGTCACTTTGGCCTCCTGGAACACTTCTACCACTCAATTTTCCGAAAGCAATCGACCCGAGAGGTCTGGTCCATTACAACCGAGACATGGAAAATAATTTTCTGGGGTATTTTTTTTTAATATTTTGGATATGTTAGGGGATATTTTAGTGTTTTTATAATTGGGGGGAGGATTTATTTGTTTATAAGTGATCGGGGGAACATGTTTTTGGAAATTAAGAACCATTAATATAATAAATTTATTTATGCTATAATGTGAATCAAATTTATTAATATTTGTAATATCGGAAAATATAGCTTTTAAATCAACCCATATAGAAACATTTTTTCATGTTTTATAGAAATTCGGAGTGTTATATCTTACATAACCCCACGTTGTCCCCTTTTACACTTTCCATGGTGAAACACATTTTAGAATGAAAACTACTAATACATAAAAAAAATGAAATGGGAATAATTAAATATCATTAATATTATTATCCTAAATTTGTAATATATTTTAAATTAATAAATTTGAAATGTGGTAAAAATTAAATTTCAAATATGTTCACAAAAAGAAACAAAATACCTTTTCATAAATATATTTTTTAATTAAAAAATACTTTCTGTTTAATGAGGTATAATTTTGATTACCATGAAGTAAATATCATTACATTCAAACAATAGAGAATTATATTAATTTTAAAAATAAAATTGAACTTTACGAATATTTGATTAAAATATAAGAACCAAAAATATTTTATCTTCGAAAAAAATTACTTATAATTTCTAAATGTTCATTCGGGAAATGAAAATTTTATAGTTTATCTTTAAAACCACTATATTAGAAATTAAAAATATATTTTCTTTAGGGAAACAGATCTATAATATTTTATTACATTACTATATAATGAAAATGTAATAATGGTGGAATATTGATAATTTTTAATTTTGACTCTTCACATGAAAATCAACTCCTAAAAAAGAAGAACATGTTACATTAATATAATTATATAGCATATAAATTATAAATTGAAGTTAATTTCACCAAATTAAAATTCTAACTTAAAAATTGTAAATTTAAAATGAAATTTATGAATATAAATAAAAAAATATAAATAGAAAAATAACACATTTAAACATAACTATATATTATTAATTTTTCATATCAATTACCAATAAGTGTACATTTATTTTTTTCACAATGAACATTAATACTGTATTGATATTTCTATATAATATTAATTAAATATTAATAACATTAACTGTGAGATTCTAATGTCACAGATATCAAAAAGAAATTACATAAATTAATATATACTAAACCCTTGAGTTAAAACATTCTCCCGAACTTTAATAAATATTTTTACATGAGTATAATTTTTTCAGGAAAAAATTAAAGTTTGAATAGATATGTGTAATATCAGATTATTATTTTCTAATAATATTTAATTTCTATTCCAATACATCGAATCATATTACATATTAAATAAATATCTCTAAAAATATGTATATATAATTATAATACTCATACATTTGAAGGAGTTTAAAAAATAATACCCTTATTGTTGAGAGATATTTTCCGCATATGTCTAGATATATTTTTCACTCCTTTTCTTGGAATTATAAAATATTTTACCACCATGATAGATAATATAGAAAAACAATGTAACATTATATCCTTTCATTTCATTTAAAAAATTTCATGATTTATTTTGTGTTCAATTTTTTTCCACATCTTCTTCATATCATTTTCTAAATGATAAATATCTATGATGAGTTTTCCTTGCCCGATGAAATGATATTTCTTTTTAATATATCAAATAATAAATAAAAGGTTTGATAATTAAATACCTATAATATAAACCATTTAATAAAACTCATAATTATTAAAACAAGTAAAGATAAAAACATTATAAAATATGAATAAACCATCAAGTAAATAATTAATAAATTAATATAAAAATACATGAAAATGATAGTCGTATTCCATCTTAGTCATTTGAAAACGATTTACTATTGAAATTCATTAAATTTTTCATGACGATATTTGAATAAAAAAAGGATAATTTTGAAAATATTTTAGTCTATAATAAATATAAAATTTACCTCCAAAAAATAATAATTACTCAAATTAATGAACCGAAAATATAAAATTACTTGTTAAATAAAAGAAAAAATCACCAGATATTTTATTATATTAACCTTACTCGCTAATAGATAAATCACGAAACAAATCATATATTCTTCAAATAAATTACTAAATCATTTTTCCCAAAATAATATTATATAATTATAAACATTCCAATATATACCATAATCATAATATTTGATAAAAATTTCATTGAATTATATATTTATAAACTTATTTTTCATTCCTAAATCTACAGTATATAGTCCAAAAACAATATAACAACATTCTATATCCCCAAATAACACGAATTACTATAGAGACCCATATATTTATGTATATAGACATTGCATTACTTTAACGGAATACTTAATACATGACAAAAACACACACACAAAGACATTATTAGTTTAGTGTCTTTGGAAACTCGGAACATAATCTTCAAATCATGGTGAATGATCTTCCACAACTCCCATAATGATCTACCCCTTTTGTTTTCTTACCTAAAACATTTCATTATATCATGGTGAAAAGAAAACATATAAAGGGTGAGCTAAAATGCTCAGTAATGGTAACCCTGTAGAAAATAATACAAACCATTTACATTTGAATTAAAAAACATGAACATAATGTTTCAAAATCAAAATCTTGAGCAATGACATATTAAATGGAAATACGTAAGGCATAGGTCATAAAGGAAAATAAATCATGCTAAAATATGATGGGAAATAAAACATGTAATTGTGGAAAACCATTAAGCACGTGAAATTATTTCCATAGTTTCCAAGTCATTGCTTCCAAGACCATCATAGTGGACAAAGTCCCTTGCTGAATCGAGTTCACTCCTCGTTCTAGTCTTGTATCACTAAACCAGATTAAGCTTTCATTCAAGCCATATCTATCTCATGAGATATAAATATTTACCCAATGCATAGGAGGGAGATATAGGTCCACCCATATACTAATGAAATCATTCTTAATTGTTCCACAAAATAAACATAAATCATTCATCATAACACAAAGAATAAAATGGGTTTCATAAACATCATCCCATCATAACATAATCCATATAAAAAATGGTTATCATTTAATCATAATAATAATCAAACCATGGAAATAATAGATACATTATACGTGAAACATAATCATACTAAATAAATTCATCTTAGATGGAAAATACTTTTGACAAAACACTTGAAATGAATTTTGAGGGAAATATTTATTCTTCTTCAAAATAATTTTCTTTTCACAAAATTCCATTGAATTTTAAAAGAAATTAATTTTGTTGAAAATAGTAATTAAATCTTGTAGAGGAACCTTCATGAAAATTAGGCTTTATAAAACATTAAAAATCCGTTCATGTCGTATAAGTTAAAAAAACATTCTCCTCGTACTTTTGCTAGAAAACTCAAAATTTTCATCTTATGGTAAACAAAAGAATGATTCCTTCCATAACAGAATGTAAGAGTCAAATAGGGGTAAAAATGATTTTAAAAATACAATTAATAATAATAAGCACATTATGAGAAACATTCTTATGGACATGGATGAAAAATATAACCCCAGTAAATACATAGGTATAAGAAATCTCAGATAAAAATGAGATTTGAAAAATTATCCCTTACCATATGTCAAATCTTTTCCATATTTGTCCAAGACTATTGTACTGTGGTTTTAAACATATTATTAACCTGTAACATAACTATTACAATATTTATGATATCTTACATTATTCACTTACGACTTTATATTACCCATTCTATTGTCAAATCCATGTTAAAGCATCATTTTGGGTAAAATTGTTTCATTTAGCTTAAATGTTTTGAATTGTAATTCATCATAATAATAATTAGATCATGATTACATATTTATATAATGTAAAACATGATTTATATATAATATATATTCATCATATAAATATATAATAGATTGATAAATTGAATGAAATACATTGTTCATGGAGATGGTAGGTCGTACGTACGCATGAACGCTGTTTTCATTTCCTTATTAAATTGAATGGAAGTAAGTAAATAACATATACATAAATCCAGTATCATAAATATTTTATATATTTCATGATTATTTATTATATATTTTTTATAATCAATCTTGAATGGTTATCTTGGAGAATGAATCTCACCGCGTCGTGGAGACCGTAATCCGTACGTTCGCACGAGCAATGTTATCGTTCCCATAATTATTGAATGGAATTAGAGTGGATGATATAATATCTCATAACTGTTATCATGTTATAATAACTTTATATAGTTATTCTTTACATAGTTATACCCATCCATGTAAGGCGGTGGTGGAAAAACAGATTACACCACGGCGTGGAGACGGTATTCCGAACGTACGCACGCACGGTGAATTCATTTTCCGTAGGATGGATAAAAGGTGAAATAGGGTTGGTTCATATTTATAATAAAATATCAGTATATGAGTGATACTAATGTTATTACTTTATTATGAAACAAAAAATAAAGAGGTAGTAGAGGAAGAAATGAACTTGAATGAATCGGTAAAGGATATTACATGTTCTTGGACACGCCTCATCTAAACCTCCTCTTAGGGCACTAAATCTAGACTTTTAAGAAGAAAAGGACCTATATTATGTTTCTAGGGAAGTGGATAAGATAAATGGGTGGTTTATTTCCATGAAAGAAGGCTCAAAGTGGTGTGTGGAGGAGAGGGAGGAGGTTCCCTTTTATAAGGGAGGATAGGGGCACTTTTGAAAACCTTAAAATACTAATTTATAATAAATTAAAATCCCACATAAAAACATCTAAAATGACTCAAATATGAATATTATATGAGATAAAGATTTAATATCATCATCCAATAAGATTTATACATTTTGTAAATTTATTTTAAACCTTATCAACATTATTTATCCTTATTTAATCTTTTTAATTTTATTTGTGGGAATAATAATCTAAATTTTAAATTGTTATAAATAATTACTTATGTGTTGTGAATTATCCATAATTAGGGACTTTATTAAATTTGAGACCATATAAATTTTAAATATTTTTATTTATTTTTAATCAATTTAATAATATGTTATTTTTATAAAATAACAATAGTGTAAATTTTGAAACTATTCATTTATTTGAATCTAAATAAAATCTACATAGAGGATATATTCGAACCAAAATGTGTAATAGATTCATAAAATGTCATATTAATCTCAAAAATTTATGGAGAATATTAATTAGTTCATATAATATTTATTTTAATATTTATAAAAAAACTTATTTGATATTTCACTTAATAAAACAATTACTAAATCATTGGTTTTTAATCATTTAATATACTTATTAGTTGTATAAAGTTTAAAAATAAAATACTAGGATGAAGATAAATATAATAACTTTAATAATAATAATTTAACACGAATTTATCATCTTAAAATCACAACATTTAAATTGTTATATTTATTAAGTTATGAAAGTGACACATTGACATTATTAAAAATAAAATAATTTAAATGTCATAAACTCGTTTTTATGTCTCCAAATGGTCCCAAAGTCGACCCTTGGATTATTATGGTATGTATTGACTCGAAAAATAGGTTTTGGTCAAGTTTTTGGGCCTTTTTATGGGTATTATTACGTTAATAAAAACAATATTATTGATTTTTCAATAAGTAAATAATTTCTGCATCATTAATGTATAACATATTAAGGTGAATAAATATCACTTAAAAATTAAAAATAAATTATCAAAAAAAAAATTTATATTTCAAATGATTATTTATAATCGAATTTAAATTCTGTATAAAATTTTATTAAAAATATTTTAATTATTAATGTTTGAGTGAGACTTATTTCTCTTTCTATAAAAATAAAATAAATTAAACGTCTTAATCACATACAAGTGGGTTCAAATGGAATCAATTAAGACCAAAATATTAAATAGGACTAAATATAATCATAGAATAATATTAAGACAAATATTAGGGTAATTTTATAATATTATATTTACCCTTAATTACCTGATTTACCTTTAACTATGGTAAATAGAATTTACCATATTTACTATTTATAGTGCACACAAAAAATTATCACATTAACATAATTTGGAACTAATTATTACAAATATGAAATCCATTTTTCCAAATTCAAATCATATATGTTGTAGAAATTAATTTAAAATTAATCCCATTGTTAAGAAAACTAGTTTTAGAAGTTAAAACATTGCAAATGATTGAAATGATTTTACATATGAATTCAATGTAAAATCAATGCTAATGACATAAGTTATATTAAATGGTAAAAATATGTTTATTTATACTTTAAAACCATTCAATATTATAATTTAACCATATATATTATTACGATTAAAAAGTTGTTTTTAATTAAAATATTGCATGTATTTACTATTCATTAAAATATGAAAGTTATCAAAATAATATGAAAAATTTATCCAAAGTAAATTTTTATATCCTGATTCCAAAGAATAATTTTATTTTTTTAATTAGAACTTATAAACATGTCAAAAACTAGATTTAAACTGGGTTCTACATCAAAAGGAGGAAAAACTGTATTTTTTTAATAATACTTATTTTACCCGACAAATTTATTTTTTTCTCATACCATGTTCTAGAAAATGTGTAAGATTAATAATAATGTAATAAAATTAAAAATTTAGTTAATACTATTTATAAACACTATTTCATAATAATATTATAACAATATATCGTTGTTTTTTCGAAACCCGGTATTGCATACTACACACGCTATCAAAGAAGGTCACGATTGCATGTAATGGAAGCCACGTTAGGGATGCATATATTGAAACCTACCTTTGGTGTTGTTTATAACATAAATAAAACTTATTTTATTTATACATTAATCAAAATATATACTTAATGTTGCGTAGAATAATTTCTACAAAATGATCTTGAAATTTTGTATAACAGGAGCCAAGAATAGTGTTGCGTATATTGCAATCTAATACGATTTTGTGTGTAGTACAAGTTAATATTGGTGTAGTGTATAATAGAAGACATAAAATAAATTAAAAAGAATATATCTCATAAAATCTTAGGGTGTAACATTCTAGCCCCCTTAAAATGAATTTCACCCTAGAAATTCATCGGGGTTATAAATCGTTTACTACTTGAAAGTTGCATTCATATATTCCCACATCGTAAAAAGGAATACTAAAACATAATTTCAAAAAGTGAAGTATAATATGTAATGGTTACCCATATTAACTCATAACTTGGTTTCCACATAGGATAACATAGGTGAAAATATGAATATGGATTATAAATCTAACCAGCATGTTCTGATGAAGAGTGGTAGAGAACATGGAAAAAAATGCCAATAATCACAAAGACATTCATTGTTGATTATCTATGGTACCATCTGATTCACTGAATATGAGGGTACTATGAAAACGTCTTTAGTTTTCAAGATCATTTCCCTAATGTTGAATAATTAAAAGGAATACTTACTTGATTTTGGTACAATCTCACTATTGTTTGTGTCATGAACAATTTCCACTTCATCTCTTAAATAAATGAAGTTGAATTTGTCATCCGTGAAGTATTAAAAGATCATGCAATAGAATGATAGGTCATTCCATCTGTCTCTAACAAAAGGTTAGAAAACTTTAAATACATTATTCCATCATAAGGTGAAATTAAATGTTTATGATTCGAAAAATGGACAAAAACATCAACTATCCTACAGCTTAATAAAACTAATTTCTACTAACATGGGACTTATTGTAGGCCAATGGTGGGTGATAAATGCCTGTCATACTTCTATTGTGGGTTCGATTCCCGCAACCTTATCTGATGCGACGATTTGTTGTCCGTCCTGCTGGTTGTCCTTTTTCTAAAACTACACTATTATAACATTCTATAAATAATATCAAAAAAGAAAAAGAAGTTATAACCTTAAACAATACTATCTGATGTCTGACATAATCCATTCCAATCTTTATACTTATCAAAAATACTTCTATCCAATATCATTGTTTAAAGAGAATTATTACTGGAAAGGTTACATAACATGCACGTGAATACCATCATTTATCCCCTATATATCATAAGATATATCTTGTTGATCACATTCCAAACATGTGAAGACCTTAATCATGTATTATCTTGAAACATAAATTACCATAAAAAAATAGTGAAAACATGAATGCTACCAAAAGGTAACTCTTTACACATCCCAAAAATCCCAAAAATTCTATATACTCAAACCATAAAATCTATTTGTCCTTGTATCCATCCTGAGCTCATTAAATATTTCAATACCTCCAAATCCCTTCTTTATGCGCATTTTAGGTGCTTTCTAAAAATATTTCTTTCACTTTTCATGGATACCAGTACCATTCAATATATACTATCAAATAATCAAGGAAACACGATAGTGTTACAATCCTAATAATTTTCATTATTTCATTGTATCATACATTATTCTTGATAAAAACATAATCATTCCACTATATTAATAAACTATTGACTGAGATTCTTAATTTTATACAACTGTACTTCTTTCATCTCATATATCATTTGTAGTCTCTTCATCATCATCAACATAAATACTACCCCTACGACAATGTTGATTCTCTCCATGATGTTTTCCCATAGGGAATTGGTTTTCATAATTCCCGTACATTCCATATTTAAAACATTTATCCTTGGTTGATGTTTTTGGAATACCATTATCCCTGTCCATTGTGTTAAGTGAACCTTTTCCTTTGTAATTATTGGAGTTGATTCCTTCTTTTACACACCCAAAGCATCTTCCAGTTCCTTTGAATCATTCTCCTTGATTCCTCATCCCACGTGATTTACCTGAGGGAAATTGGACTTTAATTCATCCATGATTATCATGAAACTCCATCATTCTCTTATTAGCTGAGTCAGGAAACTTACCAACATTGATATTATTTATCATATTATGAGATTGATTATTAGACTTAATAATGATATTTTTTCTTCCAAATCCCATTTCATTTGGATTCCCGACAGTAATATCACTCCATTTTCAATCATATTATCCATTAACATGAATATTACTCTATCCATGCATTTTCTAAAACCCAAAAATAATAGTGTGAGAGGCAAATTTCATTCGAGAAAAACAAAATAATAATGGGGAGTACTTTCAATCTCTATCATCTTGTGTTTAATTTTATTATCCTTACCGTAATTCTAGGTCTATAACCTAGACTTATACTTAACCTTAAGGACATCTGTAGACATACCTTAGAAAAATATCTAGGGATCTAATGTTTTCTCATCCTAGTATCCAAAGGTTAACTAAACCTTCTCTCTAATACCAACTGTAAGGACCCATAACTTGAAGTACATAAGCATTAAATTAATTCTATGGAATAATTAATACATGTCAAAATAAGACGTCTAAAGACCGTATTAGTTTTGTGTCTTTGGAAACATGGAACATAATCTTTAATCATGGAAAATGATCTTCAACATCACCCATAAATACCTCCCTCTTTTGTATTTTTTCCTAAAACCATTCATTATATCCTGGGGAAAAGGAAACATATAAAGGGAGAGCTCAAATACTCAGTAAGGATAAGCATGGGAAAAATAAAATAAACCACATACATTTGAATTTAATAACATGAACATAATGTTTAAACTTCAAAATCATGGGCAATGACATAAAACATGGAAGTACGTAAGGTATTGATCATAATGGAACATAAATCATGATAAAATAGAATGTGGAATAAAACATGTAATTGTGGAAAACCATTAATCACATGATATGATTTCTATAGTTTCCAAGGCATTGCTTCCAAGACCATCATAGTGGACAAAGTCCCATAATGAAATAAGTTCACTCCTCGTTCCAGTCCCATATCACTGAACCAGATTAACTTTTCATTCCAGCCATGTCTATCTCATGAGATATAAATCATTAAACAATACTTTATAAGGAGATATATGTCCCACCCATCTCATAATGAAATCATTCTTACTTTTTCAACAAAATAAACATAAATCATTCATCATAACCGAAAGAATAATAACAGTTTCATAAACATCATCCCATCATAACATAATCAATATAAAACAAATGGATATCATCTCATCATAATATTAATAAAACAATTTAAATAATTGATACATTATACTTGAAACATAATCATACTAAATAACTTCATCTAATATGGAAAATAGTTTTGACAGAACACTTGAAATAAATTTTTAGGAAAATATCCTTTCTTCTTCAAAAACATTTTGTTCTAAAAAAATGCCATTCAATTTTAAACGAAAAGGATTTTTTTCAAAATAATTATGAAATATTTTAGAGGAAGCTTCATGAAAATTAGGTGTTATGAAATATTATAAATCCATTAATGTCGTATAAGTTAAAAAAACATTCTTCTTGTACTTTTGCGAGAAAAGTCAAATAGTTCATCGTATTGTAAACAAAAGAAAGATTCCTTCCATAACACAATGTAAAACTCAAAGAGGTGTAAAAATGACTATAAGCATACATGGAATAATATTAAACACTTTTTGAAAAACATTTTTATGGACATGGATGAAAAATATAACCCTAGTAAACAATTACATATAAGCAATATTGGATACAAATGAGATTTGAAAAAATATCCCTTACCATATGTCCAATATCTTAAATATGTGTCTGAGACTCATGTATAGTGGGTTAAAACAAATTATTAACTTGTAACAGAACCATAACAATATTTATGATATCATATATGATTCATTTATGACTTTATATTACCCGTTCTTTTGTCAATTCCATGTTAAAGCAGCGTTTTGGGTAAAACTGTTTCATTCATCGTACATGTTTTGACTTGTAATTCTTCATATGATTACATATATCATGATTAAATATTTCTATAATATAAAACATGATTTATATATAATATATATTCATTATATTAATATATAATATATCTATTAATGGAATGAAATACACCGTTCATGGAGACGGTAGGTCATACGTATGCATGGACGCTGTTTAAGTCTCCTTATTAACTTGAATAGAAGTAATTAAATAACATATACATAAATCAAGTATCATTAATATATAATATATTTCATGATTATTTAACATATATATTTTATAATAATTCCTTAATGGTTAACTTGGAAAATGAATCTCATCGCTCCTTGGACATGGTAATCCGTACGTACGCACGAGCGATGATATCATTCACATAAATATTGAATGTAATTAGAGTTGATGATATGATATCTCAGAATTAGTTTCTTGTTATAATAACCATATTTTTTTATTCTTTACACCATTATACCCATCCAATTAAGGTGGTGGTGGAAAAACAGATTTCACCACGGCGTGGAGACGTTATTTCGTATGTACGCACGTGCGGTGATTTTGTTTTTTGCAGAATGGATTGAAGGTGAAATAAGGTTGATTAATATTTATAATAACATATCATTATATGAGTTATGGTGATGTTATTACTTTATTATGAAAAGACAAAAGAAGAGGATGTATAAGATGAAATGCACTTGGAAGAATCAGTAAAAGACATTACCTCTTATTCGACGTGCCTCTTCTAAACATCCTATTAGGGCACTAAAGTTGGTCTTTGAAGAAGACCAGGAACTCTAGTATGTTTCTATGGAAGTGAAGAAGATAAATGGGAAGGGTTTTGTCAAGTATGAAGGCTCAAAGTCGAGTGTGTAGGATAGGGGTAGGTTCCCTTTCATAATAGATGAGAGGGGCACTTCTGAAAACCAAAAAATATTAATTTATAATAAATTAAAACCCCGCATAAAAACATCCAAAATGACTCAAATTCTAAGCTTATATGAGATAGGTCTGTAATATCATCAAACAATAAGATTTATACATGTTCAAAATTTATTTTGAACCTTAACAACTTTATTTATCATTATTTAATATATATAATTTTACTTGTGGTAATAATATCATAAATTTTAAATTACTATAAATAATTAATTATGTATTGTGAATTATCCCTAATTGGGTACTTTATGAAATTTTATAACATTTAAATTTCAATATATAAATTATAAATATTTTTGTGACTTTTAAACAATTTAATAATATGTTATTTTTATAAAATAACAATACTGTCAATTTTAACACTGTTCAATTATTTAAATTTAAATAAAATCTCCACAGAGGATATATTCGAACAAAAATGATTAATAGATTCATAAAATGTCATATTCCTCTAGAAAATTTGTCTATAATATTAATTAGTTCATATAATATTTATTTTAATATTTATAAAACCATTAATTTGATATTTCTCTTAATAAACCAATTACTACATTATTTTTGTATAATCATTTAATATATGTATTATTTTCCTAAAAATTAGAAATAAAATACTATGATAAAGATAAATCTATTAACTTTAATAATAATAATTTTAGTCGAATTTATCATCTTAAAGTCTCAATATTTAAATTTTTATATTTAATAACTTATGAAGGTTACAAATTTTATATTATTAAAAATAAAATAATATAAATTTCATAATCTATTTTATATGACTCCAAATGATCCCAAAGGATACCCTTGTATGATTATGTTATAGATATACCCAACAAATAGGTTTTGGTCAAGTGTTTGGGCCTTTTTATGGGTATTATGACTTTAATAAGAACTATATTATTGATTTTTTACTAAGTATATAATTTCTACATCATTAATGTAAAAGCTATTAAGGAAATTAAATATCACATAAAAATTTAAAATAAATTACCACAAAAGATTAAAAAAATTATCTGTCAAATGAGTATTTATAACCGAATTTAGATTCTTTATAACCTTATATTGAAAATATTTTAATTATTAAAGTTTGAGTGAGACATATTTCACTTTCATTAAAAATAAAATAAATTAATAGTCTTAATCAAATCCAAGTGGGTTCCAATGGATTCCAATTCGACCAAAATATGCCTTAGGAGAAAATATAATCATCCAATTATATTATGAAAAGTGTTAGGGTAATTTTATAGTATTATATTTACCCTTATTCACACTATTGGGAAGATAATCTAATTACATACATTATATTTAATGGTAAAAATATATTCTATTAATACTTTAAAACCATCCAATATTATAACTTAAAAATATAACTTATTATGTTGAAAAAATATTTTTTTAATTAAAATATAGCATGTTTTTACTATTCATTAAAATAAGAAAGTTATCAGAATAATATGAAAAATTTATCCAAAGTAAATTTTTTATTTTTATTCTAAAGAAGAATATTATTTTGTCAAATTGAACTTATAAACTTGTCAAAAACTAAATTTAAAGTGCGTGCTCCATAAAAATGTGGACAAATTGCATTTTTTAAAAAATAATTATATTATCTAATAATTTTATATTTTTCTCATACCATGTTCTAGAAAATGAGTAAGATGAATAATAATGTTGTAAAATTAAAAATATAGTTAATAATATTCATGACAACTAGTTCATAATAATATTATAAGAATATATAATTGTTTTGTGAAACCCATTATTTCATACTACACATACTATCGAGGAAGGTCGCTACTGCGTGTAATGCAAGCCAAATCAGTGTTGCGTGTAGTGAAAGCTCCCAATGGTGTTACGTATAACATAATCAAAACATTTATCATTTATAAATTAAAAAATCTATACTTAATGTTGCATAGAATAATTTCTACAAAATGAACTTTAAATTGCGTGTAACACGAGCAATGAATAGTGTTGTGTATACTACAAGCTAATAAGGTGTTGCGTATAGTACAATATAATCTTGGTGTAGTGTATAATAGAGGACATCAAATAAATTTAAAAGAATATATCTCATAAAATCTCGGGTTGTTACAATTACCATGTCTTAAATTCATATACTAACAAAATGGTAATTGATATCTTTATACTTTATCCAGAAATAAAAATCTATTCAAATAGAAACTGTGCTATATAATTTTCTCAACCTATGTATTTTATTTAACATAATAATATTTTCCCATATATGTTACAGATATTTTCATTAATTCCATTAAAATGTAGACCCATTTGACTTAAAAATATATCAATTCTAATGAACTTATAATCAATCGTAAACATATTAATATTAAATTATCAGTAATTAAAAACAACATAAAATTTAAATTAATCAAAACTGTGATTTAATACCAAATATAGTATACTAGAACCATGTTCCTAATTATAGTGTTAAAAATATACTCTTTTGAAATATGATATGATATTAATTAAAGGGAGCCACTTTTTACTATCCAAAATTAAAATTTCAACAAAATAATTGAGTGACATATAAACCCAAAACAATTTTTATATTAATGGCATCAATGAAATATGAAAATTAATTTTATAAAATAACCTCTATCCTTCTAGATAAATGAATAGTTTCCCCATTATACTTAGAATACATTAATTAATAAGGATTCTTCATCATCTCAGTAAAAATTATCCATCCATGATACACTTTTATATATACCATATTGTTTACTCTTCTACCTAAATCATAAGAAATGATGATCTCAATTACACAATAAGGTAACATGTACAAAGAAATATTTCATGAATAAATATGGAATTAAAAAATTATGAGGGAAAAATTGATAAACTTCTTGTATAATATGAAAATTTGAGCATAAAATATTCCCATGGATTACAATGTAAATAATCATATAGAAAATAATGACAGATTTGATACTGATCATGTACACATTGCTTGGAATCTTAATACTAGAGCCCAAATATTATTATCTTTCCATCATGGTCCCATTCCATGTCATCATGAAATAAATCGCTAATTTCCAATATAATGAATTTAAGATTTTACCTAAATGGAATCAAGCCATGAAATAATTACCATAATATCAAGACCTTATTAAATAATACATTACATATATGAGATGTAATACACAATGTTATACATTTAAATTAATTCTTTAATGAGACCTAATGATACATAATGTTGCAATACATTTATTTTCCCAACATTCCATGTAAATAACTAGAATTATTTCCACATAAAATGAATAATCATTAAAAATTGTATTCAACATAACATTACAATCAATAAAAATACATATTGAGTCATTTAATACAATTTATCAATAAATCATCTTCACAATACCAATCTATATTGATAGTAAATAATCATTCTCATATAACTAACAAATAATCATATTTCCAATAGTTTCTATATATAATATCTTAGAAAACATTCTTAGAAAAAGAACCCAAGATAATTTATGTCAAATTAGTTATTTACTTAGTATTTTTGAAATGTGGTTCTTGTGTTACGAAATCATTTTAATAAAAAATAGATTGTCAAAGAATAAAAACAATGGATTTGAACCATGCAGAATAAGGATGTGATAACAATTAATTGGGACATGGTGGAGAATGGGAATCTCAAATGAATTATGGAGTGTGATAGAAAATATTTCCACTGGGATATAAGAATAATAATTGCAAACATATTAGGTATAAATCATAAAACAATAATGGGTGAAATAAGACCATGAATTTATCTAAAATGAATTCTTAGCAATGAAGGCTTTCCATTTAGAAATTATATGTGAAAAAGTACTTATAAAATTTAAAAGAACATTCTTAAAACATTTTTATCATTATTGTAAAAATTATGTTATAAATAAAATCATCAACTAATTTCATATGTTTTCAAAAGTTATTTTTAGAACATAATTGTAAAATAATATACAATAATCAAATATTAAAAATAATCCATTATTTTAATGAAAACGTTTAGTGGGTGATAAAATTTCAAAAAAGTGAAATGAAATATATATTTAAAACATTTAATAAAATAATGTACATTTTTTAAAAAATGATCAATTAATTAGAAGAGATTAGACTTTATAAAATTAATTAATACAATGAAATATTATAAATGATGGAAAATTGTAATGATATGAGAAAACCCTATTATTGTGGATAATTATTACAAATATATTATTTTCATAGATGTTATAATTAATGTCAAAAATTATTAGAACACAAAACATTATAAATATTCCTTTTTAAACATTTGAATATGAATTTCAATTTAAAATGCTATTTCCTTAAAATGTATCATATCTAATAATTCCATGAAATATGTTTAAAAATATATAAAATATTTTCAAATATATCCACTAAGATGATGCATGATTTTTATGCCCTATTAGCATTATATTAACATAATTAAAATATTAAATATAGTGTAATAGGTGCATTATATTTTTCTAATATAATGTAATAACACATGAATGGGTAATCAAATGGAAAATATGAGCCTGCATTTGAGTATAGAATAACCACTTTACCCTTTGCGTGATATATCCTTTGAGCATGTAATACATGTAGGTTTATCATAGTCAAGGGAAAAATAATATATATAAAAATAAATAAATTTAATTTATCTATTTTATTTCCATGAACTAGAGATCCATTTATAAATACACCATTATGGAATAATCATATGGTAAGAAACATAACCCAAATATTTGATAGGTGGTTATGGAGGAAAACTATTGACCAATGAGGATTAGATCATGGATTTATTTTTTATGGGAAAAAATGCTTGTAGATATCACCAATTATGAAAATTAATTAAAAATTCATTATCATTTATAGATCATGTATTATGGTAGGATGTTATTAGTGTTGTTTATCCCTATTAGTTCATCAAACTACAATCATGAATCAATTCTTCAAATAGTTCGATTCATGGTTTAGTTAAACTTTTCTAGTTGAGGTTTATTATCCTAGGATTATGATAATAAAATATTCATAGTAATTGTTTCTATACATTGAATATTCTTATTGAAATGAATTGAGGCCTCCTAAAATAATCTTCCAGGTTTTACCCTCAATTCTTTATTAATTTTTTATGACCTTGTCTTCACATGGTGATCACTGATAACCATGTTCAACAGTGGATCGATTAATTCTAGGAATATGATCATTGTGTGACCCTTATTTTTTCACAACGGATCAATACTGATGGATCATAATAATTACCATGAAGAAGTGGTTATGGTGGATGATAAGTGGAGTATCATTATTTGATTGAGGATCTATATTTTCCATTTTAGTGAACCGTAATACTTTGGTGTGATGGGGACCAATTTTTAAATTGGTCGAATTGGTAGAATACACGCACAAATAACATTGAGACTCAACTATCTATGATCTAGGATATATGATAATGATTTATGGTTGATTAAATGAAAATATATCCACAAGAGAAAAATCAGTGAAGAACCTAAGAGTTCTATAAAATCTTACATCACATGGAATGTACACTAGAAGAAGACAATAAATGTTTTCCCCATTTATAGTTCTAGGTTTTACCTTCAATGAAAAATATTACATGCCATTAGAAACGTGTCACACTCTATTTGACATGGCTATGGAGGATCAATATTTACTCTATAAGTACATAGAGGAGGACATGGCTGGTCGCAAACCCTAGATTGGTTATATGGGGACCACATGTTACCTAGGCATTTTCATTATATATGGTTATAGAAATAGTAATGGCTAGGTGTATAGGAGAACATTAAAAGTTATATGGGAATGGACATTAGAATATTTAGGTTGAGAGTAACATTCCATTAACTACAAATTATCTCTATATACTTCATATTTTGTATTTTGAGTCCCTTTAATTCATCCTTATGGAATAATATATGATGAGTGTGTTCCCATTATTCATTATAGCGTGGGTGCATTGTGGAATTATTTATTGGTAATATGATTATGATAACTTACATAGAATATGACTTTAATATATTTTTTGTATCCCTTCTTGAGATTGGAGGGAATATTATATAATTTCAACACATTACCTAGGTGGGGTTTTATGAAACATCATAACAATATTTCATTGGTTTATGATATTCTACATCGAATGACATACATGTAGTTTTTTCACTATCCCCCAGGGATTTTAGTTTTGATCCTCTATCTGTGTAATGATATCTTCAAATATCTAGATAGTACTTAATTTGAAATTGCAGAAAATCATTCCATCTCAAAGGATAAACATTAGTGAAAACATGGATCATGTAATGTGTTTTCCTATATGAGTATTATCATGAATCCTTGAAAATAATATTGGGGCTAGAAATATATTTGAGACCACATTGTGAATGTGAATCCATCATTAGTATATCTGGGAACATTTGTATATTGTTTATCTATATTGAATATGTGATTAAAATATCTCATTATATGAGATGAGATCTCTTGAAGCTTTATGATTGGGGATTTCATGGTGTAAATTGGGTATTATTATAAAAAACCCTGAATGGGATCTTCACACAATTTTTTTTCTTTTTTAGATTACATGTCTTTTTGATGGAGTTCTTGGAGGACCAATATTTGAATGTCCAAAGTGAGCTATATAGAACATCATGTTTCATTAGAAAATAGTCCCCTACTTTGTATGTTGGACTCCATATTTAGTTTTGGAGGAAGTTTATTTAAAACAATATTTATTTCATTAATTCATTCACACTCTTATTTTGGTTAATTTATGCATGCATTCATTATGTTATCATCTTTATTTTACCTTTTTTCATTTTATGTGAGTTTTAGACTTGTGTGTCTGTATGGATTCATTAGGAAAATTCATCCCTATTATGTAATATGCGTACTCAACACTTGGCTCTATCCCATTTTCTATTAGATTTTTCCTTGTGGGTTCACAAATATAATACCACTATAATTGTTGGCCTCAATGTGTCAGGTGAAAAAATTGTCATATCAAATGTTTTTATGTTATTTTATTTTGGATCTCAGTAAATGGTGTCCACTATTGGTGCAGTGTAAAATAGTTTCATTCAACCAAAATCTAATAATTTTTTTACATGGTATTTATAGGTACCAGTTTTCGAGGAAACAATGTTACATGAATCAAATTTGAATGAGGTGTGGTCTCCATGTCAAACTTGAGCCATCACCCAAGATATTTTCTATGATTATGGAAGATCTTATTTTTATTATAATATTTATCATTGAAAATATATAGATATGGTTCTATAGTAGTATTAGGAATATTTCTGTCATGGTGATAGGGATTTGATATAGGGTTCTGTATAGGTTGTGGTACATCTAGGTGGTTAGTATATTTTTTCACTACTTGTTGAGAAGTAGGTACTATTGTAAATACTACTTGATGATATATGAAAGATAATAACACTCCATGAGTTTTAGATTTATTTAAAACTCGTGTTTTAGGGTTATACTGATCTCCATGAAATTGAGGACTGGCTAGAGGCCTTGACAGTAGATTTACATCTTCCAAGGAAACCCCCAGGTTTGATGGTTGTCTCAGTAGAGATTATTTTTAAATGGTCTATAGAGTGATTGAATATTAATGTTACCTATATGAATAATGATTTGGATATATCTTATGTAATGATTGAGTGTCTCATTTTGAATTTTTTCTATCCAGATATATTTTATGATATGTACATACAAGAAATCCTACAAAATTTGTAGGGAAAGATGATTGTGGATGAATATTTAGTAAGGGTCAAAAACACATGTGATAATCTCTTGATATAGTATGAGTTGTTAATATTAATTATCCATATTTAAAGAGATGTCTAATGTGATATATTAATGTTTTAATGGAATCTCATTGTACTTGTACTTAGTCAAGAGTGACTGAGAGGGATATGGAAATATTGATATTACATTCATAACAGGATGCATCCACTTGGGGATGGTAGAGGGAACACAAAATATAAGTCCTTGGTGGCACTTGTTCAATAGTTGGGGCTGGGTTGTAGGAATGTGATGCACATCTTGAAAAAAATATGAAGATAGATAGACTATTGTTTAAGGCTCCCATGGTGGTTCTAGTTAGTTTATTGAGGGATGTGGTGTTTCTCTTTCGATGTTCTAGGACACCTCACTTTGAAAATTCTAACCCATCGTATTACTAATAGAGATATTGTTGATATGACTCCTATAAATAGACAATAGTAAGAGAAATTAATTCCACAATGAGGTGTATGAGGGATATGATTTGAGAGATAATAAACTATTGCTAGAATATATGACTTATTTCCACCACCACCCCTATGATTCCCATGATATTATTTAGGAGACGGTGGTCTAGTATGTGGACAGTTTCATTTCATGAGGTCATATGGAATAGAGAAAACCAATTTTTGTTTTGGTAAAATAAAATTTATGTGTTCATTATCTACTATATTATTTGAAACTAGTGTGATTTACTTGTTTCTTTCCACTTCTCTTTTCCATGACATAGAGATTCTGGTAGATTTTTTGGCTCATCGCATACCCCTAGAGACTCCGACAAGAGGTTATTATGTGATTACACATTCCATCTAATAGTGTGTCCTAAATCATGGAGGTAATAAGTTATTATTAAATATATTTATATTGAGAATGAGCCATCATAATTTCATCATAGTTATGAAATGACTATCTACCTTTCCTTCCATGATTGACTATTTCATGTGGAGGATGTGGCGTGTTTGTAGAGATTGAACATGGTGTTCATTCATCTATGAGGAGGAAACCCCATAGAAATATGATTTTCTCATGAATATAAGGATACAACTAATTTAGAAATATTTGGATTGTATTATACATAAAGGAGAATATACTCATTTATTTTAGTTTCCTTCATTAGTTATAGTGTATAATGATATCTTAGTTGGTAACATGATTGAAATTCCTACACATTGAGATATAATATTCAACATACAATTACACCCAATTAAATTCATTATATATGGCCCATCATTTCATATGGCTCCCATAGCAATTATTTTATTGATGGGGCATTATGAAGACATGCATATAAAGGGCCTTATTAATCATATGTTTTCATAATGGGAGCCCCAAAATTTTTCTACAACATGGTTGATGTGATCTTCTAAATACATGTAGATTTTTAGATTCAAACTAGTATCCCTTAAAGAATTAGTATCCAATATCAATTAGAGATTGACCTATTCAATATGTTAGAGGAGTAAGATGGATCACATTGATTGACTTAATTTTATAAAATAAACATATCAATGTAAATTAAATGAATACACCAATGAAAGAAATATACTTTCAATATGGTCAATATGATTTATTGGTAATTTCCTTTTATTGTAAAAATTCTTTTGCAGTTTTAGGGGAAAATTAGAGAAAATAACATGGCCATTATTATGCAAGTTTGTGGTGGAAATCATCAATGACATCCTAGGGTACTCAATGTTTAATTAAGAGCATGTGATTTACATAATTATGGTTCTATAATTTCTCCAATATAGTCATGTTTATGATATGATCTCAAAGTGTAAATTCTATATTTGTGAGGTTATATTTCTAGGAAAATTCATGTAATAGGAATGGGTGGTTTGATAAACCAGGCAAGAGTGAGGTGGTGTTAGATTAGGATCTTCCCAATAGTGTGATTAAGGTGTGAAGTTTCCTTGGGAGGGTATGTAACTAGTAAAGGATCATACCCGATTTATCATGGAGAGAGAAAACAATGAATGTAATTAATCGTATGTGGGATCCATTCTCTTGGGAAAATAGGTTACAATAGACTATTCCGGATTTGCGGTAGAGGATGAAGAGATCCCTTTAATAGAGACTTTTAGAGGAGAGTTATGAGGGAATAGTTTTATGAGATGTATTAGAGAATAGATGTGGATTTTCCATGATATAGAGGGAGGATTAGATTTATTATGGGTGATCTCAGTTGATGATACATGATATGAACCACATGAAATATGATCTAGATCTAGTATTGGTAATATTCACCAAGAATATGGTTCAGTAAAAATTTTGGGTGAGTGGTTTATATTTTACTATTTTCATAAGATTCTCATGTATATATTCTCTTAGAATGTTCATAACTTGAGACAGATGAAATTGATATTGTTCTACCTAGATTATATTGATATAATTTTTACTTTTGGGAAGGGGGACTTGGAACCATATTATTTAAATATAATATATTATTCAATGTTTTGGTGCGATGCATCATTGTAGTTGTACTATCAACATTTTCCCATTGTTTTTGTGGATGGTGGATCATACCTTTAGTTGATTATTGTTTCACATCTACTTATATATCATTATATGGAGGCCCAACATGGAGATAAATACTATGAGACCTTTCATACATAGATATATATTGGAAAGGATCCTAGTAGATTTTCTCAAGGAGGGATCATTTCATCCTTTTAAGATAGGGGATGATAGTAATAGTGAAATTGCAATATGTACTGAATAGAAAGATTCTAAAATCCTATTTAGTGGCACATTCTGGTGTGAAATGGATATACTATGATCATTGGAATTATTTTTTGTAAAAATGTATAAATATGTGTATAATAGAGATTATCTCTAATTACCTAACTTTTTAGAAGGTCAATGAAGAGGAATATGTTCCTATAAGATTATATCAATCCATTGTGGTTATATGTCGGGATGTAGGATGAAATATTAGTCATCATAATGATAGGGATTCTATGATTTTTTTATAGGAGACAAATCTGTATGGGTGATTGTAGATAGGAAAACTAAGTCAACCCACTTCCTAGACATTATAGACATGATTTTTTTATAGTGATTCAGATGAATTAAGGTGAAATAGATAGTCTATATTCATTGTGTTCTTTCATTGATCATTCCAAATAGTGATGATTGAATGCATCGTGATTATAGATATGATAATAGGTGGGCTTTGATACTTAGTTTTATTTTATAAAAACGTTTCACCCCAATATTGATTTCCATATTCAGAATACCGTTCATGTTCTAGAAGACAAGATGAGGGATTTAATGTTGAACATTGGATTTAGGTGAAAGGATAACCTACCCATTGTATAGATTTCATACAAAAAATACTATCAATAAAAAGTAATTAGGGAAAAAGTAATGTCTATTTATGGGATCCCCTTTCAGTCACCACTATAGAGTAATGATCTTGGTGAGTAAAGAAAATTTTTCGATGAGATGGTATGAAAAATAATAGAAATTGTGTATATAGTCAATGAGAATATAAAGGCTTCATAGATACATTATATTTCTTATAATGATTGAATATGTATTCCTAATGAGATCATGAAGGGATACCATGTGTTCTTGATGTTCTAACATCAATTTGGATTAGTTATATATGAATTGGGATGAAAATAATTTTTGAAGATCATCATCCCATTCAAGATATAATGTTGAGTTGGTGAGATTGTGCAACTCATAGATCAACCTCTACTATTATACTAAGCATAATACATGTTCCACATTTCATAGATAAAGATGTATTTAAAAAACAATTTCATTTTTTTATGGTATTAAAGACATCAATGGTGATTCTACCTTTGAAAAGTACTTGGTGGAAATTTAAGATCATCAAGAGATTATCATTTTGGGTGAGAGATTACAATACTATGTGTTTAATGGTAAAAAATAATCTTTAGGAGTGAACCCTTGAGTGGAGAACACATATGCAAGGTTAGTTCCCACAATTTTTCAATTATATTTTCTCTTTTCCAGGATGAATATTCAAGCTATCATGAAAATGTAATGTATCCATTTTTTGAAAATGATCCTTAAAAAAACATAAAATAATTGTTAGTAAATACACATTATAGAAAAAAATACATAAAATTTCTTTCATAATCATTTTGTATCCATCTAAAAAAATCCCGATATTATTTTTAAAATATTTATATGGTTGATTTTTTTATAATTAATCATTAAAAAAATTAAAAACATAGTTTTTAATTAATTGTGTCTCTTACCTTGAGACTGACACATTACACACTTTCATTATATAACTCCTACTGGGAGGCCATCTTTTTCCAATCACCTTAACCACACAAATTATTTTATTATGAATAAAATCAAATCTTCTGAATGTGTGGAGGGATGTAATGAAATGTTTTTTTGGGGAAATGATGAACCATAAGGTTCTTGAATTGTTTTTATATAATAAGATGGTGATCTATTTTATAAGAGATGGGAGTGGCACTCTAGGAATTTATTAATATATTAAAATAATATAAATTAATTTTTAAATCCAAATGGATCAGATTTGATAAAATTCTATTACATGTTGATTACATGTCAAAATAAATAATTCTAATAAAACATTTAAATGATGGGATCACATTTTGTCGTTATCATTTTGAATTAACTAATCATTGATCTTATTGACAATTATAGTGTTTTCCATGCTTCTTTTATTAAATGATTAATATAGTTACTATAATTAGTGAAACGACACATATATGGACCATGATTTATTTCATTAATCATATCCCAATAACATAGAATGATATGGGTTTTTTAGTGAATTTTTATTTATTTCATAAAAAAATTGTTTTTATTAAATGTTTATAATGTATATTTTATATCTACTTATTTATTTTTCCTTTTTTAAAATGAATAAAGAAAATAAATTTGGTATATTTGTAATGAATATAAAACATTTTTTTATTATCTAGAATGTTCATGGGATAACATAATTTTTTCCAATTATTATTATTTTAATATTTTTAATATTATTTAGTTAGTTTTACTATTACCTGATTAATTATTCGATCATGATTTTGTAAAAAGGGACAATAATAATCTCTTATAGAAGAATTTAAAAAATTATCATGATTATGATAAAATCCTTATTTTTAAATTAATATTTTATCCTGAATATATCATTTGGTTATCCCCTTATAAAAAATCTAATAGTAATTAAAAACAAGATATTATCATTTTTGAGTTTTCATTACATAAAATATTATAAATTTTAAAATTTCTTCTGAATGGATTACTGGTAATATAATAGAATAATGGGTTATTATTGATGAAATGGACTAATATAAAAAAAATTAATTAATGTTTAAGGGTCATTTTTTTCCATATTAGTTTTACGTTTACTCTTACTAAACTTATTTACCATTTATGATGGGAACAAAAATTACTGTGGTTACTTTTCAAAATTTTTGTCATTGATGGGTAACTATTTAACAAATGTGGACATATTAATATTAAATAAATTATAAATTTATCAACATTTAATTAACTAATTTGGATAAATTTAATTTTATAATGTCCTGAACTAGGTAACCCTCACCAGTTCCTCGAGATGTTTTACTATATAACCTCAAGTGTTCCTCCTCGTATGTCTGTTGCTTTTATCTATTAGTTAGGGTCTGATATCGATAATTGGGAGACTATATCCTATTTATCAATGTATCTCAACATCATAAATAATCTATAATAAACAATATATATAACAAATCAATGAAAATAAAACTCTCACATATCCAGTTAAAAAATCATTATAACACATAGGGTTTTATTATCCATGTTATTTCAATTCATTATGATGTCCAATTTGACCCACAGTCCTATGCTAATACATGGGACTAGAACATTATGTCTAACAACCCTTTGGTATTTGGAGCATCAATCCATTTCCCACACATTATTTCCACACATATATCACATTTATAAGAATATAATGTGTGTCCCCAAAGCCCATTAATTAATTCTACAATTAGTTAATCAATTTACAATCTCAACATACCAAAATTAATTCAACGTTTATTATTTCTAATTATCAATAAAATTATATTATAATTATTTTGACTATTAATTATATTAATTCTAAATATAAATATATCATTATTTATTCATAAATTAATTATTCACATTCATAATATCAATAAAACCCTAATCAATTCAACAAATAATTTTTTGCATATCATAATCCAAATAAACCAAATCTCAAAATTCCCTCAATTAATTATGTCCCCAAATTAATTAATTAAATCAATAATAAATTACTAAACATTTATTATAAATTATCAAATCAGATTAAAATTATTGAAATAATGTCTTTTGTATTAGAGTTCTAGACCACCAAACTTGATTTGGGGAAAAACACTCACCAATAGAAGATTCCCCAATTTGAAAGGGATTAATCAAGAGTGTGATAGATAAAGGGATTTAGATCCAAATCATTAATCCAAGACAAAAAATCAAGATCTAATAATACTAAATCCATATCTAGATCCAGCGGCTGACATACTTCCCTCTTTTATCCTAGAGGAGAAGCGGAAGGAAGATAATGAGATCTAAACAAGAAGAAACTGCATACCTCGGGGGTGAAGATCTCCAATATACACTTTTATTTTCCATGTATAATGGTTGGGACGGTATAGAATCTATCAAACATCCTCAAAAATCCCAAAATAATGTTAGGGTTCAAGTGGGGTCTATTTTTGATTAATATGGGGGTTCAGTCAAATTTAAAAATCTAATTATTTGGTAAACATTATCCCATCCCGCGATTTTTTATGAAGAGGCTCATAGTTTCCCATAAGATTCCACCATAATTATTCTCCTCATTTAGTGGGGTTCATGGTTTTTCATTTAATGGTTAAAAATTTAACAAACCCTATAATATCTATGTGAATCCTCTCTTTTTAGGGTCGACTAGGTTGTTGGGCCTGGGTGCATAGTAGTGGAAATCTATGAAGAAACCTTTAAATAACCCCTTTCTTCAAATTTCCACATATTTTACCCTAAACACACACAATGGTAAAACAGAAATGGAAAAAACTCAGCACAAGAAAAAATAGAACATCTATATGAGGTCATGGCATCAGCTAAAAATGTCAGCATTTATCAATCTTCCTGCCTTATAACTGTTAATCTGTGAGTTGTAATCTGAAGCTCATCTCGGGTTCCAAGTCAAAATAATTGGGCAATTGAGCCCACGTATCCTCATATCTTTCCGATGTTTCTTCGTTCACTTGACCATCTCACAATAATACATGAACTATGAGCACAATCTTTCCCCAAAAATGTAATCACAACAATCAAACACAGATATCAGATACTCCTCAAAGGACACATCTATCTGTCTCTCAACAACACCCACATCGATCACCCCATAAGGGTTGGGGAGATACCACCAATTATATGACATTGAAATATATCATGAATGGAATTGTATATCTATGGAAGAGAAAATCACTACAACACGAGATAGATTCTATTCACAATCTCAAATGGGCATAGAAATCAAGGTTCCAACATTATCGGATTATGTATCATGTGATGATCTAGCCTAGGAGACACCAAATAGAATAAAAGATCTCCCAGTAGTAAGTATACGTGACATCAATGTTCATAACCATATGACTTATTTCAACTATGTACCATAGAAATAAATTTCTAAATAAGATGAACCTGATTCAACGACTCTTCTATGAGACTCTGTCCCATCAACTCTGACTCACCTACCTCCATCCAGAATATAGGTGATCAATATGGACTACCATAAACACGCATGTATGGTGGAATATTTATTGTTCCCTAATAAATTTTCGATAGGAAAAGTACACCAATGCTATGGGATTTTCCAAGACCCACTGATTTCTATAGCACACAATTATATAGTATCTTCAAGTAACTATATAGTATGTTATGACTGCCCATCTATTTGTGGGTGGAATTCCATAATAAATAAACATATATATCAAGTACCATCTAGAATACCTAATGGAAGTGTGTTGTAAATTTTGAGTCATGCTCTAAAACTATATTCTATGGAACCCCATACAGATGAACTACTTCTCAAACAGACAACTCTCCCAACTACTTAACTAAAAAGGTATCCCAAAAGGAATGAAATACACTACCATTTTTAAACGATGTACAATCTACAAGAAATCATTATTATACTAATGAATTTTTATGAGACCCTCTACAAAGTCCATAGTCACATTATCACACATCAATTACAGAATGAGAAATTGTTGCAACAAACAACCATGAAATTGATGATAGGAAATCATATGTGATTGGTTTGGTATCATGTCACGAACCATGTTATATCCATTTTCATGTCCATCCACAAAAACTATCATCACAGGTAATGTTACATTTTCGTCACACCTGGATGTTACAAAATCATTGGGGATTCAAATTCATGAATCAGAACCTCCCACAATATCATACATATAACCACCCATTTCCTAACATAGATGATTCCATTCACATTTGTGTCCTACACAGAATATGACTGCCCACCTTCAAGGATTTCCCTCAAGGAGAATCATTCAAAATCTACATATTGTGTGTCCTAGATCCATCCCAAAAGTGTATATCTATAGAATCTAATATGAGATTCATATACTCTTAACTATTCGGATCCACCCCATGTATCTCAAACATCAATGTCCTCATAATTCATCTAGAACTAGACTCCAGAAGTACCTGAGTATCTGTTTTTTTGGCTGAAAGATTCAATAATCTATCCCCTATTTGGCGCATATATTCTACATATCAATCACGTGACTACATAAAATCAATCCACATCTAATTATGCAGATTCATATATTATGGAGAGAATATATTATTTATGTAGTTGTGATTGAAATATATATTAAACACCCCACCAAACAGATAATGTAGCCAAAACATAAAATCATAAACCAGCATTGTGAACTAGATTTTGTACATTGGGTAGTTTAGTTTATTTTCCATAAATATATGAGATACATGCACCACAAATAGATATTTCTATATAAAAACCTCTCTATTTCTAATCCTATAAACATTAGAAAACACCATATACTCCTCCCCTAGCTTGGATACGATCATGATCAGTGAGGATGTCAAGAACATATTTAACTAATAGAAGTAATTCTCACATTCTTTATACCATTCAAACAATAACCATTCTTGGTGAAATCTATAATCAAGGGATCTAATCAAGAAAACAATTTGATTAATTTTTAATAGTATTCAACAAACCCCAGTATTCTATCGATATCAAATATGTTCTCTGGTTCTCCCAAGAAAAAATTTTCTTATGCTTTATAAGGTCCCCCGTAACACCATCGATTCAAATTATGTTTCTATAGAAGTAAAACTAATCAATTAAAAACATACACAATGATATATCTACATAGAGTCAATGATGTATCAGTATAATCATGATGATTTCCGGATATTGGTAATGATCATAATGTCTAACATCGCAAGTAAGTAATGAAAAATAGATATTTTTATCTATTTCTATTAGTGAATTAGATAGTTTTTTAGAGGCTTAAAATGAGAATAAATCCAATATTAAGCACGGAATACACTAATATTTTTAAAAGATTGTTTTACTGCATTTTGATGGAAAACCATTTTTAAATCTATATTTTGACAATTTTATAAGCTATGTTTGTCAAAATATACTTATTGTTTATTATTGGGACATCATAATTTACTTTGTGTGAATTTTTGGTATTTTTCCGATAAAGTTCATTTTTAAGGAATAGTGAAAAATGATGTATTTTAATTCAAAACATCTTTTTAATATAATTTATTTATATGATTAGATTATCTTTTTAATTGGTTTTGATGTGAAATTAGAATATATTTTTACCATTTAATCCAATTGTGGTCATTGGAGTCAATTTCACTTTGAAATTGGACTTAAACTGGTGTCAATCTTTTGATACTTATTGTTTCATAAAAAAACGATATTTGTCATGACAGCATGAATTTCTTATTAAATTAATTAATTTAACTTATATTATTTGAATTTTGTAAAAAAAACATCATTTTTCAATTCATAATATCAAATATAGCTTAGGGTGAAGTTTTGGTATTTTTCTGAAAAACATCATTTTTTGATGAATAGTGAAACCACTAAGTGGTACTTAAAAAACTGATTTTTCGTTTAAATGAAATTTTACCACCATTGTGTTTTAAATTTCAAAAATCCGATATACATGGTTGTCATTAAGAAGTAAAATGTGGTTCAATGGGATTAAAATAATTTTTTGGTGAATAGTATCTTATTAAGTTTTTAATCACGATTAGAGGTAATTAGTGTAAGTTAAGGTAAAAATAATGTTGTAATAATATTAAATGAACTTGATACATGTCCTAACCTCATTGGATGTGTCATGGACGACCAAGAAAATCCATGGGTCAACTTGGGGACCCCATGAAGCCACTTTGGATGCAAAATGACATTAATATCTTTTTATTTGAAGTTAAAATAAAAATGTCACAAACATGAGTTGTTTTACTAAAAAAAATTACATGGGGTTATACAAATCAGATTTCTGACTATAGATATTCATTTTAAAGGTAAATATATTTCCTACATCATAGTATTTTTTTATAATTTTTATAAATTAAATAAATTTATTTATTTATGACACCATGATGATGTAGTGATTACGTCATTATTTAACGATTTAAATAAAATGGAAAGATAATGTAATATCTGAGACCTAAACATGTCAAAAACCTATTGGATGGGTGGATTTAGAATCCTTATCACCTTATCCTTGAATTATATCAATTTGGGACCTTTTAAATCCGAAACTCATTTTAAAATAATGTAACATTTCTTTACTTTTCAAGAGTGCCTCTCCTCTCCTCTTATAGAAGGCCCCCACCTCTACCTCTTTACCCACACATCCAAAGCCTTTGGCTCGGCCAAACCCTGCCCATTTTCCCTCTCCACATCCCTCTATTACTCCTTGAAGCCTCATGTTGGGTAGAATTCTTCCCAAGGAAGCCTTTGAGCTCAAATCTAAGAGCGCTACCCGAATTTAAGGTGATGTCTTCACTTGTGTTCTTTTGTTTAATTTTTCTTCTCCATCCCCCTAAACTATTTTTATTCATTTATTTTGTAACAAATCCAGTATCTTCAATATACTAGGATGTTTTTATAATATATATTCGAGCTACAATTACACACATATACATCTAATGGTTAAAGAACATACTATTTCTGTGGTTGGCGAATTTCTGCCTCACGAAACGATTATTGTTCAATCTTCTTTTAAAAACCATTAATGGTGGCCATTAAGATGTCACTCTATTTAAATTTTTTATATATTATGTTTATGTTTTCCTTATGCTTATTTATTTTTCATTTTTGGTTTACCTTTATGGTTTCCATTGTTGGTAAACACGATAAATTCATTTTAGGAAGTCCGGACTACCGCCCCCTCAAAGTGATGTGATTCATTAATGCCATATGTGGGACGTATAAAGGATGGATTTAAAGTTATTATATATGATGTTATACTGGAATTATAATATACCTCTATATCATTATTATTTTATTCCATTAATGTATGAGATAGAAATGAAAGTAGCGTTCATGCGTACGTACGACTTACCGTCTCCATGAATGGTGCATTTCATTTCTTATCCCCAAATGTAATGTAATATTAAAAGACATATATATAATGGAGATATATGATGTATGTTACATATAAATTATGAATATAATTCTGTAATTAAAATATACATACCTCTCATTTAGTTTTAATTCAATTAATATGACAAAGAAATGAAAGTAGCGTTCATGTGTACGTACGGCTTACCGTCTCCATGAACGGTGCATTTCATTTCGTACCTCTAAATGATTATGTAATATTATAAATACATGTATATTATGGATATATATGATATATATGATTTCCAAATCATGAATATCATTCTGTATATAATGAACCATTGACCACACAAACAACATGTAATTGTAAGAAGTTCACTTTTGACTCAATTACCAAATAACGACAAACGACCGTTATCAACATAAATTACTACATAATGTTCATGACATTGTAAAAAAAGTGATATAAAAGGAATAATGAACTTTAAAAAAGGTTCTTAATCAAGTATAAATTAACTCATGTTTATTATTCAGGACATTAAAGAACGATCGAGTCAAGTCGGACCCGAGGTAAGGGACTTCATCTCAATCTCCTTTCATTGAGGCATATTTTGTTTTATACACAAATTTCTTTTATATAGTGTATAAAACCCTATGACTTTTACTTTTATACAGAAGGAAAATTTTTCTATGAAGCGTTTTACAAAATGACAAAAAGGAATGTTTCTTTTAACGTACGCGGTGACAACAACCTTTTCCGTCACCGTGAGTATTATTTGGTCTTTGGCTTCCTGGACAAGCCGTAATTTTTTTTAAATGAAATAAATACCATATACTCTTTTATGTATTTTGGTATTGAAAATTGTTTTTATAATGGATTTGTTATGTCAATATATTTAAGTGATATATTGTGATCAAATTGTGGAAATGTTTTCTTTCCATTATATTTATTTTATGTCTTATGGTTTTTATAATGGTACATGGACATTTGACGGGTGGATACGTGATAAACCATATGACGGGTGGTGCTGTGAATACCAAGATGGATGGTTACGTTATAACCTCCAATGCATTGGGTATGGAGGTCGGCCGTATGGCTATTCCATTACGTATGTATGGATGTTGGCCGTATGGCTATTCCATTAAGTGATATGTGTGGAAGTCAACCGTATGTTTATTCCACTTAAATATGTTTATGTCCCAAGTTACCTTTTTATGTTATGTGTTCTTTATATGGGTTTTATGGTAATCCTTTGGTTACAAAATGGTAAGTAATGATATTTTATTTAGTGAAGAGTTTTTACTACTTCATGAAGGTGAAGGTATTACTTTGATAAAGTACACATGGTTTACTTGATGTTTGAAAAACTAATAGTTTTTATTCTTTGTGTATCCCTTACTGAGCTTTTTATGCTCACCCCACGTTTTTTTGATTTTTTTTTCACAGGACTTAATGTGGAATAGGGTCAAGGATGGGATCAAGGGAAATTCATGCTATATAAAACATGGAACTAGACATGTTTCTTTTTAGAGGTTCTTTTATTCTATGGAAACTTAGTAGAAGTGTCTACTTTGTAATCTTTTGAGATGTAACAGTTATGTCCTAATTCTCTAAAAATATAAACCTGAAAATATCCTCAATGTGAATTATTCATTTAATTCAATATTAAGTAATGTTTAAGGCAGGGGCCATATAGTTGGTATCAGAGGTCGGTTGAGATAACATTAGGAGTTAGAATTCTATTAAATGATTATCCAAAAATATTTTTTTTGAAATGATATAGAATTTGAAGATTACCATGTTGCTCCATCTAAGACATGTTTGTTCAGAATGGTTTTCCACAGAGAAAGCAGGGAACCAATGCTAGGAAGGCATACAGAAGGAAATAACCTTCCAAATCAGCATCCTGAGATGGTCAGAATTGGAACTGAACAATTTGTTGAGTGATGGGAAGCAGTTAGACTACAAGCACAAAGGGGTGGTGAAATCCTTTGCAACTACTTCAGTAGATGTCAGGCCATCAAATGAAGTTGTATCAGGTACTTTGTTTGTTTTTTCAGATTATTTCAGTGTGTTTTTTGATTCGGGGTCCACACATTATTTCATCTCTGAAACCTTTTCTAGTAAAATGGGAATACCATATGAAGAAATGACTCCTGAACTTGGGGTAAAAACACCTGGGGGAAATGTTGAGGCAAAAAGAATTTATAAGAATCTTCCTATCCTAATCTGTGGAAAGAACATACTTGAAAACCTTATTGTTCTACCTCTAGTAGATTTTGATGTTATCCTGGGTATGGATTGGACCTCTATTTACCATGCTAAGATTGACTGTAGAGCTAAAGATTTTTTTTTTCAGAAAGACATTCAGTTTGTGTACAAGAATGAACCCTTACTGTTGATAACTTATCAAGAGGCTGCAAAACTTGTAAAAAATGGAAATAAATGTTATCTTGCACATATTGTTGAAAATAAGGGAACTGTTCAGATTAATGATGTGCTAGTGGTAAATGAGTATCCTGATGTTATTCCTGATGAGTTTCCTGGAATAATACCAGATCGGGAAGTTGAACTTACTGTTTACTTAGTTCTTGATGCTAAGCCAATTTCAAAACCCCCTTATCGAATGGCTCAAATTGAACTTTTAGAGTCGAAGGAGAAATTTCAAGATTTACTAGAGAAACGTTTTATTCGACCTAGCACATCACAATGGGGTGCTCCTGTTTTATTTGTTAAAAAGAAAGATGGTTCTATGAGACTTTGCATTGATTATAGTGCCCTGAATAACATCACTATTAAGAACAAATATACATTTCCTCAGATCGATGATTTGTTTGATTAGCTCCAGGGAGCTCAATTTTTTTCAAAGATTGACCTGAGATCGGGGTACCATCAGCTGAATGTAAAGGAAGCAGATGTTCTGAAGACTACATTTCGTACAAGATATGGCCATGATGAATTTGTAGTAATGACTTTTGGTCTAACCGATGCACCTGCTGTATTCATGGACTTAATGTATAGAATTTTCCCTGAGTTCTTGGATAAGTTTGTAGTGGTTTTCATTGATGATATATTGGTGTTTTCAAAAAACAAAAAGAAGCATGAAAGACATTTAAGGGTTATTTTTCAAACCTTAAAAGAAAATAAATTCGATGGGAAATTCATAATGTGTGAGTTTTGGTTGCAACAAATTTCTTTCCTTGGTCACATTGTTTCAAAATATGGCATAACTATTGATCCTGCTAAAACAAAAGTTGTTGAAGAATGTCCAAGACACACAAATGTAACAGAGATTCGTAGTTTCCTAGGTTTGGCAGGCTATTACCAAAGTTTTGTTAGAAATTTTTCACGGTTATCTAGTCCAATGACTAAGCTAACTCGGAATGGTGTTAAGTATATCTGGACAAAAGAATGTCATGATTGTTTTCAGGAACTGAAAAGAAGATTGGTGAATGCTCCAGTTTTGGAACTACCTTCCAGGAATGGTGAGTTTGTTCTCTACAGTGACACTTCATTGAAAGGACTTGGTTGCGTCTTAATGCAGAATGATCTGGTAATTGCTTATGCTTCACGACAGTTGAAAACTCATGAGGTAAATTACCCTACACATGATTTGGAATTAGCTGCTATTGTTTTTGCTTTAAAAATTTGGAGGCATCATTTGTATGGAGTAAAGTGTGAAATATATACCGATCACAAAAGTTTAAATTATATATTCACTCAGAATGAACTGAACTTGAGACATAGGATATGGCTAGAATTAATCAAGGATTATGATTGTAAAATCATTACCATCTGGGAAAAGCAAATAAAGTGGCTGATGCTTTGAGTCAAAAAAGTAATGCTTCATTAACAATGCTGTGTTTGGAATGGTATCCTTTGGTTTTTGATTTGATGAACTTTGGGATGGAACTTTTTTCTGTAGGAAGTAATTCTGTTTTGTTTCAGGTATCAGTGACATCTTCTCTATCAGACAGAATCAAGCAAGCACAGAAGCAAGACATTGAGTTGTAGAAAAAGGTAGAGCTGGTTCAGAAGGGTAAGTTTCCTGAATTAAACCTTGATAATGATTCTGTTTTGAGGTTTTGGAAGAGATTATGTGTGCCTTGTGATTCACAGTTGAAGAATGAGTTGTTATGTGAGGCTCATAGTTCCCCGTTTTCAGTTCATCCTGGCAGTACTAAGATGTACAGAGATCTGCGGGAGTATTACTGGTGGGATGGAATGAAAAGAGATATTGCTAATTTTACTGTGAAGTGTTTGACATGTCAATAGGTTAAAGCAGAGTGGCAGTTACCGAATCGGATGCTTCAGCCATTACCAGTGCCAGAGTGGAAATGGAAAAATATATCAATGGACTTTGTTGTGGGATTACTGAGGACATCTCGAGGTTTACTTCTATCTTTTGGAAAGGTCTTCAGAAGTTGTTGGTTTCTGAATTAAATTTTAGT
Source organism: Viscum album (assembly GCA_963277665.1). NCBI lineage: Eukaryota > Viridiplantae > Streptophyta > Magnoliopsida > Santalales > Viscaceae > Viscum > Viscum album. The sequence continues at coordinate 766,949,692 of OY728136.1, forward strand.
ACATCTTTTCATCCGCAATCAGATGGGCAGTCAGAACAAACAATTCATACCTTGGGGGATATGCTACGAGCTTGTTCTGTGGATTATCAGGGATGTTGGGACCAACATCATTCTTTGGTTGAGTTTTCATATAATAACAGTTTTATTCTAGTATACAGATGGCACCGTTTGAGGAATTATATGGGAAGCGGTGTAGAACTACAGCTTTTTGGGATGAAGTGGGTGAAAGGAAGCTGATGGGACCAGAATTGGTAGAAGAGATGGCATAAAAAGTTTAGTTGATTCAGAAACACATGAGAACACCTCGGAGTAGACAGAAAAGTTATGCGGATAACCGGAGGAAGGATCTATCTTTCAAGGTAGGTGATCATGTTTTTCTCAAGGTTTCTCCATGGAAAAGTGTGATGCGATTTGGTAAGAAAGGAAAGATGAGTCCAAGGTTAATTGGACCATAAGAAATTATGGAGAGAATTGGATCAATTGCATACAGAGTGGCATTACCTCTGAGTTTATCTCAGGTACACAATATTTATCATGTTTCGATGTTGAGGAAGTATATGCCAGATCCATCTCATGTTTTGAGTCCAGAGGTAGTTCAGTTGGAAGAGAACCGATCTTATGAAGAACAACCGTTCCGGATTCTTGACCGAAGAGAGCAAGTGTTGAAAAATAAGGTAATTCACTAGGTAAAGGTTTTGTGGAAAAACCATATGGTTAAAGAGGCAACGTGGGAATCTGAAAATGGTATGAGGGATAAATACCCCCACTTATTATGATAAGTTAATAAAATTGAGAGGATGCATTTTTCTAAAGGGGGGAAGGATGTAACATCCCAATTAAGTAATGAATAATCGATATTTTTATCTATGACAATTAGTGAATTAGATAGTGTTTCATAGTCTTAAAATGAGAATAAATCCAATCTTAAGCATGGAATACACTAATATTTTTAAAAGATTGGTTTACTGCCTTTTGATGGAAATCCATTTTTAAATCTATATTTTGACAATTTAATAAGCTAATTTTGTCAAAATAAAATTATTCATTATGCTTGGGACATCAAAAATTAACATTGTGTGTTTTTTGGTATTTTTCTGATAAAGTTCATTTTTTAATGAATAGTGAAAAATGTTGCATTTTAATTCAAAACCCCTTTTTAATATAATTTATTTATATGATTATATTATCTTTTGAATTGGTTTTGAAGTGAAATTAGAATATATTTTTACCATTTAATCCAATGGTGGTCATTGGAATCAATTTCACTTTGAAATTGGACTTAAACTGGTGTCAATCTTTTGATACTTATTGTTTCATAAAAACACGCTATTTGTCACGATAGCGGGAATTAATTATTTAATTAATTAATTTAAATTATATGATTTGAATTTTTTAAAATAGACATCATTTTTGAATTCAGAATATGAAATATATCTTAGGGTGAAGTTTTGGTATTTTTCTGAAAAACTTCAATTTTTGATGAATAAGGAATCCACTAAGTGGTACTTAAAAAACCAATTTTTCGTTTAAATGAAATTTTACCACCTCTGTGTTTTGAATTTCAAAAATCTGACATACATGATTGTCATTAAGAAGTAAAATTTGGTTCAAAGGGATTAAAATAATTTTTTTGGTGAATAGTAACTTATTACGTTTTTAATCGCAATTAGAGGTAATTAGTGTAATTTAAGGTAAAAATATTGTTGTAATAATATGAAATGAACATGACACTTGCCCTAACCTCATTGGATGTGTCATGGATGGCCCCGAAAATCCATGGGTAGACTTGGGGTCCCCATGAAGCCACTTTGGTTGGAAAAGGACATTAATAACTTTTTATTTATAGTTAAAATAAAAATGTCACAAACATGAGTTGGTTTACTAAATCAATTTTTACATGGGGTTATAAAAATAAGATATTTTGTCACGACCCGTCCTCAGGGCCCGTGCCGTGACTACCCCAAGCCCACCTTCCATAGGCCAGGGGCTGGCGACTAGCACTAAAGGTGTAAAACCAGATAACAGGGAAGGCATTGCCTTTATAAAAGAAAACGAGCACCACAGAGTAAGCAAGCGGAAAAAGTAAACACTAAGTAAAAACAGAGTACAACTGAAGTGCAGAAAATTAAATGGGCCAGTATACAAACCCAACTGAAAGTAAAGTATAACTCAAAAGGGAAAACAGTAACTGTAAAGTAAAAGCCGCTACACCGAGCTGTCCACTGAAAATCCCACCAGAAGGGTGGGTACAGATAGCTCCAATGCTCCTCGGGTCCCGCCGTCCGGTCCGAGCACGTCCCGCCTAGTGGTCCACCTCCAGGTACCGTTCTGCTCTGCAAGCCTCAGCCACGATCAACGTTGTCCGTCGTCTGCAACCAACACAACGTAGTGCGGGCATAGCCCGTGCAGGGGTGAGTATAACGATACTCAGTAGGGACCCTGAAACCCTCAAGGTCGCACTAAAACCAACAAGGATAACCACAAGAATATCTCAACCGATAACCTCTACTTAGGTATATGCCCATTGTTGGGAAAAAATCCCTCAAGGTAACATTGCAGTGTTTTTGGTTGATTGTGTTTGTTGACAAAGCAGGCTTTCATGGATATTTGTCGAGTTCCCAAGATGTTGTTGACAATCATTGTTGACAAAGAACGATGACAAAGGAAAAGGACGATCTGGAGGCGGTACAAAAGAGCAGTACAAGGTGGCACCGTTTCCCAGTGTTTGCCAAATTTTTGGGGTCCAAAATTTGGAGTTTGGTGAGCATCGCGAAAAGAGGATTTCCATGAAGAGCATAATTTAATATGGAAAAGGCATGAATTTCGCGAAGATAGGATGCATGGTTTGGAAATCACAAAGACCAGAAGAATGGAGGTGGTGATGCTTCGCGATTACGTCAAGCTTCGCGAACGGTAGATGCTGAAGCGCATCGCGGCGGAGAAGAGCTTTGTGAGAGAGCTTCACGGCGAAGGCACGAAGGAATGTTGGGCTTCGTGAGGGAGCTTCGCGGAGAAGGCGCGAGCCGCGAAGGTAAGTTGACGGTGATTCATCGCGACTACGTTAAGCTCCGCGAACGGAAGTTTGCCGTGGAGCTTCGCGATTTGGACAGAATTCCGGCAGAAACTTTGGAGCTTCGCAATTTGAGATGACGTGGCGTTGACTTCGCGCGGAAAGTACGAGGATCGGTGGAATCACCTATAAATAGAGGCCGACCCCTTCGAGCGAAGCAGAGAGAGAATTTTTAGAGAAGATCCATTTCTCTCGGTTCGCGGAGGTGGTTCGTGGAGGCAGTGTGCTTCGCGAAAGAAGGAGCTTCGCGGCGGCTATTGTAGCTCCGCGAAAGGTGTGTGCTCCGAGTTGGCTCAGTGAGCTTTGCGAGATAAGTTACTTTGCAACGAGTTGAGCTTCGCGGGGGTTCTTCGCGAGTGAGCTTCGCGAAAAGGCAGGAGCTTCGCGAAGGCTTGGTTGAGCTTCGCGAAATTGGGAGCCTCGCATTGTAGGGTGCTTTGCGAAGGTCTTTCCAAAGGTTGTTTTCCCAGTGGATAGTGGCAAAGGGGTATTCATCTACGGGTGAAAGTTGAACTTCAACAGAGCATCTACATAAAGAGAAAGATGCATTCCTTAATGGAAATGAAGAGACCTACAGGTCTATAAACTGTGAGTGAATCCCTTCTGGAGCAGTGAGCTTAGGAAGAGGAAGAAGGTGATCCTCTCCACCGACAGTGAGCCAGAGAGAGAGAAACAGGGAGTGACCCTTGGGAAAGCAGTGAGCTGACCCTAAACCTTGTATAGGCAGTGAGCCTGGGCATAGAAGTGATCTAGCCCGAACATTTTAATCCACAGCTAGTGAAGTCTAGTGGAATTTGGTACGAACCGGCAACTTGTCGGCGTATGATCCTTGGACGTAGCCCTTAGCGGTGAACCAAGTAAAAATCTCTGTGTCTGCCTGCTTACTTTCTTGCATTGCATTCAAAGCATCATCATCAGGTAAAGGAGACAAGTGATCACAGTAACCACACAAGTGCAAACAAAGTGACCCTTTTAACAAAGAGGTCAAGATCCAGTGGGGAAGGAATAACTTTGAAAAAGAATATCCATACCCTGATTCACCCCCCCCCCCTCTCAGGGTATATAGGCCCCTATTGGCCCTAACAATTGGTATCAGAGGGATAGGTTGCTTTTATCAGATTTGTTTGCTTCAACTTAGTGTAGTCGATCTGTGTGGTTGAAGATACATTTTTCTATTATCTCTCAATCTTCCATGGGAAAAGGAAAAGCATCAAAGAAGAACCAGAAGTCAGGTAAATTCCCTCAGTGTGGAAGTGTTTTCGGAAAATGTGTGATTCAACTAAAAGAATCAAACAGCTTACTGAAGGAAGGTCTGGATGAATCTGATAGGGAAAATATTGATTCACTCAATCATGATGTTGGAATGAGTGAAGTACATGAGCATCAGAGTGATGCTGAAACAGAAGAAGAAATTGAAGGAAGAATAGATATGCGAGCTGAGTTGGAGGCTGCTCTTGAGGAGATAGATGTTTGGAGAGAAAAAACAAAGAAATCCAACAAAGTTGTTCATGATGCCAAACTCTATATGCAGCAGTTGGAAGAAGAGAAGTCTGAGTTTATGAGAGAAATTGAGAAACTCAAGTTATCCACATGAGAGAACTCAGAATCAGTTAGTGAGTATATGATTAAGATTGAAGAACAGAAAAGGGAGATCGATGTCTTGAATAGAAAAGTGAAAGATCAATTCAAAAGCATCGAAGAACCGAATATTCCAAGTGACGTTGGAAACACTGAAGAAGCCAAATCTAAAGATATCCGGATCAAGGGATTGGAGATTGAGGTCAACAAGCTAAATGGATTAAATCAAAGGCTTATTGATATAGTTACTGACCTAACAGAGAAGAATGATTCACATGCTGAAGAGCTGCAGAAGATGGCTAGAATGAAAGGAAAACAAAAGGCTGGTGATTATGAAGAGAGTCAAAAGTCAGATGAAGCACAGAATCTTAAAGCCATAAATAATGATCTAGCAGCACAGTTGTCTGCAGAAGTTCAGAAAAATCAAAGGCTACAACAAGAGAATGCATGTTGCTCTGACTCTGTTGCTCAAGAAAAATTGAAGGTAAAGGAGAAAAATGACATGGTTGATAAGCTGAAGCATGAACTAGAATATGAGGTAAGTAGAGGGAAGCTTCTCAAGGAAAAACATGATGTCCAACTTGAATCAAGGTATATGAAGATTCAAAAGTTGGTAGAAGAGCTAGAATCAGTCAAGCAGGAAATAGAGAAGTCTAAATCCAATGATAAGCCCAAGTTGAAGGATGCACTACACTTGCTATTTGATCACCCTTCAACAAGTGATGATAAAATGAAGAAGAGATATGTTGTTTCTGAAGAGAAACAACATAATATTTTCTCAGCTCAAAGACCAGAATGTTTTGGAAAAGCTGGTATTGGATATGATAATCCAACTTCTATGGATGATATGAAAAATGCAGTGAAAAATTACAAAGGTAAGAAAAATCCTGTAGGTGCTGGAGATAGGCCTGTGAGGATAATTTCAAGGAGTGATGATATGTGCTATTTCTGCGGAGTTCATGGCCACACATCAAGATTCTCTACAGAGGCTCTGGAGTACATTTCAGGCTGTGAAAAGAGAAACATTAATAAATACGAGAACATGAATAAGAATCATGAGAAATTAGAAAGAAGAGCTTCTCAGAGGAAAGCATATATTAGATGCTATTACTGCGGAAGAATGGGACACACCATGAGCATGTGTCAGGAAGCTCAGTAGAACAATATCAGAGGAAGAACTCAAGGTGCATCAACATCTCAGCAGAGAGATGATAAAATGAGGTATGCCTTTGAGGGAAAATGTTTTATATGTTCTCAGTATGGGCACATGGCGAGACATTGCAGTAAGAAGAAAGTAGGAAATGGAAAGGAACAAGAAAAGAGATCTCTACTACTGGAAGTGTACAAGAAAGAAGCCTGTACTGGGAGACAAAGTGGTAAGGAGAAGAATAGGCTTCGAGCCTCGGGGAAATCACATGGAGCTGAACGAAAGGTGTATCAGTCACCTCCTCTGTCATACTCACAACAGCTCTCAAGGAGAGAATGTGAGCAAACCTGGAAGATTAAGGGTAGATCTACTCCAGTAGTGATAAAGGAGAATGGACGTTCAATGGAGGACCCACCACCAATGAAAAATAGGTTGGTGACCCATAAATCTGATAAAAGGCAGATAAGAAAAGAATGCATCGAAAAATCCTCATGCCGTGTTTCTCAGCGAGAAGTGAAGGAAAGAGGAAGACCCCTAAGATGGGAGAAGAATAAATGGAAGATTCCAAATAGAGAGGTTTCTACTCAGAGAAATAATCAAGGAAAATGGAATTTTGTAAGAACATCAAAGATAGAGCTATGTACTAGTGGTTTTAAACCTCAAATGGTGAGAAAGGCCAAGCCTACCAAACATACCTTTCTGAAAAAGACTCAGCATTCAGGTAATGAAAGCTTAGTCATATGGCCAGAGCAGTTGATGTTGGCCGGGCAGCTGGAGGAAGCTCGAAAGGAATGTGATGCGCTCCACGAAAGAATCAAAGGGTTGACCCATCAGGATCAACCACTATCCTCATCTTGAGGATTCATGAAACGATCCCCTCTCCCTATGTATATAAATTCTATTAACTGATGATTGATTTGTTTCAGGTTTTAGGGAGATACGATACAAGGGGAAGTGGCATCTAAGGATGCGAAGTGGAGAAGTGATATGCTCTAGAGTTTCAATTTATTCAAATCAGGTAGCAGAATTGAAAATGAAAGGGAGAAACTGAGCACAATTAGAAGTGATTGTGTTATTAGCTTTATCTCTTGTTTCCTACACCGAGTTCCAACTCAGTAGTCTTAGAGATTTGGTTAATGGCTCGATGCTGAGTGCCAGATTAGTATAAATGGTGCATGTGGAGAAGAATGGTTATGGGTCTCTACCGTTGGACCTAACAGATAGAAGTGTTGTGTAACATAGGGGGAGCATTCAATATCCAAATCAGATTCAAGAGTCATCAATGCAATAATTGGATGACTCAGCTTAGGTGTTTCCTATTGAGGGAAGAAAGAAACACAGGGAGAAGCAGCAGTAACAATGTATTTCATGCTTATCTATTTGCTCTAACAATATGGTATCAGCTGACTGTTTTCAGGATACCAAGAAGCTGCGAGAAGTAGTTGAAAAGAATGATGCCACTGAAAAAGGAGTCAGTGAACAAATTCCTGACGAAAGTGATGAGGAAGTAACACAGGGAGAGAAGAAGTTGCTGATAATGATTCAGAAGAAGACACCGATGATGAGTCATTTGCACCGGTTGCAAGACTGGAGACAATAAGATTATTCCTAGCCATCGCAGTGCAAAGAAAGTTCAAAGTATTCTAGATGGACATCAAATCAGAATTCTTGAATGGGATTATGGAGGAAGAAGTGCATATCGAGCAGCCAAATGGTTTTCTCATTCATAAAGATGAGAATAAGAATCTGTGATTCAAATGAAGCATAGTGAAGGTGTCTTTCAGAAATATGAAAAGAAGGTTCTGATGCGAGATATCAAAGAAATCCCAAAGAAAGTCACATGCTTGCAGTGAAAAGAATAATTTGGTATATAATGAGCACAGTGGACTTCGGCTTGATATATAATGGAAAATATCAGTTGGAATTATTGGGATATACTGATGCAGATTGAGCCGGTTCAGCGGATGACAGGAAGTTAACGTCAGGAGGTGCTTTTGATCTTGGTGGACTTTGTGTTTCTTGGATAAGAAAGAAGAAATATTGCATTTCATTGAGCACCGCAGAAGCTGAGTATATTGCGGCCACTCAAGCATGCACACAGTTATTGTGGATGAAGCAGCAGCTTGAAGATATGGGAGTTGACGTGAAGTCTCCGATCGGAATCCAGTGCGATAACTCAAGTGCTATAAATCTCAGCAAAAATCCCATCCATCACTCTAGGACAAAGAACATTGAGATAAAGTATCATTTTATCAAGGAGAAAGTTGAGCAGGGGATCTTGAAGTTGGAGTATGTGCCTACAGAGCTACAGGTTGCAGACATTCTGACAAAGGCCTTACCCAAGGAAGCTTTTGAGAGGCATCGACTGGCTCTGGGAGTTCAGTCGATTCCCCACACTTGAAATAGTGTGGATATGGGACCATCCCCCCCTCTCCCCGAGGTATGGTGTGTTTTCTCTACTGTGCTAATGTGTTCTCTACTATGTTATAAACTACAAAGGACTGTCCTTTGGGTTCGTTGACAAAGGGGGAAAAAATAGTGTTTGTTAAAAGGGGAGAAAATAGTGACTGGGAGACAGTGTGGAGATTTGATAAATCATAATTGATACGGGGAGAAGCTGACAGGTGGAGCAGCCAGAAAGGGGGAGCAATGAGAAAGGGGGAGTTTTTAAATCTGACGATGCTAGAAGTGATCGTTCAAAGCATAGAAATCACGACAGCTGAGGATCGTGATAAAAGCAGAACAATGATGTTGGAATGGTGTGAGACGGTGTCCAGCTATCAACAATTGGTATCAAATTTGAATTCACCAATTGCTATCATTGTGGTTCAACAACTGGTTTTATTTTAACAATTGGTATCAGGGTGTAATCGACAATTGGGGTCTAACATGAAGTGATTCATTGATGAACTTTTCATACTACTCTTGTTTCTCACGCCGGGCATTGCTCTTGTGGGCTTAGAGTACGTGTTAAGTGAATCCTTGAACACTATCAGAATCGCAGGGGGCGAATGGTGGTAGCGGCTAGAAGAAGACTCATTGAGGTATCAAAGTGAAGAAAATCATCCTGAGCAGAATTGTGAAGAGTTGTCAACAAACCCAAAGGGGGAGATTGTTGGGAAAAAATCCCTCAAGGTAACATTGCAGTGTTTTTGGTTGATTGTGTTTGTTGACAAAGAAAGCTTTCATGGATATTTGTCGAGTTCCCAAGATGTTGTTGACAATAATTGTTGACAAAGAACGATGACAATGGAAAAGGACGATCTGGAGGTGGTAAAAAAGAGCAGTACAAGGTGGCGTCGTTTCCCAGTGTTTGCCAAATATTTGGGGTCCAAAATTTGGAGTTTGGTGAGCATCACAAAAAGAGTATTTCCATGAAGAGCATAATTTAATATGGCAAAGGCATGAATTTCTCGAAGATAGGATGCATGGTTTGGAAATCGCAAAGACCAGAAAAATGGAGGCGGTGATGCTTCACGATTACGTCAAGCTTCGCGAATGGCAGATGCTGAAGCGCATCGCGGCGGAGAAGAGCTTTGTGAGAGAGCTTCGCGGCGAAGGCGCGAATGAATGTTGGGCTTCGCGAGGGAGCTTCACGGCGAAGGTGCGATCCACGAAGGTAAGTTAACGGTGATTCATCGCGACTACGTCAAGCTCTGCGAACGGAAGTTTGCCGTGGAGCTTCGCGATTTGGACAGAATTCCGGCAGAAACTTTGGAGCTTCGCGATTTGAGATGACGTGGCGTTGACTTCCCGCGGAAAGTACGAGGGTCGGTGTAATCGCCTATAAATAGAGGCCGACCACTTCGAGCGAAGCAGAGAGAGAATTTTCAGAGAAGATCCATTGCTCTCGGTTCGCGGAGGTGGTTCGCGGAGGCAGTGTTCTTAGCGAAAGAAGGAGCTTTGCGGCGGCTATTGTAGCTCCGCGAAAGGTGTGTGCTCCGCGTTGGCTCAGTGAGCTTCGCGAGATAAGTTGCATTGAAACGAGTTGAGCTTCGCGGGGGTTCTTCGCGAGTGAGCTTCGCGAGTGAGCTTCGCGAAAAGGCAGGAGCTTCGCGAAGGCTTGGTTGAGCTTCGCGAAATTGGGAGCCTCGCATTGTAGGGTTCTTTGCGAAGGTCTTTCCAAAGGTTGTTTTCCCAGTGGATAGTGGCAAAGGGGTATTCATCTACGGGTGAAAGTTGAACTTCAACAGAGCATCTACATAAAGAGAAATATGCATTCCTTAATGGAAATGAAGAGACCTACATGTCTATAAACTGTGAGTGAATCCCTTCTGGAGCAGTGAGCTTAGGAAGAGGAAGAAGGTGATCCTCTCCACCGGCAGTGAGCCAGAGAGAGAGAAACAGGGAGTGACCCTTGGGAAAGCAGTGAGCTGACCCTAAACCTTGTATAAGCAGTGAGCCTGGGCATAGAAGTGATCTAGCCCGAACATTGTAATCCACAGCTAGTGAAGTCTAGTGGAATTTGGTACGAACCGGCAACTTGTCGGCGTATGCTCTTTGGACGTAGCCCTTAGCGGTGAACCAAGTAAAAATCTTTGTGTCTGCCTGCTTACTTTCCTGCATTGCATTCAAAGCACCATCATCAGGTAAAGGAGACAAGTGATCACAGTAACCACACAAGTGCAAACAAAGTGACCCTTTTAACAAAGAGGTCAAGATCCAGTGGGGCAGGAATAACTTTGAAAAAGAATATCCATACCCTGATTCACCCCCCTCTCTTAGGGTATATAGGCCTCTATTGGCCATATCACCCATACATATACCTAAGTTATCATGTAACCCATCTCAATCATGAGGAAACACAAGGATCCTGAAATCAATGGATAACCACTACCCAGGTATATGCCCATACATATATCTAAGTTATCAAGTGACCCATCTCAATCATGAGGAAACACAAAGGTCAAAAAGTCTCAGCTCAAACCAGGATTTTCATTATTGAAACCATAACTGCTGAAGAGCTCCGTCTCTAGAGTGTACAGTGGTCCTGTCCCGACTCCGAGGTACTGCTCACTAACCTAAGACTGCTGAGGTACTCCTCCTGTCGAGTACCGCGGGCCAGCCACCCAAACACAGTAGTGCTTCCCGCCGAGGTATGTCACCCAAACACAGTAGTGCACACCCCCTAGTAGCCTGCAGAGGTACTCTCCGGACGAGTACCGTGGGTCTGCACTATCACACATGTAGTGCTCCGTCCGCCATGGGTCTGCACCCAAACAAAGTAGTGCTCCGTCCACTGGGCTAGTCGACTCACTCCAAGTCGAGTCGGTCAAGCAGTCGTCAGGTCTCAGTCGGTTACACGGTCTCCGTACTCCGCACGCTGGTCTCTGGGAGGGTCCTCTCCACAAGCTGCAAGTCGATACTCCAAGTATCTCAAGGTCCCATGAAGAAGTATCTCAAAGGACCACCTCATCACAGGGGTCTCAACGCAACAGACGGCGCGTCGATCGGACGCCCGGTCTGTGAGTTATTAGCCTTTTCGTCCCAGGGGCCCGGTTGGTTTCGTGAGCAAACCAAATCCAGCTGTATCTCAACTGTACCCCGATCACTCATAGGGTATACTCATAGGGACCTTTTTTCAACGTGATCGTCAATGCCGCTGACGGTTCGTCAAACGGACGTCCTGTCTGAAAGTTATCAGCTTTTCCGTTCCAGGGGCCCGGATGGATTTCGGGTGCGATCCAACCCGGCCACTACCAACTGTATCCAAAACTGGGGCGAAGGATGCCAAAAGTTCCGTATCGTCAACAGGAACTCAACGCAACAGACGGCGCGTCAATCGGACGCCCGGTCTGAGAGTTATTGTCTTTTTCGTCCTAGGGGCCCGTTTGGTTTTTAAGGCAAAACCAACCCGACCGTACTCCACCTGCACCCAAACCCTGGGCGGAGTGAGCCAAAAGATCCGTCTCACTAAGAGGAAACTAACAAAGCTGATGGTACGTCAATCGGACGTCCGTAGCTCAAGATATGAGCATTTCCGCTCCGAGGGCCCGATTGGTTTCGTGTACGAACCAACCTGGCCGAACCCAAAGTATTCCGAAACCTTGAGTGAGATAGCCTGAAAAGACTGTCTCGCTCCAAGGATTTCGTTGTCGCTGACGGCGAGTCGTTTGGAGGCCCGTAGCTCAAGTTACGGGTGTTTGAACGAAAGTCGTCCGAAGACGGGGGGTCCGGGCCCGGGCCGACCCCGCCCGACCCCCCCCCCCCCTTGGTTGGCCCGAACCGGGTCGGGTCCGACCCGGTTGGCCCGGCCCGGCCCGGCCAGAGCCGGTCCGGCTCGGCTCGCCCGAGCGGCTGAGCGGCCGACGCGGGGGAAAGCTCCCGCCACGCGTGACACCCCCGCGGCACCCGCGGGGTGTCGGCCAGACAGCCGGACGCACCGCGTGACAACCCCGCGGCACCCGCGGGGTGTCTCCCTGGACACCCGCGGGGTGTCACCCTGGACACCCGCGGCACCCCGCGGGGTGTCGCCCTGGACACCCGCGGGGTGCCGCCGCCTCCGGCAGCCGGCGCCGCCGCGCCGGCGACCCGTGCCACCACCGGCTTCTACGGGCCGCCGGAGTCGCTCCGGTGGCCCGTTTTCCCTCCCGTCTGCGTCGTTGTTCCTCCCGGGTTTCGTTCTTTACTGCGGGATCATCAAACATCCGTTGCGGCACGTTCCGTCGTCGCCCGCCAATCCGCAAAACACGAAGAACGGTGGAGGGTTGTCGGGCCGTGTTCGTTTGACCCGCACCCTCCGCGTTAGATAAAAGCAACGGGAGAAATTAAAGTTCAACACATGAACGCATATCCGAAACAATTTTTTAATGAAATAAAATTGTTTCATAAAAACGGGTTCCTTATTTGAACGGAAACAACAATTTTAATAATTTTAAAATTGTTCACAAATCCAGTTCTTTAACTTTTTAAAGAAACAATTACGGGAATATAAAATAAAAGGGGGTAATTCCCAAAATAAATCCCTACCTCACCGTCGCTGACGGATGCGAGGTTGTCGCGGAATTGACCGTCGCAGAAGGAGGTGATCGTCACACCGCGGAAGGGCGTCGCGTCGACGATATCCGAGGACCAAGAACATACGGATTTAATTAATAATAATTAAATCCATGTTGTTGTTGAAATCCAAAAAGAAAATAAAAAGAAGCGCAACCCCCCTACCTTGGTTGTTGTCGATCGAAGGCTGTCGCGGGGTTGGATCGTCGCGGAAGAAGCGTCGCGACGGGAGATCTGTTGGCGTCGCGGTACAAGGCTTCGCATCGTCGATCTCCGCAGGTTTGGCGTTCTTCGCGTTCTTCGCGTTCATCGCCGAAGAAGAACGCTTTCCTCCAAATCCTCTCCACGCCAAAAGTTTCAACCCAAAATAAAATAAGCTTAAGCCTTATTTTATTTACCCAACTAAACATTTGAATTTCAAAAGATAAGAAAAGAACCATTAATTTGTAGAATTAATTCAACGAAAGAAACAGCTCATTTAATTTACGAAATAAACCGCCCAATTAAATTCTCTGTTAATAATTTAAGAAAACGCGTCAGTTGACTTTCATAAAGACGGGTTTTCACAGGTGCGTTACTTAGTGGAAAGAAACAGCGGGGCTCGTGCGGGCACCACCTCACAAATATCCTACCAAGAGGGTAAGATATTTCTGGATAGTACCCTATCCGGTTCAAATCAGTTTATGCCGCTTTTAAGTGGCTTCAAGTGGCTTCCAAGTGGCTTAGGTGAAATAAAATAAAGTTGTCGTAAAATTATTTTATTTCTTAACTTTAAGCCCGAAAATTAAAAACCACACCCGAGCAAACGCAACTCCGGAAGAGGCATTTCTAAGCAAATACTGGTGCTGCGATTCTATCAGTGCCCTCAGAATTCAATTCCGAGCACCGGTTCAAAAGTTAGAGAAACCCGCTTGTCCATTCACTGAACATACCTGAGCCAAACTTCAGAAATTGATTCCGGGCACACCGGGCCTTGGAATCAGGCGCCGTCAGAAACTGTATTCTTGTAAAATTTCAAAGAAAATTAAGAAAAGAAAAAAAAATTCCTCGGAATTTACAGGTCTTTACATTACTCCCACCACAGGGCTTTACGTCCCCGTAAAGCTTCACCACAAACTTAGGGAAACAAAGCAGTACTAAGCACGCATCTGAGCCTTCCGCTCCCATGTGCTCACATGGAGGTTCCCGCGCTGCCAAAGAAAGTGCACAAGAGGAATCGACCATCCTCCTAGGATCCGCTCCTGTCGATCCTCAATCCCCACAGGAACCTCCGTATAAGACACTCATCGCCACCGTCTAGCTCATCATGGTCGATGATATGCGAAGGGGTCGAGCACGTATCTCCTCAGTTGGGATACGTGGAAAACGTCGTGAACCTAGTGAAACTGAAGTGGATGGGCCAAGCGGTAAACCACCTCGCCTACCCAGCTGAGGACCTAGAATGGTCCGTTGAACCACAGAGATAACTTGCCTCCCAGGCCACATCTCCGTAAACCTCGTCGAGGTGAGACCCGTAAGAAGACGTGGTCGTCATCCTCGAACTTCAGAGGTATCCATTTCTGTTAAAACTGAAACTCAAAATGACTGCTGCTATGAGGATAAGGTTGACCGACTCAAGAGTGATCGGTCGCACCCTCCTGTGCAAGAGTTACCCTGCACTGCCTGGGGGTTCCTTTTCCGCCGACCAAGGAAAACCCATCCCAACGTTTGCCTAAAACCGTCAATTTGAGTATGAACAGTTATTGCCCATTCCATACTCAAACTAACGTCGTAAGGCCTCGATGCTGCCACCAAGAGATTCCAACCAGAACTCTCGCCTAGAGGGTCTGACCACACCGTCGGCGAAAGTGTGATTATCGAGTCTCATCCTAAGGTATCTCCAGACGTGAGGGTCAAGTCCACGGCTTACCAGAAACTCTAGGTCTGGAACAAGATTTGTGGAAGCGAGGAATGATTCATATCGACCTCTGTTACTACAGCAGCTAGTAGTGGACATAGACTGTCCCTTGAATCATTTCTAGAGCCATTGGGTCACACTCCTTGACCGCATGCAGCCGCACTCTTCCTCCGCCCTCCAGCTCCCTGAGCTTGGCAGGAATAACTAAGGCGGGTGGTTGTAGCATGTTAAGATGTACACCACCTCATGCTGCTCTCCTAGCTTTGCCTCCACGTCTGCCATTTCGTAGACTCATCTCTATTTAAAGCTACCTCTTCTTGAAACATTTATCACGCCCGAGTCTCTATGACTGGCACCGGTTCCTTGTTTCTTACTGCACTGTGCAGTCTTCATCCGCTCCTGGATGAACTGCACCTCCTTTAGTCTCACAAGAGCTGCTATGATTTCTTCTTTGCCGATAAGAGAAATCTGGTCTCATCCCCTGGATGAACCACATTCGTTGCCTAATACAGTCAATCCTGACACAAATGATGCATTCATGCCATGGATGATGTCGTAAGGCCTCGACGCAACTACTAATAGATCCATCTGTCACTCTCGCCTCCAAGGGTCGAGTCACACTGTTGGCATCAGTGTGAGGTCACTGGGTCTCCTCCAGTAGGAATTTTGAGATGAGGGTCAAGTCAACAGTCTTAACCAGGACCACTTAGTAACATCACAAAAGAGGACAGGAAAGCAAACATCACAAGATAAGTGTCTTTATTTTATTGCAGCTCATAGTACAAAGACACAAAAACAACATCAACATGGAACTAGAAGTACAAGAGACGTATCCACTACTTCTGCTCCTGTCCACCTGCTCCAGGAGCTCTACTTCCTTGTCCACTGCTCTACTGTTGCTCAAGCATTCGTCACTGCCTCTGCCTCGGTGGCTCCTCAAAAGCCTATGGATCAACTGTATGAGGAGTCGGACAGTCACGTGCCAGGTTCCCCTTTCCACCGCACGAGTAACACAGTCTGCTTCTGGCACGCCTGGCTCTGACCCCACCCCGGGTGCCCCGCACCACCGGTCCTAAAACCCGAGATCGCCCAACTACTGGTCTGGTTTTCCTAGACCTCTGCATCATCTGTCTACTGCCCACATATGACTCGGCTTCTGATCGAAAAACACGCGGCAAAGGCAGCAGCTCCTGAACACGCTCAGGGTGTAGAGCTACTGGCACAAACTCCACCCTGAAGAAGGTCTCGAAGTCTTACCATGTGAAAGCCATCCCATCGCAAAACTGGAACAAGTGGCTCCACCACCTGCCTGCTGCTGCCTGAGGAAGGATGGCATCAAAGGTCGCCATGAAGTCCGATGGCGTCCCCACTAGCCTGAAGACTCCCACCACAGCCTCCAGCCAATCCTCAGCCGCCTGCGGGTCCGTCTCTCCCCCGAACCTGGGTGGCCTCTGGCGCTGGAACTCATGCAGTGCGCTCATGTAGCAGGCATCGCCTACTGCTGGGGCTGGTGGCATCGGTGGCCCAACGTATGGTAGTACCGCTGGTACCTCCGCTGGTGCCTCAACTGCAAGAGGGCCCTGTAACGAAGCCTCGTCACTCGACAGGCTGTCAGCACGCACATCCCTCTGGGCTCTAACTGGTCGTCCGAGAAAAGGCATCCTGAAAGAAACAACGTAACACGGTCAAACGATTATACCTGGTGAGCTGACCTGGTTTGAGCTGTTTTAAGGGGGGAAACCTTTGAAAACACACACGCAATCAGTGTTTTCATGCACAAAGTCAGAAATCAGTTGCCAGGGTCCTGGTGTATGGATATGTCGGCCGCCCGCACCAACACTGGACTCCCTGAACCAAAAACCACACTCGGTACCCTTAACACAATTGCATCACAGAAAGAAAGATCAGAGTCTGCGGTAGAACCGACCACCTCTGATACCAATTTGTCACGACCCGTCCTCGGGGCCCATGCCGTGACTACCCCAAGCCCGCCATCCATAGGCCAGGGGCTGGCGACTAGCACCAAAGGCGTAAAACCAGATAACAAGGAAGGCATTGCCTTTATAAAAGAAAACGAGCACCACAGAGTAAGAAAGCGGAAAAAGTAAACACTAAGTAAAAACAAAGTACAACTGAAGTGCGGAAAAGTAAATGGGCTAGTATACAAACCCAACTGAAAGTAAAGTAAAACTCGAAAGGGAAAATAGTAACTGTAAAGTAAAAGCCGCTACACCGAGCTGCCTACTGAACATCCCACCTGAAGGTTGGGTACAGATAGCTCCAATGCTCCTCGGGTCCCGCCGTCCGCTCCGAGCACGTCCCGCCCAGTGGTCCACCTCCAGGTACCGTCCTGCTCTGCAAGCATCAGCCACGATCAACACTGTCCGTCGTCTGCAACCAACACAACATAGTGCGGGCATAGCCCGTGCAGGGGTGAGTATAACGATACTCAGTGGGGACCCCGAGACCCTCAAGGTCTCACTAAAACCAACAAGGATAACCACAAGAAGATCTCAACAGATAACCTCTACTTAGGTATATGCCCATACATATACCTAAGTTATCATGTAACCCATCTCAATCATGAGGAAACACAAGGATCATGAAATCAATGGATAACCACTACCCAGGTATATGCCCATACATATATCTAAGTTATCAAGTGACCCATCTCAATCATGATGAAACACAAAGGTCAAAGTGTCTCAGCTCAAACCAGGATTTTCATTATCGAAACCGTAACTGCTGAAGAGCTCCGTCTCTAGAGTGTACAGTGGTCATGTCACGACTCCGAGGTACTGCTCACTAACCTAAGACTGCTGAGGTACTCCTCCTGTCGAGTACCGCGGGCCTGCCACCCAAACACAGTAGTGCTTCCCGCCGAGGTATGTCACCCAAACACAGTAGTGCACACCCCCTAGTAGCCTGCAGAGGTACTCTCTGGACGAGTACCGCAGGTCTGCACTATCACACAGGTAGTGCTCCGTCCGCCATGGGTTTGGACCCAAACAAAGTAGTGCTCCGTCCAATGGGCTAGTTGACTCACTCCAAGTCGAGTCGGTCAAGCAGTCGTCAGGTCTCAGTCGGTTACACGGTCTTCGTACTCCGCACGCTCATCTCTGGGAGGGTCCGCTCCAAGAGCTGCAAGTCGATACTCCAAGTATTTCAAGGTCCCACGAAGAAGTATCTCAAAGGACCACCTCGTCCCAGGGGTCTCAACGCAACAGACGGCGTGTCGATCGGACGCCCGGTCTGTGAGTTATTAGCCTTTTCGTCCCAGGGGCCCGGTTGGTTTCGTGAGCGAACCAAACCCAGCCGTATCTCAACTGTACCCTGATCTCAACTGTACCCCGATCTCTCATAGGGTATACTCATAGGGACCGTTTCTCAACGTGATCGTCAACGCCGCTGACGGTTCGTCAAACGGACGTCCTGTCTGAATGTTATCAGCTTTTCCGTTCCAGGGGCCCGGTTGGATTTCGGGTGCGATCCAACCCGGCCACTACCAACTGTATCCAAATCTCGGGCGAAGGATGCCAAAAGTTCCGTATCGTCAACAGGAACTCAACGCAACAGACGACGCGTCAATCGGACGCCCGGTCTGAGAGTTATTGGCTTTTTCGTCCCAGGGTCCCGGTTGGTTTTTAATGCAAAACCAACCCGACCGTACTCCACCTGCGCCCAAACCCCGGGCAGAGTGAGCCAAAAGATCATTCTCACTAAGAGAAACTAACAAAGCTGACGGTACGTCAATCAGACATCCGTAGCTCATGATATGAGCGTTTCCGCTCCGAGGGCCCGGTTGGTTTCGTGTACGAACCAACCTGGCCGAACCCAAAGTATTCCGAAACCTTGAGTGAGATAGACTGAAACGACCGTCTCGCTCCAAGGATTGCGTTGCCGCTGACGGAGAGTCGTTTGGAGGCCCGTAGCTCAAGGTACGGGCGTTTGAACGAAAGCCGTCCGAAGACGGGGTGTCGCCCTGGACACCCGCGGGGTGCCGCCGCCTCCGGCAGCCGGCGCCACCGTGCCGGCGACCCGCGCCACCACCGTCTTCTGCGGGCCGCCGGAGTCGCTCTGGTGGTCCGTTTTCCCTCCCGTCTGCGCCGTTGTTCCTCCCGGGTTCCGTTCTTTACTGCGGGATCATCAAACATCCGTTGCGGCACGTTCCGTCGTCGCTCGCCAAATCCGCAAAACACAAAGAACGACGGAGGGTTGCCGGGCCGTGTTCGTTTGACCCGCACCCTCCACGTTAGATAAAAGCAACGAGAGAAATTAAAGTTCAACACATGAACGCATATCCGAAACAATTTTTTAATGAAATAAAATTATTTCATAAAAACGGGTTCCTTATTTGAACGGAAACAACAATTTTAATAATTTTAAAATTGTTCACAAATCCAGTTCTTTAACTTTTTAAAGAAACAATTACGGGAATATAAAAAGAAAAGGGGGTAATTCCCAAAATAAATCCCTACCTCGCCGTCGCTGTCGTATGCGAGGTCGTTGCGGAATTGACCGTCACGGAAGGAGGTGATCGTCACACCGCGGAAGGGAGTCGCTTCGACGATCTCCGAGGACCAAGAATATACGGATTTAATTAATAATAATTAAATCCATGTTGTTGTTGAAATCCAAAAAGAAAATAAAAAGAAGCGCAACCCCCCTACCTTGGTTGTTGTCGATCGAAGGCTGTCGCGGGGTTGGATCGTCGCGGAAGAAGCGTCGAGAAGGGAGATCCGTTGGCGTCGCGGTACAAGGCTTCGCGTCGTCGATCTCTGCAGGTTTGGCGTTCTTCGCGTTCTTCGCGTTCTTCGCCGAAGAAGAACGCTTTACTCCAAATCCTCTCCACGCCACAAGTTTCAACCCAAAATAAAATAAGCTTAAGCCTTATTTTATTTACACAACTAAACATTTGAATTTCAAAAGATAAGAAACGAACCATTAATTCGTAAATTAATTCAACGAAAGAAACAACTCATTTAATTTACGAAATAAACCGCCCAATTAAACGGTCTGTTAAGAATTTAAGAAAACGCGTCAGTTGACTTTCATAAAGATGGGTTTTCACGGGTGCGTTACTTAGCGGAAAGAAACAGCGGGGCTCGTGCGGGCACCACCTCACAAATATCCTACCAAGAGGGTAAGATATTTCTGTATAGTACCCTATCCGGTTCAACTCAGTTTAAGCTGCTTTTAAGTGGATTCAAGTGGCTTCAAAGTGGCTTAAGTGAAATAAAATAATGTTGCCGTAAAATTATTTTATTTTTTAACTTTAAGCCCGAAAATTAAAAACCACACCCGAGAAAACGCAACTCCGGAAGAGGCGTTTCTAAGCAAATACCGGCACTGCGATTCCATCGGTGCCCTCAGAATTCAATTCCGAGCACCGGTTCAAATGTTAGAAAAACCCTCTCATCCGTTCACTGAACGTACCCGAGCCAAACTTCAGAAATTGATTCCGGGCACACCGGGCCTCGGAATCAGGCGCCGTTATAAACTGCGTTCTTGTAAAATTCCAAAGAAAATTAAGAAAAGGAAAAAAAATTTCCTTGGAATTTACGGGTCTTTACATATTTGACTATAAATATTCATTGGATAGGTATCAAGATTTCATACATCACATTATTATTTTTATAATTTTTAGACATTAAATAAATTAAATTATTTATGACACCATGATGATGCAGCGATTACATCATTATTTAATGATTTAAATAAAATGGAAAGATAATGTAAAATCTCAGACCTACACATGTCAACAACCTATTGTATGGGTGTATTTATAACCCTTATCACCTTATCCTATTATTATATCAATATGGTACCTTTTAAATACGAAACTCATTTTAAAATAATGTAACATTTCTTTACATTCCAAGAGTGCCCCTCCTCTCCTCTTATAAAAGGCCCCCACCTCTACCTCTTTACCCACACTTCCAAAGCCTTTGGCTCGGCAAAACCCTGCCCATTTTGTCTCTCCACATGCCTCTATAAGTCCTTGAAGCCTCAATTTGGGCAGAAGTCTTCCCAAGGAAGCCTTTGAGCTCAAATCTAAGAGAGTAACCCGATTTTAAGGTGATGTCTTCACTTGTGTTCTTTTGTTTTATTTTGGTTCTCCAAACCCCTAAAATATTTTTATTCATTTCTTTTGTAACAAATCCAGTATCTTCAATATACTAGGATGTTTTTATAATAAGTATTCGAGCTACACTTACACGCATCTACATATAATGGTTAAAGAATATACTATTTCTTTGGTTGGCGAATTTTTGTCTCATGAAACGATGATTGTTCAATCTTCTTTTAAACACCTTTAATGGTGGCCATTAAGATGTCACTCTATTTATATATGATATATATTATGTTTATGTTTTCCTTATGCTTCTTTATTTTTTATATGTTTTTTACCTTTATGGTTTCCATTGTGGGTAAACAGGATAATTTAATTTTAGGAAGTGCGGACTACCGCCCCCTCAAAGTGATGTGATTTGTTAATGCCATATGTGGGACGTATAAAGGATGGATTTAAAGTTAGTATATATGATGTTATACTGGAATTATAATATACCTCTATATCATTATTATTTATTTCCATTAATGTGTGAGATAGAAATGAATGTAGCGTTCATGCGTACGTACGGCTTACCGTCTCCATGAACGGTGCATTTTATTTTCTATTCCCAAATGTAATGTACTATTATAAGTACATATATAATGGATATATATGATGCACGTTACATATAAATGATGAATATAATTCTAGAATTAAAATATACATACATCTCATTTATTTTTAATTCCATTAATATGACGAAGAAATGAAAGTAGTGTTCATGCGTACGTACGACTTACCGTCTCCATGAATGGTCCATTTCATTTCTTACCTATAAATGATCATGTAATATTATAAATACATGTATATTCTGGATATATATATGATATATATGAAATACAAATCATGAATATCATTCTGGATATAATGAACCTTTGACCACACGAGCAACATGTAATTGTAAGAAGTTCACTTTTGACTCAAGTACCAAATATCGACAAATGAATGTTATCAACTTAAATGACTACGTAATGCTCATAACATGGTAATAAGTGATATAAAAGGAATAATGAACATGAAAAAGGTTCTTAATCATGTAGAAATTAACTCAAGTTTATTATTCAGGAAGCTAAAGAACGATCGCGTCAAGTCGGACCCGAGGTAAGGGACTTCGTCTCAATCTCCTTTCATTGAGGCATATTTCATTTTATACACAACTTTTTTTTATACGGTGTATAAACCCCTTTGAATTTAAATTTTATACACAATGAATCCTTTTCTACGAAGCGTTTTACAAAATGACAAAAAGGAATGTTTCTTTTAACGTACGCAGTGACAATAACCTTTTCCGCCGCCGCGAGTATTATTTAGTCTTAGGCTTCCTGAACAAACCGTAATGTTTTTTTAAATGAAATAAATACCATATACTCTATTATGTATTTTGGTATTGAAAATGGTTTTTATAATGGATTTGTTATGTCAATATATTTAAGTAATATATTTTGATCAAAGTGTGGAAATGTTTTCTTTCCATTATATTTTTTATGTCTTATGAATTTTATAATGGTACTTCGACATTTGACGGGTGGTTACGTGATAAACCATATGACGGGTGGTGCCGTGAATACCAGGATGGGTGGTTACGTTATAACCACCAATGCATTGGGTATGGAAGTCGGCCGTATAGCTATTCCATTAAGTATGTATGGAAGTTGTCTGAATGGCTATTCCATTAAGTGAAATGTGTGGAAGTCAACTGTATGGTCATTCCACTTAAGTTTGTTTATGTCCCAAGTTACCTTTATATGTTATGTGTTATTTATATGGGTTTTATGGTAATACATTGGTTACAAAAGGGTACGTAATGATATTTTATTCAGTGAAGTGTTTTTACTACTTCATGAAGGTGAAGGTATTACTTTGATAAAGTATACATGGTTTACTTGATGTTTGAAAAACTAACAGTTTTTATTCTTTGTGTATCCCTTACCGAGCTTTTTATGCTCACCCCAAGTTTTTTGAAATTTTTTTTACATGACATAATGTGGAATAGGGTCAAGGATGGGATCAAGGGAAAGTCATGCTATATAAAACATGGAACTAGGCATGTTTCTTTTTAAGAGTTTTTTTATTCTATGGAAACATAGTAGAAGTGTCTACTTTGTAATCTTTTGAGATGTAACAGTTATGTACTAATTCTCTAAAACTCTAAACCTGAAAAGATCCTCAATGTGAATTATTCATTTAATTCAATATTAAGTAATGTTTAAGGTCGAGGCTTTATATAATGAGTCTTGCAGTACAACAAGATATCATCCACAAACAACACTACAAAATGATTCATGTATGAAAGGAAAACTCTATTCATCAGATCCATAAACACAGAAAGGGAATTTTTCAACCAAAATGTTATTACAAATAACTCCTACATGATATAACTTATTCTGAAATCAGTCCTCTATATATCAGAAGAAAAATATCTCAACTGGTGGTGAATTGATTTCATGTCGATCATCGAGAGAAAAAAAGATCATTATAACTGGTCATAAAATCATCCATATGTAGAATTTGGATCTAGTTATCCAATTCAATCTAGTTTATCATCTGATAACTGATACAAAAGAACATATTGTTGTCAACCTTAATTTCAAACAAATTTTTAGTTCCTCGAGGTGATGTACTCAAAAGGATAAACCTATTATCCTCTAACTCAATCAGAGAATTCTTATTATCTTAAATATATGTCGGTTTTATTTAGTAAGGTGGAATGAAAAATATTCCAATTCGCAAAATGAGAACAATTATAAACCCCAAATATATCTCTAGTAAAATCCCTAGGTTGTATTCAAGAAACACATCTTGAAAATAGTCCACTATGTGAGGAAAGACATTTAGGTTTACACATCCATTATCTAGCCACATACTAATAACCTAGGATGTGTGAAATATTAATTATTGAGTAATTGGACCTACTATTCCTTCCTGGATATTCTACTGACCATGTTGATAAAAAAATTTACACATAGAAGACGTAAAATTCTACCTCATACTGTAAAAATAAATGTGGGCCCGGTATGATACTTAATAGTCCATATACAAAATCAAGTCAAATCATTCATGTCAAGAATATAGAGATCCCATGGAAAATGATACTCCATAACCTAGAAAGAACATACCTTTAATAAATAGATGTCTCTATATCTTACGTCAAAAAATGTATCTATCCTCATAAACCTACTCATGAACTCTACTACAAGGGTCACAACATTCATAATTTGTGTTCAAATAATGAAATAGGAGGATCTAATATCAAATAAGGGACATCCTAATATAGAATATAAAATAATAGTTCCAATATCTTTTGATGACCCAACCTCACAATCTACAATACTGGGATGAATGTTATTTAAATATACTTCCCCTCTTACCTATGATGCATTCTGATCTCCCTGAGCTGCACCACTCTGCTGGTACATGAAATCTTTCCCCAAAGTACCTCACCCAATAACTATACAAACAGAAATAGTAGACCTCCATCAATATACAAATATGGTTGATAATATCCTGCTCCCAGCCCCTGGTTTTGTCTAGCTACTCATTCACTAACTGTCTATCGTGACGTCATGCAAAACCTCTATAGAAACCACATTCTGTTGTAGGTTCGTCACTCTACTGGTGGTTAAATAAAACATGTACGAATTTTTCTTGGCATACATCACTAGTTGAAATCAATCATGTAATATCAATATTAATTGACCCCACTATCTAGCCACTCTGATTTCCATTTCCATAGATAATAATCTCATAACGACGCTTCCTACCCTCAGAAGTCATTCCTCCTGATCATGTTGCAACAACCATCTTCCCTTCATTGGAATCTATTCTCATATTCCCCTCATCTATGTGATCATGATCCACCCCTCATCCAAAATAATTAACAAAAAAACATTACATGGTACTTCATCTCACGTATAAGTGTGTCCCGAAAATGGCATGGTGTAGTTATATAATATACATACAATCGCCAAGAAAGGTTCTACTCATCCATTAGATGACCAGAATAATCCATCATAGACGTTATCCCCAATATAAACCACCCGATCAGAGAAGCTCTCTCTATCCTCAGAATATATGGATACAATTATTCTATGAAATTATGAAATAATTATTTCCTAAACATAAAATTATACTTTCCTTTTCAAGTTTGAACATCCCACTGGTGTTTCACAGATCCACATAGCATTTATTATGCCCACAAGACACTCTTATCACATGGAGTCTCAAAATGGTTAGTCTGGAGGGACTCAATCCAGAACTCTATCTCCTCAGCTGCATCATCTTTGATAAACATTTGAGGTTGTTGTAACTGAAACACACTTATTAAGATAGACATGATCTTCATAGACCATAATGGATCTCCATCAATTAATTTCATGAAAATATCAACTTTCACTCAGAACTTCTCTACTCCTTCATATCTCGACACTACCTGTGACATAAGTTTCACTACTAGTATATCATCTCCATCCATATACTCAATTCACCCTCTCAATAAGCATCACCATTAATGCATATCAAAAATATTCCAAACTAAAATCTCAGGACACATACAAATACATTGTGATGTTTATGTAATTTACTATCACAATAATGAACAGAATGTTTCTCCCACATCCATGCCATGTAGTCAAATCCAAGGTGATTTCAAAACACATAATTATCCTAGGTCTATTTCATGAGTTTTAATCAGAAAACTCATTCTCAAGTAGTACTTTTTCATTATATAACCATTAATTAAAGTATTCATCATTTTATCATCTTATTGAATTTCACATTAGGTACATATTTCCATTCAATTACATAGGAAGGCAAAATAGTTCATGTTCATAAAAATACCCAAAACATGTTTTCCCTTATATGCCTATGATTGTGTGTGTCACAAAAAAATGGCTCTCTAGAATGATGCATTAATACTCAACCATCTTGACTTACTAGGAAACGATTTGAATTTAAGAGATTAATCATGAAAATTCTAACATCACAAAATAAGTGTGTCGCCTAAGGTGAAATAAATTTTAATTGTAACAACAAGTATTAATAACAATCATCCCGCCCAATGTACATGGATATTCCCCCATACATGGGTTAACTAATCCCATGCATGATCTCATTTATAATCCATGAATCTTCATAGTATCATGTCTACCTTTCAAATATAGTGGTTAAATGAGAGGGAAAGAAAAATCAAATGATACCGCATTGTATAATCGCATACTAGATGTGATATATTAGTGCTCCAAGATAGTTCACTACATGACCTCATCTGTGCCTCCCCTTATGCAATAGGATACTGACATGTAGTGAGGGACTTATGTGGACAATGGGGATACAATACCCACTTTATCGAAGTGGCTCAAAAGATGAAATAATGAAGATTAACCAACATATTTATCATAATCATAAAAATACCAGAATCGAATATCCTATTAAAAACATGTTATATCACACGATATTTTTTTATCCATTTTAAATCAACTCATTAGAATCAATATACGCAATCATAGTCCAATGAAAACTCATGGGAGTAAAATGTTGTTTCCCACACCCCATGGGTATTTGGAGCCCCATTACAAATAAAAATCCTCATTATCATATATATATATATATATCATGTGTATCATAATAACACTTGTATCACAACAAACCCTTACTTAATTCGACAACCAATTGATCAATTCACATTCTCAACTTCCAATAATTAATTCAACAGTTAGTTATTATGATTATAATTAAAAATATGGAATAATTAATTCAATGATACATAATTGTAATTATAACACAAAATATACCAAAATTAGTTAAATAATTAATTAATGATATTAAAAATATCATTAACTACATAATTAGTTACTAAATTAATTATCCCTAAATAATAATCCTAATATTCTAAATTTTACAATTATCTTAGTTAATTAATTCAACAAATTTATTTAATCAATCAAGAACCCAATTTATAAACATCTAATTGAGAATGTAAAATTAAATAAATTTAATTTAAAATTTGAATTTTTAATTTTAATTAAAAACCCCCTTTTTCAATTTGCTGACAAACGCTCACCAATAGATGAATCCCCAATTTTAAGTAGATTAATCAAGAACGCAATGAAGAATTTGATTCCGATATAAATACTAAATCCAATATCAGAAGAATTATCATATTAAAATCTTATATATAGATTTAGATTCAATATTAGATAAAAATCCCACATTTTTTGAGAAGTCGGGTAGAAGGAAGATAAAGTGATATCAGAACTTAATGAAACTATATGCCATAGTGGTGCAGATAATCAATCCACCATTAGATTTTTTATGAATGAAAGTCAGTAAGGATTGAAAAAGTTTTGGGGGCATCATAAAACCTTAAATAAAATTAATGGATGACTGAGGGTGGATTGTGGGTTAATATGGTTGTTTAGGAAATTTAAAAAATATTATTTTTGTGTAAACGTAAATCCCTCAAATTGTTTTCTGGGCAGAGGTGCATGGTTTTCCCTAATTGTGCCCCATATTTACAGTCTGGAATATATTATCCTTTTATGAAACAAATTTTGAAAAACCATTCCCCATCCTAGAAAACATCTCTTTCCAGGGTTTCATGGTTTTTTGGTCCATGGTGCATAGTTAGGGAAAATTGTGTGCCAAACGTTCACTTCCCTATTTCTTCTATTTTTCTCAAATTTTCACTAAAACACACACCAATCTAAAACACAAATTAATATTACTAAATATAGAGAAATATAATACCTATAAATTATAATGATAATTATCCATAAATTATGATGTTTTATTTATTTAACATTAAAACAAAAAATACGATGACATGCAATTTTAAAAAAAATGCATTTCAGTGAAAATATGATTTTATAAGGGATTAAAGTCAACATTTCAATCAAAATACACTAATAGAATTATATTCAATAAAAATTCACTATTTAAATATTTTAAAAAAAATTCTGATTTAGATTTTAAATTTTATATTATTTAATTGAATGTTCAACTTGTGAATATTATTAATAATTTAATCTACAGATTGGAAAATAAAGCTATTCAGAAAATTCTCTTAATATCATCTTAATATGATTTTGATAACAAAATATAGAAAATATAATTATTTTATTTGAAATTAAATTATATACTGTTTAAATTATGATTATAAAGAAAATCAAATAAAATATAAAACACAAATTGGTTGGAATAATTAATATTTATTTTGATCAAAAAATTACCATATATTTTATAATGATTAAAATATAAAACATTTAATTAATGAGTGTTAACAAGTAAAGATATATATATTCTCAAATTAAATAGGTTTTTAAATTGTATAAAATAGATGGTGATAAAATAAGTAAAAAAATAAAGAGCTTGGATAAAATGATTAGCTTCTCTTAGGGGAGCCCCAATCATTTTTCTTCATAAAGTTCCTAGGTTGGTATTTTGGGAGTAAAAACCCATCTAGAAAATAGTTATGAATGATGGGGATAGTTTTTTAGTTTTTATAATTGAGATAAATGTATCATGATGTTTAAATAAGTGAGGGGAAGAGGTCCTCTTTTATAATTTTGGTGAGTGGAACACTCTTACTGGTTTATTTTTTAAAAAAATATTAATTCATTTTCATAAAAAAAATGTATCCATAAAGACTCATTTTTTAATGTGATATGGATAATGTAAATATAAACCCATTAAATGTGTTGGGATAAAATTTTTAGTTTAGTATAAACGCTTTCATTTTTTTATCTCCTTAATTAACCCTTTTAGACATAACCCTCAATACTAAATTTTTATTCATACTAGGATACAATTTAATATATTAGCTAACTATTGGTGAAATAATATCCAAAGGATGAAAATTTAGATATTTTATAATATCTATTTTCCCTTTTATAATTTTTAATATTTTAATATAATTTCATATAATCTTTTTATTCATAACATATATTTAATTTTATTTTTGTCATTACTCATTTTATTTAACTTTAATGGAATTAAGGTTATAAATTGATTCAGATATAATATCATTGAAATTAATATATATATATATATATATATATTATAATTACCATAAAATTTATGTGAAATAATATTTCATCATGTATATATGATTTTTTATTTTTCTAAAATAATTTACATTATTTTTTCTTCTTCTTATATAAGAATAGTGCCAGTGTCGTGTGCAATTTTAATGTATTTATTCTATTATAAAAAATTAAAAATTAAATACAATAATAATAAAAAATTAATAATTTTCAAAATAAATTTTTATTATCTTTCATAACATATTCTTAACCATATCTGATCTTATAAATGAAATGAATAAAACATAGTTACATTTTCATATTTTATTAAATAACAAAATATAAACGTCATTATATGTGAAATTTGTACATGGATGCCATATAGTCGAATATTGAATGGATAAATTTTAATTAAACATATATAATAATATAATTTCACATTTTTTGTTTCCTTTTAGATAAAATATCATATTTTTATACACATTTTATCGATTTTACCATTAATGAGTTAAATAAAATGTCGTTGTCACAATTTTTATTGACAAAAAATAAAAGCAGAATATTTATAAAATTTGATGCTTATGATTAAATATATGGCACCAATTTTCCATTACTCAATCTCTAGAATTTATAGAAATAAATATTTTGACAAATTATTTAAAATAAAAAAAATGTATATGAGAAAATAATTTTTTATAGGGAATATAACTTATATAAAAATCATGAATATTGAATATTCAAATTGAATTAATGATATTATTTTTAAAAAATGTATCAGTTATTAATTTAATAACAACTTGAAAATATAAGAGTACATTTATATTATATAGTTTAATAAAAATATATTTGAGTATTTTAAAAGTAGGTATTTTTACTATTCCTTAAAAAAAATTCATTTTAGATAAATATAATAATTCCACCCCAAATTAGTTTTTATTTGATGATATATTTTTTTGGTAAAATAATATATTTAAAATTAAAAAAATATAATTTTAATTTCCACAAACAAATTGAAATAATATAATATGTGAATAAAATAATATTTTAGAGCATATCATATCTTTTATAAAAATTGAGTTCTTATTTCTAAAGAGTTGATAAATACATTTTGATTACGTAGAAGCATTATAAATATGTTGGATAATGTGATTATGCATGTTCATACACACCAATGAAACCATTATTTAACATTTATATAATAATAATTTTTAATATATATTTATTCAAATAAAGCGTGAAGTTGTGTCTCTAGGAAGCTATTAATATTAGTAATATTTTAGAAAAATTGGGATGTTATATTTTTTCAAAAATTAATTATATTACTTCCTTGAAATTTTATCTATGTCATTATTTGTTAATTATTTGTGAATATCTTTATTGAAAAACAACATCCTAAATAGAGATAGTAAAATTTATTTTAATAACTTTTACTGTGAAGGATAAAGGATACCTAAAATGACACATAATAAAGGTTATAGAAATTGATAACATTAATGAAAAGTAATAATATATACCTTATGGTGAAAAATATCATCCAAATACAAATATAGGGTGGAAGTCAATTTTTTCTTGATAATGGTAATGAACACATAACCATAAATCAGTGAGGGGTGAAAATACCATAAATTAATTAAGAATGATGTTGAATTGATGACAATTTTAATTCATGAAAAATATTATAATTTCTAGGTATTCATTTAATTTTATTATTGGGAACATGGGAAAATTTAATTATTGGTGTTATTTCTATTTCATAAGAACAAATCCTTTGATTTGTTTCTCTTCAATGAATATACACATCAACTCTTATACAACGAAATTAATGTTGGTGTTTAAATTTTCATTCATGGATTACATAAATTATGTTTTAATGGTTCACAATATTAAAAAAAGAATGAAAAGAGATTGATTAAATCTCTATATATTTAACAATTTCCAAATTTGTAGAAAAAGTTAACCAATAATTATTTATATAATATATTAATCTCTAAAATGTGAACAATATCCCCAAAAGTTCAACCTATTCTATTCCATTAATAGATAATTATACACACCCAAAAAACATTCTTACAAAATTAATAAAAAAACCCCAAATACTTGATCAAAAATTTATCACATGGTGGTATAAATTATATTATAATGTCAGATTAAAAAAAATGAGTCTGTTATAAATATATTCACAAAAAACATATTAATTACCTGAATCATCAAAATCATCAATTAAAATAAATAATCTCAAAACATTAACCCATATATTATTAAAAAATTTAATCGTTGAAAATTTTATATATTCTATAAATCCTAAATAGAAATAAAAATAATCAAGTATGACCTAAATAACATTATCATTAAATCACAAACTAGTTTCAAGGTCCGTAATAAAAACCTGTTTACATTATAAATTTCAATCATATATTAATACTGAATACAAATTATCAAAAAAAAATCAAGTACTTATTAATGGTTAACATTCATTAATGTTTTGTTATTTACAAATATTACATGACAACTAAGTCACTATTCATTATTATTTAAACCATTTAATATATGATTTTAAATACTTAATTCAAAACAACTACAGAACCATATGATGATGTTTCATGAATCATATAACCATAATACTATATTTACAAAACATATACAATATAAATATATATATATATATATATATAAAC
Source organism: Viscum album (assembly GCA_963277665.1). Lineage (NCBI taxonomy): Eukaryota > Viridiplantae > Streptophyta > Magnoliopsida > Santalales > Viscaceae > Viscum > Viscum album. Next base: position 766,981,188 of record OY728136.1, read on the forward strand.
ATATGTCCATTCAATTTAATAAATAAAATTACATAGGTCCTTCATTGGACTAGGATTTAACCCTTGGATTTGTTTATTGAATAACATAATGACCACATTCAGAACAAAAAAATCAATTATCTATGAATGTTATTTAACATGAAATTCATATATCTCCATAAAACCCAATATTCTTCATGGAAATTACATGCTAAGTGTCATTAAAATACACATCTAAATCATATTTTTATTTTAAGGTGACAATTACCTTAGTGATTCTTCCCATATTATTTATGTATTGGAAAAGGATTATTCATTCCTCTAGAGTCTTTATGAAACTCCATTATTCTCATATTTGATATGTTGTGATACTAAATAATGTATATATTTTTATTCATTTTAAAAGATATATGATTTGGAATACTCACAAGGATTCACTATCATTCTCTTCTTCAATGTGGTTTCTCATTATTACAATTTTACTATTTCATAAACATTTATCATTAACATAATTCCATGACATTCAAACCATTACAAAAAAAAACTGATCGCAATAATAATAATATTAGAATTCATATAATAAATAAAATTATCTTTAATATTCCTAAATCACATGAAATAATTTTCAATATAACACTATTAAGATTAAACATAGTATATTCATGGTCATCATTTTTTCAAATCCTTCATAATGGTTAAAAAGATAATATGATTTAACACAAGTATATCCTATTAGAGGGTCAAACATGATTTCTATTAAGGTAACACTCACTCTGATGTTAAATAATGGATGAGATATATTTGATCAACTATTTTTCAGGTCATCATATTTGGATTAATATATGTGAAAATCAATACCAATTTATTTTTTGGTCAGTTATTTTCTTCTAGTAAAAAAATCTCTATAGCACCATAAATTTTATTATATATTCAGAAAATTAATCATATCATTATTTATATTCCTTTCATTTTTTCCCAAATAATTGATTTCCTAAATATATTCCTTTTGGTTTCTAATAAAATTCCCTTATAAAAACTATTAGAACCCCTATTAATGTATCCCATAGTCTATTTATGTATTATTACATTATAATCATATGAAATGGATATCAATCCAAAGGGACCATTAGATTCTTATTCTTTAAGAATCAGATGTATACATGATTCCAGTTTTACATTGGAACTGATATTTAAATCCAAAAAAATTATTCATTATCCAAACACTTTTAATGACATCATAAATTAGGTATAATAGAAATGGAGTTGTAATCAATTTAAACCAATTTTTTAATCAAATAACATCATCGTTAAATTCATTCTTGGATAATATCAACGATGAAATTATAAGGATCCGACATTATTTTGCACATAATATTTATTTTTATTAAAGAAAAAACACCCTTTTACATTGAGGATAATTTCTTGTTTAGAGATTTAGATAATTAGGACAATACATTCATTAGATTACGAATTATTATAGAGTGGATAACATAAAAACAGTACCCATTTTTTCAAAATATAAAATATTAAAACATAAAACAAGATTCATAGAAAATTCTTCAATATTTATCATGTCTTATTTATTTGTCTTAAAAATAACATAACATGTAAAAATAATTTAAAAACATGGGATGAGCAAAAAAGCTTAGTAAGGAATGGGAAAGAAGGAAAGAGCACATTAGTCCATGAATACTCATAACGTAGAAAGCATTTTCAAAAACATTCTTGTCACCCATATATAATTACATTGTGTAACATGAGATTTAAAGAAGATAAAAATAAACATGAGAACTTAAATATAATCATAGTGGTATCTTAGGGTATCACTTACATAATCTTGTAACCATCCTGGCTACCTTAAAAATTGTAAGCCTCACGGCTACATTACTTTGCGTAACCATCACAGTTACACTTGGAGTAACCATACAGACGACCTCCAACATACTCATACCCACTACATTACAGGGAGTTATAAGCCCCACCATTCATCACAAATAATTCTGAAGAACCAAAACATAATCACAAAACATGAATAATTCCATAAAACCATTACTTTGGAAATTCGTAAAAGCGAATTTAAAAAGAGGATTTTTAAAGAAAAGACCCTTATAAATATCATACAATTGAAGATAGAAATAATAGAGTGGATAGAGTTTGTATATATACTATAAATACACATAATAAAACCTAATATAAATATAATCCATTACACAAAAAATTTATATTGCACATAAATAATTAAGAAGAAGGTTAACCGAAAGAATGGAAATCGGGATAAGAATTCCCTTACCTTGAGTCTATCCTACTTCAAACATGTATAAACAACCATTATAATGGTTAAAATAGTTTTATTAGCAGTTTAAAGAAACATGATCATGTTTATGACATTTTATATTATCATTTCATAACACCATTGAACCCTTTAATTGCTAGTATTTTTCTCCATGCACTATTTTTGGTTGAGTTCTTAACATTATGTCCATGATTGGTTCAAGGTGGATGTTATTGTCGATTGGATGTAAAATTTCAAAATTTGAATGGAAAGGTATTTACATATTTACAGTACCATAATTTATACCATTTATCAATTTTATGTTTAATATGAGTATTATTCATAAGTTAAAACATTAATGATGTTTGTTTAGATAATTTTAGTTATTCTTTGATAATAAAAACCTCATTTCGTTTAATAAATTAAAAAAAATTATTATAACAAATTCCAGAATCATTTATGAAAAATAATACATATATTATAACCTGTTTCATCCATTAAATTTTTTTCATGGTCAGAAATGATGGATTTAATGAAAAATGAAATCACATTGTCCACGATGTTAGTAATTCGACACATCATGGACAATGTTTTAAATTATTTGAATAAGTGGGAGAGGAGAAGAACAATGATGATGAGTTTTCCATGAACAATATAAAATAAAAAAATATATGATTCTATAGAATTCATGCCTCTTCGATATGATGGGGTATGTAAAGAAGGAAAATGAATCATGAAATAAAAGAAAACATGAGAAATTTCTCACAAAAATTCGGCAGCCTAACGACGTCTCTTAAAATTTCATAAATATAGTTTCATGAGAGAAATGTAATATATTATCACTCATAATTAATATGGACATTAATGGGGGATTTGTAATGAAGTATCCCAACAAAATTCAAAATTTAACGGAAGAGAATAACATAAAATGAAAGAAAGAAAAAAAATAAAAGAGGATGTTTACCTCTTGATCTTTTCTCCTTGAGATCCTTCTTAATGGCTTTGGTATTGGTATTTTGGTGAGACCAGAAACTCTAGGAATAGGGGAAGAGAATTGGGAGGATTATTGGGTAGAAATTAGGCATGGCCCGTTCCTTGAGAGGTGTAGGAAGAATAGGGGGGTGAGGGTGGTATTTATAGTGGAGGAGAGGGGGTATTTTTCATTATTTTAATCATTATTATAATATTTTTTCCCAGGATTATGAACAGTCTTAGTTTATGTGACCTAAAATTGTAATAATGATTTTTTATTTCGAAAAAATTGTCCTTGAATGACTTTTGATGCATAAATAGTATATTTTACTGATAATTTGATTATACAGTATTTTATCTTATTTCACTATTCACTGAAAAATAATGAATTTCAGAAAAATCCCAAAAATTTAACCTAACTGTTTATCGATGTGTAGAATTCAAAAATGAAGTAAATTTTTTGAAAATAATTTTCTAAATATTATTAATTTAATTTTTAAATAAAATCATACATAATTCCATAATTAACATTTCTATTTATATAACTAATTCTATATTACGATGAAAAATTAATCGAGATATTATTATCTTAAAGCCTTAAGAAAATAAAATAAAAATATAATTTACTATTCATTAGGGTCATATTACTATTAATATTAATATTCATAATGGTGTGTTATTATTCACCAAAAAAACAAGTTGGTTCAAATAAAATTCAAATAACATACTGATCACAATTGTAGATGATAGTTTCTTGAAATTAAAAACATAGAAGTGGAAAAGTTGTGTATTAAAGTCTTGTTATAAATATATACTTAAAACAATGTTCCATGCATTTGAATTTATTTTTAGAAAAACATGGGGTGTTACAGTAATCAAGTGGAAAATAACAACTAAATTTCCAATGAAGTAAAAATGATATATTATACATCATTATTTCAATAATCATAGTGTATTTATTGTTAATAAATTGCAACAAGATTATTTAAAAAATATATTTTTATACACCAAATGGCCATTCAATATGTGTGGATATTCACTTTAACTCTTGAGACATGTCGATGCGTATAAAGGGTATATTGTTCTATGACACACCCTTCAATGCATGTCCAATGAGTTTCCCATATATATGAGGGTAAATTTCATTCATAAAATATTTTTTTTTATGAATTAATATCCATAATGTGTAATGTTTATGGATTAACATTATTTTACCTAATAAATCAAATAACATTCATATTAAAACCATATATATAGAAATGTAATGTAGTTGAGGAAATAAAAATATTCATAATACAATGATTATATCGTTTTAAGTGAAATATAATGTCTAATAAAATATGATTATAGGAAACTGAATATTTGAAGAGAAATATAATATCTATAAAATTAATCCATAGATGATTGGAGATAATTAATTCATATGAGATGTATATTTTGTAGTAAAATCATTTTTCATAATAGATGATAATGATATATTTTTTTAAAAAATAATTAAAATTTTCCCATTTTAATTAATATAAAAATAATTCAATGATCATAAGAAATCATAAAATAGTTATCGTGGCGGGAGGGTATGTTAATTATATATATGTTAATATTAAAAAAAATCCATTTAAATTATTATAAAGAAAGTTGAAATTATTACTTTTGGAACTCTATAAAGCGAATCATTTACAAAATTTTAAAAAATTGATAATAATGTATTCAATTTTTGTAAATAACTTGAGTATGGAAAAAGTACTTTTGCAAAATAAATTCAAAAAATACTGACATGGAATGAAATTTAACACAATATAATGAATTTTTTTTCCTTTTTTATGAATTTTATTTCATTATTAATATTCGAATATAGTAAAAGTTATAATAAAATATAAAAAATACATAAATAGAAATATGATAATACAATAGAATTATTTTTTTAAAGGAAAGAATATATAATTTCTCTAATGAAATTAAAATTTAATCCCACAAAAATGAGACTGTAAAATCATTAATACATTTTTCCTAACATTTATATTTTAATCCATCGAAAGGGTAGAAATAATTTCAAAATTTATCAACATGAAAAAATAAATATTCATGTCAAAAACATCAAATTTGTGGTATATAAAACATATCAAAATAAATACTTGAATTATAACAAATATATCTCTATAGAGTAGAAATTGAGATGAAATCCATTACGAAGATCAGGTCAATAATGTGGGAATTAAATAATTAATATATTAGGTGTAACAAATGAATATCCCATAAAAATAATTTGGAAATAAAACATAATTCAATTGAAATTTAATTTCAAACATAATATTGGAATAACATAACCTATAATATAGTGGTATAACCCAATGAATATAAATAAGGTATGGAAACCCCCACATAATGGTTCCCCTAGATTATCATCGTTTTACTTCATGTATTATTGGATAAATAATTTTATTAATTTATTGTAGAACAATATTTATATTTATAATATAATATTTATTAATTTCATAACAACTTATCATAATTTTTTACAATCCATCATTTTCATCATTGGGTGTTACCGGCATTGTTTTATCATACATGTTTTTTAGGTAAGTTTTGGCCACTAAACATTAATTTTGGTTCTATAACCTCTAGAATATTCAACACGCTATAAGTATTATATAACATATATAAATATTATTCTATAAATGGTAGATATAAATGTGAATTACTCTTTTAATGGAGATGGTAGGCTGTATATACACATGAATTCTATTTTCTCTTTTCAATAGATCGCATGAATTTTTTATCAAAAATCCACAATACCTAAAAACAGTTAGTCCAAATATATAAATAATATTAATTAAATAGATCTTAATTACCATCAATGTATATATTAAATAAAAAATAAATCAAATAGCTTCATATATGTGGTTGTCCACATGTAAGAACAAGCAACAGTATGATATTCGAATAAACTAGATATTATGAAAGATGATATGATATTATAGTTCTAAAAGGGTAGTTATTTGTAAAAAATAACATTTATTACATATATATATATATAGAATCATTTTTGTAATGTTAAAATTGAAAATCAATCACATCGCTTCATGGGGATGGTAAGCAGTACATATGAACGAGTGAGGTAATAATTTTCAATGGGTGAAAGTGTAAGAAGTTTGATGATATATTTAATTTCAATAACAATTATTATATAAAAATTTTCATATATATTAATTATTTCCATGATTATTACCATCCTTTTGAGGTGGAGAAAGAAACAAAATTACATTTTCTCAAAAGGCTATTGTCTACAATACTAGTCATAGGCTCCATCTTGGCATATGAAAAACCCAGGATAAAATAAAGGTAGAGGTTAATATCTAGGTTACTATATTATTACTGTAGAAATTAATGTATCATGTACTATGTTATCCTATATCATCTGGAATAATTGATCCCATTTGGGCCTTCGTGTCACCTATTTAGGCATATGTGTCTCTGGGACATTAGGATGAAAAAGGCCTTTGGACCTTAGAGACTTCATTCCCCCAAGGGCCATTGGGCGATAGAGACATCAAGAAATAGTGACCACAAAGCATCCTGGGAAGAACAAGCATGAGTATGACCATAAGAAGATTTAGATCAGTAGAAACAACTAGAGTAGAGGTAACCAAATTGAAAAAATGAGACAGTATGTCAACATGCATCAGAACCTGCTGCCTTGAAGCTCTGCACCATGATATTTTTGCTGATAAACTGTGAAAACAAGAAATCTAGGAACTAGATACTATGAATATGCAGGTAAGGTTCAGCTCTAGTGTTGTAGGTTTGGGCCTTCAGGTCATGTATTATGCATTGCTCCTCTAATACATCAGGTCATGTATTGGGCACTGTTCTTCCAGTCTTTCGTGTCATAGAATATGGCTTGTGTCACTAATTCTACTCGTAATGTTAGGCTTCACTATCATCCGATTTAAAAATGGGATTATCCAAAAATAAAAAAATACCGGAATTTCATCCATTTTCGAATAATATTTCAATTTTTTGAACTAATTTATGGTTCTATAGGATGATGTAAAAACAAACTGCTTGGTAAAAATGATTACCTACTATTAGAGAATCCACATTTTAATTTATGTTTTAGTATATTAGGTTGGTATTTTCGGATGAAAAACATGAATAAAAGGTGGATAATGCTATTTTGGATAATCTTTTAGGGGATGGTTGAGATAAAGGGATCAATATGTATGAGTTAATTATTTGTGGAGGTTCCATTTTTAATTTAGGTGGGTGGCCCACTGGTAAAGTTTAAATGCTTCAAATGGTTATTAAGTAATTTTAATACTCAAATTGATAAAAAATGACACATTATTTAGTGATTATATGATAATAAAAATAGAACCATAAAATGTGGTTTAATCAGATGTTTAGATCATTTTAACACATATCTTTTTTAATTCCTTAATTAACCATTTAATTCTTTCACCGCAACAATAACATTTTTAATGTTAATGGGTTATAATTTAACTAATAAAGGATCAATTAGAATATATACTAAAAATAAATGAAATTTTATACCCCTTCTAATCATACATGTTCTATTTTTTTATTTATATGACTTGAAAATAATGTAATAATATATATATTTTTCACAAAATATCAATAATTCCAAATTTTATACTATTAATTTAATTTGATTTTAAAGAAATAATAAAATTATTTATAATATAAAGACACTAAACACAAAATATACATTTTAATTAACAATTAAATCCACATGAAAACATAAGTAATCTACTAAATAGAATGTTTGGCCTTTTTTAAATCATTTAAATTGATTTTTCAACAGCCTGTACATGCACTATGTCCATGTGGGGTGAACATTTAATGTAATAAATCAAAAAATAATAATAAAATAATAATAATATATTAATAATATATTTAATAAAATTATATTCAATAATAACATATTATTGGTCTTATGAGATGATATACATGAAATTTAAATTAACATACTAGAACATTAGAATGTTATTTAATTAAAATAATATGATGGTAATTACCAACAGGAAATAGAACCAAATGAAATATATTATAAATTGGGATTTATATTATTTAATTGATTATTTTAATCAAAATAATTTCCATTTTTTGGTTGATATTGATAGATTATCTCATATTTGTAACACTATTTAGCAAATTGTACCCATAACGAGTTGAAAAATATTTACCATAAGTACAATTTATCCTGGATAAAAATTAATTGAAGAAAAATTCAAAATTTGAACCCCCTTATTCCAAATACTATATCTATTTTTCAAGATTCTTTTTGTAATAGTGGAAGAAATATATTTTAATATAACTACATAAAACTAAATAGAAAATGATTTTTATAAAAATATACACTTATAAGTATAAAAATTAACATATATATAAATAATTAATATTCATATTTTGGTATAAATAATCATAATGTTACATATAAAATTGATCGTATTTCAATTTAAAACAAATTTAACATATAATGGGAAATTTAAATTACATTATTCAATTAAAATAAATTATATTATTTGTAAAGTTGTTATTTTACACTTCCCACAGAAAAATCAATCATTGAATAAAATTCCAAATATTGTTGCATGTATTATTATTGATATGTCTATTTTAAATTATATACTATTTTTATAAAAGAAAATTTATTAAGCTGGTATATATTTAATAATAATTTCCATGATCAAAATTCAATTAAATTATTTTTTAATAAAATACAATATTTGAATTAACAAATGATTTCACTAAAAATATTTTGTAGATTTTCTAACAATTAACTAATAAAATTTTATTTTTAAGGACCATTATTCACATTTTACATGATTCAATAAATCGTATTCATATATTCCTATTCAAATACAATTTTTAATTTAACTAATATAATTTTTATAATATTTTTCAATTTGATTAATGATTATTGGTGTGTGTTAAGAAATATAACAAGAAAATTTTTCATTTAAACTAATTTTTTAAGGTATTATAATGTGATAATTAAAAGGAGAAATTTTATAAAGGATGTGATAATGTTTTTTATTTATTATCAATTTATAGGTAAAGGGACACAAAATATATTTTTCAACGATGAATATCAAACTTTCAAATACATTCCATTAATTAAAGATTTTATATCTATTAATAACGTTTAATGAATTATAGTGTTATATTAATTGTGATATTGATAAATGATTACTAAAATAAAATTATATTATAGTTTTTTAATTATTGTTTTTCATTAAAAATCATTGAAAAAAAATTACAACAAATTTATATCATTATATTTTGGATTTAGGTGATATTAATGTTTTTATTGGCATGTTTATAATATTAAAATAGTAATAGAAGACTTAAATATGACTACGTTTTATATGGAAAAATCCCAATTTATTATTTCATATCAATAAATAATTGAAAAAATGTTCCTTTGATATATTTCTTGATGATTTATTGAAAATTGAATTTGTTAGTATTTTAAATACATAATTGTGTCACAAAATTTTTCTAGTTTTTTCTAGATTATAGAGACGATCAATGATATTTAGTTACACATATTTTAAAATGTAATTTATTTTTTTGGTGGTATTGGTCACCATAGATTGTTAGAATTTTTTACCAATAGCTGAAGGTCAAATTAATATTATAACATATAACTACACGTAGATTATATTCTTCATAACAAATTACTGATATCATTAATGAGATAGTTTCTAGAGGTGCTAAAATTAATCACTAGTTAAAGGATGTGATTTTATATTTTATATGGGTTATGATGAGTGAAATTGTGGAGAAATCATTATTCTTTATTATATTATGATTATTATGGTTGAGTTGTGAGGTAAGTAATTCATTAGTGATATATCTATCTTGATGATAGAATTATCCTCTCTACTATTTATATAGTAGGAATTAGATGTGAGGATTTGTATTATACATTTTTATGTAGTTGAATTATTTAATTATAGTTATAATCATTTAATGGTTATTTTTTTGAAAAAATACATTATAAGGCTGAACTGTGATTTGTTTGAAAACATTTTGATATAATTAATTGATGATGAAATTTTGTAATTTTTGTAGAGTAATAATATATTCAATGTGACGTTAATTATATGTGATAAAGAGGTAGTAAAGAGAATATCAATGTGTATGTTAGTAATTATTTTTTTAATTACTTACATCATATATTGAGTAATTTAATGACCTATCCTTGAGTAAATGAATGAAATATGAAATACAATATGTAATTCATTATATATATCTATTAATTTTTTCCATGGAAAATTATTTATGATAGTTTTAACCTTATAAGTGAATATTTATGAATATAATGTTTTATATGATTCTTTGCATGTAAATTGATAAGATGGTTCACCAATATTACAATCTTACATAATTTCAATTTTCATTAAATTGTGTTAGATATAATAATAAATGAAATCGGATAATGGTATGTTTGACCGAGTGGACATTCATGAGGGAATGGTAGTGATGTTACGACTTGTAGAGTGACTACATGTTCTATTAATTATTTAGTTGTATATTAATCACTTTTGAGGTATTTTATAAGGATTGCTGCAAAATACCATCCGAGATCGGCTACTCAAACTTAAGCCTAATCAAACTCTTAAAGTTAATTGACATATGATATTGCCCCCTAAATGGAAGCAACCCAGTAATAAATAGTAAATATGAAATACATACTATGTATAAATTGAATGAAATCAAAATTATATGAAAATCTAGAACATGTGTAACTATATTCAATGTATTCCTATGAATTGAAATTTTCAAACCATAATTGAATAAAAAATTACAAAACTAAATAAACTCTATAATTAAAATAGAATAATATATAAATATTAATTAAACTAATAATGATATTACCTTTGATAGACTACACTAGATTCTTGTCACTTCATTATAATGTCAAATAAATAAATGATTATAAACACTATTTCATAAAATTAGTGATATATGTATAAAGACGAAGATGAACTTTCCTAATACCTGTATAAGAAAAAATATGATATCACTAAAACATCTCATGCACCCTTTTAAAGTGTAAATCACGCAATATTTTAATACTTTTATTATAAAATTGTCCTCATCCCTAAGAGTTCAAAAAACGACTTAGTTATTTCATAAATAAAAGAATAAGATAACACAGATACAACTAATGTCATACACGCTATAATCCTAGTATTTTAAAATCTAGTCAGCAATTAAGCCTGTTATATATGTAATTTTTAGGGAACTCTAGGAAAATACAACATACACCATTTTCTACAAATAATCCCACACTTTTTTGGGATTTAAATAAAAAGGTCAAACATTCCATAGTTAAGTGGATTTTATAGAACCAATATTATCTAATATAATTAAGCCCCCACACGCATGGGTATTTTTGAAAACTAACCACATTAGCCCAGTAGGACCACTACATTTATGGTAGGTTTTAATGATAATTTAACAACCTAACAATGTACCAAAACACATTTATGTATTCTAGATCATATATAATTACTCACATAATATTCTTGTTAATAATAATCTATAGTGACCCAATAATTAGTCAATCTCTATTCCATAGTGTTTCACATAAACATCCCATTAATAAAAACCATATATATAATGGTTAATTTTCTTTGGACGATATGACTCATAAGAACATTATCATAAATGTGAAAATTAATATTTATTTCAAAATTATCATAGTTATCATAAAAAAACTATATTCATTAAATCATTATTAGATGGATTGGGGGACATAGATAAAGAAAATGGTGGGAATGAAATTCAATTAATTTAAAAATCATAGTAATAATATAAAAATTGAGAGATAAGGGGGATAACATGATATGATAGAGAATGATCAAAATAATGGAACCACAGAATGAGTAAATAAAATCAAAATTTCATGGAATCATAAACATGAGGAAATAGTAAATGACATGACAAGATAAAAATGTATCAAGGGTCACTTCCAATATGATCATCATAATGTTTTCAACTCCCAGGGTGGATTAGGATCACTCCCCAATCCATAAAATAACATCTGATGAGATAAAAATATAAAAAAAATCATTGAAGGGCAATATAATCCATGGAATATTCATCATAGAACAAAACAATCATACATATGCAAGACACATGTTTAAAATGAACCATTCATAAATCAGTGGGATGATCATACCCATGATAAAGTATTGGGTTTCTTATTTATAAATCAAATCATAAAGTAAGGAATAATATTAAGGATTCATATTAGAATGAGGAATTAATGAATTTTTAATAGTGACTAATGAAAATGGGAAATATTTCTTTAATATTAAATTCAATTTTATATAATTAATTATTGGGATCTAGTGGATGAAATAGAAAAAACTATCCACTCATTTGGTTCATTATAAAACAAATAAATGATCTATTTAATGAAGGAAATTAGAATTAAAACTATAATTAGACTAGGAGTATTCCTTATATAATAAGGATTATTATAGAAGGCATTACATTTTTTAGAAACATTTTATTGTTTGATGTTTCATATGAATGATAAATATTATTTGTTTGTTAAATTAGATTTTCATTATTATGTGAATATAAAAGGCAGTTAAAACCGTTTATATAAATAATATTGAAATAGATTAATATATTTAAATATATGTACGGAATATATATATATATATATATAATATTATGTTTCTTGAATAATATTTTCATAAATGGGAGAAAAAAGGGGAATATGTAACAAAAAATGTTAAGAGGGTGGTATAATAAATCCCTTACCACCTGTACTGATTTTCTGTACAGTTGGGTTAATCCTCATGAATGATGAAATTATATTTAATAATTATATTCCTAAGAACCATATTGAACAATATATGATTTTATATTTTCAACTTACTATTCTATTTTTATTTATTTTTAATATGGTTTTTCTTACTATTTAAAAAGTTGACATAGAAGAGATTTAGTAATGATTTTTCTAATAAAAACTTATAAAAAAAGATTAAATATAATATATAATCTAGATTTGTTTTACTATATCCTCTTATAAATCAATAGATATATAATGAAATTTTACCCCCACTCCCCATATAACCTGATCCACTTGGAACCCCCTCCCCAAGATCCACTTCGACATTACCCCATGCAACATGATGAATACCACACATCACACCTCTAATCCTTATTACCTAGTCCCCCTTCTCCATGATTAATATCTTCCATCCACCCTCTTATCCTTATTATACCTTCCCCACTCCTTCCCACTAGTCCCCCCAAACTGATCCCTGTGACCCCAACCTCCATGTACAATGAAAATGACCCTATAACAACCCCCTGGTCCTTGACAACGACTCTCAATAGTGGACACTCTTAAAATTTTCCTAGATACTAAAACCCCTAAATGGAATATACAACCCTAAAGACCTTCTAATCATGCCACCACCATCCTTCTACCTCTTCCTTAACATGAATCCCCATACACATGTCCATCCAATGGTCATATTTCACTATCCTCTTCTCCTAGACCACCATGTTGTTTTCTTGAATGTATGATGGCTATTAAGATTTTATATGGGTATTTATTAAATTATATATTTAACTATGTAATTTTTTTTCTTATGGAAAATTCCATATAACATTTTTAGTATAATATTCATACCTATCATCGGTAATTTGTTATAGTTTTGGAGATTAAATTCACATCAATGTTCCATTAGGTGAATATTCATTTTTTATTAATATTGAATATTTAAATATAAATTTTATTAATTAATGAACACATTAATTTTTCATGATATACGTTCTTATGGGTTTTGGAGGGAATTGCAATACGTGATGATTTTACATTTTCATCAATTGTTAGGATAATCTTTCAGGTTTGTATTTCTTCCACATTAAATAGTTATTTATGTTTATTATAAACCACAATTTTCTTATTGAAATACCCCATTAGGGTCATTGTAGGATAGATTCTGGAGAATAATTGTTTTTATGGTGTTATATATGGTTTTTTTCAGAAAACCTAATCAATTATCCTTGGTCATAATTAACAAAATTAAAATTCAATTTATTAGTTATTAGTGTTAGTGAAAAGAGGGGTTTGTTGGGTATCATCTTACAATGTTGTGTGAGGGTACTAGTGTCTACTCTATTATAGGTGTCTCTTTAAATTTATCCTCTAATTTGAAATGAAAATATATGTGTGTGTTAGAGTTTAATAAAGAATAAAAACTAATGGAAAATTTAAGTTGTCAAATCTAACATCACAAATAGATAAAAAATGATAATGATGATATGGAAGAACACAATATACAATTTAAAAAGAAAGAGAAATAAAAAATAAAAAATTTTAAAAAATATTAATTAGAATTAATATGAACCCATTTTTATTATTCAATATACAATACACCTTGAGATATTCAGTATGAGTAAAATAATACCATTCATATGATGGGAGTAAGAACTATATAAAACAAAATCATTATTTATATGGAATAAATATTAAAAAAAATATTACTAACATGCCTTTACATAATATAATAAAATATCAAAACAAAAATTATTATGATGTAAATGTATAAAGGAATATATATATTCTTTTGAATTGATATTTTTAATCTAAGATTTTAAGTAAAAATATATGAATTACAATAATAAAATAATGAATAATAATAATTAAATTTGGAATATTGGAATTTTTTGAGTATTGAAACCCAATAACCTCTTAAAAATAAGATATTATTAAATAATAATAATGGAAAACATATATATAATAGTTGTGATATCATATTAATATCATTTTAGTATCATATATATGATTTAGTGAAAATATCTTGTTTATTATTTATTTCATCATTCGAATATTTTTAAATAATTCTCCATAGGTTAGTCCTTGATCTTCTTTCATTTTTTCGTACAATGATGTTTCCTAAAAACATTTTAAACCATGAAAAATTAATAAATTTGATTTTATTGATATATAACCTCTCCAATATATTTTTTTATAAATAATATATTGAAGATAATACACCTAATAAAAATAATCATAATCATTTGAATAATGCCTGATTCTTACTAAAATATATGAACCTTATCATTACATAAAGTTATATATAGGTTATAATCTCTTCATATTGAGAATTGTTTATCAAATCGATTCTAGAAAGGTTATTAAACAATAATTGAATTTAATGCTACGAATAATGTGGAAACACATAGACCATATATCACATAGCCATATTTCTTATTTTGCGAAACATCAAATCTTATATTGTTTAATTAATTATGTAATATCTAGTAATATTGAAAATCATGGTTCATTAATAAAAATAGAGATATTTGATATATGAATATTAACATATATTGATCTTTTAATAGAATAATTATGTTCTTGTATTATTGTGGACTTGTGACAATATTATTGACATTATTGTATCCTCTATCCTCAGCTCAATGAAAATAATCCATTAAATCTAGCAATATTTTTTGAGGATTAATATATATTCATTTAGTTTGGAATTTATTTTTTGTTGGATTGAATAATTTTTATTTTGAATTTGTGTTATTTTGAATAAATACATTATCAATGTAAATGATGGTGTTCTGTGCTATTAAATTTTGATTTTACATTTTTAGTAAACATTAATATCATTATAACTAAATGCATAAGGAAAAGAGTGAATATCCCACAGATAAGGGAAAAAGTGTGATTAATTTTCCTTAATACACATTTTGTATTCCAAGGGTTTCAAATAATGTTTATATTATACATTTTCAAACTGATCAATAGTTGGTCGAATAAAATATCTATGTCTCGATATTAAATTAAAATGTTAGTTAAATAGAAAAAATGTATATTATCATTTTATATTGAAATAGATCAATTATAAATATATATATTGTATTTGGAATGGTTAATTGAATATTAAGAAAAATAAAAACAATGAGAATCATGTAAATAAATAGACAATGTGACCTGCCCAAGGATAATTCAATTTAATATTTGATAATGGATGCATTTGTATTTTCATGCTACAATTTCCAGGATTTAAATAACTCATTTGAACCTTATATTATTCTAGAGTGGGATAATAATTCTTAGTACATCATAGAGAATAAATTTAGTTTTATGAATTATTTGATGAACAAAATATAGAATTGCTTGAACAATGTGACATGTATTCAACATTATGATTTCTATATAAGTTTTTTATATCAAGTATAATTGTGGAATTACTAAAAATGAAAGTTTTATGATTTCATATTTTTCTCATGATTTATTTGGTGAAGATAATATCCCTACATTATTCTATGATATGGGGAAGATAAATTACAAATATAGACATTAGTATACAATGATTAATGAATGTGATATTGATTTCATGATTAAATGGGGATTAATGTAGCATAATGAATAACTAGTAATATTTCATACAAGAATATATAATCAATTAACAGAAATGAGAGTCCAAATCAATGAAACACCATAATGAAAAATAAGAAGAGAACTCCTCCATGATATGTCATTAAATTCCTTTAAAAAAATCCTTGAAAATATTATTCTTCATTCCTACATAAATATATGACATGAAGTGGCTTGCTCATGAATGTTCAATTATTTCTTGATTATAAATAAAAAAATAATCAATATTATCCATTTTATTTGATTCTTTAATATCAAACCTTTCCATTGGATTGTAGGTATTTAATTTTGGTATTTCCTTTTGATTGTATTACCTATTTTCATACATTATGAACTAATTATAGAATTTGTCTAGTTTCATCAATCATCTATTATATAAATACAAGGATGTGTACATATATTACCTATTTCACTATTTCAATGATTTTTTCAAAATGAAAATTTGATTAAGTTACATTGATCATACCTTTACCCTCAAATCAATGATTAGAGAAAATTATGGGATGACGATGTAGAGGAAAATGTATTATAATGATAAAATTGTTCAAAAATGATGATACATTAGTTTGGGAAAATATTTTATTTTCTAAATTAGAAGATATATCAAGTTGGAGAACTTTTCTATATTTTATAGCTTAATTTTTTAGTTTGGTATTCATCCTTAGTGATTACCTCATTGTAGAAAAAAAAGTTCATATGTCATCATCATTTTTTTTATTTTTTTATTGTTGTTTAATAATAAAAAATTCAAAAGAGATACTAAATTGAGAAATACGTGGTACTTGTTATATTTTTATTAAATATTATGACAATTATTGAATGTCATCATAGAATTTGGAAGAAGTAATCTTTTAAATTATGAAGGGAATGAAAATAAGGTACAATATTTGATGCATATAAGAAAAAAAATTAAGAGAAAAATATTATATTTTTCAAACATATTAATTTATATTTTTATTTGATATATAATAAGATTTATTTAAATAATATTTTTATAATGTTCGTGATCATCTAATTTTTACATTTATTAAAAAAAGGGTAAATTGAATGATCTCCATAATGCTGGTAATGATATTTAATAAATGAATAAAAAATATGTTTTTTTGAAAATGATATTGGAAAGTATATATCAACTATTATCACTATGAAAAATAATATAATGATGTATTGCATAAAACAATAAGAAATCTATTTTTTCCATATGAATATTGAATTAATATATCTGGGTGTGATAACATTATACATTTTCTGTTAGATGGAATGAATATTCATGACTCACATATTATTATATAGTATATTTTTCCCTTAGCATTACATAATATGTTACATGGAAAATTTTCTATTGTTATATTTGAGTTTTATAGGGCATTCAATGAGCTTGTTGAAAAAACCATAAATCTGACAAAGAAAGATGACCATTAAAAATGATTTATTTTGAAACATTTCATTTGAGATATGTTATTTACCCTTTCATTTAGCATAGTAATGATTCGTTTAACTATTAATTTTGTCAATTAATCTTTAATCAGTGGGCCAAGTTACTAGAGATAGATGTATCTAGTTGAGATGAATGAAAATATAATTTTATATTTCACTGAATAATTCCATTTTATCAAATCATTGTGTTATTTTATTTAATATTATTCTTATCTTTTTCATCAGGTACTTAGGTTAATTGAAATCATATGTATGTAATAATGTTAAACCACAACTCTCTATCTCTAACATTTTTATATTGGAAGACAGAGTGAATGATAGTTATGGGTATTTGTAATGGATTTAGATTGTATTCAATCTTGTTGGAATTATTGATTACATCTACAGTAATTATCATTTTAAAAAACATATATAGTTATTTCAAACTATTGGATATAAATATCGAAAAAAGCCAAATTGTAAAATAAAATTATTTTCTGTAATAAAATCACATGGTTATGTGATAATTAATAGTAATGTTTTATATACTTTTATCGCATTATTAAAATTGAAAATCAATGTGGTGAGGGTGGGGTCAAGATCCACGTGAGAGGAAAATAAGAAAAGTTGTTAATAAGGATATTCATTAAATCATTCCTAGTTATAGAGGTGTATACTCTTATTCATATTATCAATTTTTAGTTATATTGTAAATGATAAAAAAAATCATTATATCTTCTTTTATATATAATTAGTTTAGGGAATAAAAAAGAAATATTAAATGACTTTATAATTTTCTCTTGAGTACCTCTATCAAATGCTATGAGATTCGATGCATAAAATATTCATGGCATTCAGTTTTATATAAATTAAAATGAATAATATTTGAAAAAAATATATTATTATATTTAAATTTTCATAGGTGCGATACTGTGGAATAATGATTGATATAATAATACTAAACTATAATTTCCAATTATCAGCTATATTATTAAAATTCATGTGGGTAAAAATTAATATGGGTGTAAAGAAAGATCGATTAGATTTTATATTTATCAAATTGTCTCATTTGTTCCACAATGGTGAGCCTGAATATCATGATCTATTAACATGGCCTGACCAATATAGACAGTTTACTGTGTAGAAGATTAAATAAACGAATTACAGAGTTTATTTATAAACATAATGAAGATATAATTTTATTATGTTGGTGATGAAGATTGATTTTCTATTTCTGATAGTGAGCCTAATCTACCATAAAAATGTTAACCATTAATATCTTAAAGTATTCAATTGATAGACTTTTTTATGATATAGTGAATATGATGGACTTTCCATAATTATGTATGATAATAATTATGATAATGTGGATGAATATAATTTACAATATAATTTGGTAACAAAATATTATTACAATTTATGTTCTATATGTGTTTCATATATATGTGCATTGTTCTATTTTATATTATTTTATATATAAATAATTCAAATTATTATTTTTTATACATTAAATATATATAAACCATTTTAATATTTAGAATTCATAAAAAATATTTATTTTGATATCTTAGCCGACTAGCATCTCAGAGATCACAACCACTACCCCCAGAATCAGAGGATCTAAGACAATTTTTTGTACTAGAAACTTCTAGAAAGAGAGAAATTCCCCTTTATGTTTTTATTATCGAAGAGTTGGATTCACCTCCCCTAGTGGTTTATTTTATTAACCCAAATATAAGGGTTGATGGTGTGTTACCATGACTATAACATATTTCATTTTACAGAAAACATAATAAATTTCATTAATTTCTTAATAAATTGGTAAAAAATATAATGATATCAGTAGAAATGATATAATTTGGAACATTTTAGATGTATGGGACCTATGAAACTTTTGTATTATAATTAGATTTAGTGTTTTTTGTGGTGACTAATTTCAATGCTTCCAAAATTTATGGAGAAATATGTGGTAAACATAACTATGAGATGATTATATTTCACATTACTTATAATGATTACAGGTGCATTCAATCATATGAAAAATATAACAAATTTTAAAACCATGTAAAGGTAATATTAATTTAAAATACATTGAAACATATTTATATGAGAGGTGTAACATTTTTTATATACACATATTATTTTTTATTTCTATATCTTAATATTTCTCCATTTTGATTCCCCTATGTCGATTTCACCACAATGGACCCTGAAAATCAGTGGTATGAAATGGAAAAATTTTAAATGGATATTTTAAAATCAATTTAGTTAAACATATCCATTATCATAAAAAATATATGTGGATGTTTTGGATGGTATTTTATATAAGTAGTGGAATATAATTGTACATATTAATAGATATGTATATAATTATTAAATTTCATATTTTACAGTATCTTTATATTTTAAACACAATATAAATATTTTTTTTAATGTTGCTATTTTATTAGAATTATCAAAAATATTATATGAATCCTGAGAAACAATTCATTCCATATATCCACGGTTCTTGGGGTATTTTTATAAAATTTACATTCTAGGTTTTTATATTTTCCATTATTATTTCTACGATATTATTTTAAGAAATCATTTGTCTTGAAAGAATATAGTTATTTATAAAGGTTAATGAAATATGTTACTCTATTTACATGATAGAGAAGTTTCTTAATGTTAATAGGAATCCCAATGACTGTTTTATGAATCAACATACAATAGACATTGTAATATTTGTTATTCATTACTATTTTATGTTATATAAATTCTATAAAAACATAATATTGAAAAATAAATAATGAAAATAATCAAGACATAGACCCATTTATATGGGGATAAATACATTGATAAAATGATACCAATATGGTGTCATTTTACATATCTAACAATCCCCAATTAATTATGTTTACGGATTATTTATTATTATAATTTATTTTTCATTATTATGTTTCTACATTAAAAAAATGCAATAAAATTGTAATAAAAATATTTTAATTATTTAATATTAAGAATTTCATTAATATTAAAAACTAGACAAAATATTATTTTTACCATAAAAAAATTAAATACTCATGGGACATGATTCATTCACATTCATCATCATTATCTTAAAACAATGTATTCAAAATTCTTGTAGGGATGGAGAATATAGGGCATGTTTGGGGGGATGTTTACTAAGCTAAATCCATTAGCTTTCTTTGGTAGGGAATTATCATCATTTATAACTATATCCAATGAGTGTTATAAAAGTTATAATGGTTTATAGGCTCAAATATATATTTTTAGGATGAAACATGAAGTTAATAATAAAAAATTTTAATCGCACACATCATATAAGTTCCTGATAGCATTGGGAAATTATTTTGTTTCTATGTTTCAAAGGCTCTCTAGCTTGATCCCTAAAGAAATTTATAGCCTTATAGAACATCATAGTGAAAAAAATTATATTCTCCATTGATCATTAACATATTTTAAAATAACATGTACAAATTACATTAATAAAAATATAGTAAAACATTTCTATTAAAAACAAACAATTCTTGTCTTAACAATCACATCATGTGTTAGATTAATGTGCTGTCAATTCACACATTTCAAAAATTAATTTTTTATTACATAAATAGTTTTTAATAGTGAAATGATTTTGTTTTCCTAATTTGGGCTCTAATAAAATAAATTTAATGTAAAATGAACTCCATATTGAATTCTAACACAATAGTTGTTGATATAGTTTTGAAAAGTAGGAACCACATAACTTTATTTGAAGTTTCATTTTTCATGAGTTTCCCAAAAATGTATTTTTAGAGACTCAAAATAATAAAATGAGTGTGTGATGGTTAAAACGATATGAAATTTCCTCATAATGATTTTAAATGATGAGAAAATGAATTTTGAAACATATTTTATGCTTATGTGTGGAAAAATGTCAATATTTTTAGTTGTGTGCATGGAATGACTCAAATTTTTTAAAGATTGAAAAGTATTAAAAAAGATGTGTTGTGGAGGATAAAACAATAAAAACAACATTGAATGGCTTTGATATCATAATATAATGAAATTATAATTGTTTTTTAGTTTTAGTAACAAAAATAATTTCATTATGAGTTATGATTATCCCGAGATACTAATTAATTTATTTTAAGAGTTCCAAATCACAAAAGCATTCGTTTAATGGTAAAAACCATATAATACTACATCATATTTTTATGAAACCATGGGAAAATAATCATTGAAATATGTTTTCACATGCACACATAATAAACACATAAATATGTTGTTTTTTTCATAGAATGACTCAATAATTAGGTTTTAATGATACTGAACGCTATTAAAATGATTGTTGTGGGTCAAACCCATAAAAATAATGTTAAATTGGATTTAAATTAGAGGAGTTAAACCATTTAATTATTTTTGAAACAAAGTAAGGAGAGTAATTTCATTATATGTAACATTTTTCTCTTATAATTATAAATACATTTTCACTATTTAAAACAATAAATCACACATGTAACAGTCAAAACCACTAAAAACATCCTCACATATACATGAAATCATGGGAAAACAATCATTGACCTATTGTTTACATGTATGTTAATAATAAACATCAATATAATGTGTATTGTGTTATTAATGACTCAATAAATGGGTTTTCATGATACTGAAGTCATTAAAAACAAGTATTGAGGAGGGGAATAACTCAAAAAATGATGCCTGAAAGTCATGGAATATACTCGAATAGATTTTAGATTTATTTTTGAAAAGTAAAAAACCGATTGAATATCATTCCATTTTTTGGAATTCTGATTATACTGAGAACTTATTTTTCTTTTTTAAAACACCAAAATGTGCATTTAACAGTCAATGTAATAGAAAATTACCAAAAATTGATGTGAAAACATAGGAAAACCACCATTGAAATATATTTGATCTATACGCAAAAAAACAATAATATAATAGGTGGGTAGCTCTAAATGACTCAATAAAATATTTTTAATGATACAAATGTTTTTAATAACATTTTCCAAGGGTTTAAAAACTGACAAAAAATGCCATAAATAAATTAAATTAGTAATGAATTATTTTAGATATTATTTTGAAATGAAGGATTTGATGACATGTCATTATAATTTTTTTATTAGTATTCTCATAAACACATTTTTAAAATTGTGAACACCAATATTGTAATTATTAAAACCAAAAAAAATCCTCATAATGGCGTGAAGTCATGAATCAACCACCATTGAATTATTAATGACATGCATACATAGAAACATTTAAATATGATAAGTGGTGTTCTTGGGATGAGTCAATAAATAGTTATTAAATATACCAAACTCTTTAAAAATTTGTGTTAGTGTTGAAAAATATGTAAATAATTTCAGATGATGATAAGAATAATGCGAATGACCATTGATTTAATTTAGATGTTTTGTAATTGACATTGCATATTTCTGAGTTATAGAATTCATGATATCCATGTTAATGTGTATTTAGTATTTTTAAAACACTATATTGCGTTAGTAATGGTCAAAACTGTGGAATATGTTCTCCTATTGATGTGAAATAATGAGATATACACATTTGAATTATTTTTCAAATATAGGACTTCATTACATATGACAAAATTTAAAATTTAATTATTATGTAAATTAAAATTATACTCCATTTCAATTTAAAAATTGATTACATTAATATGTACTTACCCCATTTAGTTTCACATGTTTAATCATATATTAATAGTCATTTTTAGGGTTTTTATGTGTACTCCATATGATATATTAATTATTTTTGTTAGAATGTAATATTGTTTATTACGAATTAATCAGACCTAATGAGCCACATTCTGAATTTATATTGTGTCAATTATAAATTAAAAAAAAATCGTAATTTTTATAGTTTTAATTGTATTTTGTAGATTCCATAATTTGGTAGGAGGTTTAATTTTCTAATCCACATCATTATTCATATGGAAGTTGAGAGGATTCTTAGTTTCTTCTCTATAATTAATTATTATCAATTATTCTTCAAAAATTAGGATTTATTAAGTTGATTTCAAATATATATTTTCACTTTTGTCCATTATGAACTGATGTAGTTGGTTCAAGTTGATGAGATGACATTGATTTATTAAGATGTTGTATTGGTTATGGGATAGATGTATATTGGATGTGTGTGGTTGTTGTAGGATATATTATTTACGTACATATTAATGACTAAGGTATGTGTAGACTATGGTTATTGTTACTAAGGGTATACATATATTTGATTGAGGATATATGATTTTTTATGTATGATGATTATATTGTTAATTTATTTGTTAATTTTTTATGTTCGATTATAAATATATATATATATTTAATAATTCAAAAATAATAATAATATTTTTTAGAATATATATAGTTGTGGAATATGATAACTTCCATAATTTAGATTTTGATATATCTATTTTTTTTCATTTTTATAATAAGACACAATATTTAATGGCCCATATTGTATATATTGGATATTTTGTTCATTTCCTTTATTTTATGATTTATATTTTTATGAAATTAATTGTCAAATATTTAGTTGAAAAATCTTCACTGAATACTCAGAATAAGAAACACAATAATACATATATTAAAAAAGAGACATCGATGAAAATTTATTTCAAACCATGAAATATTACATTTTTTCATAATATAAGCCTAATCATGTAGAAATGGTTTAAACTTTCATGTATAGAAAACAAAACCACTTCATAGCCGTCCCTTTTTTGTAATCTCACATCAGTTACTCGAGGTTTTTCAGATAATTTTTCTATAAAATATTTGGTTAGATGACCATGATCAAATGTGTTAAAAAATTATATCATTATATCATGAATTGAGTTGGATTACTTATTTTATTATATCTATAAAATAATACCAATATAGTTTAAAATGTCCTAAAAAATACCCCAAAATAAAGAATGGTTCCTTAATAAGACAATTTAAGGAGGTTAATGTTATGATGACTATTTCTTTCTAATAAAACATATAATATTAAAAATATTACTATAATACAATATAATGGGTTTTACAATTTACATTTGACATGATGAATAAATATTTAAATTAATCTTTGTTTGATGGTTCTGGAAAATATGACATGTTTATTTTCTAGAGGCGGTTATGCATACGTATGAATGTAGGACCCTTTTACATTCAATGGAATGTGATACAGATTTTGAAATGGAATAATTATTATCTCCTTACTATAATAATTTTTTTAATAAGTATAATTATTTTACAAAAAAAATTAGACCTTTTATCTAATTAGGGTTTTGAAAATTCAACATGTTGTTTATGGTCACCGTAGTACACACATACACATGATAACATTATCAAATTCCTAAATGATTCAAGAATAAGGAATAGATTTTATGTGAAATTATAATAATAACACCTCATCATAGTTATGATTCATATGTTATTTTAAATTAATGTTCATGGTGGACTTGATGGGTGTAAATGTTGAAATGGAACGTGACATGTTGGTTTTTCTAGTATTACCTCTCTATCTGAATCTATCCCTTGTGTAAGTTCATCAACCTCATTAGCATTATATTTTTGTGATAACAAGTAATAAATTTAATGTGTATACTGTTGAGAAGATAATATTGTAGATTTTTATTAATCCAAAGACCTTTAATGGGCAGAGAAATGTGGAGGTGAAGAGGACCATTTATAACTAAAGATAGAGTCATTTTTGTAAAATCTCTTTACATTTCAATAATATTATATAATTAATGAAGGAAAATATCACAATAAATCAAAATTAATTATGATTATAATATGATGAAGTTATGAATGCTTCTGAAATCAACATTTATCCATGTATTTCTTATATTTCAGTCTTTTTCATAATGTAAAACTAATTTCACCATAATATACACACACCACGGTAACTCAACTACCATCCTATGTAAATAAATTTTTTCATAGAAATTAAAATTAAAATTAATTAATAATATTAAAATTATTCTCCCAAATATGGAAATAATTATATGAATTAAAATATATATCAGTCAAATTAATTAATTTTTTATTGATTGACGTAACCTGTAAATGAATTTTCATAGAAATAGTTGATTTTAATCATATATTTTCTTTGTGGGATAATAATAATATTATTTTTTGTTTTCATGAAATTAATTGTTTTATTATAAAATAAAGAACATTTATTTGGATATAAAATAAATCAATGACCGTATTTTAAAAATAAATAGTATTTAGTTAAATGAAAATTAAAATAATATTTTTTATTATAATTAAAATATTTTTTAACAATGGAAAATAAATGTTATTGATTTTTTCAAAAAAAAAATTAAAAAATTTTAACGTCCTGGTTCTGGGTGCCACGCAACGGGTGCCCTGAATCCGGTTCTTCACAATACCACAAATGCATTTCCCCAAGTTCCAGAGGCTGCTGACTACCAGCGAGGGCCCATTTCTCATATTGGGGAAACTATGCCCTCATTTGTCAAAGTGAAACGCAGCGGAATAATAAAATAAATCATACAACAAACACCAGAAGAAGTGAAAAATATACAACTGAAATAAACAACAACAATGTATATAACCAACAGTATATAAATAATGATTCTACATGTCTCAAGCTCTAAAAAATAGGCATAACAAGTTATACATCAACACAGTATAATCAAAACCAGAGTACAGTGAAACAAAGAAAAACAGTTGGCAGCGGCATCGCGAGCATAGGCTCGGTCCCATGCCCTCCTACTCCTCACCAGCAATCATGTACCTGTATATGGACTCTTTCCCATATCCATATCTGTAGAAATGTAACCTGTTTGGGAAGAAAAGCATGACCCAAACATGGTGTAAGAAATATATCTCAGTAGGAACCCACCAAAGGCTCCTGCCCAACTGCGTATAAGCATGCAACAACAATGTGCAATAGTAAATGAAATATAGTAAGCAGTACTGAAAAGTAAATAACTTATGAATTAAATTGCCATTTTATTATTCATTTAGTCAAGTAAATATTAGAAATCACCACAGTGCATTTCTATATAAATAGTCCACGTCCTCAGAAAATCAAAACCATACCATCAGGTAAGCAGAATCCCACCCGTAGGTATAGCCCTCAGGTGTAATAGAATTTTCCCTCAGGCGTAGGAAGTGTCACCCTCCGGCACATAAGTCAATCCCTCAGGCATGAAAGGTTTCCCTCAGCTGAAATAGAATGTTGCCCTCAGGCTAGTACAATCACGCCCTTAGGCCATAGCAAAACACCTCCCTCAGGCATAAGTAACCAGGCCATGCCCAACATATAAACATGAAATTTGAATACAATTCCTCTCAAGGAAAAGGTAATACATAATTTAAACAATGCATACCCTCAGGTATCTTGGCCAAATGGCTAAACAGAGGAACGCACCCCTCGGGATGGTCCTGGATCCAAGCAATGATCCCAACCAACATTTTATTATCATAATTAATCACCTATTCTATTCTAGGTGTTTAATATAGCAATGGCCTTAGCCACATGACACCCAAACATGGGTTCGTGGCACAGAAACGCACAAAACACACGACAGTTGGAATAATTAACACCAAGACACCTACCTTATAGGAAAATGAGCTCTATACACGAAAGTAAGTTTCAGAAACGCCCAAGAACGTCATAGATATGATGAAGAATAAAACCCATTTAAACGTAAATAACTCCCATTAGTGGATTAATTGGAAAGAACTGCTTAAGGAGAGTGGAGGGATTACCTGTGAGGTTTCAATGAGATTGTTCGAGGAAAAAACAGATTCCCGACGAATGCCCAGTGGATCATGAAAGGTTCGGTCATCCCCTCCCGCTCCTTCCTCGGGTTCTATGCCTTCCCTACGAATATGGGAGGTTACTTCCCATTTTAAGCAAAAAAAAGTACACGGCGTGTACTTCCTTCATTTAACCGTTCCTATAGCGGCACCACCACACTGTTCATCCATCGACATGAGTACACGACATGTAATCCTGAGTACACGACGTGTACTGTTGCCCAGCTGGCGACAGCTCCACTGCCTTACTACTTTGGCATTCCGAATGACTACACGGTGTGTAGGTGACAACTACACGGTGTGTAGTCAGTTCTTACACCCTTCAACTCCGGCATGGCCACACGCCCTGTGTACTCATCCCACATGGCCAAAAGTACACGGACTGTGGAAAAAGTACATGACATGTACTTCCAAAATTTAGGATTTTTACCTTTTCCATATTTTCTCAAAAACTCTTAAGGAAAAGAGAAATAAAAAAGCATGTACCTCAAAATAAGAACCGGGTTCTTACAAACTTCCCCCTTATATCAATTCATCCTTGAATTGCCCCTCCAAGGGTGGTGAAGATATAGCCGTCAACAACTCTGGCCACTGAGAACGTACGTTGGTCTCCCGCTCCCAGGTTTCATCCTTCACTCGGCCATGATGTGGTAGCACCCGTACGAGAGGAACTCACTGGCCTCAGAGAATCTTTGTTCTCCTATCAACGATACGAATCAGATTCTCCTCAAAGGACGCATCTACTTCTAGATCAACCTCCTCTAGCTGAATGGTGTGAGACGAGTCTGAATGATAGCGGTGTAACTGTGATACATGGAAGACGTCGTGCATGGCTCGGTACCTCTGAGGTAACTGCAACCGATAAGAAACCAGCCTGACTCTCTCTAGAATTTCAAATGGCTCCGCATTCCTCGGTGAAATTTTACCCTATATCCTGATCTGCTTGTGTCCCAGCCTCGGCAAAACACGCAAGAAAACCAGATCCCCAACCATGAACTCCAAAGGTCGTCTACGGCGATTAGCATATGACTTCTGACGAGATTGCGTGATAGCCATCCGCTTCTGAATCAACTGGACCTTCCCAGAAGTCTCCTGCATGAGACGTGGTCCAAGCAATGCTGCCTCACCAGCCTCTACCAGCACAAAGGTGATCGGAACAGCCTAACGTATAAAGCCTCATATGGTTCCATCTCAATAGTCTCTTGGAAACTATTGTGATAGGAAAACTCAACTCGCGGTATATTATTCTACCAAGATCCCCCAAAGTCTAGGACGCATGCACGCAGAAGGTCCTCAAGCACTTGTATAGTACGCTCGGACTGGACATCTGTTTGAGGGTGGTATGATGTGCTCAAAAGAACCTGTGTACCCAGTGCCCTCTGGAAACTCTTCCAAAAATGAGATGTAAAATGGGAGTCCCTATCTGAAATGATAGAACGAGGAACACCAAGAAGAGGCACGATCTCTAGGATATAAAGCCTTATGAGCTCATCAACACTGAAGGACTCCTTGATCAGAAAAAAGTGAGCAACCTTTGTGAGTCTATCTACAACAACCCACACGGAATCATTTCCTAAAGGTGACCTCGACAACCCAGTCACGAAGTCCATCACGACATCATCCAATTTCCACTCTGGAATTGGGAACTGCTGTAATATCCCAACTGGTCTATGATGCTCCGCCTTCACCTATTGACAGTTGGAACACCTCGTAACAAAACCAACTACTTCCCTCTTCATACCCGGCCACCAGTACTGACGTCTCATGTCATGGTACATCTTGGTAACCCTGGGATGAACTACCCAAGCCTAATCATGAAACTCCTGCATCATCTCCACATGTATATCCCCTGGAACCCATACTTTTCCATGGAAATGAAAAACCTCATCATTGCATATTGTCCACCTAGGAGGAGGGTCCTCGCTTGCCACCGACTCCCGTAGAACTAGGACTTCTGAATCAGATAGCTGTCTCATCCTCACTCTATCCAGGAGTGTAGAAGTCATATCTAAAGAGGAATGATAAGTCTTCTCTTGACTGTCTTGCACCTCCATATGCATCTCAGAGAACAAAGCCATGAGCTTCCAATCTCTAATGGCCTCCTACACTTATTGTATCGGAGTCTTCCTGCTTAGTGCATCAGCTACTACATTACCTTTACCAGGTGTATAAGAAAGCTCAAAATAGAAGGACTATAGGTATTCGACCCACCTTTGATACCTCAGATTCAAGTCACGCTGAGTAAAGTTATACGTGAGACTTTTGTGGTCGTTAAAGACCACAAAACGTTCTCCCAACATATAATGTCTCCAACAGCACAACGCATGAACAACTGCGGCCAACATGAGATCATGAATAGGGTAATTCCTCTCAGGTGGCCTCAACTGCCGAGACCCGTACGCAATGACTCGATCACCCTACATCAACACTGCTCCCAGCCCAATCCCTGATGCATCACGGTAAAATGTATAGCTCTTCCCCTACTCTGGGAGTATCAGGATCGGTGCTGATGTCATCTTTCCTTTTAGGTCCTTAAAGGATGTCTCACAAGCTTCCAACCAAACGAACTTCACACATTTCTTACTCAAGCCCGTCAACGTCGCTGTTAAGTGGGAGAAGTCCTGTATAAAACACATGTAGTAACCAGCCAGCCCTAAGAAGCTCCGTATTTCAAACACGTTCATAGGATGCTCCTAGGACACTACTACTCTCACCTTCTCTGGGTCTACTACAACTCCTACCTCTGAGATGATATGACCCAGGAAGTGTATCTGGTCGATCCAAAAGTGGCAATTTGAGAGATTAGCATATAGTCGATGCTCTCTCAGTGTACTCAAAATGATATGAAGATGGGTGGCATGGTCGTGTCGAGTGTGAGAGTACACTAAGATGTCATTCACTAATACTAGAAAAAAGTGTCCAGATGAGGATGGAACACACGATTCATTAGAGCCATGAAAACTACTAGCACGTTCGTGAGTCCGAACAGCGTAACCGTATACTCGTATAGACCATACCTGCTCCTGAAAGCCATGAGAGGTATATCAGATGGTCTAATGTGTAGATGATGATATCCTGATCTCGAGTCAATCTTCGAGAACACTCGTGCTCCACAACGTTGATCAAAAAGATTATTAATCCGTGGAAAGGGATATCAGTTCATAACCATTAACTGGTTCAGCTTCCGATAATCCACACAATGTCTAGGGGTACCATCCACCTTCTTCTCAAAAAGGACAGGCAAACCCCACAAGGAAGTACTGGGTCAGATAAAACCCTTCTCCTGTAACTCCTCTAACTACCTCTTGTGGTCCTGCAACTCAGGTGTAGCCATCCTATAACGAGGAATGGACACTGATGCTGCTCCTAGCACAAGTTCGATAGTGAAATCCACCACACACTCTGGACGAAGACCAGAAATTTCATTTGGGAAGACATTGCTGAAACAATCAACCACTAGAGGGAAATCTGTCTGACAAGTCCCCTGATCATCGAGATATAAACTCACCATCTGGGTTGTGACTCCACCTCGCCCATGATGCTCTAGTCTAGCTCGACTCGCTTGAACATCCCACTTTCCCTTGTATAAAAACTCTCTGCCCTTTGGTGACATGAAACACACCTTGCAATGATAGCAGTCTAGAAAGTCTCTAAGGGGAACCAACCAGTTTAACCCGAGAATGATGTCTTAAGCTTTCATCTCTAAGACATAGTGGTCCCAACGAAAGTGACACCCACCAACCTGAAGGGGTTACTCCTTGCACTGATGCACACTAGCTGTTCTAGTCCCCAATTCTGTGTCCAACATCATGATATAGGAAGAAGTAGAAACACAGAGCCCAAGGCTCTTCACTATGGGTAAAGATATGAAACTATGTGTAGAATCTGTATCAAAAAGTACTGAAGATAAAAAAAGCTTCTAGAATAATACCCCTGACTGTAGAAGGTATGGGATCTTACTCTGGCTGGGTCTGCTGCACTGCATATGTCTGCCCAGTGTCGCGACCCTACGAAATAGCCTGACTACCCTGAGCTGTCTCACCCTACTGCCTCTGAGATCCTGGTGTCTAGCTACCACGACCATGAAAACCATCCCTGCCTGCATGCCCAGATGTATTCCATTTCCCTTACTGTTAAGAAGCCACTGGTCCTTCTCCTGCATGCAGAGTCTACACAGAAACCCTCTCAATATCCAATGGTGGCTACACCCTACAAAAATGATGTACATGACCCATCTTGCCGCAAGCTCGGCACTCCACTGGATCATGTGGACACTGAGGTCTCTTGTGCCCCTCTCTAGCGCACTGGTAGCACCTGACCGACGCACCTGAAGAAATTTTCTAGCTGGTACTGCCACCCTGAGAGAATTCCATTTGTCTCTTCCTTTTTCCAGCAGAAATAGAACCACTAACTAGTGCTAAACTGCCCTGGCCCACACAACCAGATTCCCATAGGTTCCTCTCTGTAATCAGCTCCTGGTTTATAATAGCATGTATAATAAGAATATTGAAAACATTCACCAGTGCTCGGATGTTATAACGAAGACCATCCTCAAAATGTCTATCTCTTATTGTCTCATCAGCCACCAGCACGGGTGAAAAGCACTTATGCTTGGTAAAACGAGTAGAATAGTCCATCACCGACATGGCACCCTGCTGCAGGTTCATGAACTCTCGAGCTCTGTCTACGCGTAGTGTCTCAGGAAAGAAGAAGTCATAGAATAATGTCTGAAAATCCTCCCATGCCATCTCTCTGTGATACTCTGACTGGGTGGTAACATCCCTCTACCTCTTGGCGGAATCACGCAGTATGTATGTCGTGAGCATGACCCTCTTCTCTGGAGGTGTCTAAAGATGCTTGAAAATAGTATGCATCAATCCTATCCAAGACTCCATAGCCTGTGGTCCTCCATCCTTTGAAAACGTAGGTGGATGATGCTGCTGGAATATACCCGTCAGCTCAACCATAGATGTGGCAGCTGGCGGTGCTCCCTGAAAGGTCTTCATTAGCTGCATAAAGCCTTCATGGAACTGTGCCTCCGCGCCTGTGTCTGGTGTAGCAGCTAGGGCCGCATCTGGCTCTGCTGGAGGATCAACTGGTAGCCCATGTCCCACCATCTCTGGAGCTGCAGAACAATGCATGGTTGTCTAGGCGTCATGACACTACAAGGTAAAAAAATGCCTTATATTTAAGATTATCAAAACCCTAAAATGAAGAAACCAAAAGGGAACAAGAGGAATATGGTATTTTAAGTTTACAAAACAAGACTACACAGAGTGTATAATGACTACACGGCGTGTACTTGACTTCCCTTCCCCTTCCTAGGTCCTTCGACATGGCTAAATCACACAACTATCATGGTACAAAACTACACGGTGTGTATAAAAACTACACAGCGGGTATGGTGAAATTTTTCAACTGCCCGTGTCGCTTGTGACACGGCCGACTACTCGGCTTGTCCCTACACGGCGTGTTACATCCTCACACGGCGTGTCAACAATCCCATTTCCCAGCCACACGGCTTACTCACACTGTCTGTCCTTGGACAAGACTACACAACGTGTCCCACAGGTACACAGCGTGTTCAAGGAGCGGTGACACCGACCCGTGTTGTTAGTTACACGAATGAGTCCCTAGATCACACTACACGAAGTGTTCATCATCGACACGACGTGTTATGTAAAGAATTTCACCGACCCATGTTGTTAGTTAAATGGTCGGACTCCGGGTCCACACTACACAAAGTGTTTATCAGTATATGGCTTGTTTTACCCAAGCCTTACCTTAACCTATGCTGCCGCC
Organism: Viscum album; assembly: GCA_963277665.1. Classification (NCBI taxonomy): domain Eukaryota; kingdom Viridiplantae; phylum Streptophyta; class Magnoliopsida; order Santalales; family Viscaceae; genus Viscum; species Viscum album. The sequence goes on from OY728136.1 coordinate 767,014,888, forward strand.
TACACGGTTTATTTCAAGAGGAGAGACTACATGGCGTGTAATCTATATACACGGCGTGTACATAAAAAATTCATTTTTTCTTCCTGAATAGAAGGACATACACAACATTTCTACAGTACTACATGGTGTGTATACTCATTTTCTGGACAGTTTTCCTCAGAAACTTCTCAAGAACCCAAAAAACACTGAAAAACAACACCTAAGTGTCAAATCTCGACCCGTGAGGGCCCATACTCCCTACGAATCATGTTTTGACATCTTATCTGTGTTATAACAAAATAAACAGTCAATGATCTGTCAAATTCTGCTTAATTGGGACCCATACATCCCAAAAACCAAAGAGTGGTGTTTATTCAATAAATCAGATCATACAAAACTACTCTATCACATAGCAGGTAATTATCAAAGCAGCTATCACAACAGGATGCTTTACTAGCACAACAACTATCACAACAACATGAAATTTATAATGCACCTACATGGCATGGCACTATGCATGGAACGTGATTTATATCCTAGGCCTAAATGATGCATGAGATTGCATACCCTCATCTCATTGGGTTGAAACTAAATAGATCCCACAAATTAATTATAACCGCACAATCTCAAGTGTGTCACCCAAAAGTGAAAACATATCAACTGTAAAATTTGAAAAATCAGAAAATTACAAAATACGGTGCAGACTGGCTTTTCCCTATACACGGGTTTGCTACGCCCGGGAACAACTTATTACCAACTATTGTTCATCCTATCCCTAACTACCAATACAAATAGTAAGTCAATGAAAAGAAATCCTTTGATACCACTTTGTAATGTCCCGGTTCCAGGTGCCACGCAACGTGTGCCCCGAACCCGGTTCGCCACATGACATCAAGCGCATTTCCCCAAATGCCAGATGCTACCGACTAGCAGCGAGGAAACCGGTCTGATAGTGGGGAAACTATGCCCTCATTTGTCAAAGTGAAATGCAGCAGAACACAAAAATAAAACATACAACGAACAGTGAAAGCAGAAAAACATACACAACTGAAATAAACAACAGTAGTGTATATAACCAACAATATATAAATAATAATGCTACATGTCTCAAGTTCTATGAAAACAGCCAGAACATGTTATACATCAACACAATACAATCAAAATCATAGTACAACAAAACAATGAAAAATAGCTGGCAGCGGCATCAGGAGCCTAGGATCGGTCTCATGCCCTCCTACCCCTCAACATCAATCATGTACCTATATAGGGAATCTTTCCCCTCTCCATACATGTAGAAACTTAATCTGTTTGGGCCGAAAAGGATGACCCAAACAGGGTGTGAGAAATATATCTCAGTAGGCACCCACCAAAGGCCCGTCCCCAACTTCGTATTAGCATGCAACAATAGTGTGCAATAGTAAATGAAATAAAGTAAGAAGTACTGAAAAGTAACTAACTTAACAATTAAATTGACATTTTATTATTAATTGAATCCATTAAATATTAGAAATCACCACAGTGCATTTCTATGTAAACATTCCACGTCCTCAGACAAGAAAACCCTTACCATCAGGTAAGCAGAATCCCACCCACAGGTATAACCCTAATGCGTAACAGAATTTTCCCTTAGGCATAGGATGTGTCGCCCTCGGGCACATAAGTCAATCCCCCAGGCATGAAAGGTTTCCCTCATGAAAAATAGAACGTTGCCCTCAGGCTAGTACAATCACACCCTCAGGCCATAGCAAAACACCACCCTTAGACATAAGTAACCACGCCATGCCCAACCTATAATGAAACAATTTGAATACAATTACTTTCAAGGAAAAGGTAATGCATAATTTAAACAAGGCAAACCCTTGGGTATCCTAGCCAAACGGCTAAATAGAGGAACGCACCCCTTGTGGTGGTCCTGGATCCAAGCAATGATCCCAACCAACATTTTATAATCATAATTACACACAAATTCAATTAAAGGTGTTTAATATAAAAATGGCCTCAGCCACACAACACCCCAACATTGGTTCGTGGCACAAAAACACACAAAACACACGATAGATGGAAAAAATTACACCAAGCCACCTACCCTATACGCCAACGAACGCTATACACGAATGTCGGTTCCAGAAACGCCCAAGAATGACGTAGATCAGACGAAGAATAAAACCATTTTAAACGTAAATAACTCTCGTTAAGGAAAAATTATCAAGAACAGCTTAAGGAGAGTGGAGGGCTTGCTCGTGCGGTTTCAACGTGATCATCTGAGGCAGAAATGGATTCCCGAAAATGCCCGTCGGATCTTCACAGGTTCGACCATCCTCTCCCGCTCCTTCCTCCGGTTCTAAGCCTTCCCTGTGAACAGGGGAGGCTACTTCCAATTTTAAAAGAAAAAAACAAAGTACATGGCATGTACTTCCATGTACACGGCGTGTACTTCCTTCATTTTACTGTTCCTCTGGCGGCACCACCACATTGTTCATCCATCAACATGAGTACACGACATGTACTCTTGAGTACATGGTGTGTACTATCACCCAGTTGGTGGCTGCTCCACTAACTTACTGTTTTGGCATGCTGACAGACTACACTGTGTGTAAGGGACCACTACACGACATGTAGTCGGTTCCAACACCCTTCATCTTCGGCATGGCCACACGCCTTGTGTACTCATCCCACATGGCCAAAAGTACATAACATGTGGAAAAAGTACACGACATGTAATTCCAAAATTTATGATTTTTCCCTTTTTCCATATTTTCTAAAAAACACTTAAGGAAAAGAGAAAATAATAAGTCTGTACATTAAAATAAGAACCGGGTTCTTACAAACATCATAATAATATTAATTAAATAAATTTCTATTAAATTTTTTTAGAATATTTTTTTTCTCTCCTACATATTTATAATTTTGTATTATTTGATATTTTAGAAAATTTATCTTTTTTAAACTGTTCTTCTAAATTTTAATTTTAATATAAATGTCGAAAAATTAATCAAAAAATTATTTACTCTTGGTGAATCCTAAAATTGATTGAATCTTATTATATTAGACATATATAAATATTGAAAATGTTGTTTTTATTTATATTTCCTTAAAAACCAAAAATATTTTTTTGATCAATTCATTTTAAATCATGAAATATATCAATATATATTAGTATATCAAAACATAGATTTTTTTCCCAATTTTTATATCATAATGTATAATGTTTTAAATTATTGATAAGGTGAATATAAAATTTATTATAGAATCCCATTCTTTTTATACATTTATATTACAAATTAACATCTGAATATCATATATATTTAATATATTCATGCCCATGGACCGTAACAGATCAATGTCTTTGTTGATTGGACACAAAATATACATTTTTCATGAAATAGTAAAAACTTTCCAAATGAAAAATTTCTATATTGTACACTTTTGATATATACCCTAATTAAATCATTTCATCATAACCTAGGGAAATTAATCATCATAAATGGTTAATCGTAATGCTCTATAAGGTTGAAAAAGGTAGATATCAATGACCAGTTAAGAATAACGTAGTTGTAAGGCTATAATAACATGATATTAAAATTTATAAACTAAGTCATACATATCATTGAGCATAATCTTATGTAATGAAATTAATCTCATTATTTCATAAGATGTGAATCTTAATGGAATTAATGAACATGATCTATGTGATTATAACATATAAATAATACTAATATGAAAAAACATAATATGATAACATTTTGAGCATTATTAAATAGAAATAGGCACCCTCATTAAATTACGTACATGAAATCAGAACCTTGATTAAAAATAAAGACATGAAACTAGGTATAATTATAATCATAAATAAATGAAACTAAGTCCACACAAAATCATATGGACATGAAATCATATGTTGTGAATAAAATTGTAAAAATCGAAATATGTTTACACAAAACATAAATAACTTCTGAGTTATATATATTTAACAAATCCTTTTGATATATTTAATATAAAGAATCAAAAAATATCATAAAACAACAAATATGTACACCAAAATATCATTAATCACTCATTATATATCACAGCCCTATGAGAATAACCATGTTTTATAAATATTTCACATTTCTTCAATGAAGAACCCATGGAAATGAAATGAGTCTCATTCTCATAAAATCATCGTAATTATAAACTGTAACATTCTATCCTTTCAATATAAATAAATCGCCCTTTGATAATATATTAATACGTTAAATGGGAGAAATGGTTTTTTGTGAAATGACACATTTTCATGTTTAATGCATCGTGGAAGTGTAAAATGCACTATTAATACTCTAGATTAATCAATTAAAAATATCATAAGTTAAAAAAATAGTATGTATAAGTTTTTGTGGTATGTGAAGCCTTATTATAGATGAAATAGAAACATTAAATATGTTAGTTTAGACATTAGTAATTTATAAAAATTAAATTAATTACATAAAAATAATGGTTCGAGTGACAAAACTACAACCACCGCCAGATCTGTAATATGTTTTTTATCATAGGAAGGGTATAACATTCAATGTTAGTGGGAACTTGTATGTATCACAAACATGTTAACTTTATTATCTAATATTTAATATATATTTGTGATGAAAATAATAAAATTTCTCCAAATATGTTGTGTCTAATGGGAAATCTGAGACAACTGATAGGTCCAAGATGTGGTGTTGACTATATGTGGAGAACAAAATTTTTTGTTGTAATTTGATTATATTGCTTGTAGAAAATAATCCTTTGTATATAAGTGAATATATAATAAATTTGTTGAATAATAAATAATTATTACCTCTTAAATGGTGTGTCGTATGAGATAATATGATACAACTATTATGTCTGGAGTGGGGGTTGTATCCTATATATGGTATAACTTTTTTTTCAACTGGATTTTGGTATAATTTAAATTTTTTATTAAATTATAAAACACACTAAAAAAATTAAAAATACATGTCTACTATTCTTCATCCCTAAATATGATGTTTCCACCATTTTGGGAAGCCCCAATCATCAAAAACTCATATGGTGTTCATTTTTTTCCAATAAAATTCTGATGCACTTCAATATAGTGTTTTAAAAACCATTGAAATGAATATTAATTAGAATTGTTGAATTAATCAGGTGTTTTTAATCATGAAAATTTGCTATGTGTTTTGGGTTTTGAAATAAAGGAACAATTTTTTCGTCCTTGTTAGTCGATTATGTTGAGTCCTAGTAACACCAAAACACCCTTGCATGTGATCAGTTTTCTTGAGCAGCCTCATTTCCATGTTAGAGTGAGATTAATGGTTTCTTCCCCTCTATGTTTAATTCACATCACTTCCATGTTCTTATCTATTTTAATTTTAATTAATTTTATTCCATTTTTTATTCCCAATATATACCATCATAATTTTGAAAATAATGTTTCTTTTAAATACATATACAAATCCTAAATTATTTTGGGATAATTTAAGAAACTATAGAAGGTTAATTACTAGAAGGTATCAAAAGATAATAATAAAAAACAATCCAAATATACATTCACCAAATTTATCAATGAATATAATTTGGTTTCTTATAAAACAAAATGTGATGATAATTATCACCTAAAAAATATTATTGAAATTAACAAATAATAATTATGAAGAATTATCAAATGATAATTTCATCAAATTCCATAATGGATAATGGTCAATAATTATTGATTGACCATTAGAATGATTTATCAAGGATAATTTAAAATAATTAATTGGAATATATATTTATTAACAAAATTGATAAATTTTAATTTTGGAAATCATTTATATCATCAAATTTTAATTATCCATGTATGAGATTAAATTTCTATACATTATAAAAAGAAATAATATCTAATATCAAATAATAATATCTGAAATTTGATATTAGTTTATTACTAATTGGATATTTATGAATTGATTAATTTATTAAATGAACAGATTAACAAAAGGCAATTACCTAATATTATCACTGATAATTGTGGGAAGAATTACTAAAAGATGGTTATGTTGTTTTATCAAATGATAATTTAATTGATTTAATGGAAATTTAATTTATTAGTGTAATAGATACATTTAGAATTAGGAAATCATATTTATCTTCACATTTTGATTACCCAAGATTTATAATTATAATCGTATTGAATTTATTAAAAATAATGAAGTAATAGTTATAATCTATCATCAAACATGAAAAAAGTAAATTAAATGTCATGACTAATATCTTCTTGTAAAATATTAAAAATGATTAAATGATAAAATCATTTATCAGTGCATGTGATAAAAATTAAACTGAATGTCATGATTTATCATTTCATGTAGGTTTTAAATGGGTAAAGTTATAATTAAAATTTATCAGTGTGTGATAAATTTAATGATAATTTGAGAATTACTTAATAGAGAGATAATTATCCCATTTAGTGTTTTATTTATTTTGAAAAAAAATATATTATGATTCTAGGGAACACATTGACAAACGTTGAGAACTGATGTTCTAATAGCTTCAGATATTGATGTATCTCTCTGACTTCCAAAAGACTATAATAATTCATCCAACTATTAAGGTAGGATGTTCGTTATCTTTTTCAGATTATTTACAAATTATTCTCATTAATAAGATGTTACACAAAAATGATTATATATTGAATGAATGTGGGTATTCCATGAGTTACTTTTAGATATTTATTCACGTTTTTTGTAGGATTACATCTACACTGTGTGCAACATACTCATGATGATGTGATTATTCATGCAAATATTTATATTTATATATATATATATATATATATATCCTGCCATACTATGTATTAGGTGTGGTTTTTTTGGAAACAATATACGTGGGCGGTCGACTTTCGTTATCCTCTAGAGGGGGGATTCTCATGAAAGAGTACAAGTGTGAAATACTTAAGGATGTAACATAGAAATGCCTTGGGATTTTCATGTCTAACTATGAGGGATATGACGATGCCTTGGATTATTGTGTAGTGGACCATTGAGAATTCTATTATCCTTTGGATGAGGGATGCACATGATTAATGGATGGGTTCAACATACGATAAGAGAATACAATGATTTTTTGGGATGTACTTAATGACGAATGGACAGATTAGTTCTTGATCTAGAGTATGTCTTCTCGATAGTGTTCATCGATGACTAAGCGACATGATTTCTCTTGGTCCTCAGTACGTCAACGTGAAGATTAATGGAAGATGATTAGCTCTCATTTACCATGTACATATAGAGAATCATATATTCATTCAAAGAATTTATATTGTCTCATTATGGAATTAAGAAACACGATTCATCATCCTAATGTAAAATAAATAATTCATCTGACACTGTGGTTATCCATTTCATCATAGAGATGAAGTAGGAACCGTTGTGGGATGTGGGGCCTTGGTTAGTTCCCAATCAATAATTATTAGTTAATTTTTTTACATTGCAATATTTTTTATGGAATTCAAATTTTTTTCACACATCAGTTTTAAGATGAATTGGTGTTTTCCTACTGGGACTTGTAATCACACCCAACATTGGAATTTCGGTGCACTTTTATATTTTTAGGTTAGAGAAATGGTGAAGGGAATGGTCCTTTTGGTGGAATTCTAAGTGATTGAGTAAGGAGATGACATACACTTAGAGATGCAGTAGGGGACTGCATAGAAGAATATTTATTTACTTCTAGTATTGTTGACAACATACATGATTTTTATCGACACATTGGGATCCATTAATGTTTTGTATATCATCTATTATTTCTACATTTAACTCCAAATCTTTATATTATTGTTGGATTATATGATCCTATTACATGGTACTAGGGGTATACTCTCCCAAAAGATCCACATGAGACCCTCATTACTAGTTGAAAACCTCTTTCTTATGGGGAGGTGTGCATGATGCTACATAGTATTCCAGCTCAGACCTGGTGATTTGGGTCTGGTTGTTACAAAATTATATGAGAATGTGGATTTATTAAATTTTATCTTCTCATTCCTTTGTGTTGGGACATATTAGATGGATTCTAGGAAATTGGGGTTTGGGCAGGGGAACTAGTGTTTGGCCATCACTGAATAGTGGACCTCTTTGTTTCTATAATATAGGGAATTTATGTTCTTTTGATACTATTGATTCACCTTGGATGATGGACCTGATCGTATATGTAATTTATTATATTTCATGTATGTTAAAGTGTCATGACTATGAATGTAGGTTTATATGACATATATATATATATATTTATTTATTTTTCTACATAGTATTTCCATAATTGAATTCCTTGATATTTGATATCAGTTTGGGATTATTGTTTTGTGTGATTTATATATGTTGTCTTGTTGTGCGTCTTATCCTTATTGGAATTAATTAGATGGAAAATGAATAGTATTGTGTTTGTATATATACAATGACTATGACTAACAAGTTAGGATAAAAACAGAAGTTAGTTATAGGAGGGGTATATATAGGGATAGAGGTATACTCCTATGAAAAAATGTATGATCGCTTATATTTTAGGTGAATCCTTGTGAGATTCCATAGATTGGTTAGAATTTAACCTAAAAACACAGTTTCTTTTATTATTTGTGTTTCTTGCCATCATAAAAGTTTTCACATCTAAAAAGTCTTGTGAGACAACTTGTGAAGCATCTCGGAAAGTTTGGTCATGCGAGTATGTGTCTTCATAACCACAGGATGTGAAGAATATTGTATTTGAGCATGCACAATCACATAATATATTGTTTTGTCAGCATTATTTATTTAATCATATGTTTTTAGTAGTTATTTTGTTGCAAATGAGTTTAGAACTATGGTTGAGTATCCCATGATTTTCAACTCTAGAATTATTTATCCTTCAAGAGCACAGAAGACTCTAAGGATGGTGAATAATGGGTTGATATTTTTTTGAAAATCAATGACCCTGAAAAGACCCTTATGGATTGAATCATTAAGGTGAGATTGGATTTGTATTAGGGGTGAATCCATTACAATACCCCATATCATATAATTCTATCTGATTATAAGGAGTTCAAGGATTATTTGGGTGATTTGGAGAGGAATCAATTTATATGGCCAAATACAACACTATGGGATTCACCTGGGGTTATCTTAGAAGGCAGACGATAGTATATTGCTATATATGAATTATCATTAGCTAAACTAGGTGTTATTGATCTAACGATATATATTTCCTAGATATATGATATTTCAATCATATATGGGGACTCTAGTGGTTTTGGAAGATTGATCTTCGATCAGCATGTCACCAGTTTTGAGTTGGAGATGAAGACATTCAGAATATAGCATTTTATAGTAGATATGGACAATATGAGTATTAGTGATGTTGTTAGGGCTGAATAACACACCAAAAGTATTTATGGTCCACATAAACAAGACCATTTATCCATAATAGGAATCTTTATTCATAGTATCCATTTATTTTATCCACATCTACTCACCGAATCAATAGAAATATGCTAGGATCCTAAATATAATCGCAGTATATTTCTAGCACATGGAATTTCTTACAAGATGTAGAAATGTGACATTTAAAATAATGTAGTGTAGTTAATTGTACATGTGGTGTCTGAAACTTGTATATCAGTAAAACCAAATATGGTCTAAGGTGTCATATCATGTACATGTCCCTCAAACATATTTTAGATCAGGAGCATATTTTGTTTATCCAGACATTACCAACTGTTTATCCAGGACCTCTAGTGACTTTCATCACCCATGATATCTTTAAAAAATAGGGAATTAATGATCTATGGGTTAGAACAGTGTGAAGAGGCCTTCTATGATCTAATGAAAAGGCTGATGACAGCTCCAGTATAGGCACATTCGGAACCTGGGGTCTAGTTATGCAGTGAATTATGACGCATCAGGTGTTGGTCTTTGTACAATACCAATGAATGGAGAAATGTTGGTAGACTATGGGTTTCATTATATATGACCCATGTGAATAAATACACTAAAAATTAATTTAATATAGTTTTAGTGTTCCATGCCCTAAAATATTGGAGACAATATCTCATTGGTGAGATATTTATTATTTACATGGGACACAACTACCATCGATATGTCTTCACTTAGAGGGACATGAATCTAAGTCTGAGATGTTGGGTTGAGGATCTACAAAAATTCATCCTTAAGATCACATATTCAACTATGATGGGAAATGTTATGGAAGATTCCTATATCATCAAGACACAAGATAAGAAGAAACATGACGAGAAATCTTCAGAAGAGTAATGTCATTTTATGTTTTTATTGGATGACTCGAGGTTTGATGCTTTGGTGGATCATGGATCTATGTTTTTCACACCTTTTTTTATTACATTATTCCTTATAGAAAGGGTGAGGACAGGTCCATATTAAAACATTATGTGTACTATAATGAGAGAGCGACTCACAGGTGGTGACCTGATACTCATATGGTTCGTGGAATATAATAACATGAACATGGTCCATGGTTGAGTATTGGTTCCTACTTACATTAGAGAGTATTGAAGAGGTATTAGAAAACCATTATGTATATGAGACATCACAGTGTAACTACGATGTTCCATGGATTTAGATGAATGTACTGGTGTCCATGGAGAAATAGGGACATTACACATTTTGTCTCTTGATGCTTACCTAGAAGAGTGTAAACGTCGAGAACCAGTATCCTGGAGGGTTATTACATCCACTCATAAATCCTATATGGAAGTGGAAATACATTACTGTGGACATTGTGACTAGATTACCCAAAACCCCAAGGACTCATGATATCGTTTGGATGATTGTTGATCAGTTAACGAAGTCTACCCACTTCTTACCAATTGGAGAGACTCACTGGTTAGTGTTGTTTGGAAAAAATTATGTATGAGATATTGTCCACATAACTGATGTTCCATAGAGAATTTTCATTGAAAAAGATTCATTTTTCACATAGCATAATTTTCATGACTTGTAGAAATCCCTAAGCACTATATGAATATTGGGTATGATATTCCTCCCTCGGACGAAGATACAGTCTGAAATAATTATATGTATACTAAATGATATGATATGGGCTTGCATTATAAAACATTAAATATCATGGGATGATAAAATAGAATTAAATGATATTTTATATAACAAAATTTATTAGGCATCGATTTAGATAGAACATTATGAGGCTATTTGTGGGAGGCGATGTCACTCTCTGCTCTATTGGCATGATGTGAGAGAGCTAGTAGTTGTTGGCCCCAATATATTTCAGGAGACCTCTGGGAGACTAAAAATTATATATAATAGATTGATTACATATCATAGTAGACAACTATTTATACTAACAAACAGAGGAGACCCTTAATGTTTTATGTGTGAGAATGGGTTTTTTAGAGTTACTCCTCTGATAGGGAACATACATATGATGAAACATGCAATTCTATCACTATGGTTTACTGGACCCTTTGATGTCATTAAGTAGATAGGGGTAGTGGGGTATCATGTAGACCTCCCTTCACACTGTTGTGCGATGCACAATGCATTCAATGGGTCACATATTAAGAGGTATATACCTAATGTTATTCAAGTTCATTACTGTGAGTAAATTGATTTGGAGACTGAAACATTTTACAAGGTGCATCTAATACAAATCATGCACCATCAAAAAAAGGCATTATGATGGAAGGAAACTCCACTAGATTGAGTTTTTTGGTATTATGGGAATATCTTGAAAGAGATGAGGTGTTTTTCGTATTTTTTTTATAAAGGTTTTAGGAAATGGATGTTTGAATTCCCCACTAAAAAAATAACCCTTTTATTTTAATTAATTATTTGATCCATTTTTTTGAATATTAAATAATAAATAGCTATCCAATGGTGTGATGTATGAGAAATTTGGGACTACCGTTTGGTCCAGAATAAGGGGAAAACCCTAGATAGGGTAGAACTATTATTCTCAAAAATATTGTGGAATCGTTTAATTTTTTTGTTAAATTAATAAATACAGTAAAAAATTAAACAACCTGTGTACTATTCTTCATCGTGAAAAATGACATTTCCACCATTTTTGGACACCCCCATGATTTAAAAAATAAGATTTCACTCATTTTTTACCAATAAAAAGTATAAATCCCATTGATATGTTGTTTTAATAACCCTCACATTGAATTTTTATTTTAATTTTGGAATAAGTATGGTGTGATTAATTTGAAAAAGGGACCATGCATTTTTTGGTTTTGAAATATAGGAACAAATTTGTTCATCCTTATTGGTAGATTATGTTGAGTTCGAGTAACAACAAAAGACCCTTCCATGTAATTATTTTTGTCAAACTATCTCATTTTTAGGTTCGAGTGTGATGACTGGTTTCTTCCCCCTCTATGTTGAATGAGAAACATCTCCTTGTTCATGGTTATTTGAATTTTATTTAATTATATACATTTTTGTTACCAAATCATGTCATTCTAATTTAAAAAAAAGGATTATTTTAAATATATCGATAAAAACTAAATTATTTATAAATAATTTTCGAATTTTTAATTTGTTAATTAAATGATGTTATCCATAGATAATAAAGAAAAAAATAGTCTAAATATATTTACAGAAAATTTATCAATGGTAATACATTGGTTTTCATACTGGAAAATCATATGCAAATGATCACATGAAATAAATTATCGAAATTACCTGAATAATTATGTTAAATAAAAAAAATATGAAGAATGTTTAAATCATAATTTCATCATATTTTACACAGGATAATTCTAAATAATTATCATGAGATCATTATAATGACTTATCAAGGATAATTGAAAATAAATAACAGGAATTAAATTAATCAATGTATGTTATAAATTTAACATTTGGAAATCTTTATTATTATCACATTTTAATTATACGTATTTGATATTAATTTTTTATACATTATCAAAATATATACTATTGGATATAGAATAGTAATTTCTAGAATTTTATATTATTTCATTATTAATGGGTAATTTATGAATTGGTAAATTTATAAATTTAAAAAATTATAAAAAGATAATTACATGAAATTATCAATTATAATTGTTGGGAAAATTATGTTGTAATGGTTACATTGTTTTATCAACAGATAATTTATATGATTTAATTGAAATTTAATTTATAATTGTAAGTGAAACTTTTAAAATTTGGAATTCATAATTATCATCACTTCTTAATCAACCATGTAATATAATTATCTTCAAATATAATATTTTAAATATGATAATGAAATAATGTAATTTATCAAAAAACATGATAAAATTAAATCAAAATTCAATATTTATCATTTTATGTGACATTTAAAAATGATAAAATAAGTATTTAATTTATCAGTGAACATGATAAATAAATTTAATGTAATGATTTATCATTTAATTTAGTTTTTAAAACACTAAATTCAAAATTAAAATATATCAGTGTGTGGGATAAATTTAATGTAATTTTTGAATTATTCAAGAGAGAGGCAATTTTCACATGTGATGTTTTATGTCATTTGAATTGAAATAAATTTAATGATTCATAGGTAACCATTGAAAAACCTCAAGCACTAACTTGCCAATAGTTTGGGACATTGATGTATTTCCTGAACGTTAGAAAGACTAAAATAGGTTTTCCAATTGTTAAGGAAAGAATTTTTTTTAACTTTTTGTGATTATTTACAAATGATTTTCATTAATAAGATGAAGTAAAAACATGTTTTAATAGTGAATGCTATTGGGTATTACATGAATAACTTTTAGTTATTTAATCACATTTTTTTGATTATGTATACACTATGTGCTACTTAATAATCATGACTCGATTATTCTTGTATCTATATATATAAATCATTACATGCTAGGTATACATTGTGGTTTTTTTGGAACCAAGATAGTCGGACCATCGACATGCATTATCATCTGGAGGGGGGATACACATGACTGATGAGAAGGGTCCAATACCTGATGAAGGCACATGACGATGCCTTGTGATTTTCATGTCTGACAATGAGGGATATAATGATTCCTTGATGTATCATGTAATGGACCATCATGAAATTTGTTATCCATTAGAGGATTGATTCGCATGAGTGACAGTGAGGGTTCAATGAATGAGAGGAGTATAAAATGGTTCCTTGGTATGCACTCAATGAATATGGGACTGATTAGTTTTTAGTCCCTATTATGTCCTCTCGACGGTGTGCTTCAATTACTAAGGAACATCATTAGATCTTGGCCCTTAGTATGTCAACTCAATGATTAAGGAAAGATGATTAGCTATCATTTCACTTTCACATTCAGAGAAACTTATCATCTTTCAGAGCATTTATACTATCACATGACGACTTTAAGAAACAAGATTCATTTTACTGATGTATTATTTTAAATTCATATGAAACTATGGTTATCGTTTATAACAAAGATCCAAAGAAGGTATGGTCGAGCATTGGGCAAGAATGGTTAGTGCACAATCACTCTGTTTTTGTTTATTTCTTTACATAAAATTTTTTATTATGTAATAAAATACTATTATTATCACATTGTGTTTAAGAAAAATTGGTGTTGTCCTATTATGTATTGTTCTAAAACAGTACATGTGAATTTGGGTGCACTTATAGATTTCCTAGCTAGAGATCGGGTGAAGGAAATGGGCCTTATGGCCAAAGGCTGAGCAATTGAGCATAGTGGGGAAGTAGACCAAACATGCATTAGGGAACTCCACAACAGTTTGTTTACATGATTTTTGGTTTTCTTTACTACTTACATGATTTTTTAACACCACTTTGGGAGTAGTTTATTTTCTTGAATGTCATCATTTCGTTCTGCATATTTAATTTTATTTATTATTTTTTTTCATTATAAGATCCTATGACATGGTATAAAATGTATAGTCACCCCAATGTTCTGCATGAGTCACTCGCTGCTAGTTATCAACCACTTCCATTTATGGACGTGAACATAAGGATACATAGCATTCCATAATAGACATAGTGATTTGGGTCAGGATACCATATAAACCATCCAAAAAATGTATAAGGATTTTATTATTGGTGTATATCTCCAGTAAAACATATGAAATATTAAATGATTTCATATTTTTTCAAAAAATAGCATAAAATATATCTATAATTGTTTTTAGAAAAATATATAGTTCATTTAATGATCAATTCTTTAGAATATAATAATCATCAAAATATTAAGAAAAAATAAAATTTTGAATAATAATGAAATATTATAAATGTGACATCAATTCATTGAGAAGTGATGATATTAATAAATTATTTTCATTATATATACTAGAAAACATCGATTTTTTCATGTTTTTAAAAGACAAAATTACCTCATTATACAATAATATTTTCTTAAATCCATTTAACAAAAATTAAAATATTGGTAAAATTTAATTTTAAAAGTTATTGGATATTAGTGAGAATATTGAACAAAATATTTTTAGAAAACATGGACATGGAAAAAAGATATTATCCTCAAAAAAGAAATATTTTCGGTTATTCTGTTAAAATATTAATTCAAAATATTGATTACATACCTGTATGAGAATAAATGGAAAAAATATATAATATAAAAATAACTATATGTGAATAATATTTAATAAATTTTGGAGATGAATATAATTAAATTATATTAATGAATACATAATCATAAATAATATCTATAAATACTGTGATTACAATATAATAACCTAACAATGAGGTAGATTTTCGTAGAATATTCTTTTAACCTAAATTAAAATAAATTTATATTTATTATAAATTTATAATCGGTGAATTTAGATTCTTATAATATTATATAGGATCCCCTTATATAATTTGAACACTAATTGATTAAAAATTATTTTTTCAAATTATCATTTCAATGTGTTAACTATTTCATTTTAGAAGAGAATTTTTGGTCGGCACATCCGGTCATGAAAATTTCATCATCATTCCACCTTATATGGAAAATTAATAATGATATTAATATATTGTATATTAATTATAAATATTTATTTATTTTCTAAAATAAAATCCAGTGATAAAAAATGAATTAAATATTTTATGGGTATGGAATGAAATACATATTCATGAACAGAGTTTTAATGTTTCAATAGTTGAAAAACAAGAAACATAAATAATAATTCCAATCTACATATTAACTATTATATAAAATATATAAAATATATTTATTAATTTTATTAATTTTAAACTTATTACCATAAATTTAAAAAATAAATGAAAAAATAATCAAACACATTATGGAGGTGGTAGTCTACATGTTCTCATAAGTGACATTGTTATTTTTCAGTAAATATGAAGGTAAAAATGAAGATGTGATATTATAATTAAAGGATCAAAATTTTCTTACAAATAACATATATTATCTATAATATCCTCATAATACACATCAATTAATTATGGTGATGGAAATTGAATTCATTTTTTATGTGCAGATAGCAGTCCACATGCAAAGATTAGTAGTATTTCACCTCTTGTTTGATTGAAATATGGTGAGAAATGGTGCATCATAATTATAAACAAATGTATTATTTTTTATACCAAATATGTTATTTTTTTATCGACACAATATATTTATATGAGGATTAGGAAGAAATAAATTCAATGGATTCCAGAAGGTTGATTACATATTCTTTATTAGGCCTCATTTTTATACTTTTTCAAGGACCTGTAGAATTTTATATTTAGAAATAATAAACCTATAATACATGGGTGGGGACCACGAGAATAGAATTGGGTATGAATTTTTTGAGAGATATGGCTTAATGTGGAGTAATGTGTAGAAATATGTCAAGTTCTTTTATAAAGTAGGGAATGGGAAAAAATGTAATTAATAAAAATATTTTAATATAGTAAATTTAATTTAATTATCAAGTGTAACCATTTAGTAATATTTTGGAACATAAGATGATATAAGTTTGAAATATGTATAATTAATAATATTTTAATTAGTTTATATTTTATTTTTAGTCATATATGATTGTTTAAACACATTAATAACCTATTTAAAAATTAACCATTGTAATGATTTTTCCTAGTTAATGGTATATAATTTAACATAGAATGTGATTTTTGGCTCATAAATAGTAAATATATGAAATTTTAAATCGTATATTTTCCATATTTTTATATTTAAATATATTTATTAGTTTTAAATAAGGTAATATTATATTATCTCAAAATGATATCAATAGTTTTATTTTTATATAATTAATTTAATTGTACTATAAAGGCATTTAGATAAAGATTTAATTCAGACATAATCAATTAAAAACCCCTAAAATTTAAAATAAATGTATAAAATTAAAAGAACATAGCAATTAATCCAAAATGAAATACTTTTTAATTTTCAAAATCATATAATTTTTTGTAATAATTTAATAAATAATGTGTCAACATTCCATAATAATTGAAGGTAATTGTATAATTTTATAAAATTTAAAATATAATATCTTTAAAAATATAGTTAATTTCAAAATTATCTTTTATATTGATTCCTAATATATTTTTATTTGTATGTTAACAGATAATCTAAATTTAAATCAATGGTTTGATATATTGGAATATTGATTACGTAAAATAATGTAAAAGACATTTGGTAGGGTAAAAAGAACCAAAAGGAAATATATTAAAATTTTGTATGGATATTTTCAAATTGTTATTATTAAATGAAATAAATGAAATCTTAGGGTTGACTCTGACACATTATCTCATGGGTTTTACCATTTTGTTAGCCAAATTACCCTTACGAGGATCAGTATTGAAAAAAAATTATAAGGGATATATTTTAAAAGTTGAAAATAATGATTCCAAGTATTGTATCCATTTTCAATGATTTATTCCTACAACTAGAGAAAATATATTATAATATAAAGTTACAAATAAAACTATAAGATGTTTTTTATTAAAAATGTCCAATTATGCATGAAAATTAACTTATATATAAATCATTGATATTTTTCATTATAATTAAATTAATTGCATTTTCAAATGTATCATATTTATATTTATTAAAAAATCTATTATATAATGGGTCTTTAATATTACACGGTCTAGGAAATATAAGTGATATTATTTGGAAGTCATTATTTTTAAATAGTCAATGATGAATAAATCATTTCATAAAACAATCCCAAAATATAACACTATGTGAATTTTGATCTTATGATATTAGAAATTATCAATAATTTATAAAATAAAATTAATATATTATTAATATATTATTTCTAATTTCAATTCCCAAAAATAAATAAAAACACTATAAAATAAAATTCATATTTTAAACAGATTATGACATCACTAAACAATCAGTGCTAATTTATAAAGAAAAAATTAATAATTTTATAATATGTAATAATATTACGAATTTATTTAAATATTTTTTACTCATATTCACTCCCACCAATACAAAATGTATTTTATAATAACATTTTTATAATATATCACAATTCATATTAAGCTTGTTTTTTTTGTGTTATGTAAGAAATTGAATGTATAATTGTTTCATCTAAATTTTTGAGGTGTTACATTATCCCACATGTGATATTAATATCACCATTAAAATTATATCTCAACAAAAATGGTTTAATATTTCAAAATACCATTATTGAATCCCATACATCGTAATGGGAATAAAAAAATCTACTCGTAATTTAAAATGGGAATCACCAAGGATACATGAAATAGCAAATAATTGTGTTCCATAAAAGGAATATAATTGAATGTAAGAAAAAATTTAGAGATAGTGGAGAAATATATCATCCAATTTCTTTGAGATAGTTATTTTGTACATGTCCATAAAAAATATAATTACCAAAAAACATGAAATATTCAAGTTGTCAAAAGGCCAACGATTCATCATTAATATATTTTTAAGGAAAGTATTTTTATTTCATTATATTTTTCATATTTTTGAGGGATAATTTTATTATCAATATATAGTACATGTGTAAATATAAACACAAGATTTAATTATATTTTAGAATCATATTTTTCATCATTGGTTGTTCTTCAAATTTTTTTTACACAACCACTCTTTTAGCATGATTAGAATATTCAAGATAAAATATAAATGTCTAAATTACTAAAATTATATTTTAATTTGTCATAATATCCATAAAAAGATGAAAATTCATTCATCCTTTACCTTGATATTCACAAATACAAGAAATGTTATCCTAAGTTATCAAATATAAGTATATATTCATATTAAAAATTGTGGCATTCATCTCTAAAAAATCAATAATAACACAAAAAAGATCAACTAAATCCATTATATAAATAATTATACCCATTTCTCCTCAAAAAATTGTCTACCCTTAATAAAAAATGCTTAAATCCTAAATATTTCATTAAAGATATATATATAATTAAAACAAATTTTCACATTTATCCTCAATCGATATAACATTTATCATAATGTCATATAAAAAATCTGGGAATTCTTTTAACTAATATTATTATTAATCATACTAACAAAATAAATCATTGTAAAAAATAAATTAAAACATAAATTATTCCAAAAATAAAAAATATGCATATTCTTTAAATAAACCAACAGAATATTCACTAATTCCACAAAATGAGTTAATGTTCATCAAAGAACATCTAAATCTCCTTTTCATCAAACCATAAACTGATTTCACGGTCATTCATACTATATCATGTACTTAATTAATTTCAATCATCTATTAATCCCAAATACTCATTATTAAGGTAGTATTTTGTAATAATAATGTTTATCATTCCCTAAAAATATTTTTAGATCTGAATCCCTTTTTCATAAAATGATAAACTAATTTCACAGTCACTAATACTATCCCATATATTTAATTAATTTTAGTCATATCTTTACCGTAAATAATAAATATTATGTCAAAATTTTTAAAAAATAATGTTTATTATTCCATCAATTTTTTTAAAAATATATACATAAAACCAAAACCCTCTTCTTATTTATCTGTAAAAATAAATTGATGATTGGAAATAATTGAAGGAAAACTACAACTGAATAATATATAAATGTTTCATTATTCTATTGACCATTATATCATTGATATTACAATTATACAACATAGTTATAAAATCCTAATACCAAACAAATAAATAATTTTACAACAATTATTTTCAAAACATAGTTCTTAGGAATTATCCTATGAACCATGTCATTAACACAGATTTATCCTATATTCTTTACACATATGGAATTAAAATCATTTGAAAATTATTACCTTGTGATCTTCATTTTTGAATAGAAAAAATCTTTCCCTTCATTTGAGATATCCCCTAGGTTCTCTTTATTTCTTTTTTACACGATGATAAGTGAATATTAATTCATCTATGGTCATTATCATTGGGACTTTCTTAAAAGTTAATCTTCATTTTATTTGATGCATTATGAAGCTCATGGAATATAACATTTTTAATCGTAAATAACAATATTCGATTTAGAATATTCATATCATATCCATCTCTAGTCATCATATTATTTAAACACTCATAATTCAAACATTTCAATCACATTAAATGTTCAATGGATCCTTTTGTTTCTAGATATTGACTTAATCTAAAAAATTAAAATATAATATACCATAATCATAGTCGTAAATCATATAATCATTGAATTAATTTATATGATATAAAAATCATAACCCTCCTTTTAAATCTAAGACACATTATTTTTGACCTAGAATATTAATTTCCATAATATATTCAATTATTTATTTATTTTTCATAATTAAAATGTGAATTAACATAATTATATCTCCATAAATTTCCAAACCATGTAGATAATAAGAGATAATTAACCATGGTGTAGAATAATGGAAATAATATACTCAATAAAAAATTATTACTATTATTACCACAAGAATAATAAATAACAATAGAATGTCTAATTATATTATTCATATATTTTAGTATTTCATAGAGAATTAGATAATCTATATATTACAAAAACATTAAAATGTTATCCTATAAATAGATTTATATCTTTACTTTTTACTATATTTTTCTAATATTATTCTTTAAATTTTGACTAATGTTTTCCATTATTACAAACTATATATACATATAAATCTAATAAATAGTGAGTACACCATAATATATTAATATCCATCACATTAAACATATTCAGACCAAAGAACTATAATTGGTTATTATATTCGGATAATAGATATAGAATATTTATATTTATTAAAAGATATTTGATGAATACAAAAAAGATACTTCCACATTGTAATTTTTTTATAAATACCCATCATAAATCCATTCATCATAACCTATGGAATGAAAATATATGAAAGCATATGCCCAGATTTCTATTTAGGGAATCAAAAGAGATATCAATGATGTCTTATGGATAATATATTAATATGGGTATAAGAACATGAGTATAATATTTGATAACCATAATCATCAATTCAAAAACTATATTTTGGAGTCATGGAATAAATCACAATATTTTAAAAGTTATGAATGATATAGGAATCAAATAATATTATCTATAATAGAATAACATATAAAAAAATAATGTTGAAGAAACATAATCTTACAACATTGTTAATATGTTTAAAAGAAATAGTTTCCCTCATTATGATAAGTATATTAAATATTGACCACTCATAAATTAATATCCATGAAACCATGGACACATATAATCATATGAATATGAAACAAAACCCTTTTTTATAATATTTTTCATGAATTCCATATACATAAATAAAAAGTTAAAAAAGAATATAAGGTCACACATATCATAGTTGAATCCTAATTTATTCATCATTGTATAATTAATTTAGAATTATATTACATTAATATTCATTACATAATCAAAATATAATAATATGTGCACTAGAAGATCCCCACATATTCATTTCTTATCATAACTAGTGGAAAATAATTGGTTATAAAAAAAATTTCATTAATTAATTATATCATATCCTATGGAAAATAAATGGTTTTCATAAACATCACATCATAATAATCATAATTTTTAAAAAAAATATTAGGATGGAATCATTATGTAATTACTTATAAACAAATTTTATATAAAATGGTATTATAATTTGATTATTTATTTTAAATGATATCCTGAATGATTAATGGGAAGAATATCATTTTAATTTTGGAATAAATTTTTTCATGTAAAAAAATGGAGAAATATTAAGGATTTTTTTGTTCAAATGAAAAAATTTATAATTTAATGTAATCTTATATACATTTAGAACTCATCATGGTAGGAAATAATTTTTTTGTCTTGTATCTTCTAACATGGAATATTTTCACGGTTTTCGATAAACATTAAAAGTAATTTGTTCAATGTCATGATTACATTTAAAATATATTATTCAAAGTCTAAAAAGGAAAAACAAAATAATCTAAAAATAATATCAAAATAATAAAAAACTCACCAAAACCATTTTATAAAAAATCATCATAGATGAAAAAATAACTTCTAGTCAATAGAATATTTTTATCAGGTACTCGACAAAAACAATCATTAATCCTCTAGAGTATATAAATAGAATAAAATTAATGGAAAAATTTATTACCTATAAATAAACATATGATACTAAAATTTAAGAAATGAAATATAATTTGAATATAAAATTTCATCATAATAAACATAATCATAATAAATCCTGATAAAAATTGGATTATATTATATAATCCTTAGCATGAGTACTATTTTAATTGAAATCACTTATTACCTAATGTATAATAAATATAAATATATTCTAATTCTGTATAAGATTAAAGTAAACACATATAATATTAGATATTATTCACTATTAACATTTTATAACCCTTTTCTTTATAATTTTATAATAAATTCATCATTTTGGTGAAGAAATTGTATCATTTTTCAAGAGGTTTTTGTTTTGGATGTTCAAGTACTTTTATATTTTTAATTAATAAATCATATAAATAATTTAAAAATTGATAGAAATATCATATATATTAATTATACAAATGTTCAGTGTCATCCATAAAATACAGATCTAGAATTAATATCCCCATTCGAAGAGAAGATTGGTTGCTGGTTTGTAGGAAGACGTATTAATTTATTTAAAGGATGTATGGAAAAATATGTAAATAAATATTCTATAATAAATAATCATTATAATATAATAAATGTACCATATTTTCATTAAATCACTTCTTATTAAGAAATATGTAAAATAGACATGAAAAATGAATTACATCTCTCTGTCGATGTGGTAGTCCACAGAAACGCAAAAGTGACATTATTATTTTTATAACTATCGAGAGGTAAAAAAGATATGTGTCATATTATAATATCATAATAATAATTATAACATAAACATAAAAATTAATAATTAAATCTCGCATAATAACCATTCATGAATTGTGGTGATGAAAATTAAATTTTATTAGTATTTGGAGGTGTTTGTCCACAAGTATTCATGAGTGAAAATTTCACGTCACATTTATTAAAATATATTGTGAAAATATTTGAATAATTATCATAATAACATTTTATTATATTTAATATATTTAAATTAATATTTTTTGATTAATACCATATATTTATTATGTGTATAAGTGTAACAATATTTATAGTGTTTGGGTGTGTTGATTACAACTTCTTCTATAATTTTTTTTAGTTTCATCCATGTGGAACCTTGTAAAGGTAATTTATGAAAAATAAGAACCTATATTTCACATAAATGGTTGTTTTTATGATTATTATGGAGGATGTGATTTATTTTAGGGCTCAATGTTCTCAAATAAATAGAATGGATTGGTGTAAATTTATAAGGGAGGGGAAGAGAACAAATGAAATTATGAAAATCATAATCTTTGGGGTTAACAAAATAGTTATCCAATTTTAACCATATCTGTGGTAAGTAATTTTTCAATTAATAAGGGATATAATTTTACTTATAGGCTGAATATTGACTCATAAATTTAAAATAGTAAGTATTTTAGACCATGTAATTTTCACCTTCTCATAATTCAATATTTTTAGGATTTTTAATTAATTTAACATAGTATTATTTTCTTTAAATATCATAAATGTATATTTTTATACGATTCATTTTATATGAATTAAAATAAATACAAAAAAATAAATTCCAATCTATTCCTTTATCACATAAAAAATATTATATATTAACCTATAAAATTCTTGGAATAAAATAATTCATACAATTTTATTTACCCCTAATATTTTTATAATATTTTATTTTTTTCTCTCATAATTCATTAAGACTATATCTGTGTTGCATATGTTTTGAAGAAATTTATAACAATTAAAAAAATTAAAAATATATTAAAATTATAAATATTATTTATTAATGTTCAAAATGTTGTTTAATATTTGCTCATAAAATAGTTTTGTCAATATGTAAACCGATAAGTGAAATTAAATTCAAGAGAGTTGTGTTTTATAATTTTCATTACCTTAAATAATATAAACACTATTACAAATCTAAAATAGAACCCAAATTCAATATATTATAAATAGATATGTTTGTACATATGTTAATTCTATACAATATAACAAATAGATTGTTTGGGATTATTTTAACAGCATATAAAATGGCTATAACATAATTTAATCCATTTTACACTCACCGAGATGCAAAATGTTTGCAACAGTTATAATTTAAAATGAAAAATTATTATTGTGATCTATTTACCAAATATGAACCTCAAAATTTTAAATGTACTCTCTATTTTCAGGATTAAATATATATGAGTGGTATAAATAATTTTTAATAATAATAAGTAAAACACAATAATAAAAATGTTTTATAAAAAAATGAGTTTTAAGCATAAAAATTAACTAATATTAAATAAAATGATATTTACTATTTAAAAAGAATTAATTTTGTTATAAATTTCATAGAATTGTAATATTATGACAAAATAAAATATATAATGGTATTTTTTAATTAAATTATATAATAAATTAAATTGATTGTATGTGAATCATCTTTATGTTTCACTATTCATGGAAAAATCAATCATTTTATAATATACCAAAATTTCAACCTATGTGAATTTTGATACGATGATTTGAAAAATTATATTAATTTTATTTCATTAATTATTTAAAATTTGAGTAAATATTTATATTTTCGTTTTACAAAATGAAATAAAAAATAACATGAAAACTCATTTTTTATTAATATAATAACATTAATAAAATTTGTGTGATTATTTACTATCATTAAGTCAATACATTTTTATTGAGTAATACCACAATAATTTCATTTCATTATGTGTTTAATCATATTCTTAGCCACGAAATCAATAGGTATGTTATCATAATATTTTTATAATACATCAATATTTTCTTAATGCTCAATTTTTCGTGATAATAATTATTTCAAGATTATTATTATTTAATTAAAGTTTCAATGGGTTATACATATCATCAATATTATATTTAATATATATATATATATATATATATTCATAATGTAAACATTTGTATACAATTTCTCCCTTATACTAATTCTCTCCATCAAAATTTAATTCCATGAACTTGGATGAAATAAGTTGATGGTACCTATGTTTCACTATCTCTCATGTTTCACATGTCACCTCTCCATACACATGATTTCACCAAACAACAATTAAGAGGTGAATTTTTTTACTATGAATAAATTTTTATCTATTGTTCATGATATTAATTAGAATCTCATTGTGAAAGAGAACATCCACCAAGTACACCCCATATGAATTTATTTAATTTGAGGGATATAGTATATTCATCCTTAAATAGTATACATGGAACACATCTCATACATTAGACATGTTTTGTGGGAGATATTATTGGTATTCAACCATTTTTATATTATTAAGAATCTCGTCTAGGCCAATGTGACTTGGAAATTACTTCATATTCATCCCAATTAATAGGAATCTCTAATAAGGATTCATTTAATGGAACACATTTTCCTTAACCATAACCTCATAGCCTCATCGATGATTATTAGCATAACTATTAGGTATAATTACTTCAATTATAAATTTTTTCTAATCATTAATGAAATTTAATACCATTGCAATGAACATATGTGGTCCTAGAAACTATTTATCACAAAAGTCACCCCAAAATTAAAGTGTTATACATCTATTCCAATAGTGGGATTTAAATGGGTCCATTTGAATGCTGGAGTGAAAACTATTGGTTCATGAGAACTCAAATAATGGGATATGTCAGTTCTGCCATACCTTAAAGACCATTGGTAAATCTTCAAACTTATCCTGAGTTTCCTTGATTGATCACTCATATTTTCCATCAATCAGGGGGTGAAAATTCTTTACAATTGATAGAATATAATGTTACATACTACTAAAGGATCTTTCAGAACATTTTGTCAACCTAATATATTTATCGGATACAATCCATAACTGTATTATAGGCATCCATAAAAATTCTTTAATGTATATATTTGAATTTTAATTTAGTGAGGAGTCCCAAAAATTTTAAATGATGTGATCAATCATGAAGGGAATTACAAAACATCCCCAATAAAATATTTCAATTTCAATGTATTTAGATGATCTTTGAATAAATCCATAGTGTTGTTTTCTAATTTTAAAATAGGTATAGGAAATAGTTAATTCTTTTATTTGTATTTTCCCCTTCACTTTATCTTGTTGAAAAACATAACACCTATATGTATATTTTACAATATCATTCTTAATGTTTCCAAAAATAGCATTCCTAGATAAATCTATTAATATTAATGTTTCTTATGTAGATTTGGGACATCTTGTAATTAGAAACTCTATATTTCTACATATTTATATTCAGATACGATAAAATGTAAACTAGTTTTCATAATATCACAACCCTTTCATCATGAATAATGAACTCCACGAATATTTCATTATTCAAAGAATTCACCTTATCTGATATATCTACATTATCCCTTTTATAATTATCAGTATTGATGGCTATTAAATAACATGAGAAAGACCATTTGGGGTTCTTTTCATAATAAAAACGTGTTTCTACCAAACATGTAATTGAAGATTGGATCCTTCTCAATCAAAATCATGGATAAGAGTAAATAATCATTTATACACATTTCATCATTCTATTTATTCTTAATTCAATGATGTTAGTGTATTATATATTCATAATCCATTATTGTCCCTATCCATCTTCGTTTGTGAATATTGATTCATTATATTCTAGTATATATATTATGCTTTTATGGTATATATAATTATATATCCAAATTTTATCCCAAAATATAAATACTATATATCATAAATCTATTTATTACCATTATCATCTCTAGGTCATGTTTTATATAATTGTTTCTCATGCACATTGACATGTCTAGAAGAATATTCAATTACATTGTCATTCCACATTTGTACACAACACAAAATCTTCAATGAAGAATAACTACCAATAAAATATACGTCATTAATTTTGGGTACTGTGATTGTATGTTCAATAATAATCACATTATTTGACATGATGAATCACTTTTCACATTTATCTAAATATACAAACTCTTCAACAATTTAGATAATGTAGTTAGTATGTTTAAATATCTAGAAAATTTTCTCAGAAATTAATGATAATAACACAATAATATTAGGAAACTATGGATCTATAAAATAAATGATTGTTTGAGCCATTAAAAATAATTTAATCTTTAAAAAAGTCCATAAATATCCCTTTACATATAGAAATATTCCTCATGAATGATTATCTCTCTATCCATAGACCACTATTTCCCTATTATTCATATAACACCATCATTCAAAAATCAATTAGCATTATACTCAAATTCTCCCTATATACGTTATAGGGTTTGGAGTATATTAAAATAACCCTTATAATATTTTTCAAAAAAAATTCAAGGACTTGTCTAAATATTACATTCATTATGTCGATGAATAATAATAGAGAATTATTGAGTATAAATGTTATCAATATGAACTCATAGTTAACGTACCATGTATGAAAGAACTTATTCTGAATATCATCCTTATTCACCTTTATCTGATGATATTTGGGATAAAGGTCATGTTTTTTGAAGTATTGTTCTTCTCGAAAATGATTGAACAATTCATAATTTTTGAAAATAAGATAATATTTTTTAATAATATATCTTATTTAGTTCATGATAATCAATACTAAGACACATAAAAAATTCCTTAGTCTTCAAAATGAGAATCATTGCACCCAACTGTGAATGACTCAGATAATTGTGTAATGAATGGAAATAGTAATCTTTATAAAACTGATTTCATGTCCGATTACATGGGTTACATGAATCCCCTAATGAAAACAAACCACGCAAATTTTATAGAGAAGTAGTATAAGTATATAATAATGTCTAATATGGTAAACCATTAAATATATAGTATTGAATAATTAATATTAATTCTTATTGAAATGATTATTTTCAATAAAATCCATTTTATTCTAATTACATATTTTTATTTAAAGAAATTATAGATTTTATATTCAAAAATTTTAAAAATAAAGATCTTTTTTTATTCTTTATGTCTAAATTTACATATTTTGAATATTTATGTTGTTTGGAATAATTAATATTTTCAACATAAGAATAATGTTTTTAAAAGATTTATAGTTATAATAATTATTAATCAGGTAAAATTATCCTATATGAGTAAACAAACATTTTACTAATAAAATATGTATCTAAGTATTAACATTTTATATCTTTAAATATTCATTAAATATGCAATCCTTTACCCCAGATTTTTATAACTATATTAAAATGATGCATTAATAGGAATTTTTTTTTTGTATTTTCCTCTAGAAATGTGTTTACATTGCTAAATGATATAATTTTCTGTTTTCATGAAAGGCTCAAACATTATTTTTTTATTAAATAAATTTATTACATCAAAATCAATACTCATGATATTATTTATTATATATAAATTTATATCATAAAATTGTATTTTTCTAATAACTATTTATAGTAAGTTAATAGATATTATTTTAAAATTAAAATTAAAAACCATTTTGAAATTTTATGTTTTGAAATTATAGTCAAATATGTATTTTTAATTAAAAAATTATTTTAAAAGATCTATTCAATATTTTTTCACTCATGTTATTTAACAATAATAAAAATTAAATTCAAAGGTAAATGTTCTTTTTGGTGAAAGGTTAATATTAATGAATTCGCTAACTAACTCATTTCCTATGTCAGTATGAATCGATGTGATTTGTTTTGGACATATATTATCTTATACCCCCTATAACTCCACTATTGATCCATTGATCCATGAATATTGTTTTAGAATTATAAAAAATGATGTGTGTTTCTGAACGATCACATTTACTCAACTATAAAATGGTATAAAATCAATTCATTCCAAGATTCACCTCAAACTAGTATGAATCAATGTGTATCTTCATTTTGTAACCATTCTAACCCTCAAATATATACATCCTATTTTTAATCCTTAATTATTCTTAACAACTTCAATTATAAGGGTTCTTTCTAAAGAACACTATAGGATGAATCATGAGTAATGAATTTCATTAATATTTTCTTTTAATATATCCGTTAAATATTCATCTATTTATAATTTATTATAAAATTTATTATTATTATTATTCATATATTTCTATATAATAATTACAAAAAATTCAATCATTTTTATCCAACAATATTACCAAATAACATCAATTGAACATACATACTAACTACCACCTCAATGATGGAATAAAATCTGTTTTCCTTGACTGATTTTATATATTATATTTAAAATTATAAAATGATAATTTTTTTATATACCATCATTTCATCCATATATTGGGATATGAGATTTTTAATCATGTGTATAGGCTGACTACCACCTCAATAATTGAGGAATTTCATTTTTTCAGAAATCCATATTGAATTATTTTTAGAATTAGTTTACCAATGACATGTTATACTTATGAAATTTTAAAATAATTAAATTTTATGTTAACACAATGTTATATCATTCTTTTAATTATTTAGATATAATAACACATTTTTGTTGAGGTCATTTTAACCACCTACATGAGTTATGTTATAATGTCTATTTTTTATGATTATGTAACACTACATATAATAATAATTTACTCTATATTTAAATTTGATTCTGATGTCCTAAATGATATTGATATGACTCCATTAATTCCTTTTACTCAAAAAAAATGAGATGGTCTTCATTTCTTTTATAAAAATAAGATACCAAAATCCCTTATGAAATTAAATTAAAAATATATATATTAAATAAAATAATTCATTCATGTAAAAAATATGATCTATAAATAATAAAATTTTAGAGAATATGGACTTACAAAAATACCACTAAAAAACTTGTTTGAAATAATAAACATTTCATATACTCAATTATTTAAATATATGGTAACAAAATTAAATAATTGAATATAAAATAAATGTAATAATAATATAAATTTTATAGAATAGTATATAGTAATAATTTAGTTTATGAGGATATGAATTTTTATGATATTGTAGGTTAGTGATAATTGACTTCGAATGAGTAATGTAAAGTGATTTTTGTGACTGAAATCAATTCCTTATGTAGAAATATCTTATATTTTTTTGAATCATTTTTATGTAAAATTATATCAAACCAATGATAATGTAATTATTTAATTGAAACATCTATTTGTGGGTAATTCTTATTTCAAAACAAATTATTCATCCATGAAGGGTCTTCTATTTTTTCCAAATAAATTTTTCCATCATTAATTCTTATATATTATAGTGGATTTTAGTACCAACACATGTTTTTACATCATTTAAATATACTTATTTTCCAATTCGAAACTCAAGTTATATTTACACAAATTTTGAGAATATTACCATTCTTTTTAATACAATGATATAGATATCATTAAAATGATGTGGGTTATCAGTAATTTAATTTTCAAATATTTCAATGTATTTTCCAATTAAAGACAATATTTTATTCACATAAAATTCACTTTTTTTAGAACGAAATAATATTTTTTAGGTATCTTTATTGAATTTTGATTTTAATGAACGTTTTTATTATATTTAATCTATATATTTGACCAATAGTTTTTGGATTGTGACTCAAAAACAAAATATTATTAGGAAGATATAAAGAACCTTTTCTTTAAAAAATAATCAATTTTTAACTGGATTTAATGTTTTTTATATTCTTCTACACAAAGATTAATTATTTATAAATGACCTCATATATAATCTTTTGAGTTGATCATGTTATTGGTATCAAATATTCATGTTTTTAAATTACGTGATACCATTTGGAAAGGTTATGCCAACTATTTTTCATGCCATGTGTCATTTATTATAATATGAATGATTTGAATTTATATTGATCTAATTTGTATATAAAATTTTTATTGGGGACTTATATCATCCCCCAATTAATTTTTAGATGATTTATATTTCATAAGATAGTGATGCATTAATATTCATGGGTTTTTTTAATAAAATTAAATTATGTAGATGCATTGATTTTTCTGATTGATTATAGGATGGACACACATGAATTTGTTGAGATTTTAATATGAATCCCTTTCCTCGAGATTAAATGGAATAAAAATATATTTATCAAACTATATAATAAATTGAAATATATTTTTATTTAATAAATAATTCACAAAATCATATAAAATCAAAGATTATCACCTAATAACCTTTTTAGACTGTATTATTAATAAGCCTTTACAAAAATTGTAATTTATGTGTTTTAACAGTTTCAATTTCACAGTGAAATTTGATTTAGTAATTCCAGTTAATATACATTGATAATACTTCCATCATCTATATAATATTAATAATATATGAATTTTCCATATATTTATTACATATATGTTTTTAATAATTAAAACGATATTAATATAGAAAAAAGAAATACACCATTCCATGAGACTATTGGGCGTATATTCCCATGAACAATTTTTTCACTTTTAATGATTGGAATATACAAAAGATAAATAGTAATTTACATTTCTAAAATAAATATTATATTTTATATATTTAATAAATATATCCTTATTTCCATCCAAGTAAAAAAATGGAAACGAATGGCGGATACCTTCGCTTCTTGGAGGTGTAAATCCACACATATGAATGAGCGATGTAATAGTCTTCCAACAAATTAGAGGGTTATACATTTAAGAGTGGCCTTACACCTTTACAAAAATTATTAAAATACTATAATATTAAAATTACAGTTTCATTGGAAGAGTACAATTATAAAATTGAGCACATATAAAAAAGAATAATATTTTTTATATTTATGTCTATAAAGTGCTCCTAACATCCTTTCTTTTACAAAAACTACATAGAATAACCTTGGGAATTCATATAAAAAATTAATCTAAAATACTAGTAATAGAAAAAATTTGGCACATGAGTCAAAAGGTATAATTTGGTAACATAGAATGCATAAACAAGAATATACAAGTAGAATAATATCATACTATATATGGAATTATATTATCCTAGAAATATAAAAATGTGGAACCACCACATAACATTAAATAAACATAAGTCAAGGCTACATTAAAAAATTGTCTCACATGGAAGAAAAAGTACCACACTAAATTAAGATTACTCCATAATCCTACACATAACACCACAAGAGAGAAAAATAATAACAAAATTATTAGAGAGAAATCGTGGTGCTTTGATCATACAATGTTATTTTATATGTGTGGAATATGAAGAAATCAAACATAATGAATTATCATTAGTGTTACACATGAAATGAAATGGGTTTCATAATAATAACATAATGGAAAATCAAAAGGCTTTATCCTAGTTAAATCCATGTCAAAATATAGGAAATTATTTATTGTCATTCATTGAGTAAAAATTAAAACATATAATTTATAATTATTTTTAAATTAATTGAAAATAAAAATGAGAGAAGTTCAAAAACATTTGTTATGGGGAAAATTAGTGTGGTTTTAGAGAAATGAATAAATGGTATTTAATTTGGAATGATGAATTTTTATTTTTATTGAACAAAAAAATAACTCAAATAGTTTTTCATGGTAGTATGAATGTTTTTATAATAATACTAGTTTATTAAAATTAATTATGTATTGTACATGAAAATTGGTAAGAAAAAAAACAAGATCCTATTTATCAACATTTCTTATAAAACGTAATTGAGAAGGGATCATTAAAAATAGTTATTTACTAGTAAATGAATTTATAATTGTCAAATATACATTTTTTAAGAACATACACATAGAATTTAGGACAATTGTATATGAATAATAATGATATAAATTAGTGTAAAGAGACCGAAATTGTATCATGAAGGAATAAATGGAGTTCTGGAAGGATTCTTTACCTTATGTCTGAATGAATTGGGATCATGAAATTAATATACTATATAATCAAATATGATCCATATATTATTTAATTAAATTCCAATTAAACATATTTTTCATTTCTTGTAATTTAAAGAATTTAATTTATGATAATTTTGATGAGTTATAAAGTTATGTTTTGTCACTCCATGAGTTTTTGTTTCATTGTTACAAGGTCAGTTCACATTTATAGAATTACAGAATATGTTTTCATACTATAACAAATATCATGACGATAAATTATATCATATTCATGAACATAAATGATTTAACAAGGTCCATATATCATTTTTTCAATTAGGATGATTCATGTGATAAAGCATTAATGATAAATGTTTTTTTTGGGTTGCCTTTACAAAAATCAAGAACTAGTATGGTATTATTTCATACTATATTGATATATTGTTTCCTAAACATGAAATAAGTTGTTAATTATATATTAAAATATTATTTACCGATAATAATGTTTGTGTGACTAACTTTGACTATGATAATATAAAATGAAAAATCACCATCCATGAAGATGATTAACTTACTTATTATAGATGGTGATACCATTTTTACAATAAAAGGATAAGTGAAGGAATTAGATTTTGGATGCTAAATTAAAACAATAACATTCAAATAAATATATAATACATTAGTAATAATTTAACTTTGGGTATGAGGGTGATGATAATGCAGATGATTAAAAAATATTAAAGTGTAAGATGAAGGAATATTCATCTTAAAATTCATCTCATTTAGAACCATTATAATGAACATATAAATGGTATTATTGTTACACGTGCAACACACTTTTGTGGAGAATATTCATTGGGATGGAAATTAGAATAATATTTGATATTTCCAAAACTGGAAAGTGTGCAGAGCAGGGGTGGTGAGTGGTGGTATTTGAAAGAAGATAATATTGGTGTTTCAAATTTTATATTCATTATATTATTATTTGGGATAACGACAATCAATATTATTGATTCATGTGACTATGTAGAGTAATTGGAAAATTATAGATTGAAATAATGTGTACATACATCATCCTTGACAAAAAAATTATAATGTTTGGGTTATACTCAAAAATACTACAAACTATTGTATTTAACTATTCAACATAGATAGTGCAATTTTAGAGAAAAAAAATCAACCGACCATTTTTCGACATGTTGATTTAAAAAATTGAACCCATTTTTTGAATTTTTATAAATATCAGATATTTGATTTCTGAAAAATTATATATTTTCACAAAAAAAATCCAAAATTAATTTTATAATCAATTATATTACCTTTTAAAAGTTACTTATCATCTCATACAATAAAAATATAATTATAATAAAACATATTATTAATTTATATATAGTATTTATTTAATTAGATTCTATTTTAAAACCCTGAAATTTGTTATAAAAGTAAAAATTAAATATTAATAGTTTACAAAATAATAACACTTAATCCAATATTATAAAAACATATATTGACTTATATACTGATATAAATACATAATATTCTCATTTTATAAAATACCTAAATATTATTTTAAATTTACATTGGTGATAATAGTATTCCAATTTCCAAAATACTATTGTTAGCCTTTAAATAACTATCCCAACAATCTTGTTACTATTCCAACAATGAAATTACTATTTCAATTGATAGATTAATAAAGGTCAAATGGGCTTATTAATTTCTATAAATAGGTATTATAGAAATCACTCTTCATCCACTACAATATTATATCTATTTTTTATACATTCAACATAATAAAAATTTTAAAAAAATTATGTTTTATTTCAATGTCACTAATTATAAGAGCATTTATTTTGGTGGATTGATAAATCTAAATAATTCAAATATTATTCTCTTATTTTACATTTATTGTCTTGCTATAATATTATGAATTCTTTTAGTATTAATCCATATATAATGTATCATTTTTTTTGATAATTTTATTGGTGTTTCTATGAGATGTATGAGATTTATATAATATAAAATTATTATAAAATGAAAATTGTGTATAATGAATTTTAGGGGCATTAAATTCTTCCCCCTTTTGAAATTTCTCCCCAATATTAAATTCATAAAAATATGGAGAAGACATGTGAGTGTAATTCTCCTTCATCCCTTCCAATTGTTCAAATTTAATCACATAATACTTTTTATTTTCTCTATAAATCATTGAATCGGGGAGTTATCTTGTTGCATTTAACATTATATATACAGTACAAGATCATCACTAGAAGCTCCATATAATATATATAATTTAATAACTATAGCACATGTGAAATAATTACATATGATGGTTTTTGTATGTACATTCTCAAGAAGGACATGTTAAATACAGAAATGTACATTAAACAAGGTCGATGGAAGTCGTAGTCGGTCTTCCACACCTCTGATTCGATCAAGTATATCAAAAAGGGATGATATACCTATGATATAGATTTCCATTCATAGAAAATCTCATGAATATATTATATGGATATATGTGAAGGAAAACAATTTTTCAATCCTCCAACACTATGTACCATCAAAGATTATCAATATATATTTTCTATAATATGCTTCCCCTACTCCTTACCTAGAGATGGTAGATATACATTACATGGACTTAAATGGAATCACCAATACACTAGTGGAAAAAAATAAATTCCAAGGGATTCAATTATAATTGGGAATTAAATTCTCATGGAAAATAAAATAAACATCCAAACATTCTATAACCAAATAATCCACCAGAAGATGCATGAAAAAATGAAATACAACTAAACGAAAAAAAAATTATATCAATATTAACTACACACAAGTAATAAATATGAAGACATGGAATCATTCAACTTCATAGTGGATGAAATGAACCTAAAAATTATAAGACATCATGAAAAACTCTAATCATTTACAATATAAAATGTTCAAATCCACAAAACATCCCAAGAATCACTATAAACCTCCAGATAATGGTTATACATTACCTTTACACTTGTCCTGATAAAATTTATATGTTAACGATCCAAAAATCCAATGAATGGGTGAGTAATAAAACTCAGCAGGCCTCCCGAAATGACATCACTAATAATTTCAAAATGATTGACCATTTTATCCCATTTATATGAAATAATTTATTTTAAACAATTTATGTAAAATAAATGAATATCGATTTTCAAAAAGTCACCACTATTTTAATGAAAATAATATTTCCATGACAAAACTATTTTCCATGGAAATTAACCAATTATTTTTACAAGCCATTTCTAAATCCAATTGGCTTAACCCATTTCAAGCCACAGACCCACACATACACCCATTCATAACTATGTGATAGTTATATAATCATGAGTACTCTCTCACAGATCTAACATGTTGTCAAATGGAAACCAATATCACTTGTCCCATTACACCTTCAGCACCAGGCACAATATCATTTTTCCACCAAAGCATATGTTAAATATGAACACACACAAACTGGTAAACCCAAAAACCATTCCAAAAAAAATCGAGTATCAAATCAATTTCAATTTCAAAACCATTTTAAATCCAAAAACATTTTAATAAAAAAATATTTTTATTTAAAAAAATTTCACACAATCTTTTTCATGAATCAAACTAAGAAACTAATTTAAAATATACATTTCGAAATCAATTATCAATTCACATTTAACAAAAATTCCACAATTTCACAAAAATCTATAAAAATAAATAAATACGGTCTCTACTATGATTGAAAATAAATTTAACACTCATTTTAGATAAATAAAAAATTTTAAAACATGGAGTTCATGTTTAAAAAATATGATTCGAGAGGAATTCACCTACCATGAAAAACATGGAATAAAAATAAAACCTCACTAAACTTTTTGGGAAACAGTATAAAAAACCCCATCCTTAGATCTCTATACATAACATAAATAATTCCACATATAGTCATATTTTTATCAAACTCAATTAGAGTTATAATTAAAAGATGTATACCTAATAAACTGAGAGAGAGGTAGAAGTCGAACTAAGGAAAATCATGCACAACTACAAAGCACAATGACTGACCACACTAATTTAGTTTCAAAGCACCATGAATATCCTTTAGATCACATTTTAATGGATTGTATATGCATCTACTACCTTTGGGAGGGGTAAATATTGAGTGAAGCTTAGTTTTGTGAAACAATAAGTGGTAAATTATTAATCCAGACCTATATCCACTTTTTGTGAATCTAGTTTTAAAACTATTCATGGTATGTTTTTGGGTTAGGAATCACATGCTCTATCCATGCACCATCTAATGTCTTAAGTAGGAACCTCACACGGTTTTCTCAAATAGTTTCAGAACCATGAACCAAATGTGCCAATTCCCACTATCTAAAGTTTCAGAGTTTCTCCATGGTTGTCTCATGATTTTATAAAATCTTGTTCCTACCCATGCTCCATATCTTTAGCAGTTGTCTCATTATCCATGGTTTCCTATAGTTATTTCACAGTTTTCCCAAACCATGCACCAATGGTGAACCATTATAAAATCACTAAAAAAATTTCAAAAGATCTCTAAATAATCCTAAACATCCCCCAACAACATTATATACCTAAAAAGAATAAAAAAACTTTTATATACATGAATCCATGCATGCTAAATTATCCCCAACTATCCATAGAAACTAGAAAACCATCATTTTATTGAAAGAGTTCAATCCATTGGTCTTTTGTTTCCTTCTCCTATTTCCATGTCACTATTTGAATCTGACACTGTTTTTATAAAACCAACACTATATTACTTATTTTTCATTATAAGACATTCTCTTGCCAATCCCAAAACTTCAACGGAGCATGAAAAAATGCTTCATCTGTATCTATTTCAATGAGATCACATCTAATCACATGGTCATGATTGTATGATACATTTTCAACTATGTTTTCCAGAATTCATTAGGCATCACACTGAACTATGGTGGATGTGGCAACCGATATGCCACATCCCTAACTTGTTCACAAAACTCAAAACGGA
The DNA here is from genome assembly GCA_963277665.1 of Viscum album. Lineage (NCBI taxonomy): Eukaryota > Viridiplantae > Streptophyta > Magnoliopsida > Santalales > Viscaceae > Viscum > Viscum album. The sequence continues at coordinate 767,053,224 of OY728136.1, forward strand.
TTATGTATCAAAGGGACAAATTTCCCTACTGCCCTAAAAATGACATCCAATCCTTGGAGATATAATCAAGAAAACATGATCACACCCCTTGAATGAAAATAGAAATCGATGATAATTCACAAATTATTTTTGATGAATTTGTACCATCTCTATCCAACTTCTGATAACCAAATCTTCTCTGTTGCTTCCTAGACAAGGCTCATATCAACTAGTGATGTATCACATGTATCGACCAATCAACGTGGGTAATGACAAGGATTCCCATAAAGTGATTCAAAAGGAACCACATGTATTGAGGCATGATATCGTTTTTTAATGATATCTCCACTAATAGTACATTCTCTTCCCATGATCCACCAAAATACATTACACAATACCTAAACATGAATTCTAAAATCTATACCATCATTTGGGATCAACCATTAATATAAGAATGACTCACCATACTAATTTTCAAATTAGTTCCAAAATATTTCTAAAATTATTTTTATGATTGAGATGTAAACCTCATATATGTATATGAAATAATTGAAACTGGTATATTATTCCTCTTTACAACTTTTCAAATATCAATTTTTGAGATTTTTTACAGTATATGTGATTAATGAATAGGGATGAAATGAGCTGACATTGTGAGTGGGTCCACTATTAATCGTATGGTATTGTGTTTCCAAACTATTATATGGAAAATTTTATAAAATCTACAGATATATGATACCATTCCCTAATATAAATATGTAAAGAATGCATCATACCTATTATTCTTTTATATTGTTCCTCTACATGCTGACATGTTAAGAAACATTAAACAAACACAACCACATTTTTTCATACCATACCCCAAAAACATCACCTTCAATACCTTATGATTATTTTTATTTCAGGTTTAACATCCCATTTAAAATGATTTTTTGAATAACTATGTTGTTTCAAATAAACTAATGGTATCTACATCCTATTTTTGAACCACAAAATTGAACTCCAAAATATCCACCAGCCCTAAGTTGCCTCCACACTATTGAGTTTTTACCACATAGCCATGAATTTTTAATCCGATATCATATCCTATTCAACATTATTTACTATATTTGGAACCTATGAAAATAGAAATATAATTTCAACATCACCTGAGTCATAAAATTTTATGTTCATTTCATTTAGGAACAAAATCAACTTCAACTCATCTAAAGCTTCTTTTTCAAATAATTCACACAACATCCTACATAATGAATCCTCTACTAAGTATCCCAAACCCAAATGTTACATCTGATCAAATTCAATAATTTGTGAATATTAAAAACAACTTCATTTTCTTAGGTTCTAGTCCCTTTATGAGAAATTGTTTTCAAGCTCTTCAGATCTATAAACACAGGAAATTTCTCACCAAAGAGGTAATGATACTAAATCTTCAATGCATGGAAAATGAATACATTCACAAAATCATGTGTTGATTAATTATTCAAATGCACAAGTAACCATCTTGATCCATCAGAAACAACATGATATCCATGCATGAGAACACATCCACACCCTGATCCTGAAGCATCACAATACATGACATGCGCTTGTACAGATTCCAATGAAATCTAGGACATCACTGATGTAAGGTGAGATTTTAACTCTTTAAATACATCTATCGTTCCTCATACAATTATAATAAAACATCTATATTTTAAAAGGATTCATAAGAGATTAAAGTCATGAAAATTCATAGAAAAGACATTATTAATAACCAGATAGTGAAAAAAACATTGTATCATGATGACATTCATTGGTCGTAGCCAAGAGATAATAGTTTATATTTTTTTTCTGAATCAAATTAAATTCCCCCTAATAAAATTTAATGGACTATGAAATATACATCATGTATCCAAAAAACACACAATTATTGTTTGGAATAAAATTGATGATTCATAAATATTACCAATATTATCTCCAACTGTTTATTGAGCTCATCCTCTGTCCTTGAATACCACAATATGTTGTCTACAAAAACAACCATAATAAAAAACTGATTTAAATAAAAAAAATTATGATTTCTAAATTCCGTAATGTCCTTTAGTTTATTTTTATGATTGAAAGGAATTAAAAAATACTCATAAGGTCAATATCTACTTTTTAATGTTTTCTTTGGAATATCCTCCTTCCAAAATCAAAACATGTGATATATGGATCACATGTCAATCCTGGTGAACCCGTAAGGCCCTGTAAATTTATCATAATGATCATAAATATATGAAATTTTATTCATGACCTTTTTCCTAACATGGATACACTTACAATAATACAAAAAATGTTGAATATTTACATCCACCTTTTTGGAAAACAATATTGGTGATTCCACTAGAAATGTGACCATCCAACTAAAACCTTTACATTACTGATCTTCCAATGGAACATTCAATTATCCTAGTTATGTTTTTTTTCATCTAATAAGATGATGGGGAAATAGTATTACTCCCATGTCAGTGGTCAATCATAAACCCCACTTCCTATATAGTTGGTAACCATAAAAAATATTTAGAAAAGACATTTGTAAATTTATCAACCACTAATGGAAAATATTTGTCCTTTATATTATCCATCATGACCAAATACAAAGCTAAAAATGTGAATGATATCATTCAAACTTATCAAGAAAACAAGCACATTGCACTTACATGTACACTTATCTTCCCAAAGGAGATGGCCAAACCCATTATCAATTTTGAACCCTAATCTTCTAGTATAATAGCTAATGCGAGCATTAAACATTCTCAACCAATCCATACCCATGATATATCATAGGAATCCAATATAGGAAAAAAGAAATCCCATAACATCTCAGCTCTATCAATATTTATATGACAAACTCTATAGACAGAGGCTTGTCATTCTACTTGAAAAAGTGTTGTTTCCTATTTTTATATATAAGATACAATATCAACTTTTGAACTCAATAAATATATATCACATGTATCTATAAAAATGATATGGAACCCTTATTTCTTGTCTATCCCTCTCTCACCCTCCACTTTTCAAAGGGTTTCCATCTAAAACCTTTCTCTACAATCCTACAGTGAGTCCACTCCTCCTTTTCATCCCTCTATCACCTCTTATGCCTTCTCCCTACATTGTCTAATGTTCATTTGTGGGTTTATCTCTTTTTCTGATATTGTTTCCACATTTTTACCTCTTTTCATTCCCCATCCCCTCTTACATGACGGCGCTCATTGGTGGTATGTTGAATCCTTTAACCTCCTCTCTTTCTAGGTTACACATTTCTTCAGACCTCTATATTGGGTCTATGTTCGCGGGTCATAGGTGCTTAGTGTCAGCGTTGGTGGTGGAGTTCAACGTTATTAATCTCTTATTCTCTTATCATCCAATCCATTGGACTCGACCCCATCATGGTAATGATTGATGTGTATTTCAATTCTCCATGAGATAGTGTTAGAGGTGGGGCAGTAGTGGTGTTAGTGTTTTCTCAGTCGGCTTGGGTCTCCATACATTCAGGTTTGAGGTTTCAATTTCTAACAGTATTTATGTTGTTGGCTTTGTCACAGTCTACCATGGAGGTCCCTCTTCTTGTGATATACTCTAGTTTCTATGTTCTTCTCTCCCCCAGGATGTTTGGGTGTGCTGGATTCTTAAGAGGCACTGAGAAGTGATTGTTCGAGTAGATGCATTTCCATGGAACCACGACTGGTAATACCTTTCATCGGTTTCATTCGACTATTAGGGCATTCCTTTTTGTTCTGTTACTCTATTTTGGTGAGGTTGATTATTTCTTATACGGATAATTGTGTTATTCTATGATGTGTGTGGAGTGGAAGTTAAATGTGAAGGGTGATTTTTGTGGTAGGTGTCAATAAAGGTAACTATGGTGTTGAGGGATGTGAACGGTGATGCTGGTTATTGAATTTTTGGTGATGATAACAATGGTGGGTTTCAGAATAGGTGATGATGGATTTGAATGGATAATGGAATTGATGCCAGCTCGAATGGAGGTGTTATGAGAATCTAGGTGGCTCTTGGATATTGGATAATAATGGTTATTGAAACATGTTCTGACAACCGATTTTTTTATTTTTTTTATGTTTGAATTTAAGTACTCTATTCCCTTTTTTTTCAGATGATGGTGGGATATTGGAATGTGTTGCAGTTTTTATAATGTCAGGAGGTTTTTGAATATTTCGATATACTATAACCAATTATTATTATTATGGATTTTAGGGAATATAAAAAATGGATTAAGAGGAAAGTATCAATTTAGGAATGGTATTCATCTATATGAAACAAAGCGTGCATAAGGACATAATTCAATAAAATCATACCTATCATGGTTGAATATAAAGAATAATACTTTTCAATAACATTCTCATTTCTATATACTTTTATTCGCAGATAACTAGGGTATTCATTACTCTATTTAGGTTCCCTTTCTAAGGAGTAATGGTATCTTGGAAATGTAATATCTATCCTGTTGATGAGGATTGTAAGAACCCAGATTTTGCTGTGAAAGACTTCGGAATATTCTTGATATTATTCCAGAGCAGCGCCCTCAGAAGGCATGTGATTCTGAGCCCCGGAGTGGCCGAAATTATATTTTTTTAGTGCGTTCACAATGGAAACACCAAGTAAATGGGATAACTCCTAAACAGTGATCCAGATCAGAGATCCGAGTGTATGGATGGGTCCAGAATGGGGTTTATACCCTAGGAACGACATAAAACATGTTGGTGTGGGATGTTTGGACCCCTCACTCACTTTCAGAACATTAAACGGATAAATTTATTTATTTATTTATTTTTTTAATGGTGAAACTCATGTATCTATTAAATGGTGGCTCGAATGGGAAAACTGAAGACATCGTTGAGTTTAGAACGCGTCGTTTACCCCAGGAGGGGTATAAGTTCTGTGGGCGCGGGCCGTTAGTGAAAACTGGCCCCAGGGGCGTTTTCATAATTTGGCGGCCTCAGGTGTGGTTGTTGAATCTTTTGAACAGGGCCATTGATTAAAATTCTGAGACCACCGTAGCGCTCGGAGCATGGTTTTTAGCCTAGGGTATCCTTAATCCTGACCCCGCCGAAATTTTAGGTTTGGGGCTATCGGGTGGGCGTTTAAGTATTTTCCACTTAAACGCATCCCATACCCTCTTCTTCTTCCTATTATTCTTCCTCAAACCCTCCCTTCTCCTCCAGCTCTGGCGAAGCAACTCCGGAGAGGCGATCTCTATTGAGGTGCAGCGGTTCCGACACTCCGCACACGAATCGTCGGGCTACACCCTTCGATATAAGGGGTTTATCGTTTTCGTTTTTAATTTCCCACAATCTCTGAGCCCAATTTATACTGTCAAATTGCTGTCCGATCATCAATCTAAGCCCAAAGATGTGTATTATATGTTCTATGGCTTCCGACGCTCTTCTCGAATCAAAAATCCGAGTCCCGGGGTGCCCGGAGCAGCCTCAGGAAGTTACGACCGAATTCCTTGTTTTCCGGCTGTTCCAGGCGGCAGACGGTGGTTCCGGGATGGTGGTGCAGGCGGACCGGCCGAGGGCGTTGGGCGTGGGAACTGGCGAGGGGGCACGATCGGGGTTGCGGATCGCGACCCCGCTGGGGATACCGAGAGCCGCGTGATGCAGGTCTCCGCGTGGAAAAGCAGACCGGCCGTGTCGGCCGGTCGGTGGAGGAGGCCCCCGCACGGCGCACAGGCGAGGGCCTCATGGGAGGCGGCGACCCACAGGTTTGGCTGGGCGGGGCCCAACAGCTAGGCCAGGGCTCAGTAACCTGGCCCGAGCGGGGCGGACCGGGCCGGTCCGACCCAGGGGTAAACCCCCTTAAAAATTTTAACCGCCCTTAACTTTTGCTGCGGGCATCCGTTTTGCGCGCCGTCTACGGCGGCGTAGACCTAACATCGAGGAAGAATCATTGAGTTGGTTCCATGAGTTTTAGCTTCTAAGACAAGGGGCTCGAGGGCATGACACGTGTGTAAATCAGTTAAGCGGGCTTCCCGGGAATTCTTGTTTTGGACGGCGTGGACGCGTCCGATGTCCGTTTTAAGCCCCGTCAGTGGCATTGGGACCCTGGCACAGAGGCGGAGCATACCAGGGTTGTTTCAGGCATTGAGGCCGAAGTTGAGGCATAGGACCCACGACCCGTCTTTTGAGCTGCAAGCAGCGTTTAACAACTTTCTCATCGGGTGTCCGTTCGTGGCGTGCGAGTAGTCTATTCTGGATGTTTTTCCGAGGATATTTCAATGGTGAAATCTGCCTGCCCTAATTCGGCATGATGGTGCAGGGCCCATGAAGGTCTTTTGGACGTTGACGGTGAGTTTCCATCTCAATCACCGGGAGACCGTTTTGGAAAAGTGAATAGTCCATTTCGTGTACTTTTTTGAGAGGATCACAATGGTGCGATCCTTTCGTTGTATTTTGGGACCGAGATGCGGATACCACGTAGCATCGCTCATGTGCGGTGTGCCGGAATGCATCTTTTTCTCCCGAATATCTATTGTGCTCAAGTGAGAAGTCTTTTTGACGTGTTATCCGGATGGGATCGCAATGGTTCGATGCGCCCGACTGATTTCGGGGCCGAGGCTCGGGATCACTGGACATCGTTCGGGCGTGAGGTGGTGTTGCAGACTATTCGGTCGGATATCTGTTGGAGTCGAGTAAGTAGCCGATCTCGCATGTTTTTTCACGAGGATTAAAACGGTGTGATCTGTTTGGTTGTGCGGAGCCTCTTGCATGACCTTGTTAAATGTGGAATAAAAAGGGGGGTCTGGCAGTGGTTTGTCCTACCATGTTTGTAGAGGACCCTTGGCGTGTGATCGCGCACTCTTGGGAGAGTGATATATATTATTCACAAGATGTGGTTGGACGTTCTTGGGCCTCTGAGGTGGAGTTGTTACGTTCACGCCTTCGAGTTGACGTTTGGTGCCATGTGCACGATAGCCTGTGGGATGGAACGTGGTATAATATGGGAGTATACGATAATGCTTGGAGGTACATATGGTTGTTTGTACCTGAGGATGTTTGTGCGCTTGGTTGGGGTTGAGATGGGGCCACATGTAGTGTGGGACCCACGTCTGTGCCGAGTTCTACTTTGTGTACTTTGACCTATCATGATGTAGAGGTTCCCTCTCTCCTCGTTTGTTTCACCAGCAGGGTGGAGTTTCCCCCTGAAATTGTGCTTATTTGTTTGACCAGCAGGGTTGAGTGGTCTCCCCCTAGTTTCATTCTCGATGGATTGGCCGGTAGCAGTGCAAGTGACACCCAGTGATGGAACAGGCACTGAACCTCTTTTGGGTGAGTTGTTCTGGAGTTGGGTGGTTTTGCGGTACCCACTCAGTGCTTGGTTGGCCAGTGTCATATCATACAGTAGGGATGGCGAGAGCAGTTTCGGGTTTACCCTCCAGCGGGCCTGGGTATTGGGTTTCTCATTGACTTCTTAGGGTTTACCCTCTAGCAGAGACTAGGCAGTGGGTCACCCGACGACTCTCTAGGGTCATCCTCCAGTAGGGCTAGGCAGTGGGTCACTCGTCTTCTTGATTTAGGTCTACCCTCCAGCAGGGCTGGTTAGTTGGTTGCCTGTTAGCTTGCTTCGAGTCTACCCACTAGTAGAGACTGGGTAGTGGGTCACCTGACTACTCCTGTGGGTCTACCCTCCAGCAGGGTTGGGCAGTGGGTCGCCCGTCGTATTGTTCCAGGTCTACCCTCTAGGAGAGCTAAGCATTGGGTTGTTTGTCGACTTTTTCCTGGTTTACCCTCCAGCAGGCCTGGGCAGTGGGTAACCTGATGACGTATCTGGGTTTACCCTCTAGCAGGGTTGGGTAGTGGTTCACCCGATATCTTATTATGGTTTACCCTCCATCATGGCTGGGCAGTGGGTCACCCTATATCATATTATGATTTACCCTCCAGCAGGGCTGGGCAGTGGGACACCCATTGATATTCCAGACTCAGTCCTTTATACTAGTCTAGTCTATGGATTTCCTCCGTGATTACCATAGCGGGACCCTTGGTTCTACGAGTTAGTGATGGAACGACCTTGTCTTTAAGGAGACCTATCAAATGTGGAGAAGTGGCCTGGTGTGGTTTCACGTTCCCCTAGAACTCTCAAGTGCGAGGGGAACTTTCCCCACCGAGACGCATCCTTGAAACATGACCTAAAACTGGGTGGGCGAGTCAGTTCCACCCAAAGCGGATAGTGTCAAGGTGAGTGATTAGAGCTCCTTGACTTGAGGTTTGAAGCATATGTGTAGGATTATGTGCATCGATGGTGTTTCCTTCGGGGACTGTTGTAGACTCACCATTCTTGGGCTGAGCTACGGGATGGAGATCCCCTTATGGTCTTGTTTGGGCTTCTTGACAGAGCATATGAATACGTATATAACTTGTTTCAGTACCCACTTCTTGGGCTTGGTTACTCTCCCTCCATGAGAGGTGAAGACGCACGGGTTATGCCACATGCTTTCCATGTCTAGATTCTCGTGGTGGAATGATTCTACTCTACTGCTATATGTAGCGAAGACTTGATGAGAAGTTCATATTCTCACCGTTTCCAGCTCCTTTTGTCTGGACGAGTCTACCTCCTTTCTTTTGTTGGGTTGAGCTGGACTCTCTACTGGTATTTTACTTCACTCCTTGTTGTATTCCTTTACTATTTTCTATTCTATCTACTACTCACCCTTCGGTACCTCCTTTGTTGCTCCCTTGAGCATTCGGGGTATCCTACTGAGTATTTTTATACTCACCCCTGCTTGGGCTTTGCCCACACTTGGTGTGCCCTTGCAGACGACGGACAGGTGGAGCGGGACATCAATGAAGAACATGAGTTCAGGAGCATGGACCACGTGTGGTGGACGTAGTCGGGTTTCAGGTGGTGAACCCTTCAAGTTGTTTTTCTTTTATTCACCAGTTGATGGGTTGTGGCACTTTTCTAGTTGGGCGCGTGTTTTTCCCTTTTCTTTTTATTTTACCTCCAGCTTTTACTTTTTACTGCAGAGGTCAATGCACATTTGTGGTTTATATATCATAGATTCCCTTTTATTTACATATATTTTCTTTTACTCTGCACTTTTGCAACGAGTGTGTTGTGTGTGTATGTGTGTGTGTAGGTACTTAGGCAAAGGCCTCCCCGAGTTATTGTGACTTCGGCACTGGTCACCAACTCCTGGCTTATGGAGGCGGGCTTGGGGTAGTTGCGGCTCGAGCCCAGGTAGGGTCGGGTCGTGACAAAGTGGTATCAGAGGTGGTTCGTTACTTGGGATGTTGTGTGGACGTCCCTAAAAGAGGAATTGGTTGGGATTTAGGGAAACCGTGTCAACGTGTCTCAAGAGAGGCTCTCAGTCCAGGGAGTCCAGTGATGGTGTGGTGGCCGACATATCCATTCACTAGTACCTTGATAACCCTCTTGCATATAAGGCATTATGAGACACTTGTTGAAGTGAAAATTTGGTTTGTGCATCACATAGGATTGAGTCTTTGATTGTCCTTCTTGAGTCAGCTCCCCATAATTGTTATTGGTATATACATATATGCTCAAATGACCGCGACCCTCCTTGACGATATTCAGGATGTCTCTGTGAAGACAGCCAACCAAGATACCAGCTTTGGTGCATGACGAAGACCCGGTGAGCTACGAGGCCACAGTTCAGGACCCATCATGTAAGCCCCTTTCTCCGGGTGGGCCGGTAGCAGCACCCCCACCTATTGAGCATCATGCAGTTTCTGCAGAGATGGCTGAGCTTGAGTGCAAGTTTAGGGAACTCCGTGAGTTTCAGCAGCAGAGACCGTTGAGGTTCAGTGGTGAGCCAGCACCTCAGGCAGTAGAGGTTTGTCTTGAGGCAGTGGTTCGCCTTTTCGGGCTTGTGTAGACACCGACAGATCAAAGATTGGCTTTAGAAGCCATCCATTTTTGTGGGAAGCTCTGCGTTGGTGGAGTCTGGTGACTCTGTTTCTTGACGAGTCATCAGTTCCGTGGGGATACTTTCAGTTGTTGTTCTGTGGGGAGTTTTTACCCTCTTGCTCGTGCTCCTTTCGTATTCAGGAGCTCCTACAGTTTCAGTAGGGATGGATGATGGTGGTGGGGTACGTGGCTAGATTTGCAGACCATGCACACTTTTACCCGGACATGGTCCATGACGACAACATCCGAGCACCGAATTATGAGCAGGGTCTCCGCTGAGAGATATGTTTTTTCATAGTACCCTTGGGTATTTCCACGTATGACGGGGTGCTAGAGTAGGCACTGGTGATAGAGGGATTCCTGTCATGTTCTAGAGTTAGTGGTGGTAGTAGGCATGTCAGAGCTGAGACATCTGCGTAGCTAGCAGGCGTCGACAAGCAGAACCCTGACGCAGGTGGCTTTCTGACAACCAGGCTCAGGGGCATGGTCGTACACCATAGTGGCACCGGTGGGGACTAGTGCAGCCCAGATGGAGTCAGTTCTATGATTGTGATGGGCAATGTCACTTGGCACGGGACTGCCTGACCAGGTATGCAGAGAGCTTCAGGCAGGCAGCAGGTGGACCACCATGACAGAGGCAACGCTGTTATCGGATTAGTACCCTGAGAGGTGGTGCTAGAAGAGGAGCGGGAGGAGATGGTAGTGGGGGATGGAATTACGAGGTCTTCCCATCAGCACTAGGCGGTCCACGTCAGGCTCCGGGAGATGACAGTTGGGACTGCGGATAGCCGCGAGCTTTGGATGTCCACGATCCTGCAGAGCATGAGGTGATAAGAGGTACTCTCTATGGTTCTTATACCTTGTTGCAGTAGAATTGGTAGACTCTTCCTCTGAAAGGCTTTATCTCCCTGATCCTTTATTGGGTTATTTCCATGGGGGCGTGGGGCATCGGTGTAACCCTATGTTGGTAAGGAAGAATGCATGTGACCTTTTTCTCTAGTTCATGGTGTCAACTCCTTCGCCTTTTGATCCTATAAGGGAGCCATGGTTGTGGGAAATCGACTATGGAATCATGCGTGATCAGATATCCTTGGGTGTTTCACTATATGGATATTCTGATGGAGGGAATCACCATGACTTTTTCCAGGTACCGGTGGTGATTCTAGTCATGAGGTGCGACATGTTGGTTCGGTCGGGGAGGTGAGCTAACCCCGAGAGCCTTCGGGCCGTTTGAGACCATGCAAAGGGATGACCAGGTTCCGTACTGCCTTACCCTAACCCCATGGTCAGGTGTGGGTACACGACGTGTCCTGCGTGGCTTACCTGAAGAGATGTGTGCTTGCGCCAATACACATCATCGGTGAGGGAAGACCTCGAGTGAAATAATGAAATTTTTTGGACTATGTGTGGTGGCGCAGAGATGTGCAAGAGTTCTTCTGGGTATGGGAGAGCCAAGTGTTGTCTTAGTACCCTGAGTTGTTCCCTAGATTTTTTTTCAGGGACAAAAAGCATGAATTAGGGAATGATGTAAGAACCTGGTTTTTTCTGTTAAATACTTTGGAATATTTTTGATATTATTCCAGAGCAGCGCCCTCAGACAGCGTGCGATTCTGAGCACCAGAGTGGCCGGAATTAAATTTTTTAGTGTGTTGACACTGGAAACACCAAATAAATGGGATAACTCCTAAATGGTGATCCAGATCAGAGATCCAATTGTACGGATGGGTCCAGAATGGGGTGTTTACCCTAAGAACGACAGAAAACATGTCGGCGCGGGATGTTTGTACCCCTCGCTCTCTTTGAGAACGTTAAACGGATTAATTAATTAATTTATTTGTTTAATGGTGAAACTCAAGTATATATTAAATGGTGGCCCAGATGGGAACACTGAAGGAACCATTGAGTTAAGAACGTGTCGTTTACCCTTGGAGGGGTATAAGTTCTGCGGGCACGGGCCGTTAGTGAAAAATGGCCCCAGGGGCATTTTCATAATTTGGAGGCCTCGGGAGCGGTTGTTTCAAATTTTGAACGGGGCCTCAGATTAAAATTTGGAGACCGCTGTTGCGATCAGAGTGTGGTTTATAGCCTAGGGGAGCCTTAATCCCGACCCCGCTGAAATTTCGGGTTCGGGGCTATCGGGCAGGCGTTTAAGTATTTTATTCTTAAACGCATCCCATCCCCTCTTCTTATTTTTAATCTTCTTATTCATCCTCAAAACCTCCCCTCTCCTCCAGTTCCGGAGAAGCAGCTCTGGCGAGGTGATCTTTGGCGAGGTGCAGCGGTTTCGACGGTCCGCACATGAAGCGTCAGGCTACGACCTTCAAGGTAGGGGTTTATCATTTTCATTTTCAATTTCTCTCAATCTTTGAGCACAATTTATACTATCGAATTGATTTCCGATCATCGGTCAAAGCCCATGGATGTGTAGTACATTTTCTAAGGATTCTAACGCTCTTCTCGGATTGAATATCCGAGTCTCGGGGTGCTCGGGGCAGCCCTGGGAATTTCGGGCCAAATTCCTGGTTTTATGGGGGTTCCAGGCGGTGGACGATGGTTCCGGGACAACAACGAGGCGATCCTGCACGATGGCGCAGCATCGGGTGCGGCGGATGGCCGGCCGGCCATCCGGCCTACGGGGGGGCACCTCGCCGGTGCGGGGCGGTGCAGGCAGAGAGGCCGAGGGCGCCGGCCGCGGGCGCCAGCAAGGGGGCGTGATCGGGGTCACGGCTCGCGACCCCGCTGGGGAGACCGAGACCCGTGTGACGTGGGTCTCCACGTGGAAATTCAGACCGGCTGTGTCCGTTGGTCGATAGAGGAGGCGCCTGCGCGGCGGGTAGGCGAGGGCCTTGCCGGAGGCGCCGGGACACGTGCGGTCGGGCCGGGCCCAGTGGCTGGGCCACGGCTCAACGGGCCGACCGGAGCGGGGTGGACTGGCCGGACTGGGTAGGTCCGGCCCAGGGGTGAACCCCCTTAAAAATTTTGGACGCTCGTAACTTTTACTGCGTGTGTCCGTTTTGCGCGCCGTCTTCGGCGGCGTGGAGTTGACTTTGAGGTGGACTCGTTGAGGTGCATCTGGGAGTTTTATCTTCTGAGATGAGGGGATCAGGGGCACATCACGTGTGTAATGCAGCTAAGCGGGTTCCCGAGAATTCTTGTTTTGGACGACATGGACGCGTCTGACATCTGTTTTAAGGGTCATCAGTGGCATTGGGACCCTGGCACCGAGGCGGAGCATACTAGTGTTGTTTTAGGCATTGAGACCGAAGTTGAGGCATGGGCCCCACGGCCCGTCTTTTGAGCTGCGAGTATCGTTTTTCGACTTTCTCATCGGGTGTCCATTCGGGGCGTGCGAGCAGTTGCTCCAAGATGCTCTTTCATGGGGATTGAAATGTTGCAATTCGCCCGCTCAAATTCAACACGATGGTGCGGGGCCCATGAGGGTCGTTTGGGCATCGATAGTGATATTTCATCTCTACTACTGGGAGACCGTTTTGGGCAAGTGAAGAGTCCATTTCATGTACTTTTTCGAGAGGATCACAACGGTGTGATCCGTTCGATGTGTTTTGGGACTGGGATGCGGGTCCCACATAGCGCCGCTCGTGTGTGGTGCGCCGGAATGCTTCTTTCCCCCCCAGATATCTGTTGCACTCAAGTGAGCAGTCATTTTGACGTGTTTTCCCAAGGGGATCACAATGGTGTGATGTGCCCGACTAATTTCGGTGCCGAGGCTCGGGATCACGTGACGTCGTTCGGGTGTGATGCGGTGTTGGAGACTTCTCCGTCGGATATCCGTTGTAGGCGTGTAATTAGTCGATCTCGCGTGTTTTTCCATGAAGATTAAAATGGTGCGTTCCGTTTGGTTTTGCGGAACCTCTTGTGTGGCCTTGTTAAATGTGCAAAAAAAGTGTGTTCCAGTGGTGGTTCATCCTACCATGTTTGTAGCGGACCCTTGGTGTGTGATCGTGCACTCTTGGGAGAGTGATATATATGGTTCACAAGATGTAGTTGGACCTGCCTGGGCCTTTGAGGTTTATTTTTTACGTTCACACCTTCGCGTTGACATTCTGTGTCGTGTTCACGATAACTCGAGGGTTGGAACATGGTATACTATGGGAGTATACAGAAACACTTAGAGGTACATGTGGTTGTTTGTACCTGAGGACGTTTGTGCGCTTGGTTGGGGTTTAGATGGGGCCACACCTTGTGTGGGACTCACATGTGTGTCGGGTTCTGCTTTTCATACTTTGACATCTCACGACGTAGAGGGTCCCTCTGTGCTCGTTTGTTTGACCATCAGGGTGGATTTTTCCCCTATCTCTGTGCATGTTTTTTTGACCAGCAAGGTTGAGTTGTCTCCCCCAAGTTTCATTCTCGATGGATCGGCTGGTAGCGGTGCTAGTGACACCCAGTGATGGAACATGCGATGGACCTATTTTGGGTGAGTTTTTCTAGAGTTGGGAGTTTGCACGGTACCCACATAGTGCTCAGTTGGCCAGTTTTATATCATTCAGTAGGGATGACCAGAGCAGTTCTAGGTGTACCCTCCAGCAGGGCTGGGTAGTGGGTTTCTCATTGACTTCTCAGGGTTTACCCTCTAGTAGAGACTTTTTAGTGGGTCACACGTTGACTCTTTAGGGTCTACCCTCCAGCAGGGCTGGGCAGTGGGTCGCTCATCGTCTTGATTCAGGCCTACCACCTAGTAGGGATGGGCAGTGGGTCGCCTGTGAGCTTGTTCCAGGTTTACCCTTCAGCAGAGACTGGGCAGTGGGTCACCTGATGACTCTTGTGGGACTACCCTCTAGTAGGGCTAGGTAGTGGGTCACCCGTCATAATGTTCCAGGTTTACCCTCAAGCAGAGCTTGGCAGTGGGTCGCCTATTGACTTATTCCAGGTTTACCCTCCAGCAGGCCTTGACAGTGGGTCACCTGATGACATATATGGGTTTACCCTCTCGTAGGGCTGGGCAGTGGGTCACCCAATATCTTATTATGGTTTACCCTCCAGTAGGGCTGGGCAGTGGGTCACCCAATATCATATTATAAATTACCCTCCAGCAGGGCTGGACAGTGGGACATCCGTTGATATTCCAGACTCAGTCCTTTCTACTAGGATATTCTATGGATTTCCTCTATTATTACCAGATTGGGACCCGTGGTTGCACGGGTTAGTGATGGAACGACCTTGTCTTTGAAGAGACTTCTCGACTGCGGGGCTGTGACCTCGTGTGGTTTAACATTCCCCCAGAACTCTCAAGTGCGACGGGCACTTTCACCACCGAGACACATCCTTGCAACGCGACCTAAAACCATGCAGGCTAGTCAATGCCGCCAAAGTGGATAGTGTCAAGGTGCGGTGATCTCAACCCCTTGACTTTCGGTTCAGGGCATATGTGAGTGATGCTAGGCCTCGATGGTGTTTATTTCTGGGACTCTTGGCGACCCACCTTTCATGGGATGAGCTACAGGATGGAGATCCCCTTACGGTCTTGTTCGGGCTTCTTGACCGATAATATGAATATGTATATACCTTGTTTTTGTACCCACTTATTAGGCTTGGTTAATTTACCTCCAGGAGAGGCGAAGACGCGGTGGGTATGCCACATGATTTCTGTGTCTAGCTTCTCGTGGTGGTACGAGTCTACTCTCCTGCTATAGGTAGCGAAAACTCGACGACAAGTTCATCTTCTAACCATTTCCATCTCCTTGTGTCTAGACGAGTCTACCTACTTTATTTTATTGGGTTGAGCTGGACTCTCTACTAGTATTATACTTCACACTTTGTTTTATTCCTTTTCTCTTATCTTTTCGCTCTACTACTCACCCTTCGGTACCTCCTTTGTTTCTCCCTCGAGCCTTTGGGGTATCCTACTGAGTAGTTTTATACTCACCCCTTCTTGGGCTTTGCCCGCACATGGTGTGTCCTTGCAGACCACAGACAAGTGGAGTGTGACTTCAGTGGAGTATAGGAGTTCGAGAGATTGGACCGCGTGCGGTGGTCGTAGTCAGGTTCCAAGTGGGGAACCCTTCAAGTTGTTTTTCTTTTGTTCACCTATTGATGGGTTATGTGACGTTTCTAGTTGGGTGCGTGTTTTTCCCTTTTCTTTTCAGTTTACCTCCAGCTTTTACTTTGCACAGTAGAGGTCGATGCACATTTTTGGTTTAAATATACTAGTTTCCCTTTTCTATACTTGTCTTTCCTTTTACTCTGCTCTTTTTCATTGAGTGTGCTGCGCGTGTGTGTGTGTACATGTACTTAATCAAAGGTCTCCCTGAGTTATTGAGCATTCGACGCTGGTGGCTATCCCCTGGCCTATGGAGGTGTGCTTGGGGTAGTTGTGGCTCAAGCCCGGGTTGGGTCGGGTCATGATAAGGATTTTCCTACTACCCTCATTTCATCGATGTATATGATGTCTGTGTCAAATGAGGAGTGTCATAAACTCCAAATCATGGTGCACTATGACAATAGAAGTGAATAATCTTATCTTGTCTCTATTGTTTCTTTTCATAGGTGGTTTGGTTCACATTCTCTTGATTTGAATCGCCGAGCCACACTAAAAACATGTAGTCTTGGTATTGGGTCTTAGAGGAAGGTTAATTGATATTGTGGTGTAAATTAGATGTGTTTCACCTCTACAAGAAAAGGTGTACCTCTTAATATTTCCCTTATAGATAGAGTTATCCCCTCCTCTCATGTATAAAACCACAAATCCTCCACATATAATTTCAGCAGTGACATATACCATTAAAATAGTATCCTTTTTCAGTCGTGGTTCAACAATTTTAAAATCCCAAGAAATTCGTTGGACAAACTATTGGATCATCTATTGCTCGAGTGAAACCACACTCTCAATGGACTCCTTTGGTTAGTTCCTGCAATTCATACCTAGTTACATTTATATATATATATATATAACTCTATAAGTCTCACACTCTATTAACTGAATCCAAATAATTTAAAATTTTAGCACATCACAATATCACAACAACGCTTTCAAAAATGAACCATTTGTACATTCAACCATTATTTAAAACAAAATCCCATGTTATTTTGAAAATAAAACCATATCATAATACTACAACTATGCTCTTTTCAAAATTATATATCTAAAAACAACATGAATATTTTTCAAAAATAAAAACATTATACCAAATCAATAATCATTATCCAAAATTAAATATTTACTCATTTTGATAAGTCATTTCTATAATTCATGTTATGCTCTTCTCATTGGATAATCACCTGACAATAAGATTTCAAAACCTATAAGTGTTTCTAAAATACTAATTTCCCCAACTCACTATTAACAGGAAGATCAACAAAAAAATATTAGATATTTTATTATGCTATATAATTCATTTCCCAATAAACCTACTCTTTTACACCAACATAACATACTAAATAGATAAAAAAAACTATTAAATCTATGACCAATAGAACTGAATACAACTATTTCACCAGATTTTTGTATGGACCAAGACTAATACCACTTGTAAAATCCTACCACTTCTCATTGAATTGAGAAGGTGGAAGAAATTACATGTTATTAAGAAATATCCCCAAGATGAAAATGTATTAATTAAATATTGGGGGATAATTTTCAATTTAAAAATAACATCACCGTATACGCATTCCATAACCATGTAAACCAAAACCGAATGAATTTTAAAAAAATGAATGAAATCTAGAAACAAAACCATTGATATAAAAACAACTGAACTAGAGTACCATGATATAAGTCTACAATCCAACCAAGTACACAGTGGAAGAAATTACCAACAAAACTAAAAGACTCCATGAAAAACTCCTTGAATTGACAAGCACCATACTCCAACTCCCCAAAACTTCCCATGTATCACTAGGAAACACTAGAGAAAGATGATATTTTACATTAAGAATGTCCCAATAAACGATATCTCTAAAAGAAAAAATGTTCCTAAGTAGGGTTGGGTAACGATGCTCAATATTATTTTCCAAAATGACATCCCTAATTGTGCAACAATGATAGAACCTATTATCACATTAAAATAAAAATTTATATAAATAATTTTAAAATAGATTATAAATAAATCAAAAATATTTCTATAAAAATGGTTTTCATTGCCAAAACCATTTCACATGGAATATAATAAAGAATATTTCGAAACCATTTCACATTCCAATTAGTATAACCCATCCAAAACCACAAACTGATATGTCCACAAATATGTGCATAGGCCATTGTTCTGTACTCATGAGTAGTCTCTCATTGATCTAACAATTAATCAATACATAAAAAAACCCATGATTTATTTTGACATTGAAAACTAGAACAATGACATATTTCATCTCATCCTCATATCAATTTTTAACACTCCTACAAAGTATTCCCAAAAATGATGCCAATACAATCATTCCAAAATCATTCCAATTTCATACCCTTTTAAATTAGAAAACCATTTCAATGCCAAAAACATTTCTATAAAACAATATTTTTATGAAAAACCATTTCAGACAACCTTTTATAGGAATTAATCCAAACCGCAATTTTAAATTTATCATTTTGAAATCATTTATCAATAAAATTTTCAAAACAATTCCACAAATTCACCAAAATGAAAAACCATAAATAAATATAGTTTCTACCATGCTTAAACATCAATTTCACAAAAACATTAAATAAGAAAATCAATCTGAAACTAATATGTAGTTTTTTAATAATAGGTGTAGGGGGAAAATCAACATACCGTGTAAAATATTTTAACAATGGAAAATAGAACTCAAAGGGTAACAAAGAAGATTAAAAACTCCAAAACTGACATTATATTTATTACACTAACAAAAAATATAAATATATTCATATATGAAATAATCGTCCTTATATCTATCCATATAGAGAAGGTATATATAATAAACCAAGATAGTAGGATATGTTTTTCTCAGTAAAACCATGAACAACTACAAAGAATGAAGACATACCACAAGAATGTGGTTTCAACACACAATGAATAGCCTTCAAATCACATATAGATCAATGAGAGAAACCTATATTACCATTGGGAGGATAAAATATAGATTTAGGATTTATTTGGTAAAAAACATGAGGGGTTATGTATTAATACAGACCTTGATCCAGTTTTTAGGGATCTAGTTTTTAAACTATTCACATATAGACAAACGGGTTGGAAATCTTCGTCCTAACACTATGTCATATTATTTATCAATCATAAACATCACATGGATGAATCCCATAGTTTCAAAACAAAATTTAAATACTTCAAAATCCCACTATCTAAAGAATAATAATTTCATCAAACTGGACATTCGATTGGGAAAAATATGATCATTCATTTTCACCTTATTTTTTGCACCTATCTCATTGTGTATAGTAACCAATAGGTGTTTCACTATTCTACCAATATATGTACTAAGCATGAAACTATATAAAATCCCATGTAACATTTTAAAAGGTCTCCAACTTGTCCCAAACATCCCCCAATAAATCATTTTTCTTAAACAACATAAAGAAAGGGTTTCATTCATCAAACTAGTGGTGATACATTTTTCAATGACTTTGGGATACCATGATATGCTATTGAATATATTTCACCATTTTTACCATTTAATCAACCATTTAACATCATATTATCTTACATATGTTGTATTCATCCCAGAATACAAATATTCTTAATCTTTTACCATAGTATTGATCAATCTCAATTCTTGAGTGGAAAATAATGTTTTAAGAGAATTTAACATATGGAATACTTTTGGTTCCATCATCTTTGAAGACCATTGATACTTCTCTCAATGGTTTTTTCAATATTTATAATTTCTAATTTCTCATATTATAATTTTGAAAAACACAAATAGATTAAAAATATCCTAAACATCTATTTTCTTAAATTTTTACCTAATAAGTATTTTTCATTCTTCTTATATAAAATATTGATTTCCACCAAACATAGTGCCAATTTTAGTATAAAATGAATATAAAATTATATAATTTTATCTAATACATCATAATGATAGTGAATTCTGTACATCTAAATGATTTATTCTCTCTCTAGAGAATATATATGCGTTCTTTCCTTCAAAATACATGATGTCATAACAATCATACCAATAATAGTTTTGATCCATCAGACTAATTGTGGTTCATTCCATCACATTAAAAAACAATATTATATTCCATCAGACCATCCTAATTTAATAATATATGTTACTATAATTTTTCATTTAGGAAAAAAATACATTATGGATCTTTTTTTCCATTATCAAAATGACTACATGTTGAATCATTTTTTCATTTTTCAAGTTATGATCATCTTTTTTAGTTCCATCTAACTTTGAGGATCATGGAAAAATGGAGGTTTGAGAAATTACTGTAAATATTCATGCATTTGAGGTGATGGGATAAAATTATTTTACAATCCAACACATTTGATATTTTTCTCTACCTCAACATCTTATTCTCATAATATTTAATTTACTAGATAGTTGTGTTCTATGGATTCATTACGAGGAATTGAAAAATCCCTAGAACTATAATTTCCTTAATATATGATGTTTTTGACCATAGTTATATTAAAGGCTTCTTGATATATGAAGACAAGTGAATTTGATCAATCAGATCTAGGGCTTATGGGGCGAGTACTGGAGAGTTGATCAATTTATAAAAGGAATTTTTTTTATAATGATTGTGATAATATCGATCTATATGATCAATGGATTAAAAATATTATGAAATAAAAAACATCTTAATAAATATATTGAGGGATTTCCTTATGGGGAAAGACATAACATTATTGTAATGTGTTAAACTAAGGATATCATAAGTCATGATTTTTGACATCAATAACTCTTATGGTTAAAGAGTATATTTCATTTGTATATCTTGAAATTCATTTAGACATCATTATTATATTATTTTACATGATTCTACATATTAAAATTCCCCTAGGAATTTATTTTAAAAATTATTTTTTAATAATCTATATAATTAAAAATTTGTTGCTAGAAATATAAAAATGATAACAATAATGATTTGGTGGAACATTTCAAAATCTGATTTATACTATTATAATAGGATGAATTTTGAGTCTGATCATTTTGACTAAAAATGATTTTTTGGATTGTCTTAGTTATAATTCTTAAACTATAATTAACCCCCTACATTTTTTAAATCATAAAATCTTATAATCATGTAATTTATATCAAGGAATATTCTATTAGAATACATGTTTAGTTTTTTATTTTGTTATATAATTCATGTTTATTAAATTTTAATAAATAGTTTGTCTATAAATTGGTAATACACTAAGATATGATGTAAAAATGATTTCTATTTTTTATAAGATGACAAGGTTAACTTTATGTTCCCTCGAAAATATGAATTTGAGTTGACGACTACTTTTTGATATTAAATATTTTGAATACTAGAGATAGATAATGTACATTTTTTATTTCAATACTAGAGTGGATGTTTTTTAATTTTAAATTTTAATTATAATATTGTAGATATCTTGGTAACAAATTTATAAGTCATGAAAATTAATAATAAACTGATTTTTTGAGTAAAGAATACACTACTTTGTTCTATAAATTTTGCTATATATAGTAACATTTATTCTTTTGAATATTATAATAGAATTTGTGAGAAGATATAGGTAACACATTTTGGAACATAAAATGTTGTTGAAACAATAAAATATATGTTTCTTACTGATTATAAGGATTTATTTTGTATACTTAATGAGTTATATGGAATAATACATCAACGATATGTTACTATTATAAAAATATTACAATCCCTTGGAGAGAAATTTCAATGAGATAATATTTTTTTTGAAAATTATGGGGATCAATCCTATGGATTTGGAACCTAGAAGGATGGGATGGATGATACTAAAATGATTAAAATTAATAAATTAGATGTTCTAATAAGAACCATTATGTAATATTTTTACACCATAAGGTTTTAAAAATAAACTGGAATGCAGGAATTTGTTTTATTTATATATTTATAACATTTCATTAAAAATGATTTTTCTACTTCAATGTTTTCAATTTAAAAAAATAGTTATCTATAGTTGTGATCAATAAGATATTTTGAATATTCTAGAACCAACTTGTTTTTTTTGTAAATAAAAATATACCATTTTAAATAATAATCTGAATAGTAATATAAACCTAATGAATATTAATTTGTAATATTATTTTTTGTTTTCTGGATTTATGATAATGTCAACTTGATTATCTTTTCAAGGTGTAAAAATATGAATTATATATTTAATATATTTAGTTTTTCGTAAATTAAGATTTTATTTAAGAACTTAATAAAAAAATATAAGAAAATAAATTTCAAAAAACGTATTTCATTTTTGAATTCTACACATCAAAAAATGGTTAGGTTGAATTTTTTGGATTTTTCTGCAATTCTTGATTTTTTTAAATAGTTAAACCTGATAAGTTAAATTAAATACTAAATACATCTTCATCATTGGTGATGGAAGGATGATGTATTCCAACTTGTTTATAAATAACATTAGTGTTTTTCTATGTTGGGTCACATTAATCAAGTATATTCATAGTCTTGATTAAAATATTAGAATAATGATTAAAATATTGTAAAATACCACCACTCCTCCAATATGAATAAATCCATCATTCCCCTCTTCCTCTAAGACCCCCAAGACTTGATAATTTCCTGTATTCTGTCAAATCCACACCCCAAGGGCCTTCCCCACTTCTTAGAGCTTCTAATTTCACAATGAGGCCAAATACCAAGGCCATAAGGAGGATCTAAAGGAGAATATGTCAAGATGTTAGAATCATCTACCATTTTCATGTGTTTTCTTTCCAATTACATTATTTTCATATACTCTCATTACCACCATTTATCCATTACATATGTAATCTCCATGATCTTATGTGTTCAATATGATACAATTTTTGTGTAAAAAATTTTCATCTTCCTTCAACTCCTCTACCTCTTGTTCTAAAAATAAAAATGAAGTCCACAATGTGTTGATTTACGAAAATTGTGGATGATGTATTTGAAAGAATCATTACATCCATAAAAGTCGATCATAAGTCCCTTTTAATGGTTTAGAAATAATATGATTATTTTTATTCAAACTATTTTATATTCTTGGATTTATCTTTTATGCATGAAATTAAATTATACAATGAAACATGTTTATGATTATCAAGGAATTTCTAAAATTAATATAATAAAATATCATTTATATTTCATGTAATGATCCATCATTATATATGATAAAAAAATATTGATGGTATCATTATATATTTTGTAAACAAAATATTACCATTTTATTCAAACTTTGTAATTTCACGTCCATACGACAAGAAAATCAAACACAAATTGGCCAATAACAGTATGTAAAAACACACCCAAAATAAGGGAAGGAACAAAATACTAATAATTAAAGGGTAAAATAATGTTATGAAATGATCATATAAGTTGTTATAAACATAAATATGTTTCTTAAATAATTTATTTACACTCAACTAAACATTATACCAGCGGTTTAATTGAGATTGATTTATGAAAAAACCTTGGCAAGGGATTTCATAACCCGATTTCTATTTTTTGGGTTAAAATTCTACTTTATTATTTTTGTGCTATTAAAATTGTTTGTGTGATGAATTTTTGTAACATTATTTTGAATTATGTGTTTTTATAGTGTATATAAAAGTTAAATACACTCTACTATGTATCTATTCAATTATATAATTTTTGTATGTGGATTTTCATTTAAAATCCTTTTTTAAAATACTTTTTTACGAAATTCAAAAGGAATGATTTTATAAAAATTTTCATGTTGTATGATTATCTTCAGGATCATAGGAATTGATTATGATGAAGGGATGGACATGTATCTACCTCCAATGAATTGGTTATGTGTATGTTTGAGTTTGTCTTCGTTGTTACTCCACGTATAACTACGATGGTTACACAAATTGTATGGGAGTAGTGGGGGTTATGAATTGAAAGGTATCCGAGAGGGTTACCTGATAATGTATGTAATCCTCCATGATTGAATTATTTTTCAATTTATGTTCTATATGTTTTGTTTAAATATCATGGAAATCTAATATTTCATAAAGTATGTTTATATTTGTAACAATTATGTCTTTTTTGAAAATGATTTCATATTTTATAAGTATCCATGGACTAATGTTTTATTTCCTTCATTTTACATCCCATAATTAGATTTTTGTACTCATCCCATGTTTTTAAATGATTTTTTCAGGTTATAAGGATGTATAAGACAAAAGAGTTGTCCATGTTAAATGTTATGAATTTTTTTCAAAGGAATCGTGTTTTATTTTAAAATATTCGAATATTTTTATGAAATGAATATTTTTTTGGGTATCTAAATTGTATAAATATAGAATGTAATGAATGTATTTATATCCCAAATATCTAATTAAAAAAACAATAAATTATCCTCAACGTTAAAGGAAGTTATTTCTTGAATAAATTCAAGATTGGGTTTTGTAATAAGGCATGGTCAATATAGTTGTTATTAAAAGATGGTTTAGATAAAATTAGGGGTTAGGATTATGTCAATAGAATACCAGAAATTATTTTTAAATTATGGTTAATTTTAAATGATATATCGTTTGAAGATTACCATATGTCGTCAACTAATAAATTTATTTTCAAATTGGGGTTTCATATAAGAAACATGGAATATGAAGAGGAGAGGCACCGATATAATGATATCCTTCCGAATCAGCATCCTGGAATAGTAGGGATTGGAACCGATTAGTTTTTTTACTAATGGATTAGTTAGAAAAGGAAATAATTTTTTTTTGGAAACCATAAAAGAGAAAACCCTATGGTACCACAATGGAACATGATGATAGTGGAACATTTTGTTAGACAACACCATCCTTCTTTCAAGGGATCTTGTGACATATTAGAGACTGAAAGATGGATTGAGTCCCTTTAGAATTATATTTAATGTTATGGGATATTTAAAAAATCAAATACTAGGATTTTAAATAAATTTTTTTGAAGGTAATGTAGATAAGTAGATGTCAATGGTCAGAAAAATTAAGGATATATAAGAGATTGATTCCATTGTGTGGAATGAATTTCAAAGGCTTTTTCATGAAAAATATTTTCTTATGGTGGTGGGACAAAGGATGGAGAATACATTCCTTGAATTTAAGGAAAAGTAAGAAGATTAACTAGATGGGTATGAAAAAAACATCACGTGACTAGTGAAGCATGCTTCCAATATTATTCAAGATCTAAATATAAAAAATAAACCACATTTACTCTAGATTATAGCTGAGGTATCGAATAGAATTGTCCTCTTATGAATTAAAATGTTATGAGAATATTGTATGTTGTGAAAAGAGGGTAGATATAGAGTTTTCTAATGATCACATGTACATTGAAAATAAGGAGAAGAAGAGGTACATATTGAAAGTGATGGGTAAAAATCGTCCAAATAAATCTGATGTTATGAAAATTTTGTTTCCATTTTGTGAAAAGTGTGGCAAATAAAACCCTGGGGAATGCCATACCAAAATTGATAAACGATTTCAATGTGGTATGACTGGAAATAATTACCGAGATTGTAATGAAAATGACCATAAGACTAATCCTGATAAAAAAATTGTAATGTGTTTTAATTTTGGAGATATGGGTTATTACGAAAATTCCTACCAAAATAGAGATATTAATGACACAAGAATTTAGAAAATAAGTAGAAATGTGTAGTGAGATCTATTGTGACCTTGTCAGAAGATGTCAGGCCATCCAATGAAGTTGTATCAGGTACCTTTTTTACTCAGATTTTTCTAAAATTATGTTTGATACTAGGTCTACACATTTTTTTATTTCTGAGGAATTTTCTACTAAATCCGAAATATCACCTCAAGAAATGAGACTTGAACAATTTTTTAAAATACATGGGGAAAATATTCTAGGAAAAAAGAATAATAATAATCTTGCGATTATGGTCTATGGAATGACATTACCTGAAAACCATGTTGTTTATTCCTTAGTATAGTTTGATGGCATTCTGTGAATGCATTGGATTTCTATTTATTATGCAATGATTGACTGTAGAGATAAAGAAGTTTTTTTCATAATGAGTTTTTGTTTTTATACAAGAAAAAATCAATACAATTGATAACCTATCAATATAGTGAGAAACTGTTGAAATAAAGAAATGAATGATATCTTGCTCATGTTTTTGAAAATAAGGGAACTATTTAGATTAATTATGTTCGAGTGGTAAATGAATACCTTGATTTTTTTATGATGAATTACCTAGTGTCATACATAATCGAGAATTATAATACACAATTGACTTGGTTCCTAATTCTAACCTTATTGTAAAACCTCCATATCAAATATATCAAATGGAACATCTTAAATTGAAAAATAAATTTAAAGATTTTCTTGATAAAGGATTCATTCATCCTTGCACATCACCATGGGGTTCTCCTATTTTGTTTATTACAAAAATAACGTTCCATGAGACTTTTCATTGATTATAAATCCTTTCATAATATCAGTATTGAAAATATGTATCATGTGACTCATATCGATGAATTTTTTGATCATCTATAAGGAGATTTGTATATTTCCATGATTGATGTGAGATTCGGATACCATCAGCTATTAGAGAAGGGGGATGACATCCCAAATACATATTTGTGTACTAGATATGGGAATTAGGAGTTTTTTATACTGTTTGGGATAACTAATGAACCATCCTTATTGATTGATATTATGAGTATAATATTTCATTAGTTCTTTAATAAGTTTGTTGATATGTTTATGGATGAAATTATAGTATTTTATTTGAGTAAACAGGAGTATGAAAAAAATCTACGAGTTGTTTCGAAAGCCACAAAGTAAAGATAATGTATGAAAATTCAGAAATTTTTATCTTTGGTTACAATAATGTTATTTTTTTGAACATTGTAAATAAGGATGGAATAGTATGTGATCATGAAAAAACGAATGATGTTGAGGAATGACCTATATTTAAAAATGTTATAGAGATTTTTTGTTTTACTGGATTAGCAGGTTATTACAGACGGTTCCTTAAAAAATTTCATATTTATATAGCCCTCTATATATAATAATGTGAAATGGAGTTAAATTTAATTGGATATATGAATGTGATGTTTGTTTTCAGAAACTTAAGAGAATATTTGTGAATGCCCTTGTTTTTTCAATGCCATCCTGAAATGATGAGATTTTCATCTATAGTGATGCTTCATTGAAGAGGCATGGTTTTGTACTGATGCAAAATGATTAGGTAATTTCTTATACGTCAAGAAAAATAAAACCAGATGAGTTAAATTATCCCAAACATGATTTGGAATTGGAATCTTTTTTTTTATTTGAAAATTAAGATGCATCAATTATATGGATCCAAATGTCAAATATATATTGACCATAAAATTATGATATATATATTCACTCATAATGAATTAAACATTTTTCAAAAAATATAGATTGAAATGATAATGGATTATGATTTCAATTTTAATTATATCCATGAAAAGGAAACAATTTTGAGGATTTCTAGATTCAAAAACATCATTCATGATTAATCATGTTATGTTTAGAACATGATACCCTGATTAATGATTTGAATAATGTTGTCTTAGAGTGTGTTGGTTAAGAAAATACCTTTTTTTTGTTTTTCGTTTCAATGAATTCTTCATTATCAAATAGAATTAAGAAAGAAGAAATGAAATACCATGAGGTATATAAAAATATATAATTGTTTAAAGTGGGTACGTTTCTAGAATTTGACCTTGATAATGATTTTTTAATAAGATTTGGTAAAAGGTTGTGTGTGCTTTGTTATTCCAGGATGATGAATTATTTTTTTGAGTGAAGCACATAGTTGTCCATTTTCAGTCCATCTTAGTTATACTATGATATATAGAGACATTCAGTATTATTACTGGGGGGATGAAATGAAAATGGATATTTTGGATTTTACCAGGAAGTGTTTGACAAGTAAAATGGTTAAAGCATAACGATAGTTATTGATGGGGATGATTCAGCCACTACCAATTCCCAAGGGGAAATGGGATAATATATAAATGGACATTAGTATAGGACTACCTATGAATTCTCCAGGTAACAATTTGTTTTGGGTTTTTGTTGATCCGTTAAAAAATATACGCATTTTCATTCTATTTATACAAAAATTTCATTGGATTAGATTTCCCTTCTATACATCATACATATTATCATGTAACATGGAATTCCACATTCAATTATATCTTACCAAGATCCTATTTTCACTCCTCACTTTTCGAAGGGCCTTAAGATGTCATTGGGAATAGAATTATTTTTCTACACATATTTTAATCCTCAATAAGATTTCCAGTTAGAAAAAACAATTAAAACATTGGTGGATATGATTCATGCGTGTTAAATAGACTACTAGGGAAGTAGGAATTAACATCTTTTATTAGTTGACTTTTCATATTGTAACATTTTTAATTACAGTATACACATGGATCCTTTTGTGTCATTAAATAAGAAGTGTTATCGAACTCTATCTTTTTGGGATGATGACGAGGAAATGAAGTTGATGAGACTAGAATTAATAGAGTAAGTTGATGATAAAGTAAAGATAATATATAAACACATGAGGATAGATTATAGTAGAAAAAACATTATGATGACAACAGGAGGTAAATCTTCTCTTTTGAGGCATGTGATCATGTTTTTCTTAGATTCTCACCACGGAAAACTGTTATGTGTTTTGGTAAGAAAGGAATTCTATGTCCATGGGCCATTTGCCCTTAGGAAATCTGGGAAAAGTTTTGACCAGTCGCTTACCTAGTAGCTTTCCCTACGAATTTATCTCAGTAAATAATGTTTTACATGTTTTGATGTCGAGAATTTATGTGCGAGATTCATATCAATACATGATCCCAAAATCAGTTTAGCTAGAAGATAACTCTTTATATAAAGAGAAACCAGTTCAGATTATTTATCGAAGGGAAAAAGTATTGTGGAATAAGTTAATCCATCACATAATTTCATTATGGAGAAACCACATGGTTGAAGAAGAATCATCTGAATCTTAAAATGATAGGAAGGAAATATACACTCACTTGTTTAATAAGTAAATACAATCGTGAGGGTGTAATTTCTAGAAGGTGAGAATAATGTAACACCCTAAGGATTGAAAAATAAATTTAAATACATGATTTTTTATTTTGATATTTATAACATTCATTTAAACAAAAATTTTATGCTTTTATGTATTGAATTAAAAAAACATTAATGAATAGTTGTGATCATAAGTTATTGAGAGTGTGTTAGAAACAACATTTTTTTGTGAATAGTATCATATCCTTATGAATAATAATATGAATAAGAATAAGACTATAATAAATATGAAATTGTATTATTATATTATTTTCATAATTCTTTCAGATAATTCGAAATTCATTTATTTTTAAGGTGTAAAAAATGAGTTTTAGATTTAAAATTGATATATTTGAATAAATTATGATTTTATTTCAAAATTAAATTAATAATTTGTAAAAAATTAATTAATAAAAAATGGTTTTGTTTTTTGAATTCTACATTTTGATAAATGGTTTGGTTGAATTTTTGGGATTTTTTTGAAATTCACAATTTTTTTATGAAGAGTAAAATATGATAAATTACGGTAAATGATGAATAAGTGTTTTACTGTATGATTGGTGATGAAAGGCTAATATAATCCCAATTGTCTATAAATAAAATAAAATTATTACTATTTTGGGTCACATGATTCAATACCATTCAAATATTGATCCAAAGTATTAAAATAATGATTAAAGTAATGTAAAATCCCTCCTCTCCTACAATATAAATACCATCGTCATTACTCTCTTCCTCTCACACCGAAAAAGTCTGGAGAATCTCCTAAACTTAGACAAATAACCTCTCTACAGATCATACCCATGTCCTTGAGCTTATGGTCTCATGAATAGGACAAAACTAAAGGCCTTAAGGAGGATATCATCGAGAAGATACCAAGATGTAAGAATCCTCTTCCTTTTTCATGTGTTTTCATTCTAATTCCTTTCTTTTATTATACTCTCTCTTCCTCTACATATCTAGGAGTTATGAAATATCCAAAAACATATATATTATATTTGATACAATGTTCATGTAATTTATTCCTCATCTTTCTTCCTGTCCTCTCCTTCAACTTCTAAAAATAAAAATACTATACACAATGTGCCGATTTAAGAAAATCGTTGATGATGTGTTTTCAATATCCATTACATATGTCAAATAATATCATAAAACCCGTTTAATGGTTGAAAAAAATATAATGTGTATTCTTTAGACAATTTTATGTTCCATAATTAACTTCTATGCATTACATTAAGTTTATACAATGAAACATGTTAATGATTATCGAGGAACTAACAAAAAAAGATATAAACAAATTTCAATATTCTTTCATCTAATGGTCTGTCATCATATGGTTATGGAAATGAGACTAGAGAGTTCTTGAATAAAAATCCTATCCAGATGGCCATGCGATGGTGGAGAGCTACTATCATGATGCAGATACTAGGGAGGTGAAATTTCTTGTAGATAGTCTGGTTGAATTTCCTAAGTCCTTCGGGTCATGTAATCTCCTAGGCCAACATTCAGTGTAATGTCTAAGCCTATGGGCCTTATAAGGGCTATCCCTCATCCCTTGAAAGTGGGGTTATCAAAAATTAATAAAAATGAAGGCCTTCAGACCATTCAAGCTAATTATCTTGAGAAATTATGAAAAGAACCCAACCAAAACAATGGAGGTAAGAAAATACTAATAAATAAAGGGTAAAATGATGATATGAATTGATCATATAAGGTGTTATAAACATGAGTATATTTATTCAAGATATTATTAACTATATTTTAACCCTTAAGAAGGACAATAAAAGTATTTTTAATTAAGAATAACTCGAGGTAAGGGAATTCATAACCCGATTTTCATTCTATGGGAACACATTCAACTCCATTATTTATATGGTAACAAAATAGTTTTCGTTATAAATTCTGTTTATATTATGTATAATTATTTTTATATAATGTTAAATAAATTTTAAATCTAATATATTATCTATACCTTCAATTATATGATATTTTTAATTATATTATCATTTAAAATAATCTTTAAAAATTATGTCTAACAAAAATCAAAAGAAATGTTTTTATGAAAATTTTTATATTGAACGATTATGTTCTGGTTGGTCGAAATTGCTTAAGATGAAGGGTGGGACCTATATTTCCCTCAAATTCATTGGTTATGTGTATGTTGTAGGTTTTTCATATGGTTACTCCATGTGTAACTGTGATGGTTAATAAATTGTAAGGTAATGGTGAAGGTTGAAAATTATAAGGTAGCTGAGAGTGTTACAAGGTTATTTTAGTAATTTCTCAACATACCATTATATTTCTATTTATATTATATATGTTTTGAGGAAATAACATAGAAATTACATGTTTCAAAATATATGTTTATTTGGGGAACACATATGTCTTTTTGAAAATGATTTCATACGTTACAAGTAATCATGGACTAATGTTTTACTTATTTCATTTTATATCCCTTACTGCGATTTTTGTGCTAATCCTAAGTTTTTAAATAAATTTAGTAGGTTATAATTATTTTTAAAAAAAAATATGTAAGAGAAGTTAAATTCATGATGATTATTCGATGAAATTATGTTTTAATTGAAAAGTATTATATTTTGAATGAAATTGTTATTTTTTTGTATCTGCACTATATGATTGTGGTATGACTCGAATGTATTTATACCCAAAATATCTAATTCTCCAAAATATAAAAGACCATAAATGTGAATTTAAATGAGTTATTGAATAAATTCAAGATTACATAATAAAATAAGGCATGGTACTAATAAATATAATGGTAGATTGAAAATGGAAGTAGAAAAAAAAGAAGAAAAATGGAGTTACTTTTGAAACTACATATAATGTTCCTAACAAGGTTCAATATATTAATAAATTTACTAAATAATATTAATAGAAAAATTATTATTTAGTTCTTTTTTTGTTTGATCTGAATTTTCATAGAATGAAACAAATAATCTTGCAGGAAGAATGAACTTGATAGTTGGATATACTGATTTTTATTTCACATATAAAAAATTCACAAATGTAAATGTGACATGAATGATTAAACACTAGTAATATGTTGTGAGTGAAATAATATGGGACGTATATAGGCATATTTGTCTATGACTAAAAGAAATTATATGAACGAAAATAAATTAGGAAATGATTTTTAAAAATTAATAAATGAACAAGAGAAATAATTTTCAAAATGCATAACACACATGGAGTGCTAGTTGATGATATACTAATTATGTGAATTAATTTGAAATTGAATTTATAGGCTGGAATAATAATATTTTTTTCTAGAAATACCAAGGGTGATTAAATATCTCATAGATAAGTTAACTACTATGAAATCGCATAAAAATCCTACGTTAGAAAAATTACACTGATAGAAATAATTAGAATAATTATACAAAATATGACGAATAATTTTCCTCAAATAGAAAGGGTAATTTTTTATCTCATTTGAAATATAATTATATTCTTTCTAATCTTATTTAAAATAGATAATATAAATATTCAAAAAAACAAGATAATTCCCATGAAAAAAATGTAATGTAAAATTCATGAATTTTTAATTCAAATTAAGAGACATAAAATATTTCTAATGATCTTGAGAACCCAAAGTTCAAAATACATAGTCTCTTAAATTATCTTTTGAAATATTTTCTTTAAAAAACATGTTTAAAATGTGATGTTTTAAATCATAGTTAAAACACAAGAAATAGTGTGGTTTAAAATAGTTTTTTAAACTAAAATATGAAATTTCTAGTTTTAAGATGCATTTATCTGTGTTTAAACTTAGAAAATAATTTTTCTAATGTATAAAAAATTATAACTCATTAAGATATTTCTTGGATGTGTTCAACTAAAAAATATTATTTTTAGTATTCACTACATTGTTCTGATTT
This sequence comes from Viscum album, assembly GCA_963277665.1. Lineage (NCBI taxonomy): Eukaryota > Viridiplantae > Streptophyta > Magnoliopsida > Santalales > Viscaceae > Viscum > Viscum album. Next base: position 767,086,170 of record OY728136.1, read on the forward strand.
CTAATTTATTTAACTAAATTTTAATGTTTCATAGATCGGTATGATAAATTTTCCTTAAATAAATATACATTATTATGAATTTATATAGACTATTTTTTAAAATAACTGACATTTTTTGAACCTTGTAATGTTGGAAAATGGTTGATTCCTAAAATTTTATTTTTTGATAATATCAGGTTCAAGAAAGTTTGGATTCTTAATGGATAATGTATATATTTTTAGTAAAATAAATTATATTCAAATAAATGAATATGTGGTACATGGATATTAGTATTTACAAAAAAATTATTTGTAAATGAATTGTTTATATGATGCCTATAAATACTAATAGTGGAAAAGAAAATTTTAAAATAATGATCATGGACATAATATTGTTGTTGGTATTATTGTTATTCTTTGTGAATAATTAATTTAAAATTTTATACTTGATATATTATTTAGAAAAAACCTTGTTATAATAATTAAATAATGTGTTGAGGGTTTCCATGTGATCTTTGTGAACAAAAAATGAACGTTTCAGAGTTCTAAAAATTAGATTATTTTTATGCCGATCAACATGAGAATTTCAACATATTGATCATAAAAGAACATAGGATCTAAGATATAATTTTCCAGGAATTAATGTAATATCAATCATGGTAATGGAATAAAAAATTATAAAATACTTATAATAGTATATTATACTATGTATCAATGAAATGACAAGTTAATTATCTATATAAAAATAGTCTTTATGCTTCTAAAATCTAAGATGCCTGTTAATATTATTTAAAACAAAATTTGTGTTTATAATGTATTATTCAAGTATCAATTTTTATTTATATATATTAAGTACATATAGAATTATTTGGTATTAATAATTATAGGTATATGTGGAATATTTTATGTACATGTATTAATTTATGATTACAATAGATATGCTTAAGTCGGTTTTCTAGACATTAACTCTAAATCATATATTTGTTTAAAAATAGTTTTAAGAATTAGAAAAATGGAGAAAACCCCCCACCATGACAACTATTCATAGTTATTATGGTATAAATTTTTTAAATTAGTATTTTTATGTTTTTTAGTAAAAACATAATAATATAAAAAAATTTGGCATATAGAAAACCATAGAAAAATGGTGTAGTAGTTGGAAGAAATATAATTCTTAAATGTATTTATAGATCTCTTTTGAGTGAAAAGTCAGTTGGTAATCATTTTTGGGATGGATTAGATAGTTTTTCATCTTATATATAAAATGTGGTTTAATATTAAATTTTATTAATGAAATTTTGTTTGTTTTTTGTTCTGAAAGAAAACCAAAAAAATTACATCAATTTTTCTGGATTCAATGTATTTATGTTTGAATCATAATATAATTTACATTTATTTGCTCCAAAATATGATAACAGAATATTTTAGGTTATTATAAAACTATTAAAGGATATATATATATATATATATATTAATAAAAATTTAGAAACTATTTAAGAAACAATACAAGTTATGATTGAAAGAACTGAACATTTTGTTAAAAAAATCTAAACCAAAATCTTCTATTTATATTTCTAAAACTTCTTTTCAACCTATTTTGGGAATTATTTCCACATAGATAACAACCGAATGAACATATTTCTTATGTTATACCTCAATATTCGTTCAATCGATTGGTAATGAAAATGGTTTAAAATACCATATATCAGTTGATTCACATTAATCATCCTAGTGATAATATCATTGGTAATGTAGATCAACTGTATAGGATAAAAAGATATTAGTGAATTGAAAATTAAAATTTAACCTTTTAATCAAAATTTAATCCTAATACTCTAGGTGTGGATGTAGTTGATGTTTTTTGGGTAAAATAAATTCAATATAAAATAACTAAATGGAAATTGAATCATGTCTTTATGTTTGATGAGAACCCTAAAGATACTTCTATATTTGTTATAAAATTGGTCATTTAAAATATATTTTATGAACATGGAAATATAATTTTTAAAATGAGAAATTATTGTTTATATGGATTATAATAATCCAAAATTAATATAGTATGATTAAATTTATTCTCTTGTGTCTATAATTGATGATATTCATATACTTTTACACTATACAACATTATTACATCTCAAACAATATCAAATGTATTTGAAGTGTTATTTAATTACTATATTTATACAATATTATTATTTTATATAACCACACCATGGTTTTGAAAATAAAAAACATCCAAGACATATTTTCACCTAGGAACATTATAGATAAAAACAATCCCCTAGAGCCTTTTATGATAACTTAACTGAATTTTTAATGGAAAATTTATGTTATGTGAGCTGCGGATCCAAATCATTTTTTAAATTTTTTTTAAATATATTATGAATTATAAAATAAATGTTTATAATATTATATATTGTTCAATATTGAAATATTTAATAGATTATATTTTCAATCTTATGAAATCTGAGTTTAACCTGATTATGTTGGATGAGTTCAGATACATCTTATGATTTACATTTTTTCAGAAAAACAAATCAATATTTAATTTCTCAAAATATGTACATAATGTATCTAATTAATAATCATTTTTATGAAACTGCTAAATGAATTGGAACTCATATCAAATCCCAAAATACATTTCACATTGATGAATATGGGAAATAAGTTGATCAAAATATATTATGTGGAATGGTTGGATATATTCATTACGTCAGATATAGTCATTAATATTTAATTTTTATTGTATTATTTTGTTCTAGATATTAAATAATCTATTAGATTCGAATCTTAATTGTTTAACTAGAATTATTTATTATCTTAAGAGAACTATAGATTTAAGATTTCTTTACACTTCTACAATTTTCTAGTGTGTTAAAAATCTCTGTTTAGATGATGATAATTCTGGATGTATAATTGATAGAAAAAATACATCCAATATTTTACATTTCATAATTTATGCATAATTTTCATGGTATTTTATAAAACAACACTAAATAGAATATTACACTAATGAATTCAAATATGTGGCAGTATGAAGTTGCCGTGTTTTAGTGTTGTCTATGCAACACATACTCATTGATTATGGCATGTGTTTTTTTTAAACTATAATATTGTGTGACATTGAAAGTGTCATTTCCTTATGTAAAATCCCACACAACAATCAAGATCCACAAACATATATATAATTCTTGATTTTATTCCTGATCACACAAAAAATGAGATATCATTTTACAATTCAACAGACCACAATAAAAAGTTGCTAATATTTATTCTAAACCCCTTAGTTCTGATAAATTTGAATATATTAAAAAGATTTAATGTATGATAAATATAAAATGTTTATTATATCTAATTCATGATTCACATTCCCATAACATTAATGATCTAATTTGCAAAGGAGGTGTACATAGGTTATTGTTTTTAGATTATTTAGTTTTCAAAAATCATATGTTTTTAATTTATATTTTTTAAACTATTCGTTTTCCAAAAAATAATTTCGTAACAAATTTCATAAAATTACTGGAAGAAAAATATTTTCAAATTATTCAAGTAGTATTTTTTTCAAACTCTTTTATCGTTATACATTTTTTTATCTACAATATTATTTTAATATAATGATTTTTGGATTATATAACATTTTCAAAATCCAAGAAGAATATGTTAGACATATCCAAATTATATTTTTTACTCTAATTGGTATCTTATAATCATTTATTTATTATAATTATCCATTACTATATTTTGAAAAAATATCATGTTTCATTAATTTAATAATAGTCAAATTGATTTATTTTTTTAAAATGTATATGTAGTTAGACGATATATATGTATTATGAATAGTTTCCTTGAAAAAATTAACAGTTTAAAATAGGTTTTAAATAAGTAAAGTATTAAAAATCAATCATCAGATTAGAATTGTGTTTTCATCTAAGCTTTCATATTTTCTAAAATTTCATCTTTAACCGCATCTGCCAATAAAAGTGTGGGTCATCCCTTGTCCCACATTAGTTCTCATTATTTTCACTCTTGACTCTCAGTACCCCCTACATTTCTTAGTCAAATTATTTTTTCATTAGATTGATTAGACTATAGTCTATGTTCCGATACCATCATCAATATGATGACATCTGTAGAAGAATTTTGGGATGAATATTTTGTTAGGGAATGAATTATCGAGAAAACATTCTATGGAAAATTTGATTCTTTTAAAAGAATTTTCAAATTTCAAGGATGGGAAAAAAAATTTCATAAAATAGTGGGTTCTAATTTTCATTATCCATTATTTATTATTGAATTTTATTCCCCTCTAAAATTCAATATGAAAGATTTGTTCAAGTAATTGATTTTACTCTTTTTTTTGTGAATGTGACAATTTATTGCATCAGCATGTTTTGACCTTATTTATGTCCATTAAGTGGGTAAATCATATCATCCTTCACAAAATATTCTGGAAAAAACATTGTGGATTTTATATGAAAAAGTAATTATATTCCACTTCTACTTCCATTGAGATGGTTTGGAATGTATTGTATATTACTCTAGATTTTATTGTGGTTACCATTTGGATGCAAGGGTACTTATAACTAATAAAATAAGATATATATAATATAAAGGATCATAAAATATTTTAATTGTATATTCTATTTAAAATTAGTTACTTCAATTTAATAATGTCTAGATATCTTTATATTGAATCAATTAATATGGAATCGAGAAAATCCAAGATTTTTTTATTCTTCATTAAAATGATTTTAGTGAACCTAATAGAAGTTTTACATATGAAAAATATGTCATATTTCCTATTGGAAAATATTTTCTATATAATAGAGGAATCAATTGTTCTAATAAATCAATTTTTAAATCGATATTGACCATGTATATGGATAATATGGACAAATATGCATCTGAAGAATAACCAATAATGAAAATAGACTTGATAAATGAAAATATATAGGCTAAATACACTCCTAAAAAACATCAAATGCACATAACATAAATTTCATTCAACAATTCATGAACATGATATAACATATGAAATGTATGAAACCATGAGGTCCTATTTTTTCAGTTGATAAAGTTATGCTTTAGCTTCGAAAATCCTAAAAAATAATGAATTATAACAATTCAAAAATAAAAAAGAATCCAATTCAATAAATTCTGATTAAATCAGTCTATAAATATTGTAAAAGAGAGTTGGAATAATTTCTGAATACCTACAATTACCAATTTCTCCATTATCATTATTATAACAAATTTGGGGATTAATTTCTTTTCCTCACACTAAACAAACAATTACTGATCGTGGTTTAGAATTCGTTAAAACATTAGCGGATACTTCTATTATTCCAATGGATATTAACATAATTTATTGGAAATATTTCATAATTGAGTCTAAATCTAATATCCCTTTTTAACAGTAATTTCATGCATTAGTGTGACACTCTATTCAAAAATAAGTTTAGAAGAATAAGAAAAGACAAAATAGAATGTTGGTAATGTATTGTTGAAATCTTAAGACAATTAAGAATAAAATAGATGAAAAATAAGAGGGATAATAGGTAGAAACAAAGAATAAAATAATTTAAGATCATATGTCATCAAAATCATCACAATCATCCACTTCAAAATCATAGTTGTCTTATAAAAACCCTATGATTTATTTTTATATGGAAGATAAATAATCATTTAATGACGAAGTAAAATATCTATATTCACACAATATGGCATCAAAAAATCCTTAAACCGATATAGAATTAAATGTGGAAAATGATTCATATGAATATATTATTGATCTGATGGAAAAGACTATTATTGGTGCATCCAGACCATATGTTTCATAGGCTTTATAATATTTCCCAAACTCGTAAAGAAAATAATCTTAAAGGTACATTGACTAAATATTCTATTACATGAAACAAATCTAAAACACAATTTTATTACAAAAAAATATTTATGCAATATGTAAAAATATTCAAAATAATATGAATGAACAATTAAATTAATTGATGTTTTTAACAGAGCATGTGATTTAAAATATGGCTAAAATAAAATATTTCATTGGTTTTTAAAAGGGTTATAAAAAATGATTTGATCATATGTGGAGGTGTTCAACACAAATTGATATAGATATTAATGATCATGAGGGTCATATAATATAATTTATGAAATTTTCTCTTGACATTGCTATTTCTATTGACATGTTATCTTTTGATGTATCTGATAGAAGAATTTTTATATAATAATATTGAGATATGAATAAAAATCAGAGTGAATCAATCATAGTTTTAAATTAAAATGTTCAAAATATGTTAGAATAAAATATCAATATATATTATTTTTAATATGATATTATTATGTTTAACGTGGAAAATAAAAAAGATAACTGTTCTTAAAAACTTATTTAAAATTTTGAATACATAGATGAAGAATAAATCATCCTTGAAGGATATTATGATATATCATGAGTCTTCAATTTTTGATTCTGAGAAAGACAATTATGAAAGGAGAGGTTAATGTATATTTTCAAGTAGATATCGAAGAACGAATGAATTCTTTTCTTTAACATACGATGAATCATATAACATTTTAATGAAATAAAATTTAATGAATTTTTATCCAAATCCCTTACATATGAAATTTTTACAATTAGACACAGATGATTGTTCTATACTTTATGATGCATAAACACATATTAAATCAAATTTTATTCATATTTTTCTAAAACATTTTAGTAAATAAACAATTTTCTTATTCATTTTTTAAATTCTCAAATGGGAAGAGTTTTCATAAAATTTGAAGGAATTTTGACATTGGAGATTCTATCTAAATGTTCATAATTTTTAAAAATATATAAAAAGGTGTTGTTTTATTATGAGGATAATTAAAACTATTTAATTCTATAACATCAAAAAAAATTTGGAATAATTTTAGGGGGAGTTAATATATCATAAGACATTAGTTTTTCATTTTAAGTGTTGTGTTTTTTAGATTCCAAAATGGAAGAGATTTTTGAGTCAATATTTATACTTTATAATTTTAAATAATTTAGTGTTTAAAATAAAAGAACATTAACACATTCATAAAATTCTATTTTTTCTATCTTTTCAAATAACAAGAATTTTATAATGTTTTTACCAAAAAATATGAATTTTCAATGAACATAATAATGATTCAAATAAAAAATGAATATAAAAATTTATTTAAAAATATGATCCATCAGACTAATGGTGCAACTGTTACATTAGATAGAATACTTCCCTATAGAGAGGTCATAAATGTGTTCTATCATTTAGGCTAACTGAATTCAGAACCATTGGACGATAAATAATTCTTATCCCGAAAAAAATCATTTGTTTTTTAATTATATTAATAAAAAATAGTATAGACTATTGTAAAGTCCAATGATTTTTATCTATGATGATATAATGGTTTATAGTAGACAAAATTTTTTATAGCACTATAATGGTGATAATTAAAATTAAATAAAATGGAATCATTTTATTGATATTTTAAGTGAATATTATATAAATCCATCACAACTAACTATGAAAATCATGGATATTTGAAGATTATAAGAATTCCTATAAATAATATCATCTTAAAGAATATGGGAGTTGATTAATATTCTAGTCAAATTGCTTACGATTTTTCTCTTTCTACAAATCCATTCTTATGCATTGTAATTTCATAATTTTTTTTAAATATTCAAACTGAGGAATTTTAAAATACTGAGAAATGTTATTTCTTTTGTAATCGGTGTGTCTAATCATTGATAGATCTAGCGATTTGATGGATTATAATGTTTGTAAACATTACTCATCGGATTAAGGGATTCCAGGGCTAAAAAGAAAGAGTAATATTTTTATCTATGACATTCTTATTTTATGAATTAATGAGATAATAATGACATTTGAGATGGTTGGCATAAACTGTTTTTGAAGAAAGGGACATTCTAATCGTCATATAGAGGGATTTCCTTTTTTGGAAATAAATATCATTACAAATTTTGTAAAAAATGGGATATCTTATGTCAATATGTTTTATATCATTAACTATTATGGATAAAGAGTATAATTATTTTATAAATAATAGATGACTTTCTAAAATCATAACATTATTTTTTTCTTTTTTCTACAATTTTACATTCCACTATTCATTTATATTAAATACATTTTTAGAATAATATTTCTAATAAACTATTTTATTGGTGTTTATATATGTCAAATAAAATAATTGATTTTTTGTAACATTTATGAATACGATACATTCTCTGATAATTAGATGACTTCTCAGTCTGATATTTTTGAATTTTTTTTTTGTTTTTTGACTATAATTGAAATTTTAAATTAAGATTCATTCTCCCCGTATCTTTTACCCATCATAAATTATTATGATCCAAGATAAATGGATCCGTTAGTGTATGAATAGTCATATTAGATTAGACATTAGTATTATGATGATGATGTATTCTGATGTAAAATTCAGTGTTTAGAGCAGTATGTATAATTTTTCCGCAATTACATATATATATATATACAATCAAATAGAAAAGATAATGGAACTCCATGTATCCTCGCCACTTGTTTTATCTAAACTATGCATGTTTATTGAGTGGGAAGTCTTCTTGAATTGAAATAAAGTGAGAAATCCTTGTTAGATGATCCGAGACAACTCATATTAAAATTTTTACGTAAAATGTCCATGGAATCCTAGTGACAATGTCTATATTTAGATTTTCCCATATCCATGTAGGTATGGGTGATGGTTGTAACATCACCTTATAAACAATTCTTTATGTCTTTTCACTATAACATACCTTTCACATTGATGTGAATTCAACAATATATTTAATCTTATTGTCTCACCGAATGGACTCTCAGAGTTCTTGATACAACATTGATCTCCATGGGTTGATTGAGGAAGTTGAGATATGTGCATCATTAAACATATCCATTTTTTCATTTGATATTATGGTACACATATTCATGACATAAATCATATTACTTCTCCTAATGAATTTTTTATTACTTGTTTTTCCCATTAATAATAAATGAAACATTATTCTAAATTTAAAAATCTTTTCTTTGAGAATACTTTATCATATTCACAAGTGATGGTTGAGAAATAAATGGATAAAGTAATGTTGATGTCCATTACCCTATTAGTCCCATCATTATCATCAATATGTCAAAGAATTTTGGATCATCCTAGATTATAATCATTATTACAATTACATGATCTTTATTACATATAGCATCTTCCACTTAATTCACTATACTAGGATGATTGTTGATTGATAAATAATAATCCATGATGATATCAAAACATATTCACTGAAAAATGTTATGTTCATTATATATGAATATAAATTAGAAGCTTGTGTTATTAGTGTATATATATACATATATCAATCTTCTCCACATGGAGATAATACCCCTTATTTTCCATGCAATGTTCTTAAATTCCAACTACAGTTCAAGCGAGGTATATTTTTTATCATGAAATTTCAACTTGCATGAGGTGTAGGATGTTATTTTTTCTTTATTGATCAGTATCTAACCTACTCCCATCATTTATAAATCATGGTATAGTAAAAATATTTCCCCACATGTGGGTTGTGTAAGTATTTGTGTAGTTATAAGCCTCTAATTTAACTCTTTAAATAAGACTTCATATTCACGAGTCTAAGAAAACAATAATCCATTCCATGTAATCACGCTTAGTAGGTATAAAAATCAATCGATGTTCCTCAAAAATCATCATTAGTTCCCCAGTAGAAATTGGAAAATATATATATTCATTATAGAAGTTGTCCTGGGCCACCAATCACTTTCCATTTTCATTGAAGGATCCATAGATATTTATTTTATAGTGGCAACATACCCCATGACTGATACATCATCCATCCATAACAATCATGTATAGACATTAAATGTATTTTTCACTTCACAAATTATTTAGACTAGAATTCAAATGATCCTCATGATTCTCATTGTTCATAGATTACATCTGAATATCATTTATAAATACCACCAAAAACATTTCAATGTACTCCTTAAATACACTATTCAATTATTCCATGAATATTGAAGCATAATTATTGATATAGAAAGCTATCTATATGAACTAATGTTGTTAATATCTACTTCCGAAGGATATCTTGGGAATATCTTCCATATTCACCTTAAATTGGTGATAAGTTTATAGAAGGTCCACAATAAATAAATACTTAGACTCACTTAGTAGATCGAACAAGTAAAATATACAAGTAAGTCAATAAATGTTATTTATTTCGATTTTTTTATCTCATGATACTAAATTTATGGGTACATTGATCCACCCATATTCATGGCAATGATGACTCAATCACCACACAGTTAAGCAAATGGGCCTGTAAGACCTTTTAAAATTTTTTATTTTACTACTTCATCAGTTCTTCTTACTGAGTGGTGGACATCCTATAAGGAGAAAATGTTATAGAAAGATATCATTTCATGTGTTCAACTAATAAATAAACCTCTTTTATGTGGGTAAGACTGAAAAATTCAACTGGGAATATATCAATGTAGTCCCTCACAATAGAAATTTCTTCATGTATGATACATCCTTTGAATCAATCATTTTAGATAGATCTAATTCCTCATATGGAAATTGTATCCATTGTTGAGAATAATATTTCAAAGGATTTCAATCCACTTCAGTAAATTTTTATATAATTATTCGGTGCCTCAGAATGTGATGAGTGATATCAAACTCCGAGAAGTTAATGTTTGATATTTATAAAGATAGACAATCCACTCCAATTATAAAATCAAACTTCACAAATATAAGTAATTAGAGATTATATATGTTGTTCAATCAACAATACTTGATTAGTGAGGAGTTATATACATTTGGTTAAATAATTTCACCATTTTCTTTTCTCATGGATAACTCAACATCAATATTTTGAAGAGGTGTATGAATAGTTCTAAAAATCCAATAAACTATAAAATAATTTTTAGAACCAGAGTCATATATTATGTTCATTATTACAGACTGAGTAACCAATTTATATGTCACCACATCTTTTTCAACCTCCACCACAATAATAGTAGTATCATATTCCATTATTTTTTACAGCGGTGGTTGTTTTCTTTGATTTTCACTAATAAACAATTCCTTAGGGAGTCAACTCACATAATGCATGTATTCCTTGTTGTTAAAATATTAAACTACAAGATTAGTATTGATATGAAGCATCCTTTTTTATTCTACATTTATATTCTTTTTCATATACCTTTAGATATGATAAGTATGATTCCCCACATTTCATCATTTGAATCATACAACCGCTCCCTTTATAGAGTACTCGAGATACTTTTTCCCACACTTTTTACAAGTGGAATGAGAGTCGATCATTACATAAATGGATTTATATGTTGATTATCACATATTAAAATCCATTCCCCTCATTTTATCACCATTCCAATGAAATTACAGAGAGTCTAAAATTTCTATATCAACCAAAAGTGTACAATATAAAATCTCTATATAACTATAAAAATCAAAAATTACCAAGGATGATCATGAAGACATTTCTAATACACTACATAAGAGTTCCACATTGATTTAAATGTTCATAAAAAAGAATACTTTTATAATTTAATAGATATTATTATTTTATCATACACCCTGATATACTCATCATCCTTTTGCTTTACATTGAGGAAATCGCTTTAAATATTATGATAGATATTTAGGGAAGATATTTATTGAAAAAAAATCATGAATATTTCACATTCCATTAAATCAATTTTAACTTTATACATGGTTGTATTTAGCATTTTCAAGAACTTATTATATTACCCATCAAAAAATTTAACCAGCAATATGAATTTCTATTTATATGATCACTTGAGGGATGATAATACCATCTAAAATGAGTTAATCCATTATCACGCAATGAGGAGATCTGAAGATACAAAAATAAAATGAGGAATTTTCACATTAAGGATTCAATCGTAACATTATAATTTTTGGATAATGTTGTAATTGAACATGATTCATGTTATTATTCATATCATGGAACAATTGAGCTCGTACATTGATGATATTTTGATCTCTTATTCTAATCAGGTTTGGCACCTCATTAGGGAATCCATCAAAAACTTTTTTTTTGCATGTGTTCCATTATTAATACCATTAACTAAAATAATATATAAATAAAATTTAGGATCCTGAATACTTAGTCAATGAAAATATGAAAAAAATGTATGATCTTATAAGGCTAATCATATAAATTAAAGGCATACCCTAACTTATTAATCCTTATCTTTCATAATTTATTATCCACTATTAAAAATATATCACTAGGGTTCATTGTAATTTTTTCTAATACTAGCCTCAAAAAATGAAAAAGAACATCCACTATTAACAACCATAGAAACCCTATCCATTTACACATATTATCACATGATTTTCAACATAATTATATAATTAATACAAAATATGTACACAAATGTATAGTTAATTTTGACAACAAGGTTCATAAAATTGAAAATATAGAACTACAATAAATCATATATTTATTAGTCTTGATAATGATATCATAACAACCTTTTAGCTCTTATAACTGAATATGATAACATGGGGAATACATATATAAAAATACATTGGCTAATATCCTAGTAAGGGAATAAACATGGAACATTAGTATGAGGCATAACATGGAAACATAAAAAGAATATAAGATAAATAAAAATGTATATGAATATCATACCAAAAATAGAACCATATTATGAAGGATATATTTTATTTTTGATGCAATACATAACATGAAATAAAAATGAGTCAATGATAAATACCAATATAGTATCACAAGGTGGAGAAAGTCCCATATTGGATTCTGTCTTCTACCAAATACCATTCATTATGTATCATGAGTATAAAAACGACCAAATGAATTGCAATAATGTCTTGGAAAACCCATCATAATATGTTCTTGAATATCTATTCCAAATGATGAAATTAAACAACATAAATAATTATGATGGTTACCCATGAAAGGAAATTGGGTTACATTATTTGGAAATAAGCCAAATCCAAAAAATATATAATAATGGTATGCATGTAATAAGGTATTAATTAACTATTGGTCCATGAAAAAAGTAAATATAAAAATAGATATTTATTAATTATGTCTATCTAAATTAAAAACAAGGAGAATAGTGGTTATCTAACAATATAAATGTTCTGCATAAGTTCCATTTTTAGGAAAGGAATAAAGTGTCACAAAAGAGGAAAATGGCATAAATGTTTAAAAAACATAAAATTAACTACAATATATTTTCTTGATAAAATAAATAATTTTATAATAATTAAGGTTTCTTAATATAGTTTGTAGACTACACATAAAAATGGGTATGAAACAAATAAATTATTTTTAATCAGGTTTTCATATCAAGAAGAATATAGAAGGTAATTGGTGAAAAAATTTATATCCCCATGAATGAAATATTAATAGACCTTGATAAAGATTTTTGGAACATAAAAATAGTATATATTACACTTATATATGAATAATTAATAAATAAATTTTGATAAGGAAAGAGAAAGTGTAAAACAAATGAAAAATGGAGGTACGGAGAGGTCCCTTACCCTATGTATGAATGTGTTCTTCACATGGACATAATTTCAATGAAAATATAATTATATCAAATAATTACGTAATTTATTATCAATTAAACTCATATTTTATTATATTTTTAAAATTATTATTTTTATCTCTATATCAATGAGATATAATGTAGAATCTGGTATTTCTTAGAGAGTTTGTTCATTGGTTTCATGACTTGTTTAATAGTGTATAATTAAAAATAATCATTTCATATTGGAAACTTATAAGTAATTTTTTTAATCATGAACATAAATTACATTTAATTTCCCCATATATCATTTTTCTATAATGAGGATGATTCATTTTATAAAATAATAATATCAATTGCAATGTTTATTTTTTTTCAATTTATATAACCATCACAAACTAGTATAGTTTTATTTAATATTGTTTTTATATATTTGTTCCATAATATGGAATAAGTTATAATATCCATATTATAAAGCTAATTAACCTGAATATTTTTTATATAAACAAAATTTCTGATCATAATGGAAAAAAAGAAAATTCACCCTCTATTAAGAAGGTGAATAGTCTTATTATGGATGGTGATTTCCTTTTAACAATAAAAAGATGAGAAAAAGGATTTGATGATTTTTATTATAATAATACAATAAAATTTTGGTATATATAAATATAATACTAGTTTAATCATTTTAGTTTTTATAGTGGTATAGGATATGGTAGATAATTAATAATTTAGAAGAGAATGATGGATGATTTTACCTCTTGAATTTTGTATCCTGGAAAATATCATTAAGGAACATGAAATTTTTCATTTGGTGAGACGGGGAACACTTAGACATTTGGAGGAGACATGGGGAGGTGTGATGGTAGAATATTTGATGTATTGAAATCAAATTAGGAGTGAGGTTAAGGGGTTGTGTGGGGTGATTTTTATAATGGATGGAGAGGAATGTTTTTTTATTATTATATTCTTCAATTTATTATTTTGGCCCATGACTATAAATTAAAAAAATATCCCTATTATAAATTTGTATAGTATTTAATTACATTAAATATCACTTAATAATTTTTTTATGATCAATAAGTCTAGTTTTTTTTAAGAATTAGGTATATTCTATTACAACATTAAACTTGAATTACAACAGTACTATTGAAAACTTCTCTAACATGCTTGAGCATAAATCTACCTTGGATAACTGAATGAAATAGATAAGAAAAATTGTGATACATAAATCCTAGTAAAGGAAAAAATATGGCACAACATTTATATAATAATACACGTATGATAAGGAATATCAATGATGAAGAAAGTAAAATTAATAAAAAGACATGATAAAACATGATAATCATACAGGGGAAATATGGAAACAACATTTAAAATGGAAACATAGGTCAAAGGTAAACAAAATAGAATTCATGGCGGGAAAATTAACATAAATGAATCAGGTAAACCCATGATCCAACATGATATATAATAATAATAAACATTACTCAATGGATTAGAGCTCTATATAATTTCAGGCGCACCCGTCACTTCCATTTCGTTCTCATGTATATGTGTGCCCCATAAGTCTTCAAACATTGATTCATTAATACTAATATTTTATTCCAGAATCATGTTGTGTGGAATAAATAAATTTAATTCACAAATATAATTGTATAGTTCATGAAATTGAATACCCTATATTGGATATCAGTACGGTATTCACTACACAATTTGGTTGGCAAAGAAAATCCTAGTGGAAATTCAGGAGCATTACAACATCACATACAAATTAATAAAATGGGTATAACTGATAGAAATTGGTCTATAATAATTTTAAATTTATGTGGAAATAAATTGGTAAATTTAATGATATTTCCAAACATATATAATAATAAAAATAAGGCATTTGATAATAAATAACCTTGAATAAAAAGAGAAAGGAAAGGATGCTTATGAAATTTTGGCATATTAATGGGTGTACATTGGAGGGATTAATGAGAGATAAAGGGTTATATAATGAGGTAGACATAAAAATAGTAGTATGTAAGTTGTCCTAAAACATAACCCATCATTAATAATTGGAAATAAAAGTGGATACCAAGAGAAAACAAATTGGTTAATGATTAGAAAGGAAAGAACCCTTATATGAATGTGTGTTTCCAAAAGCCTAAAAAGGGGATTCTTGAGATATTTGAGAGACTTGTAAGGATTCTATAGAGTATATGGAATATTAATTATTTTATCTATGTCTTATTAGTAATTATAAGTGGGATCTATGGTGTGTTTATATAGGAAATAATAGGGTAATTCTTAAATATTTTACAATCTTAGGTTTTGACTCTATATAATAAAATATTTTAAAAAACAATCTAATGGGTTCATCCCATCATTTATGAAAAATTGGGATGGATAAAATTATTTTATTAGGATAAATTCAAGATATATTAAATTAATTCCATTTGTTTTGTGGAGTTTAGTCACAGTTATAAATAAATGAATATCAAACACTAAAATATATTAAATGTTTTGGTTAATTCATAATGGATTTATATGATAAAAAAATTAAACAGAAAATAAAATAAAATTTGTGTTAAAACATATATTTTGTCTATAATATTCATTATAGTATTTATTACATCATTATGATGTCATTATGATATTATAAAACACATCATATATTTTAGTGGTATTTAATTTTTACACAAAAATTCATTTTTCTCCAAAAATTATAAAACATTCACCATTGGAAAATTAAAATGTTCTTATTTGAAAAATTGTATTTATTTTATATAAATAATATTTATTATTATGTCCATTTTCAACATTAATATAATATTTAGAATTTAATGAAAAATGACAGGTTTTTGAAATTAACGTTTTTTGATCACTTATAAAATGAACATTTGTATACATAAAAATTACATGAACATTTAAAAAAAATAAACCAGAGTTAATAATAAAATTCAATTAAATAAATATTTATTTAAAAATAAATTAATTCATCAAAATTTATCTTTTAATAGAATTTAAAGACTAACAAAAAATAAAATTATTATATAGTTAAATAAACATTTATAAAGTAATAATAGAAATTAAAAAATACATATTCTATAAAAAATTAAAATTAAAATTATTAATTTCTTGATACATATTCCTTTTTTACATTGTAGTATGCCCTATGTGTATGGTGTGTGCTAGTGATACTTTTAGGGGTTCATTCAATTAACATGTTTTTGGTCGTGATCTCGATGACCTTGAACTTCTCCCATAAATTATTTCCCCATTTGATTATGTTATTGGATCTCAACTTGGGAATGGTTCATGTCAAATTCTAGTGATGTTATCTCTGTCAAAATCTAATACGAAATGGTTTCATCAGGTATAATTCTACTGGATGAAGATTTCAATTCCTTTATCATTGTCAAATGGATTTCTTAAATATGTATATTTATATTAATCATGTGATTACTATTTAATGGATATATTTAAAATAATATGTTTCTTGATAGTATTTTAAATCCAATTATGTAACCATGGACAAAAATGTGTTTTCTAAAAACATGTTATATAATAATACATCAAATGAAATCACGAAGGGGATCATAGTAAATAACATATTGATATGTTACAATCTTATCAACATGAGTAATGTCTCCCTAAAAAATTCCATTTCACTGTCATAAAAAAATATGATGTTAATCTTGTCTCCTAACTTTCTCTAGATTCCTTGTCTTTTATTCAAAATGTATGTTACTCTACATCACTTTGATAAGGTGCACTGTCTTATTTCGTTGAACACTGTCTCTATGATCTATGCTCTTCACCAGATGCTCCTCATAAAGAAGATCATTATCCAATTCTACCACCTCTGAAATGAATACATGTGATGAGATAGGTATGTACTACATCAATATTGATACATGGAATACATATTGGACTTAAGATAGGCTATGTGCTAGTGCTTATTGATAGGTCAACCCTATGATGTGATCAAGGATCTCATAGGGGATAATGTATCTTAGAATAAGCTCTTTATTCTTCCCAAATCTAATCATGTTGATCCATGGTGATATGTCGAGAATACCAAGTCTCTATCAAAAAACTCAATGTCTTTTCAATGATTGTTAGGATAACTATTTTTTTGACTCAGTGAAGCCTTGATGTGTTAATGATTGATAGTATCATTTTACACTAGTTCTTATATAATTCTAGTACTGAATATATTCTATTCCCCAACATCATTCCAACTTATAGGCGTCCTGTACCTCTTCCCAAAACAGGCATAATATGGTGAAATTTGGATGCTCATGTAGAAACAAATATCGAAAGATAACTATACCAGAGGATTATGTTGATTCCATCCTCTATTGAATTCCATTTAACATGCTCTAAACATTTCCTCAAGTTTCTAAATAGTCTACCAATATAGGCCATTAGTTTTCGGCTGAAAGGGCATAATGAAATTCAAATATGTGGTTAGAGAATATGGGGGACTCTTTTGGAACAAAGAGGTGAATCTTGGATCTTGATCAGATACAATAGTTATTAGTAATCCGTGATGTGTGACCACATGGATAAAGTATATCCTTGTAAGTAGATCCAGTGATAATTTCTTTTATATCGAAATAATATGATCAGTAATATTAATATGATCCACCACAACCCATATAGAATTATTTCCTCTTTATATATTTGGAATATCTGTGACAATGTTCATGTTGATGTTTTCCTTTTTGTCTTATATAAATGGGTATTGTATTCATTATCCCCAAGTATTTATTACATTTTTCCTTCACTTACCAACATACAATACGTTTTAGTGCCTATTATTTTCACTTTTCTTCATATTTCCCCTCTAATAGTGTTCTCAAGGATTATAATAAAACATTGTGCTTCCTGGGTTCATGGAGAATTTTGGGTTATGTGAATCATCCAATAGCACCTTCTATAACTCATGATTTTATGGTACACATATGCCTGACCCAACCCTCATAATATCATCATCATTGACATTTAACTATAGGTATTTCCCTTTCATTATAGTTTACACTTTATTCTGAATTCCTACATCAACTCCTTGAGAATCCTTTAACATTTCCATATGATATGGTTGAAAAATTATTTCTGAAAGGATTTAGTATGTTCCTTCCTTTATGATTCTCATTTCCATACCATTCAATAATAAGAAGATCAAATCCCTCTCAATTCACACAAATGATAGAATTTACAGATCATTCTTCCTTAGAGAGTCTTCCAGATTATTTTCATTCTAGGATGGTAGTGGATTGAGAAATTATTGTTTTTGATCAACTATAACCATATCCATTAGAATATATTAATATTATTCTATGTTAATATATTATTGAGACTTTTTTATACATATGTATTTAAGACATCCCCCCATAGAGAAACTGCCCCCAAATTTTTAAAGATAAAATAACAACATCGAACTATAGACCATGTTTTGGGAATATCTACTCATGAACATTCAAATGACTTGGTGAGTATGAAATGAATTTGTCAGTTTACATCAACACATATATTATGACCTTCTGAAAAGGATAAATGAATTCCATGAATAGATCTCTACTCTTGGGTAGTGTTATAAGTGGCATAGTGATAAGCCTCTTTTTCAACACCTTCTATATTTCTTCACGTTTTACATTCCATGAAAACATTACTCCATTCTGAGTTAGTTTGGTGAGAGGTTTTGAAAAGAATTATATGTTTCTCATGAATTTTTCATAATACCTATCTAACCCAAGAAAAATACTTATATCAATCACATATGTGAACCTCAACCATACTTTAATTTATTCTATTTCATTAAGTCTAAAAATATCCCATATCTTTTGATGATATTACATATGAAATTGAATTCCTCCAACCAAATCATAGATTTTTTGTACTTGGAATATATATATATTCTTTTCTCATGGTCATTATAATAGTATTAAAATGATCTTCATGATCCTTCATACTTTTTCAATATATTATAAAATCATCAATATTGACTACAAAAAATATTATGAGGTATTATATAAATATTTTATTCATATTTTTGTTGAACATTTCTAGATAATTAGTGATTCCAAAATGAATTATGAGGAATTTATAGTTTCTGTACGTTATTAGAAAACGAGTATTGTGGATATCCTCCTTCTCCATAACTTGGTAATATACTGACCACAAATTAGCTTTGGAAAATTATTTTTCTCTATTTTTATGATGGAATATAGCATCAAAATGGGGTACATGGTTTATATTATATATCAATATATTGTTGAGATCATGATAACTGTTTCAAAGGTGCATTGACCAATCCTTCTTCTTGATAAACTGGGATGGTTTACCTAATGGTGAAGCACATGGGAGTTAGAAACCATTCTCCAAATTCTCATATAGTTTCTTCTTCAAATCCTCAAATTCCTCAATATTCATTCTCTAGGAAGACATGGATAATGCTAACAACCTAATTATAATATTGGTATAAAATTAATCATCTCCTATAGGACAAAGACTAGGAAAATACACATGAAAAACGTCGTCATGTTCCCTCAAAATTGGATTGTCTTCATGGATTATTAATTATATAGAATGTACAATTTGTTCTGGATTCTTTTTCTCATAGGAAAATAATATCCTTACATGAGAAGATGGTTGGAAAAAATATAAATCCTTATCCTTGAATTTGTATAGAATATGAGGAAGATTCACAATACAGAGAGCAATTTCCTTATCATGGGAATTTATTTTTTCACTATATAAGGGAAGACAATACATGTCAAGAGTTATATCAAATTTCACCAAAGGGAGTGTGAAGTAGCTTTCATGGAAATTACTCCCTAAATCATTTATAGGGGAGGAGTTACATGCTTGGGATGCAATAATTTTCCCATTTTCCATTTTCCCCAACATCGTATCTTTAATAATTTTTGGAGTTTTTTGGTAGCTATGCTCATAATTTTTGATAATACAGATAATGTTGAACTAGAATCCAATAGAATATTAATTATTATTGAATTAATACATGGTTTACATGTCACCACATCATTGTTGGGTTTCAATTTAGTGTTAGTGATCGATGAATCCCTCCATTGATTCCTTGGAGGTTTATGTTTGTCTCCAAAAACCCTTATATTAGTGCATTGTTTTGAAATATTAGATAGTTCTATATATTTTAAGCAATAAACAATATACTGATGGTTTTCTTATGCATTCCATTCCTATATCTCGTAGAAGTTTTATTCTATAGAAATCCAATGGATATGTTCCCTTCCTTCCCACACCTAATCCATTTTCATGTCCCCTTCAAAAAATTACTACGGTTTTTCTTTACGAACCTTCGACAAATTTGATGTTGAAATTTTCTGTAACAGTTTTATCTCTCTATCAAACAGCCAGAATTAATATTAAATTTCATCATTTTATCATCATCACATCCTTGATATATATTAGTTTCTATTTATACTATAAGGGAACATAAGTCATTTTATTCATAGCTCTCAAAGTAACAGATTTCAAAGGATTTTCGTAGGCTTGGTTTTATCCCATGAAAATAGTGTCCTAACATGCATTTATGGGTAACGACAAAGACGTAGATGTACCATGAATGAATTTTGATGTTTTTATCATACACCTCGAATGATTCATCATTTTTTCATTATGGAAAGGAAATCCCTTTTTATTTTAAAGTAATGTGTTTGAGGAAAAAATTTATTAAAATTTTTATTCCTAAAATACATTTTCACCATTGCATCGATCTCATCTTCAATATTAATATTTCATTATAAGCGTACAACATTGAACAAGTTCACCTTTCATATAATAAAAAAACAAAACAAAACATTCTTTTTTGGAGCATTAAAGGATTAATAATATCTTCTTAATAGAGTTGATACATTGTTCTGGGATTAAGGGATCAGATGTTTCATTGAATGTAGGAGGACTTTTTTGCATGAATCTCTCAATTGAGACTTACTATCTACAGGGGAGGAGTATGATGATAATTCTAATATATTATTCTATTCAAATCCTAAGCCATCTGAGATTTTATCTTCATGAATTATTTGATTCTTTCTTTAATCAGGTTGGTAATATTATTTGAGAAGTAAATACATTTCTCTTCACATTTATTTATTACATTATTTTTCCAATTTCTATCCTTTGGCTGGAATAAAAGGAAAACTAGGTGTGATTATATTTATATATTAAACACATAAATGGGAATTTAATGAAATTAAAGGGATAACAAATAACTTATATGTATTTACATAACACATATATTTCTAGGATTTAGTATTTGTTCTGGAATTCCTAACATATAATCTTATGGGAATTTGTGTTACTCTCTAATTAATTTTTCATACTCAGATTATGAAGTACCAAACTATTTCCCATAGGATTGCCAAACTAGTTGAGAAATATGGCCCATTGTCGTGTACCTGGTTACCCTGATTTAGGCATGAAACACCTTGTCATAGTTGTTAAACATTGGTACATATGTTCAAGAAATACATCAACCTATACAATACAGAGAGGTATTTATTTCATTTATTAAAAACATACTCTATACTCACCAAAATTTTATGGATTTATTATTTTATATATTCTTTTCTCTTTTTATTTTTTCTAGAGTATTAAATTTATAATTCCAAAAGTAAAATAACATTTACTTTAATAACAAATATGAGAGACCTTCTATTTATTAAACATTAATACATGATTTAAATAAATAAAATCACACATAGTTCAACACAAATGATTTAGAATTTTAGTAGCATTTGGAATTTAGTACATTGCATTACAACATTAAAAATAAATTAAAACATCTATATTGGAATCTTATTTAACATGTTAAACCATAAAAATGCTATGGATAACCTGGGAAAATACATAAGAGTGGTGGAGCTAGAAATCCAAATATTTGTTTAAAAATCGCACAATATAAGGATAATAATACAAGTTAGATATGACATATCAATGGTTCATAAATATACATGAATAATAAGGTATGAAATAACATGATAATCATAACATTGGAAAAGTCATACCAACATTAAAAATGCATCATAGGTCAATGATAAACTTACAACTTCATGGTGGACCAAATTACCATAAATATATAAGGTACCACTATGTAAAAATATAACGTATCATGATACTAAACATTACCCAATGCATTGAAGTGCTATATAATTCTCGGTGGACTTTTCCCTTTCATTTCATCATCATTCAAATCTGTTCCACATAGGGAATAAGACATGGATTTATTAATCATTATTATTTATTACATGGTAATTAAGTGTATAATAAGTACATTAAATATCCAAAAAAGGTATATGATCATAAAATTTAAAACCCATGATAGGAAATTTGTAATGGTATTCAGTACACAATTGTTTTGTCATGTAAAATCACGGTAAACATTAGATATAATAAATACATCAATAAGAAATAATAAAATAGGTTGACGAGATCCAAATAAGTCTCTAATAATATATACACGATGTAGAAATAAATAGGGAAATGTATTGATATTCCTACACATATAGAATTGGAATTTGAAGGAATGTGATTATAAATAAGAGTGAATAAAAATAGAAATGAAATGATGCTTATAAAATTTCATCGTGGACAAAGCTGTACATGGGATTGTTTAATGAGTTATAAAGGGGTATCTCATCATGTATACATAATAAAGATTTTACGGGAGATGTGTGAAAATATAACCCATCAATAGTAGTTGCAAATAAATGGGCTCTAAAATAAAGAAAAGGGGCTTCTTGAGAGATCTTGGAAACATGGAATGATATTATGGAGGGGAAATAAGAGTAAGGACGTGATTTAATGATTCTTAGTGAATAAAATTGGGATCATGGGTTGGTTTAGATAGGAAATGATAGGGAAATTCTTTAATATTTTGAAAACTTATGCTTTGGACCCAATTTAATAAAATATTAAAAACCACAATCCTTACCATGGGATTTCCCATGATTTTTTCCAATGTGGAGAGGTTTTAATTATTTTATTAAAAAAATTACAATCATATTAAAATTAATCCCATTCTTATGGGGTGGTGAGTCACACATTTAATCAAATTAATTTAAAACACTAAAAATTATTTAATGTTTTTATGGATTCATAATGGATTTATTAAAATTTTCAATTAAAAATAAGTTCCCATTATTTTATGGGAAAAATATATTCTTATGAGGATACACATTATAGAATTTATTAAATATTTTTGGGTAAACATGATGTCATAAAACACACCATATATTTATATGGAATTTAATTTTCATCCAAAAATTCGACACTCTAAGACCATTATAAAAAATTCACTATTGGATAAATACCTTAATTGAATATGAATATTATCTGAAAATACAAATTATTGTTTAATTGAATAAAAATAAAAAACATTTTTAATGTAATAATAAATATGAAAATAAATTCATTATTCTATAGAATATACATATTCGTACTATTAAGGTGTTGATATGTGTCCCATAATTTCACCGATGTATTCCCTAGGAGTAAGGTATTTTATAGTGAGACTTTCATTGTGTTGTTGGGTGAACATGGTCTCGGTCTTGATCTCGATGAGCATGACCATTTCTCTTAAGTAGTTTCACTCATTCTATAGTTGTTGGATCAAATCATCATCTTATGTATAGGCAATGCCCTGTGATTATATCTCCCTTGGAAGCTCCAAAAATGGGATTCATAGGGTATAATCATTCTAGACGAGGTCATCACTTCATATTTCGGTTTCTTTCTTATTTGATAAATCCCTAGATTAATAGTAATCATGTTATCATATTTAAATGGATATATTAAAAATTATAATATAAATAATGGACTTTAAAATCCAATTATACAACCATGGAAGTGCATCTGTTTTCTATAACCATTTTACACAATAAAACATTTTATTAAATCACAAAGGGAAACATCATTTTTTATAGTTTAAGTCATTATATATATAATATTGATTCGTGTTATTATATAAAGTAAACATTTCACATGATATTGAACTAATGGTTTATTTCATCATCCATGACTAAAAAATTCAGGTATTAGGGT
Source organism: Viscum album (assembly GCA_963277665.1). NCBI lineage: Eukaryota > Viridiplantae > Streptophyta > Magnoliopsida > Santalales > Viscaceae > Viscum > Viscum album. The sequence goes on from OY728136.1 coordinate 767,110,850, forward strand.
TATAATGTTAAATACCGCAAATTATTGTATTTTACTATTCACAAAAAAAATCAACAGTAATAAATATCCCAAAAATTCACTGTAAAAATATCCCAATGATTTTATTTCCAAAATCCATTCAATTTTCCTTAAAATTGTTCTATATATGAAAAATTAGAATTTTGAAATGAATTATTCGTCTATTAAAAATATAATGATTTAAATATTATAATCAACATTTTTACACTATAAGAAATTTTGTATGGTCTCATAGAATTATTTTTTTCATTATAGAATAAATGTGATTAATTATTGAATCCAATTCAAGTAAATATATTTTATTTTTTATAATTTAATTTTCAATAAATTCAAAAATAAAATAGATACATTTTAAAATAATAGTACATAATAATTTATCATTTTTTTAAAAAAATATTTTCTTATACCATGATATAAATAAATAATTTTATCATATTATAATATTCATATATATTATTTTCCATTTTATTATGTGATATTACTATTCTAATGGTCAAATTACTATTTCTAACGGTTATATTTCTATTCAAATGAGTTGGTTACTTCTCCAATGGAAATATTTTTTTCCAATGGTGAGATTTATAATGATCATATTGATTCCCTAATTCTAATAAATAAATATAATCCAAATTGTCATTCATTAACTTATATATTATTTCATGGTTATTTATACATTCATCTTAAAAATGAATATTTTAATATTAGTAATATGTCTTATTTCAACAAATTTCTCATAATTGTAGTCATTCTGGTTGATCGAGCATGTACAAATGATCCAATTCATACTCACATATTTTCTATATATCATCCAACTGTAATATATAGAATTCTTATCTATAAATTTTATAACTAATTTACCATTCTTCGTTTAAGATAATAATTTTTTGTGTTTCTCTATCTGATGTATGATAATTATACTATATGAATAAATTATAAGAATGGAAATTATATTGATAAAAAAATTTCATCGTTACCATCTTGATGTGATAATATAATTCCATAATCAGTATTTTTTATAAATATTGTTTATAATCTATATAACCAATATAATAACCATATATGAAATAAGGTTATGGAAAATGAATTGTTTCACTATATATAGGTGGTAGCACACACGAATGTACAAGTGATAATTTTAGATCCCATATGAATGAATTTTTTTTATAGTGGTTATAACAAAATCATAATAACTTTTATATATAATTAGGATTCATAATATATTATATAATAATTAATAGCACAAAATAGAAGGATTTATATGTAGAAATAAATTCAATGATCTCTGGTAGGCTGATTACCTCTTCTTTCCTATACCACTTTTAGAATCATTATTAAGGATACATGGAATTGTATTTTAAAAATATGAACAAATACAAATATTTTGTAGGGAGGTTATGAGAAATAATTATTAGAATTTCCACCAGATTGGATTATAATTATTGTGTAATGAAATGAAATATGGGTACCACAATATAGTGGAAGTAAAGGACAAACATTGAATTACAAAAATGAAAAAATATAATTATGTCATTCACTAGAAAAATGTTTCCAAAAGGATTTAGATTTGAAAAAATATTCCATTGTTGAAATAACATAATCCATTTATAATTTGATATGTTTCTATATCAATTTAAACACTATCAATTTGATTTATGCCTTCATTAACCATTTTTATCCTTAACCGTAATAACAAAAAATTCAATCATAATGGATACATTTAATTAAATGTTAAAAATTGATTCAAAAATGGTCATGGGATGAAATTTCAGATCTTGTATTTTTATGAATACACTCTATGAATATTTTATTCTATTTAAATAATTTTGTAAAATAAGAATTTTCCAAAAACATCATTAATTTGATACTTGACCATATTTATTTAATATTACCAGAAAGAAATCATTATGTTAAGGTAATTCAAATATAAACATTCAAAACACCACTAATACTTTTAATTTATCTAATACGTTCATGTAAAATAAGAATTAATCCAAATTTTTCATTCTTTATATATATTTAACATAATTTATTTTATTTTTTCCTTCAACTAAATCATTAATAATTCAGTTTTTAATAATAATTTAATTTAATTATTAAATGAATTAAAAATATTAATAAATTTATATTAAACAAAATATTTTTCACATTAAAAAACATTTTGAAGAGAACATAAACATATTTTATCTTTATGAAATAATATTATATATATTAATGAATATAGGGTAGCATTCTGTATTTTTTAATTTTCATAAATTAATATAAAGGTTGTATTTAATGGAAAATGGAACCAAGTTACCATTCATTCAAAAATAAGTTGAAAAAAGAAGACATGAAAATATCCTATTCGGTAATGTCATGTGTTTGTCGTGTTATAAATCCTTATACAAATATTTGAATCTTATTTTACAGGTTTTACCATTACAGAGCTGATAATAATTTACAATATTTTGTAAAAAAATGGAAAAATATAATAGTAAAATCTAGGATAAATTTATCTTTATAGTTATAAATATTTCATCTCATTTTTATATCTAATTTATATAAGATCTATAAATTTATATGAAAATAAGTGTGCTAAAGGGGAAGAAAAATAGAATTAGAAAAGAAAATTTTAAATAAAAAATATTATAATAAAAACACTACATGATTAATAAAAAATTTAATTAATATATAATAAATTAAATTCATTATATTCCATTCCTCATATAGATTAATAAAAATTAGTACGATAAAACAAATTCTATGCATAGAAAAAATTTCATTACAAATACATATCTTTTACTTTCAAACTATTTTTTTAATTTTCATTTAATTGATAACTGATGAACTCATTTTGTACATAGTAAAATAATATATTTCCATTAATTAGTCAGTACTAAACATTCCAAACATTATTAACAATAAATTCCAATATTATTATATTTTATGGTATATTTTCTTTCAGGGTAGTGTGTATTAATCTCTATCAAAAAACATTTGAAGACAAATATAACATAAAATATAAGGGTGGTACATTATACCATAACTAAAATAAAATTTTACAATGAAATTAAATCACTTTGATAAAAAAATCATATTTTTTTTAATGAAATCATCCGCTTCCCATGTTCCTTTGGTGAATTTATAATTCCTCAAAAAAATTAAATTGTTGACTAGGATTGATTAATAGAATATAATATCATCGATCATAGATTTTAAAGAGTTTTATTCCCTAGGAAATACCATGATACAATGTTATGAAATTTTATTTCATTTCATTTTTCAGAAAATGTAAATACATACTAATGAGAGATCCATAGAACTAATCATGAATATGAGATAGTTTTGGTGGAATCTATTAGAGAAAATTTCGTATCCATAATCAAAATAGAATTTAAAGGGTGGTAATATATATTCGGGTCATATTTAATTTTTTATGAATCTTTTAAACATATTATTTGGGGAAATTTAGTGTAATAGATTCTCACCATCCTCAAATTTGAAACCATGCTATCGATTTTGTTTCATAAATATTCTACCGACTGTATGGTTTTTATATGGGTTACTAAATTGAAATAAAATTATTTTATGTTTCTTCAGCAATATATTTTCCAAGTATTCCATATTCAACCCTATACATTGGTGCTAAACACATTCATTCTATATAAGGCTTCATAAATATACATCAGGAAGCTTAAGAGAAAGCTATTATTTCAAGAAAACATTACAAGTTTATTTATCGATCCAATTTTTTTTAAAACCATAGAACAAGACCTAAAAAAATATTCTCAAGTATTTTAATGGATCTCAGAAACTAGAAAACAACATGAGTATTATTAGAATAATTAAAAAAATACTTTGTATTTCTATCCTATTAAAGTATTTTCCAAAAAACCAAGATAATCCTTAAATCCCAATAAAAAAATAGAATATGGAACTCTAGATAAAACTATCACATTATTCACATATTTTATAGAAAATCGATCAAGATATAATTTTTTTATATAAATGAAGTTATATAATATCATATAGTGATTTTCTACATACAAAATATTATAATGTCCATTAGACATTTTTGGGTTTCTGATTAAAAAACCTATTGTGATTTTTTTTTTCAATTTCAAATACTGTATGGCAAATAGTTGTAACATTTCCTTTTGAATCCGAATCAACACCCTAAGAATTGAAGAAATTCCCATTGAATTTTCATATCTAACATAGTATCAATAAGTGATCAAATGATTGTTCAGAATCAATAAATATTCTTCAATTCCATTGATATTCATGTAATATTTAAGTATCAAAATATAATCTATGCATAAGCTAATATCATATTGAACTAGATAGAGACTAATGAGACTTGAAAGTTTTTCATTATAACAAACATAAATTGGATAAGATTCTAATATGTGATATGTATTGTGTAACCATTAATAGTTTTAACATTTAATTAAACATATAATATTTGGGGTGGTATTTGTATAACATTATCAAATACCTTATATATTAAAGAGAGGGTAAAGCTAAAATCGATTAATACATTGGATGTTCTATGGAGTATGGTATGTGTATCATTCACCACATAATTTTCCTTATTATTTTAAGAAATAGACATCCAATGATATTTTTCATTGCATTTATGTTTTTGAGGTTGATGATGATCGTCATCATCAACTATCACATTATATAATTTCTTAGAATAATTACCACAATACTAACATTTGAAATAAAAGAATGTGGTTGTTGTATTGTTTTGATGTGTATATCCATTTATTTTATTGTTTGGTTTGTTAAAACCAATACAAAGTAATGTCTCAAGATGAATAGATTTAATACACATGAAAAATATTATTTCACCATTCATGAAATCACTAGAGTACTCATTCCAACAATTTTTCCCGGTATGAGGTTGAAAGTGTTTCTCCAACAATGTGAAAAATCACCAGAGCATGAATGAAACACTATATTCCTTTTAATATCTCCATAAAAATGAGTTTTTCAATATTCCATTTCCCCTTTTATATTTCATCAAAAAATTTCATTGTTTCCTCTATATTCTATTATGAATAATTCTATTCACAATTATGAATTTATTCAATAAAGAATAAATCAACCTTAATTGCATGTAGGATGATAATATTATATGACTACCTCAAAATTATTTTAAAATTTACTTCATATGTACAAAATGATTCCTAAAAATATTTTTTTTAATGTAAGGGATTACTTCACCAATTACATATGATAAAATTAAAGATTTTACTTATGAAAATGTAAACTCTTATACATACCACACTCTATATATTCAATTTAATCATGTTGATTAAAATTCTTCATTATATTACTCCACAGATCTTTTTCTCCATCCAGATGGTAAAAAAATCATCTTTTCAATAGAGGATAACATAAATTATACTTTTAATGGTAATGATCCAAGTCTCAGTATCAAGGGGATCATAAGGACCACTAAGCAATGTGAATATTACTACTGGAAAGACACTGACACCCATTGTTTCCATTTATCATTAATAATCTAATCATGATTCATATAACGAGAATGTTTTTATGATCAAAGAAAAATGATTTTGAAATCCATATTCATAATAATTTTTTTGTGTATGTGGAATGTCATTTCACTTTATGATTCATACATCATTTACATGGTTCCTTTAGAGTTCCAGAAACTAAGAAAAACCAATAAAACTATAATGAGAAAAAATAATCAGAACGGGAAACCACAAAATCGGGAAAGATTGTGACATCCCAGGTAAATAAAGAATAAAATTTTCCATATTTATTAATATTTAAGAATTAAATATTAATTTTACTTTAAAGGGGTTTCTATTTTCGATAGCGTACCCGATACGCAACAAAGAGTTTTTTGAAATCTTACGTTGCACACTAGTAAGAAAATAATATTATTGTAAATGGTAGTTAACGCCTAGTCGTTGTAATTGCGGGAATGAATGGAACTAACTAGAAAATTATTATATATGTTTGTTAAATGTTTTATCATTTATCTAATAAAGGATAAAGGCTTAAAATACAAAAATAATTCAATTTTAGGCATATATACTCTAATTTTCACTAAAGGTCGACTTATAACCTTTTCATGGTGAACCTTCATTAAATATAGTTTTTTCACTCTTATAATTTCTATTATACTAAATAAAACTATTCTTTAGAATCGGGACATCAAAATTTACTTTGTGTAAATTTTTGGTATTTTTCCGATAAAGTTCATTATTTTAATGAATAGTGAAAACTGTTGTATTTTAATTCAAAACCTATTTTTAATATAATTTATTTATATGATTATATTATCATTTTAATTGGTTTTAAAGTGAAATTTTAATATATTTTTACCATTTAATCCAATTGTTGTCGTTGGAATTAATTTCACTTTGAAATCGGACTTAAAGTAGTGTCAATCTTTTAAAACTTTTTGTTTCATAAAAACACGCTATTTGTTTTAACAGTGGGAATTAATTATTAAATTAATTAATTAAACTTATATGTTTTGAATTTTGTAAAATAGACATCATTTTTGAATTCAGAATATCAAATATAGCTTAGGGTGATGTTTTGGTATTTTTCTGAAAAACTTCAATTTTTGATGAATAGTAAAACCACTAAGTGGTACTTAAAAACTGATTTTTTGTTTAAATGAAACATTACCACTTCTGTGCTTTGGATTTAAAAAATCCGACATACATGGTTATCATTAAGAAGTAAAATGTGGTTCAATGGGATTAAAATAATTTTTGGTGAATAGTAACTTTTATGTTTATTAATCGCGATTAGAGGTAATCTGTGTAGTTTAAGGTAAAAGTAATATTTTAATAATAATAAATGACCTAGACACATGTCCTACCATTATTTTATGTGTCATGTCCGACCAAGAAAATCCATGGGTTAACTTGGGGACCCCATGGAACCACTTTGGTAGGAAAATGGAATTAATATCTTTTTATTTAAAGTTAAAATAAAAATGTCACAAACATGAGTTGTTTTACTAAAACAATTGTTAAATGGGGTTATACAAGTCAGATTTTTGACTGTAAATATTTATTAGAAATATAAAAAGATTTCCTACATCATGATATTTTTTTATAATTTTTTGACATTAAATAAATTAAATTATTTATGACACAATGAAGATGCAGCGATTGCCTCATTATTTAACGATTTAAATAAAATGACAAGATAATGTAAAATATAAGACCTACACTTGTCCAAAACCTATTTTATGGGTGGATTTAGAACCCTTTTCAAATTATCCTATAAATATATAATTTTTGGTCCATTTTTATCCGAAAATCATTTTATAATAAAGTATCTTTTCTTATCTTTCAAAGAGTTCCCCTCCTCTCCTCTTACAAAAGCCCCCCACCTATACCTCCTTACCCAGACATCTCAAGCCTTTGGCATGGCCAAACCTTGCCCAATTTTCCTCTCCACATCTCTCACTTACTCCTAGAAGCCTCACCTTGGGCAGAAGTCTTCCCAAGGAAGCCTTTGAGCTTAAATAAAAAGAGTTACACATTTTAAAGGTAGTGTCTTCTCTTGTGTTCTTATGTTTTATTTTGCTTCTCCAACCCCCTAAACTCTTTTTAATCATTTAATTTGTAACAACTCAAATAATTTCAATATAATAGGATTTTTTTTATAAGAATCATTCTAGATACACTTACACACACCTACATCTAATGGTTAAAGAACATACTTTTTCTGTGGATGGCGACTTTCTACCTCACGAAACGATTATTGTTCAATATTTTTCTAACACCTTCAAAGGTGGACATTAAGATGTCACTATATTATATATGATATATAATTTTTTTATGTTTTTCTTAAGCTTCTTTATTTGTCATTTATGGCATACCTTTATGGCTTCCATTATGGGCATACGCGATATCTTCATTTTAGGAAGTGCGGACTACCGCCCCCTCAAAGTGATTTGATTCGTTAATGACATATGTGGGACGTAAAAAGGATGGATTTAATGTTATTATATATGATTTTATATTGGAATTATTATATACCATTATATAATTATTATTTCTTTCCAATAATTATGAGATAGAAAGGAAAGTATCGTTCATGCGTACGTACGACTTACCGTCTCAATGAACGGTGCATTTCATTTCTTATCCCCAAAAGTAATGTACTATTATAAGTACATATATATAATGGATATATAAGAGGTATGTTACATATAAATGATTAATATAATTCTGTAATTAAAATATACATCTCTCATTTAGTTTAAATTCCATTAATATGACATAGAAATGAAAGTAGCGTTCATGCGTACGTACGGCTTACCGTCTCAATGAACGGTGCATTTCATTTCTTACCTCTAAATGATTATGTAATATTGTAAATACATGTATATTCTGGATATATATGATATATAAGATATCCAAATCATGAATATCATTCTGGATATAATGAACCTTTGACCACACGAACAACATATAATTGAAAGAAGTACACTTTCGACTTAAGAACCAAATATTGACAAAACAAACATTATTAACTTAAATGATTACATAATGATTATAACCTCAGAATAATTGATATAAAAGGAATAGTAATCTTTAAAAAGGTTCTTAAGTAAGTAGAAATTAACACTAGTTTATTATTCAAGAGATTAAAGAGCAATCGAGTAATGTTAGGCACGAGGTAAGGGAACTTCTTAACCCAATTTCCATTCTTTTGGTTAATCTCATACTTTCAAATTATGCCATGATATTATTATGTCCTATCTGGTATTTATACATTATTTATGTTTAAATATAGTGAATATACATAATAGATCTATTTTATTTAAAAACTGATCTTTGTAAGGGACTTCGTCTTAATCTCTTTCCATTAAGGCATGTTTCATTTTATACACAACTTTCTTCTATATGGTGTATAAACCCCTTTGAATTTTACTTTTATAAAAAATTAATCTTTTTCTATGAAGCGTTTTACTAAATAAAAAAAATAATGTTTCTTTTAACGTACGCAATTACAACGACCTTTTCCACCACCGTGAGTACTATTTGGTCTTTTGCTTCCTCAAAAAGCTGTAATGTTTTTAAAATGAAATAAATACCATATAATATTTTATGTATTTTGGTATTGAAAATGGTTTTTATAATGGATTTGTTATGTCAATATATTTATGTGATATATTTTGATGAATGTGTGGAAATGTTTTCTTTCCATTATATTTGTTTTATGTCTTATGATTTTATAATGGTACATGGACATTTGACGGGTGGTTACGTGATAAACCATATGACGTGTGGTGCCGTGAATACCAGGATGGGTGGTTACGTTATAACCTCCAATGAATTGGGTATGGAAGTCGGCTGTATGGCTATGTTATTTAAGTATGTGTGTAAATCGATCGTATGGTAATTCCATTTAAGTATGTTTATGTCCCAAGTTACATTTATATGTTTTGTGTTCTTTTTATGGGTTTTAGGGTAATATTTTGGTTACAAAAGGGTAAGTAATGATCTTTTATTCAGTGAAGAGTTTTTACTACTTCATAAAGGTGAAGGTATTACTTTTATCATGTATACATGGTTGACTTGTTGTTTGAAAAACTAACAGTTTTAATTCTTTGTGTATCCCATAGTGAGCTTTTTATGCTCACCCCATGTTTTTTTTGAAATTTTTTTTCACATGACTTAATGTTGAATAGTGTCAAGGATGTGATCAAGGGAAAGTCATGCTATCTAAAACATGGAACTAGACATGTTTATTTTTAAGAGTTTTTATTTTGTGGAAACTTAGTAGAAGTTTCTACTTTATAACCTTTTGAGATGTAATAGTTATGTCCTAATTCTATAAAACTCTAAACCTGAAAAGATCATCAATGTGAATTATTCATTTAATTAAATATTAAGTAATGTTTAAGGTCGGGGCCATATAGTTTGTATCATAGGTTGGTTTAGAAAACTTTAGGAGTTAGAAAATTGTTAAATTATAAATTTATTTGTGGTATGATTGAAATGATATAGCATTTAAAGATTACCATGTTTCTTCGCCTAAGATATTTCTATGTTAAGAATGGTTTTTTGTAGAGGAAATAGAAATGATTTTCTGGGAAGGAACAAAGTGGGAAATGACCTTTCAAATTAGTATCCTAAGATGTTCAGAATCAGAACTATATAGTTTGTTGAGGTGATGTCTCAGTCGACTCAGGTGAAAAATGTTGGTTTATTTTATTGATGATATTTTGGTGTTTTCTAAAAGTAAAGAGGAGCATGAAAGTAATTTAAGGGTTATCTTGAAAATCTTAAAAGAAAAGAAGCTGTAAGGATAATTCAGCAAGTGTGAGTTTTGGTTATAACAAGTTTCTTTCAATGGTCACATTGTTTCAAAAAATGGCATAACTATTGATCCTGCTAAAACAGAAGATGTTAAAGAATGGCCAAGACCCACAAATGTAACCGAGATATGTAGTTTTCTTGGTTTGGCAGGTTACTACCGAAGGTTTGTTGAAAATTTTTCATGGTTATCTAGTCCAATGACTAAGCTAACTCGGAAGGGTGTTCTGTTTATCTAGACAAAAGAATGTGATGATTGTTTTCCGGAGATGAAAAGAGGATTGGTGAATGCTCTAGTTTTGAAACTTCCTTCCATGAATGATGAGTTTGTTATCTATAATGATACTTTATTGAAGGGACTTGGTTGTGTCCTTATGCAGAATGATCAGGTAGCAGTGAGATCATCTCTGTTAGACAGAATCAATCTAGCACAGAAGCAAGACAATGAATTGCAGAAAAAGGTAGATCGAGTTCAGAAGGGTAAGTTGCCTAAATTCAACATTGATAATGATTGTGTTTTTAGTTTTGGGAAGAGATTGTGTGTGCCTTGTGTTTCACAGTTGAAGAGAGAGTTGTTATGTAAAGCTCAAAGTTCTCCGTTTTTAGTTCATCCAGGAAGTACTAAGATATATAGAGATCTTTGGGAGTATTACTGGTGGGACGGAATGAAACGAGATATTGCTGATTTTACTGTGAAGTGTTTGACTTGTCAGCAGGTTAAAGCAGAGCACCAGTTACTGAAAGGGATGCTTCAGCCTTTACCAGTGCCAGAGTGGAAATGAAAAAATGTATCCATGGACTTTTTTATGGGATTACTGAGGACATCTCGAGGTAATAATGCAATCTGGGTTATTGTTGATCCCTTGACTAAATCTGGTCATTTCCTTCCTATTCGAGATACATTCTCTCTAGATCAACTTTCTCAATTGTATCTTAAAGAGACAGTCAAGTTGCATGGAGTTCCCCTCTCCATTGTATCTAATCGTGATCCCAAGTTTACTTCTAACTTTTGGAAAGGCCTTCAAAAGTCATTGGGTACTGAATTAAATTTTAGTATAGCATTTCATCTTCAATAAGATGGGCAGTTAGAACGAACTATTCAGACCGTAGAGGATATGCTATGAGCATGCTCTATAGATTATCAGGGAAGTTGGTACCAACATCTTTCTTTGGATGAATTTTCTTATAATAACTGTTTTTATTCCAGTATATAGATGGCACCATTTGAGGAATTATATGGGAAGTCGTGTCGAACTCCAGGTTTTTGGGATGAAGTGGGTGAAAGGAAGCTAATGGGACCAGAATTGGTAGAAGATATGGCAGAAAAAGATCAGTTGATTCAGAAACAATGAGAACAACTCAGAGAATACAGAAAAGTTATGAAGATAACCAGAGAAAGGATCTATCTTTCGATGTAGGTGATCATTTTTTTCTCAATGTTTCACCGTGGAAAAGTGTGATGCGATTTGGTAAGAAAGGAAAGATGAGTCCAAGGTTCATTTGACCATATGAAATTTTGGAGAGAGTTGGATCAGTTGCATATAGAGTGGCATTACCTCCAATTTTATCTCACGTATGCAATTTTTTCATGTTTCGATGTTGAAAAAGTATATTCTAGATCCATCTCATGTTTTGAGCCCAGAGGTAATTCAGTTGGAAGAGAATCTCTCTTTTGAAGAACAACCAGTCCATATTCTTGACCGAATAGAGCAAGTATTGCGAAATAAGGTTATTCACCTGGTAAAGGTTTTGTAGAAAACCCATATGGTTGAAGAGGCAACATGGGAATCTGAAAATTCTATGAGGGATAAATACCTCCACTTATTTTGATAAGTGAATAAAATTGTGAGGACGCAATTACCAAAAGGGGGGAAGGATGTAACATCCCAGGTAAATAAAGAATAAATTTTTTTCATATTTATTAATATTTACGAATTAAATATTAATTTTACTTTAAAGGGGTTTCTATGTTCGATAGCATACCTGATACGCAACAAAGAGTTTCTTTGAAATCTTACGTTGCACACTAGAAATAAAATAATATTATTTTAAATGGTAGAAAACGCCTAGCCATTGTAATGGGGGGAATGAACGGAACTAAATAAAAAATGATTATATATGTTTGTTAAATGTTTTTACATTTATCCAATAAAGGATAAATGCTTAAAATAGGAAAAGAATTCAATTTTAGCCATATATACTCTAATTTTCACTAAAGGTCGACTTATCGCCTTTTTATGGAGAACCTTCTTTAAATATAGTTTTGGCCACTCTTATACATTCTATTGGACAAAATAAAACAATTCTTTAGAATTGGGACATCAAAATTTACTTTGTGTAAATTTTTGGTGTTTTTCCGATATAGTTCATTTTTAATTAATAGTGAAAAATGTTGTATTTTGATTCAAAACCTCCTTTTAATCTAATTTATTTATATGATTAGATTATCTTTTTAATAGATTTTAAAGTGAAATTAGAATATATTTTTACCATTTAGTCCAATTTTTGTCGTTGGAATTAATTTCACTTTTAAATCGGACTTAAACTAGTGTCAATCTTTTGATACTTTTTGTTTCATAAAAACACGCTATTTGTTTTGACATCGGGAATTGATTATTAAATTAATTAATTCAACTTATATGATTTTAATTTTGTAAAATAGAAATCATTTTTTAATTCGGAATATCAAATATAGCTTAGGGTGATGTTTTGGTATTTTTATGAAAAACTTCAATTTTTGAAGAATAGTGAAAGTACTAAGTGGTACTTAAAAAACTGATTTATCGTTTAAATGAAACTTTACCACTTCTGTTTTTTGAATTTCAGAAATCCTACATTCATGGTTTTAATTAATAAGAAAACTGTGGTTCAATGGGATTAAAATAATGTTTTGGTGAATAGTAACTTTTATGTTTATTAATTGTGAATAGAGGTAATTAGTGTAGTTTAAGTTAAAAGTATTGTTTTAATAATATGAAATGACCTAGACACATGTCCTACCCTTATTTTAAGTGTCATGTCCGACCATGACAATCCATGGGTCAACATGGGGACCCCATGGCGCCACTTCGGTAGGAAAATGACATTAATATCTTTTTATTTAAAGCTAAAATAAAAATGTCACAAACATGAGTTGTTTTACTAAAACAATTTTTAAATGGGGTTATACAAGTCAGACTTTTGACTATATGTATTCATTAAAAATATAAAACTATTTCATACATCGTGATATTTTTTTGATAATTATTAGACATTATATAAATTAAATTATTTATGACACCATGATGATGCAGCGATTACCTCATTATTTAACGATTTAAATAAAATGAAGAGATAATGTAAAATCTAAGACATACAGTTGTCAAAACCTATTGTATGGGTGGATTTCTAACCCTTATAACATTATCCTCTAAATATATAATTGTGGGACCCTTTTTATCTGAAAATAATTTTATAAAAAAGTATCTTTTATTAACTTTCCAATAGTACCCCTCCTCTCCTCCTATAAAAGGACCCCACCTCTACCTCCTTACCCACACCTCTCAAACCTTTGTCTCGGCCAACCCCTACCCACTTTGCCTCTATAAATCCCTATATTACTCCTAGAAGCCTCACTTTGGGCAGAATTCTTCCCAAGGAAGCCTTTGAGCTCAAATCAAAAAGAGTTACCCGTTTTAAATGTAGTGTCTTCTCTTGTGTTGTTATGTTATATTTTGCTTCTCCAACCCCCTTAACACTTTTTATTAATTTATTTTGTAACACCTCCAGTATCTTAAATATACTAGGATGTTTTTATAAGAATCATTCGAGCTACACTTACACACACCTACATCTAATGGTTAATGAACATACTATTTATGTGGATGGAAAATTTCTGCCTCACGAAATGATGATTGTTCAATATTTTTCTAACACCATAAAAGGTGGACATTAATATGTAACTATATTTATATATGATATATAATATGTTTATGTTTTCCATAATATTATGTATGTTTCATTTATGTAATACCTTTATGGCTTCCATTATGGGTATACGTGATATCTTCATTTTAGGAAGTGCGGACTACCGCCCCCTCAAAGTGATTTGGTTCGTTAATGCCATATGTGGGATGTATAAAGGATGGATTTAAAGTTATTATATATGATGTTATACTGGAATTATAATATACCTTTACATCATTATTATTTCTTTCCATTAATGTATGAGATATAAATGAAAGTAGCACTCATGCGTACGTACGGCTTACCGTCTCCATGAACGGTGCATTTCATTTCTTATCCCCAAATGTTATGTAATATTATAAGTACATATATATAATGGATATATATAATGAATGTTACATCTAAATTATTAATATAATTCTGGAATTAAAATATCCATATCTCATTTAGTTTTAATTCCATTAATATGACATAGAAATGAAAGTAGCGTTCATGCGAACGTACGGCTTACCGTCTCCATGAATGGTGCATTTCATTTATTACCTCTAAATGATTATGTAATATTATAAATAAATGTATATTCTGGATATACATGATATATATGATATCCAAATCATGAATATCATTCTGGATATAATGAACCTTTGACCACACGAACAACATGTAATTGTAAGAAGTCCACTTTCGACTTATGAACCAAATATCGACAAAACAAAAATTATTAACTTAAATGATTACATAATGCTTATAACATGGAACTAATTGATATAAAAGGAATATTAAGCTTGAAAAAGGTTCTTAAGAAAGTATAAATTAACACTAGTTTATTATTCAGAAGATTAAGGAGCAATCGAGTCACGTCGGACATGAGGTAAGGGATCTTCTTAACCCAATTTCCATTCTTTGGGTTAATCTCATACATTCAATATATGTCATGATATTATTATGTCCTATCTGGTATTTATACTTTCGTTATGTGTAAATATAGTGAATACACATAGTAGATCTATTTTATTTAAAAAATGATCTTTGTAAGGGACTTCCTCTCAATCTCTTTTCATTAAGGCATGTTTCGTTTTATACACAACTTTCTTTTATATGGTGTATAAACCACTTTGACTTTTACTTTTATACAAAAAGAATATTTTTCTACGAATCGTTTTACTAAATGACAAAAATGAATGTTTCTTTTAACGTATGCGTTGACAACGACCTTTTCCACTGCCGCGAGTATTATTTGGTATTTGGCTTCCTCAAAAAGCTGTAATGTTTTTAAAATGTAATAACTACAATATACTCATTTATGTATTTTGGTATTGAAAATGGTTTTTATAATGGATTTGTTATGTCAATATATTAAAGTGATATATTGTGATCAAAGTGTGGAAATGCTTTCTTTCCATTATATTTGTTTTATATCTTATGATTTTATAATGGTACTTGGACATTTGACGGGTGGTTACGTGATAAATCATATGATAGGTGGTGTCGTGAATACCAGGATGGGTGGTTACGTTATAACCTCCAATGCATTTGGTATGGAAGGTGTCCGTATGGATATTCTATTTAAGTATGTGTGGAAGTCAACTGTATGGTTATTCCATTTAAGTTTGTTTATGTCCCAAGTTACCTTTATATGTTATGTGTTCATTTTATGGGTTTTATGGTAATATTTTGTTTACAAAAGGGTAAGTAATGATCTTTTATTCAGTGAAGAGTTTTTACTACATCATAAAGGTGAAGGTATTACTTTGATAATGTATACATGGTTTACTTGTTGTTTGAAAAACAAACAGTTTTCATTCTTAGTGTATCCCTTACTGTGCTTTTTATGCTCACCCCAAGTTTTTTGGAAATGTTTTTCACAGGACATAATGTGGAATCGGGTCAAGGATGGGATCAATGGAAAGTCATGCTATCTAAAACATGGAACTAGACATGTTTCTTTTTAAGAGTTTTTATTTTGTGGAATCTTAGTAGAAGTTTCTACTTTGTAACCTTTTGAGATGTAATAGTTATATCCTAATTCTCTAAAACTCTAAACCTGAAAAGATTTTCAAGGTGATTTATTCATTTAATTCAATATTAAGAAAGGTTTAAGTCTGGGGGCTTATAAAAATAGTTTATATGATTTCTAAATAATTTCATATTATTCACAATATAAGACACCATAGTTTTAACATTGGTTATACATGATTATCATCAATAGGGACCCATATTTTCCACATAGATATTTCATCCTATTTGTTCGATATCAAATATATATATAACTATATTCAATTCAGGAAACATGTATATTTTGATTTGTCAGATTTTAGATACAAAATCATCTTATTTAAAAAAAATATCTTCAACTACACCCATAATTTTGTCCCACGATGTACTATTCTAAGAAATACATTAAATTAAACCGTTAATTATGATATTTGTAATGGAATGATTATAATGGGTGAGATCAAATTCTTAGTATTGTAAAACATGTATGATGTCAATGATTACATTATAATAACATGATTAAAATATTATGAAAACATGATAATAACATTTAAAAAATCATACCCCATAAATATAATATCATTCCACAGTAGAAAAGGTATTTATCACATCATCCTTTTAAAGTCCGTTATTTATATATTTCACGCAAATCTATGTAAATTTATTTATCACATATATTATATTATAGCTAACATTATAAATATGTATTATTTATTTTTTATCTACATTGTTCTATAACTGATGTGATAAATCAAGTATCATGCTTTATAATGTTAGTTATTCAACTTAGTCTACTTCTGAATTTACAGTGCCTCAAGAAGAGCAAGGGGGTAGGATGAAGGTGCGGGAGGGATTCTACACATCTGAAGGCGACATAGAAAATTATGTTTTTGTATCATCATTAATGAGGGTCCTGGACTTCTTCAGAAAAATATTGGTATCATGTTCTTCATATGGGTATTTGGAAGTGATGGGTGAGATTGATCTGTCACGGGCTATTCTAAACCTTTCATCGCTGCGAGCCAAACCCTCGACGCCTGTTGCAGTGGTCATATCCATCTCATGTGAGTGGCATGATTTGTATTGATCCATGTATCAGTAGACTATGGCGGTATCCGAATCATCTGAATGACATGATTCGGTCATCATGGATAATACATCGGGCATTCTGTCTAGCCTTTCTTCGTCCGAGAGTCAAAGAACATGTGATGGGCTGCCTCAAATTGATGATGGGATGGGCACAAATTTTGATGTGGGACTAGTTACTATTTCTGGGGAGGTGAATGCGACCTGGATGGTTTAGGTGGTAGTGGCAGGGGAACTTCTGAAGCTTTTATATAGATTCACCTAGCAATCCATACTGATACAAATGAGTGTACTGGTAAGTGATCTTTTAATAGGACCAAAGGAGATATTGAATCTTCTATTCGAAGAAAAATGAGTATAGATCACAGTAATGCTGGTCCTATTATGGTCTCCAAGAAGATGAAAATGGGTGAGTTCTTAATTATCACTCGCGTATTTCTTCCTAATGGCTCTATGCCTCTTTAAACTAATTATCTCAAAGAGTGGCTTTCATTGATTTGGGATTTCTCAACATGGGAATGTGTCTCACGTGGTGGGGCATATTTCCACATTCTTTTCCCAATGATGAATTGAAAATCTGATCATGGATCTTTGGTTCAATTGTTCTCAAACCTGGAATTATTCACTTGTTTTAATGGGATAAAAAATACAATCCCTTTGAGGTTAGAAACAACACTTTTCAAATATGGGTCTAGGAGAATGGGTAAAATTGGATTCTCTGACACCCTAAAATATTGTATGATATTTCTCTTCCCACACACATGCTGATTAAAATTGATAATGAAATATAAGTTGATCGATTTGGTCACATTTCCATGTTTTGGTTGAGGATGAACTGGGAATGACTCTAATTGACTAGGTAATTATTTCAACAGATGATGATGATATTATTATGATGAAAACTTTTTATGAAATAATGCCTAAATTATACAAGGATTGCATGATATTGGCCATGATTCATATTTTTTTAATGCTCCATACTTTGTACCTTTTTAATTTCATGGTCATGATGTGAACAATTTCTTCGAGAACAACAAAAGGGCATCTGCTCGAAAAACAGATTTTTCTCCATAGCTGCAGAATGAAGATGGAAAAGACCTTCCCAATGGTGATGGTGGTCTGGGAATTGTTGCAGAAAATGCGGAACATAATAAGAATGGGTAGGGTGGTGATTCATGGGATTCATTCAACCCAATTGTTGGGGAGAAGGGTGACCACCCATGTGTTTTACCCAATTCTCATACTTCCACATTTGAGAAAAAGGTGAAGTCTTGGTTTGAAATAATTTATGAAGAGTTAAATGTTCATAATTATCACAACATCAAAAGAAATTGTACATTAGATGATGACTCAATAGCTAGACAAGAAATTCAACTCGAGGTGGATCATCAAATCTCACAAGAATGGATGACTCCCTCATATATCCAAAAAGGTGTGAAGATTTTAGCATTTGAATGTGTAGTCACTTCTAAAACATTTCATACTTTTACAACATCTGTTGTCGATAAAGAGGGATTTAATCTGGTCTCCTATAAGAAGGAAAAGTATATGGTGGTCTCTATAGAAGAGGTTGAGCATTTGATTTTAGTTGACACAACTTTTCACTCTTGTCAACATGATGAATCCCACAACGAGATACATAATTCATTATAGAAATATCATGATCAGGTGTAGTTGGTTCCGGTTGAAGTAGGGGAGGTCGAGGGGATGATGACGTTAGTGACATGAGATGCCTCTCCTTGCAAATAATGAAAATAGGGTTGCTCTAATTGAAGAAGTACTGATGTTGACATGATTTATGAGAGACTAAAATCTCTTCCTCAATGTAGAGGAGATTGAGGGGTAGGGCGTGGCCATCTAAGAGTAAAATGGAACGACATTTGAGAATAATAAAGTAGGATCACTGAGTGACTACTAAAAAATAATAACAAATAATTCTTTTTTGGGATTTTTCGTTGTATTCCCATTCTTTTTTTAGTTCTTATCATTGTTTGCTTTTAATAATATAGACCTAGCCTCCATCAATAAAATGTTTGTTATACTATTAATGGTGTGATAAAATGCATTTTTTTGGTCAGTTATTATATAATAAAAATAATAAATCATTTTATAAAATGGGTAATATAATAATAGATGTGATAAATGTAATAAAAACCCTTTATACCATTAGTTATTAATTGAAATATGTGATAAATCATTTCAATATTTTATAACACCCCTTTTTTAGTCATTGTGGCAGTTTTTTGTTCAGTCAACAACCACTTGGTTCTCTCTCATGCGTAAAACCTATAATTGATTTATCAATATTGTGTCCTCTAACCTCATTTTTTCATATAGTTTCATCATCTTTTTAATAGTACCATCTATTTTATTAACATGAAACAGTCATGTATTCCTCACACACCTCAATTTCATTCTTTCTATTTCATGGTTACCCTAAACCAACATTTCTTGATTTCAATTACTAATATATCACAATATATTGTTTAATTTACTCATCTTATCATGTATCATCCATAACTAGAGAGGTATTAAGGGTCCAATCATTGTGATATTTTATGTGGGACATGATTTGTATTCTAATTACACATTATATATTCACTATAATAACATGTTTCATGAATTTAATTGAATTTATAGTTTTTATTTATGGAGTCTCCTTTTTTTGAATAAATTTATTCATTGTTTCTAGGAAGGTGAGAATGTGTGATGTTGAAAGTCATGTACACTTTTTAATCAACATGAAACCTTTATATCCTTGTTTCATATGAATGGTAAATATGGTGGTTGTTGTGAAACTACATATAATTAGCAAAAAGAACATGAAATTATTTTTTCACATCTATTGGATAAAAATATTTATACTATGACAACATATTTTAATTATATTTCATGTATCAATGTTACATTTTCAAAAAATATAACATATAGATAAATGTTTGTTTCTTTATTTGGGAGAATTTGATAAAAAGGGTTTGGTTTTCACAATAGTAATCATACCATAAAATTATGTAAACCATGGTAAATATTAATATACCCTCTCATAGAAATATTTTAAACAATAGTGTGACATAAAATGTTAGTGATCTAATATATGACTTCAAGGGTTTCATTCTAATATACTTATATGTCAATGAGTTACATTAACCCAAAATATTTGTGATGTGTTAATAATATGTCATAGTAGTGGATGGTGATGCATTTTTACATAGTAGTTTTCTATATTATTTCTCAAAGAAAATATCATTATAATTTAAAAATATTAATATAATATTCTTTTATTTAAAAATTATGTTGCTTTCAAAATATGGAATATTTCATATAAATTTAAAAATATATTATCAAATAATATTTTAATTTTATTATTATTTTCATGAAAATATTTTTATGATATATCGTTTATATTTAAACTTATATTCTATTATTGTGAAGAATTTGTATTTATGTTTTTCAAATATGCATATATTGGTTTTATATTTCAAAGTTGTGTTACTTTTAAATTATGAAATATTTCATATAAATGTAAAATTGTATTATCTTAACATGATATATAATTTTGATATATGTTATACGTAATAATGAGAGGAAGTCGGATTATGACACATCGAATGAGTGATGAATATATAGATGGTATTGATGATTTTTTTGAATTTTCAAAATGAAGTCTTCCAAAAAACAACATGTTTTTCTATTAATGACAGAAATTTTTAAATATGATGAAGTTGATAATTTGATAGATCAAAATTCATTTAATTTTTCTTTTTTTAAATCAATGTTAGTTCCCTTGGATTTGGGATGTTGAAATTAGGTAAAACATTATATCTATTGATGATGATTCTTTATATGTTGATAATAAAGACAAAATTGATGATATGATTAGTGACATTGAATTAGAGAAAATTCATAATGAACTGAAAAATGAGTGTATGTTTGGATATGCGAGAAAAAATTATTTCTTGTTTTTAAAAATTTTAATGTCTTATCATCGCTATTATGATTGATTAACATGAAGGAGTTACATGGATGGAATGACAATAATTTTGTAGATGCTACAGTTGTTGAAAGTCATTCTTTATAAAGACAACGATCTTCCAAATTTATATTATATGGCCAATAAAATATTATACATGATGGGATTGGGGTGAAATAAAATGCATGCCTACCTGAATGACTATGTTATATATTGGAAGAAATATGAATATTTGTCAGAGTGTCATACATGTCGGACATCATGGTTTAGTATGAAAGAAAAATAACTGGATGATTTAGAGGATATAGAGACCCCTTACATGGTATTTCAGCATCTTCCTATAATTCCTCATTTGATAAATTTAATTTCTAATTCACATGATTAATAATGGTTAATATTTTATGTTTATATGTGGTTTTGTGATGGAAAATACATCATCCAGTTGATTTTCAATAGTGGAAGAAAATTGATCACAAGTGTCCAACATGAGGAAATGAAGTAAAAAATTCTAGACTTGGGCTATGCATGGATGAAATGAATATATATCAAAGCCATTATAGACCAAATAGTTCAAATACTATTTATTGGTAATTTACAACCTATATCTTGAATTTTGTATGACGCAAAAAATATTTCATGTTGAGTTTAATGATCTCAAGCCCAAAAAAACAAGGAAATGATATTTTTGTTCTCTTTTAAGTATTAATAGATGATTTAAAACTATTATTAGAGGATGATATTAGGGAATATGATTTTTATAAAATGGAATATTTTCAACTGCATGCATTGATTGTATTCACTATAAATGACTTCCCAATGTGTGGAAATTTTTCAAGATACAATGTTAAGGGGCATAATGAATGTCAAATTTTCAAACAATAGGATTCATATTATCAATTTCATCATGGGATAAAAATAGTTTAATTGGTTCATTGAATTATTTTTAATAAGGATAAATCTTATAGAAGATTAAAAATGACATTCAGTGGATCACAATAATTAGATATTGTTCAAAAACCTTTATCCACAGATGGGTATTTTGGGAGGGTGAAAAACCTAGATGAGACATTTTGTGTGAAACATAAATATTTAAATGATAAACTAATTTGGAAGAAACAGTCAATATTTTTTTATCTTCAAATATTGTAGATTTAATGATGTGAAACATAACATTTATGTCACCCACATGGAGAAGAATGTATACAATAACATTATTAGAACACTATTATATATTAATGGAATTAAAAAAAATATTTTAAACATAATATTAGACTTACAAATAATGGGAATACGTTTTGAGTAAGCTCACACTCTATATGGAAGACGAATATATCTTCCCATATCTTTTCATACATTATCCAAGAGATAAATACTATGATTTCTTCAGTTTCATCATGAAATCAACCTACCGTAGGGTTATTCAAAAAATGTAAAAAACATGACTCCTTGAAGAATTTGAATTCAACAAGTTTGAAATAACATGATTTTCACATCAGGATGAAACAACATCTACCAGATTAATTTCATTGAATATTGCTAATCCTTGTCAAAAAAACTATCATGAAGGTGCTTTAATTTTTCAATTCACTAGGTAATATGGGGATTCATCTTGATGCTTTGAAAATTCTGGAAAATGAATAAATTTCTATAGATAGTCAATTGAAAATGTATTTTATCCCTTTGTTTTTTGATATAATGGAACATTTAGTGGATTACCTATTTTTATAAATAAATCATTATTGGCCTCTAAAACAACATTAGATATATCATTTTTATTGGATTATGAAGATATTAAATGGGTATGTTAAAAATCCATATCAACCTGAAGCATTTATTGTTGAAAATTATATTTTTAGGTGTTTGTGGAGTTTTTTATGAGCTACATATCTGTGGTGTAGCACATTGGTTTTCCATCATCATTCCATGAATGAGCTAATTATGGGGGATATGGAACTTGTGGATTTAAAGTCAAAAACATATCCGGTGAAAAAATAAATACGGTACATTTATAAATCTTGAATAACATATATTATTCTCAGCCATATATATCATTAAGTATTAATTAGTTGAAATAATGTCAACCAAAGAAGAATGAAATGGTGATTTTTAATAAGTATAACGAAAAATAATTTAGATAAAAAAATACTATGCTTGGTAGATCAGTTAAATTAAATAAATTAAGATGAATAGTTGGTGCTCCAATTTGAAATTTGGTTACATGATCTTGGTTTGACATTAATGGTTATACTAGTCATACGAAAGATAATGACAATAGAAGTGAAGTTCAGAATAGTTATGTATTTGTGTTCTTAATAGAAATTCATTTTTTGAGTTATAATGAAAATAACCAAATTTATTTATTATGTTCATATTATGGAGTCATTGAAGAAATATGGTCAGTTGATTAAATTAAGTTTAATGTTTTCGTGTTTAACTGCAAATGATTTATTGGTAACAATAGTTTCAGACACAATCAGTTTGGAATGAATATTATTAATTTGAATAGATTGCAATACACATCTGATTATTTTATAATGAAAACACATGAATTTTTTTTATCTTCCTGCTGAATTGTATATGTAGTGGTATATTGTTTTTCATGGAAAATATATGTTGGGGATGATCAACATTATGTATATGATGATATATGTGATATCTCTACTTCCAAGGAATGATTAACATATAGTAATGATGAGCAGATGGTAGACATGGTTTGTGCCATAAAGAAAGATAATGATGATGCAATTTTAGAGAAAATATAGTATTAAATTCCAAATATTATAGTTAACATTTGTTTATTTCTTGTTTACCTTTTATTAATTTACTTAAATGATAGATATTTCAATTTGTTTATTTATGAAAATAGAAATTAAAACAGATAACTAAAAATGATTTTTTATATTAGTTTTGATTTATTTATATTACCATGTTTACCTATATGTACCCTATATATTTAATTGAATTGTTGAATTAAAATTATTTGAAATATAATATTTCAAATAATAAAATATATTTTATAATAGTATATTTAAAAAATATTATTATTTTTGGGTAAAAATGGTATATTAGGTTGGACCATTTTTAGTATTCCTGATCTAATTTGGGATTTTATTTCACACATTTATATGATATTTTATATATCATTACCAATAAAAAAATAGTTAATTATAACAAATATTAATACAAATGTTTTATATTTTATTGTACTTTTCTGTTTCATAATTTTTCTTTTTTTATTCAAATGATTATTGGAATTGTAGAATTTGTATATTTGTGTTGTGGAGGATTGTTTCATTGATTTGTAGGATAATGATAGATCAATCAAATTATCAAACACATATATTTTTAGATGAGAGTCTAGATTATACCTTTATGGAAGAACTTGCACATGCTCCTACTGATGATTTACAACCATTATATATTACCACATATCCAATGAAGT
This sequence comes from Viscum album, assembly GCA_963277665.1. Lineage (NCBI taxonomy): Eukaryota > Viridiplantae > Streptophyta > Magnoliopsida > Santalales > Viscaceae > Viscum > Viscum album. The sequence continues at coordinate 767,135,616 of OY728136.1, forward strand.
GTTTGCAGTTTGGTAAACGTGGTTGGAAACTTTTACCAAAATTATCATTTTCACATAGCTAGGATCAGAGGATTGTGGTATACATTTATTAGAATGATATTCATTGAGTTTCTATTACAAAAATATTTAGTAGCTGTTTATTAACTCTGGGTAAACAAAAAGAAAAAATTTGGTTTAATGATTGGAGAAGTGTTGATATAGAAACACTATCTGGGTTATGGGAGACCATTTTGGTAAGATCATTTTTTATTGTTTTATTTATCAATAGAAGATAATAGTATAATATTTTTTCCCTCTTCCTATCAGATGTCATTTGATCTACCTGATAGTGGTGGAGTAATGAGAAACTATTTATCAAGGTCTACTAGGAAATTGAGGGATTTCCAATCAACCCTCAAATCTATTTCATTTTTTTGCACAAGTTACCAGATAATATTTTTCATATAAATCCTTTTTTATACCAATACACCAAGAAACAATTTGTTTAATGAATATTAAAATATAATTTTTGGTAAATATAATTTAATATTTTAGAAACATTCTTATATTATTGATCTTATTAATGAATTTTTTATTAATTTTTATTCTTAATTTATAGAAATCAAGGATATCTCATTTTGAGATCCAATCTATAAAAATATACCCTTATATATTATCTCTAAGAGGGTATAATTTATCATAATAAATAATAATTTCTTAAAAATTACAGAAAATGATAGCTGTGTCTTCAAGATCTAGAGAAGTTTCCCCCCATCCACCCCTCCCCCCTTTACTAGACATGAAAAATGGTAGAGGGATCAGTTGAGTAAAAAGGGGAAATATCATATGGTTAAATAAAGGGGCATACCTATTTGTATCTAATATTTTTATTTTATCATATTTATTGATGTTAATCCAATTATTTATATATATTGAATCATTATAGAAATTTTAAAATTATTCAACCATGATTATATTGAGGAAGAGAGTACTCATGGGGTATATATAGCTGAGGGGAGAAAAGACATTTTAAATTTAGTATTAAGAAATCCCGAACACCATGGTCAAGTATAAGGATTTATGGTCGTTGTATCAGTGAGAAATGTTTTTAATCATTATATAGATTCTATGATGGAGGGTTTTTATAAAAAACATATTTGGATGCTGATGTTCAAAATTAGAATGTGGTAATAAATTAAAATATTAGACTGTCACTACAATCTAAGTTTTTAGACATGATAATACAATTTTAACATGCATCTCCCCCTACTCCAACTCCTCCATGAACTCCCACACCCACACCTCAACATGAAGACCCCATTTTTTATCCTCCAACTGCACTTAGAGACACTAATTTTATCATACTCTTACACCCAGTCATCCACCTCTTCTTATACACACCATTTTTTTATTCAACTACAACACACCTACATCTACAACTTCATAGATACATTGATTTATATAGTGACGATCCTCACCATAATATTGTAGCATATGGGATGATATATTATATTGGAGATATCATTCATCATCAATAGTTAGTGATAGAGTAGAATATGGTCACTGTACATGATAATATATATATATATATATAATCTAGTGTACTATTACCTACAGATGTGGTGAGGATAATTGTACAATGAATTGACCACTTTTAATTTTGTCTGTATATACCTCGCCGACATGTTACCATACTAGTATGTGTATATTTTATCTTTTATTTCAATTATTTTTTAAATTTGTTTTTACATTTGATTGTTAAAATATTTATCAATTTACATATAGTAATGAATTAATGGTTAAGAAATAGTGTATATACATTAACCACAATGATGGGATATGAATTGAGATATAGATTCTAGAAGTCTTGACAGATTGTAGTGACATTGAAATTGTTTTCAGGGTATTTATAAATTTCTAATAGAAACACAAATATGTGGGTGTGCAATAAATGTACGGATTTTGAAAAATGATATTGTGGATCTTGTAACTAGAAATAATTTGGCTGTCAATGTGATTCATGTTTCTCCAAGTAATTATTAATAGAAAACAGTCCTTATGTTACAATTTCATTAAATTTATTTTATTTGGAAAAATCCCCCAAGGCTGCAATAAATCGTTTATGGGATGGTTTTGTTGGTTGGCAAAGCAGGCCGCAATGTTTTGTTTGTTGCAATGTGGTTATCTATGTTCTTTTTCTTGAAAAAAGGGCCATCCATGTTAATTTTTTGGGCCAAAGAGTTATTTTTTACAATCCATTATTGATAGAAGAACCTCAAAAATGGAATTGATGATATGGAGTTGGCACCATTTTCTAGTATTTACCCTATTTTTGGGCCTCAAAATTGAAAAATGGTAAAAAGTGTTTTTGGAAAAGGGACTAGCACGCTTTGTTCATGGAGGCATGGAATTTTGTACACCATTTTTATTTCAACATAAAATCATCCAAATATGGAAAAGGAAATAGGGGAAACCATTTTTGTGTTTGGTTGTGCATGGTGAATTGGGCGACTGTGGCTACGGCGGCCAGACATGCACTCTGGGAGGAGACTTGCGCGCGGTGATATGGGGGACCAATATTACAATAAATAGAGGGATATCCTCCATATTATGGATGTAGCTCAACACATAGAGATAATTATAGATCCAGTCATGCTAGTATGTTTGGGCGTGCAAATGGTGGTTTGGTAACGCATGTATAAAGATACTTATAAGTACTGTTCCAATATTGGTTTGGGCATAAAAGGGTGTGAGTCGCCCTGGTTATGATTTGACAAATGTATTTTTATGCATGTGGTTGGGTGAAGCTTATGTGGGAGGCATAGAGAAGTGCACCATGCGTAGTGAAGCACACAAATCATTCTAAGGTTGCGAAAAGGATATAATATTTCCCACTGCCTATACTTCAATGTGAGATTTTTCATCAGGTGATAATTGGACGTTAATAGACAATATACATACAGAAGAAGAACCATTCATTTATGAAAATGAATGTACCTAAAACTATTTAAACTGTGAGTGGATCTTCTAGAGAATTGGTGTGCACACTTCAGTTGAGAGAGTAATGAGCTTTCATATTGTGAAATGTTGTAAACCAAGAGGGACAGTGAGTCTGCAACAAAAATTGTAAAAATCTATGTGATTTTAGTATATTTGGTACATCAACGCATCACTGGTGTGTGCTCTTGGGACGTATCCCAGTCTGGGTGAACCAATTGAAATTTTTTTGTCCTTTACTTGCTTTATGATTTGGTCATACTCTCCAATTGGTTGGGTAGATAAGAGAGTTTTGTATAACAACGAAACAAGATCAATTGGTGTAATTGTGTTAATCTATAAAAACTTGATTCACCCCCCCCCTCAACACCCCTCTCAGTGTATCATTCCTAGTTGACCAAAAAATTGGTATGAGAGGAAAAGGTTAATATGTGTGTTTCTATCTCAAATGGAGGCCCCCCATCATAAATGGATTCTGGCCTTTAACAGAAATAATTTTTTTCCATGGATGAATTAGATTCGACAATACTTCTAATATTTGGGAATGAATGTGATTATAGCATCAATTCATAGTATAACATTTGATATTAAGAGTATTTTTTATCACACTCTGAGAAAAAATAATTGTATGATGACACCAGGGGAATCAATGCTTTATGGGGATCCATATCCAATGTTATCTAAATGTAGACGATGTTATAAAAAACCTCACATGCCATGTGGGAAAAACTTTTCAACATATATTAAAGTGATTCAATGGTCAGAGAAGCAAAGATGAAAGTGTTGTGGAACAAGTGTGAATATATTAGAATAAACCCTAAAGAGTTTGTCGATTCATTCATTGACAGGGTAAATGTTGTAGTGGAATAAATGTGAAGTCTTGGTGAAGTCCTTGGAGACATAAATTTTGTGATGTGCATCTTGAGGAAACATACACCTCTCTTAAAACCAACATTTTTAGTATTAGAAAACAAGGTTTTGAAATAGATGACACTAGATAATTATCATAGCACTCTTGTATAATATGAAATGAGAAATGCTGATAACTATTTTGTGGAAAAGGAAAAATACAATGAGGTGGCATTCAAATCCATGATGAAGCTCACTATTGAAGACTCTCAGGAAGAAAAATTTATAGATGAGGTGATTACATTCCTATCCTCAAACCTACAAATATGAAATAGAATTTTTAAATGGAAACTTCCACTTTCTTGTTTTCGATGTGGAAAATTTAGAGATCTTGCAAAAAGGTTCCCCAAAATGTCCAAAGATTTTTATGGTATTGATGAAGCAAAAATTCCAAAAATAAGTCTTCAGCCTATGTGGAAGGAAGGAAACAGTTCAAGAGAAATCAATTTTAGATGAAAACCCTTATTTCTCAAAAATTTGACAGTTCATATGAGTTTGAGGTTGAGGAGATTGACGATATAAAAATCTTTAACAATCACAGGGAGAATTATATGGTGGAAGATGTTAGTAGTTATCAAAAATAAGATGTTACTGAAGCTAAAGAATAAGAAGAAGTTTATGAGGTTAGAGTGGCATAGAAGCAAAATTAGAATAATATCATGAAGAGATAGATGTTTGGAAGGAAAATAAACACTGAAATCCAACAAGGTGGTATATTATGCTAATATCTACATGGAACAACATGAAGATGTTGATTTTGAGCTAGAAAAAGAAATAAAAAACATTATGTCCTCCATTATAGAGAGCTCAAAAAATTTATATGGATACATGTTCAAGACTTAATAATAGGAATGGGATAATGATGGCGTGAATAGTAAGGTGAAAGATCAATTAAATCATATTGCAGAACATAAAGGCAAACTCTTCAGTGGGAATGGAGATCATTCAGAAGACAAAAAAGATAAAATAAGAGACTATTATTTTAGTAATAAATACGTTACAATCAAGATCAGATGTTAAGGCTGATCTAAGGCTCAATGAGAAATAGAAAAAGTCAGGTTTGATTTCAGACCACAAGGGAATGTTCCATAAATCAAAATTGATGTGGGTACAAACAATAATCATAAAATTCTATGAACCCAAGGAACAACTAGAAGTATTTAAGTGACACATAGTAATGAACCTTTTATCGGATATTATTGTTATAGAAATATGGGAAACTGACAAAATGTGTCTTCTATAGCTAGAAGATAACGAAGGGCACAAGAATAAAGGTAGAACCCAAACAGAGAAGGATTCTATAGAACATATTTATAACGAAACATTATCTGGTGGGGAGAATTTCGGAACATGGAAATATATTGTACATCAACCATAGAGAAGAATGTGCCAAAGTAGAATCAAAATGTTCGAAAGCAGCTGATCAACGAACCAATAGGTCTGAGGAAAATGAAAAATTGATTTGTAACATTATATGATGATTTCGGTCAATCATAATCTGAGAAATATTAAGAGACTATATCAATTCCAATTGTAAATAAAAAAAATTGGACTATGAAGAAGAGAGAAGATAAGACAGTGGTTCCTGAAATTTCCCTTAAAACATCAGACCGTTCTGGTGTATGCATCCTTGATAGTGGTTGCATGTCTTACATAACAAGTAATACGGATCTGGTTATAGGAAAAATATATGTCAAATAATGAGTTTTCATAAAGATAATTTGATAATTATAAATGAATATTTCCTAAATATAATTATATTAGGAATGGCCAGGTTATGGGGAAATGAAATAAGACGTGATGGTGTCTGGATTTTATAAGATCTCAGTCACAATTTTCATAGTGTCAGTCAACTATGTGACTCTAGGAATTCAATAAATTTACCAAGAAATGTGTGTTGTCAAGGGAAGAGATGGTACAATGATACTATTGGTAAAAATAACAATAGGGAATCCCAACCTACTATGTAGAGTAGAAGATATTTGATTTCTATCATGAATATAAGAAACGAGTTGTGGCACAAACGACTTGTTCATCTATTCCAGGCATCCCTTGAAGATTTGGTAATGGGTAATGTAGATATAGACCGTCCCATGTGATCAACTGATCATACTCACACATGTGACGCCTGACAATAAGGTAGGATCATTATAAAGATAGATAAATAAAGGAAAAGAAGTCCACATGAGTGATCAAATTGGTAAATGCTAATGATTGTGGGCCTGTCACACAAAAAAAATTGTGGAAAAAAGTATTACGGTCTTTTAATTGACGGCTACAAAATAATGGCATGGGTATTTATCATTAACCAAAAGTACGATGTGGTTAGTTTCCTAAAATAGTATCAGAGGGAATCTGAAATGATTATTGGGTTGAAAATTATGAAGTTTTATACTAACAATGGTATGTAATTCTCAAACAGCCGGGTAGAATAATATCTCAAGAATCATGGGATAAGGTATAATGTTTATTCTTTAAGAACACCCTAATAAAATTAAGTAGTTGAAAAGATAAATTGAATCACCAACAACATGTCCAGAATATTTCTTACAGAAAAAGTCCCAAGAGATAAATTTTGGAAAGAAGTAGTATTGACTTCAGACTTCATTCGTAATAGGGATCTGTTGTTTTAAAAGGATGGAAAGACTCTGTATGAGATGTGTTGTGGAATGAAACCAACAAAGAAATACTATCAAATTATTGGATGTAAGTTCTTTATCATCAACAAGGAGAAACATATGAAATTTTATTTGTGTGGAGATGCAGGAATATTCCTTAGCTACTCAAGAAAAATTAAATCATAAAAATGATTTGATAGGAGGCTGATAAAAGTAGTCGAGAGTAATGATGTTACTAGAGTTAAAATCAATGATAATATTAAACAATACAATGAAAATTTTCTTGATGAAATTGTTCATGATTAAAACAACACGGGAGGAGCAAATGTGGAAGATGCTGATTTAGAAGAAGACACTGATGATGAGAAAGAGGAAGCCAAATCTATATCAGTAAAGCAGCCAAAGAGTGGAGATTAGAATGAGAGGGAGAATATCATTGGTGATCAGACATCACCAATTTAGGCGAGACTAATGAAGTCACTAGAACATACATCCCTCCTATCTCAGGTAGATCCCAAATGATTTTCTAATGTTGTTGAAGATGAAAACTAGGTTCAGGAGATGAATGATGAGATTGACCAGTTTGAGAAGAATTATTCTTAGGAGATTGTTTCGAGGCCAGAAAATATAAATTTCACCCGGAAAAAATCTTTCATTCACATAAAAATGATTGAGGGTTGTGTTTTGATAAAAAAAATATTTATGACTAGTGTGAAAAGGGTACTCTCATATATATCAAATTGATATTGATGAAACATTTTCACCTGTCACGAGGTGAGAGAACATCATATTATTATTGTCAATAGTAGTTCAAAATAAATTTAATGTTTTCCAAAAGGGTGTAAATCTAGAACTTCTTAATGGTATCCTAGAGGAATAAGATTATTTTGATCATCTAGATTTTTTTCTCATTCACAAAAATGAGAATAATTTTTTTATTTGAAAGAAGGATTTGTTGGGTTCAAGCATACACCGAAAGCATGGTACTCAATATGTGATTAGTATATGAAGAAGCATGGATTTCATTGTGCTAGAGTTGATTACAATTTATATTTAGATAATGATAGGTATAAAAGGTTGATGGTGTTAGTATATGTCCATGGCATAATCACTGGTGGATTCAACTAAGTATAGTGAAAGCAGTTTTATAAATTCATGACACTTGAGTTCGAAATATCTATGATTGGTGAGATGACATTTAACTTGGTTTATAGTTAATATAGAGATGTAACAGAACATATCTCTCAAAAATAATATTCCAAGATGGTTTTGAAAAGACATAGGTTGCAAAGTTACAAGGAAATGAAGACTCAAGTTGCTACCTGGATGAAACTATTGAAAGATAATGAATGAATTGCAGTTAATATAATAAAATATAGGAAAATTTTAGGATGTTAATTGTACATTACCATTACAATTCCTGAAATTGTATTTTTCACATGCCATGTAGTGAGTAATAATGGTAATACCAATGAAATCCCCATGGTTTCTTCGAAAAGAATACATCGGTATATCCAGGGAACAATTGATTTCAGCTTAATGTATAGTGAGAAATCCAGCCAGAGCATTTGGGATATATAGATGCAGATTTGGATGGTTCAATGAAGAATGAGAATTCAATATCAGGAGGTTCTTTTTAACATGGTGGATTGTCTATATCTTGGTTGGGAAAGAAACAATATTTCATTTCATTGAGCACCGTAGAAGTTGAGTATATTTCACCCCCACAATCCTACATGCAACTATTGTGGATGAAGTAGTAGAATAATGATATGGGATTTAATGAGACTTTTCTAATGGGAATTCTGTGTGATTACTCAAGTGCTATAAATATTATCAAAAATCATTTCCATAACTCATGGACAAATCACATTGAGATAAAGTATTATATTATCATGTAAAAGGTTGAGCATTGAATCATGATGTTGGTTTATGTTCCTATAGATTTACAGGATGCTGATATTCTAGCAATGGCCTTAGCCTAGAAAGATTTTACAAGACATTTACTAGTTATGGTAGTCAAGTCGACTCCCCAAAATTGAAAAAGTGTGGATGTAGAACCCCCTCTCCCTGGGGTATAGTGCGTTGTCCTTATTGTTCTAATCTTTTCTCTCTATGCTATTGCAGACCACAAAAGAGTGACCATTGTGTTCATTGAAAAAGATAGAGAAATAGTTACTAATAAAGAGGTAGGAACTATGGATACATAAGATAGACAATATATTAAAGAGGGAGAAACTATGGATGTAGAAGGGAGACAATGCCTTTTTCAAACAAATGGGGAGAGGCTGACTGGTGGAGTGGTGGGATTGGGGGAGTTTATCAACATAGGTTGGGAATCTAAAAGGGGGAGCACTATGAGATGATAGGGGGAGGACCGTGATGGGGGTATGTGGTGTTATAAATGATCATCCATAGCTTATCTTAGACAACACGAGATCTGATGAAGTGAAGAAAGAGAGTGTAAAATCTGATGATGCAAGAAGTGATCGATCAATTAATAGATATCATGAAAACTGAGGATCATTATAAAAGTAGTATAGTGTAATTGGAATGGTGTTAGATGGTTTCCATTTATTAGAAATTTGTAGCAGTTTTGAATCATAAATTGGTGTTATAAATGATGTGATTCATTCAAGATCTTTTCATTTACTCTTCTTTATGATGATGATAATTTTTGATGTGGGACTAGATTGTGTGACGAGTGAATCTTTTATCTCTATCAAAATCACCAGAGGCGAATGGTTGGTTGTGTTTGTTGACAAAGAGGTCCTCACTGTTTTCTTTATTGACAAGGTGGGTATGTACGTTCAGGTTTTTGACAAAAGGGTAATCCATGGTGATTATTTAGGTTAAAGAGATGTTATTGACAATACATGATCGATATGAGAACCTAGAAAAAGTAATGGATGACTTGGAGGTAGAAAAAAAAGATCAAATATAAAGTGGAACTGTTTTCTAGTATTTGAGAATGTTTTGGGCCCTAAAATTGAGAATTGGAGATAAGAGTTTTTAGACAATGGAAATGAGTTCTAGGTTCTTGGGTGCTTTAAATGTTGTGAGACAAAATTTATTCTATATCAGAACATAAAAATATGGAAAATGAATGTGGGGAAACCATGTTTTGTATTGGGAATGAATAGAGACTCGGGTGAAAGAGGCCAAGGAAGATGGACCTGCACACCGAGACGAGACTTGCGCACAATGCTCAGGATGTACAAAATACTTATAAATAGTTGTATAAACCTCTTCATTATTGATATAGCTCAAAAATACGAATTAATTTGAGCACCAGTCGTGCAAGTAGTTTTGGGCGAACAAGTGGTGGGTTCCTCACGTAAGTATAATGATATTCAAGAGTTGTGTTCCAGTTGATTGTTGCACAACAATATAGGTTTGGGTGTAAAAGAGTGTGACTATCCCATGTTCATATTTGGAGAAGGGAATTTCACACAAGTGGTTAGGTGAAAATAGCACTCTAGGCATAGAGAAGAACACAAGTCTTAGAGAAGTGTACCAGTCATTCTAGGGTTTCGCGAAGGTTATATGATTTCCCAATACCTCTAGTGAAATGTGATATTATTATTAATGTGAATGTTGGGCATAAAAATTGAATCTACATACAGTAGAAGATGAATTCATTTGTGATAATGAAGGGACCTACACATCATTAAACTGTTAGTGGATCTTCTGAAGAAGTAGTGAGCACACTTCTGTTCAGTGAGTAATGAGCTTCCATATTGTTAGTGGTTGTAAACCATGATGGACAGTTAGTCTGCTAGGAACATTGTAACAAATAGTGCACTTTTAGAGGATTTGGTATATAGAAACATTTCTGGTGTATGCTCCTTATACATATCAAAATGAGGGTGAACCATATAAAATTTATTTGTCATGTTCTTTCTTTGATATTTGTTCATACATTGCAATGAGAATTAGAGAGAAGATAGTTTTTTCTAACATTGAATCAAGATCAATAGAGGAAATTGTATTAATCTACCATACCCTGATTCACCCCCTCATAGGGTATCTAACCTAGTGGAACTAACATTATAATAATGCCTATTTTCTATTAGGTAAATTTATAAAATATGTGAAGATAATTACGAGAATTGTGTATAGGGATTTATGGACACACAATAAATTTCACAATATGTGCAAACATTGTCTGAAAAAGAAAGATACAGTTTTACTAATGAAATATTTGAACAGTATATAATTATGTAGTGTTGGATGTATCCTTATTTTAAGAGGTATGAACCATAACGACACAATGTTTTATTTAACTTTTAACAAAATTAACAATAAAATAAATTCTTTAATATCAATGACTATTGGATGTCTGGTGTTCTTTTCAAAGGGAGGATATACATTACTAGATATACTCTATCAAGGGAGATGTGTGGGGAAATTTTAATAATAGGCTGGAAAAATATGTTTTAATTTTTTAATAATAATTGTTATTATAATAATTTTTATATTTATTTCATTCATATTATTTTCTAACAGAGGATGGGATTTCATTTGATAACCCATAATGGAAAAGATAACCATGATCTAATAGGTAAATATAAAGGGTAATTTCAATTTATAAATTATACATTTTGGATATGTTACATAAAAATAATATTATTTATTATAATAATCAGTTAAACAATAGGTTCATATACAAAAAGGTATCATATAATTTAGATATTTTGTGTTAATATTTATATTTGAAATAATTCCAACTAGAATAGTTATATTTTTTATTATATTTTAGTTTTTTTGGTGAATATTTTTATTTGTAATGTTGAAATTGTAAATGTGTATTTGGTAGTTATGTGATATAGATTTTTTAGTTAATATTGTATTTTTTGATTTTTTTAATTATGAATGTGTAATTTTTATTCTTGTTTTTGTTTTTACTTTTCCCTGCTTGTTAATAATTTTTTCTAGTTTGGTCATTAATAGAGAGGAAGGGTAATAAGAAATATTTTTAAAAAATAGCTATTACATTGGTTATTTTAATAATTGATGTTATAAATATCATTTTATTTTTTTATGTTGGTTTTAATAAAACCAACGTGGTATAGTATTTTTTACATCAGTTATTTTATAACTGATGAACAAAACCCTTCATCGTGAATCCCATTCATGTCTGTTTTAAAATAAATGATGTGGAAATGTTTTTTTACTTTTATTAATTATTATCTAACATAAAAAAGTATTTGGGATCATGTTTTCCCCTGTCGGTATAATAAAATCTGTTGGTGAATAAGATTTTAATGTCATTTATTAAATAACTTACACAAAAACATTCATCCTGAAGTGTTTTCCACATCACTCTTATAAAATAATAATATAATTTATGATTTTTATGTTGATTATTTAATATATAACATTAAAATATCACTTACATTATAGATTTTCAATGAATAATTTTTTATAAAATTATAAAGAAAATATATATACAACATATAATTTAGTAACAATGGCTAATAAGAATAAAAAAACAACAAAAAAATGACATGATTTTTTGTACAGCTGATTATAAAGAGTAATGGAATGGTTCATAAAAAGTACATAATAACTAATTTATAATGGGATCAATGAACATGATCAATTACATCATTACATTATTATAAAAATGTGTCAAAACACAATATTATACAACTGTTATCATGTATATATAGAAATACTTTCAATTTTTAAATTATGGACATCAAATCAGGATCTTTCATAATCTTATGGGCATGAAACCATATACATACAAATAAATTTTGACATTAATCTTGGTCTACACATTAATGTGTTGGCATGAAGGAAAGTTGCATACATTGAATTTTTAACTTGAAAAAGAGTATACACATAACATAATTAACTAACGAGTAATTTATCATTAACCAATGAATTAGAGGGGAATAAATCACATAACAATCAAATTAATAAAATCATATGTTTGTCAAAATATTATCTGTAATTCTTCATGTGTCATAACCCATAGTAAATAATTTTTATTCTAAAAAAATTCCATAATTCATCATATAATGTACCATAGAAGCTAAATTGTTATCATTATCATCTAATCAAAAAAATCATAAACCTTTTATATAATGGATAATGATGGTATAATTAAATCAAATCCCTTGTAAAATATATTTATCATACAAGGATTTCATCATTACATTATAATACCCGTATAAATATTTGTGAAATATTTATTGTTGAACATATCATCTTCAATTTGAAATATCATTTTCATAATATAACATACCTAAAAATAGTATGTATTTTTTTTTTGAAAATAACCTTTGGAAAATGTAAATGAATAATAAAATTATTTATTGGTCCTGATGACATTAAATTCCATTCATGTTTTTTACATTAAAATATTTATTATTTTGACATTTTTGGTAAAATATGAAAAATAATTCATTAAAAATGAGATTCATTTTAATTTTTTTTGTAAAAATTAAATCATTGGAAAATGAAATTAATTAATAATTGAATAATTTAAAAAAAATCGTCAAAAATATTTTTCAAAAACTTGTACATTGAAGAAAAATGATCTTCATCTAAAAGTTTAAATAAATTTTTTCCCCTTTGAAACATTTTATCAATGCTCTAATTACTTAATGGAATAATAATTAAAGGAAATTATTTTTATTATATAAAAATATTAATAGGGGAATAATATTTACAATATTCTTGATAAGTAGATGTTGAAATTTCATTATCAGAAACATAATCATAATCAATCATGTTAAACTGTGGGTCTGTGACATAAAAACATACATCGAGCTTAACTTACAACAATGAAAAGTTTAATATACATTATAAACTATTCCAATTCATTATAATTCTATACAAAATTCGTGGATATATATTTAATATCATATATGATACCTTCATAACCTTCCAACACATATTTTTTAATAATTCACTATTAAAACCCTCTTTTCTGGGTGTTGACTATTCAATTTTTTATTAGAAATTATATTATATAATTGTGGTTCTAAAAAATTAATATTTATTGAATCATATACAAAATTTAAATAATGATAAAATAATCACACATAAAATTTATTAATGAATTTATAGTTGTTCATAAAATTATGATATTTAAAACATATGTAATCCTTTCAGAGAGAATGTAGGCTTTACGAACACATGAGCATTGTTTTCAATTTTTGATCGATGGAATTAAAAAAGGTAAATAATAATTAGAATTTATCAAATAATTATAATATCTTATATATTAATTTAATATAATCATAAAAACACCCCTTTAAATAAATAAAAAAATTAAAAATATCATTTCATAGTGGAGGTGTTATTCCACACGTAGGGATGACTGGTGTTCTACTATTCCAATAGATTGAAATATAAAAATGTAGATGTGATATTTTATTTATATTCGAATAAATTCATTATAAATATAATTTGTAACCTTCGATTAAATCATAATAACAATCATTGAAATATTTTCATGACTAAATAATTGTATATCTAGGTAGAGGTAGTTTCCCACTAGTATGCATGAGCAATACGTCTAAATCCCATTTGTTTAAATTGAGTGTGAATAGTGGTGGTTAAATAGCAATAATAAAATTTAAATCTATTAATAAAATTTAATTTCTTATTTCATGATGAATACCAAATATTTAGATGAGGTAAAAAAAGAAATAAATTGAAAGGTGTCGGGCATTATGATTGCCTCTTCTTTTGTAGGCTACCTTTAAACCCTTTTTTAAGACTCCATGAAAAATTATTTTAAAATTCCAAAACCTCCATATAGAGTCTTGTAATTTTTTGATTGGATATTGGTAGGTCTCAGTTGAGCTACTTATTTTGGAATTTGAAATGAAAATTGATAAGTCTTTCCCTTTTATGATGGTTTCAAATGATCCACATGTAATTACTAAAATGATTAAAAAATAATAAAGTAATTATCCTGAAAAATTCATCCAAATGAATATATATTATAAAAGATAAATATGATATTCATAATATTATCATAAAAAGAAAATAATACATGTTTTGGTGTCATTTTATACAATATATTTTACTAAACCCTCAATTAACCATTTTTATCCTTAATAGAAGTAGTAAATTTTTCAATCTTAATGTGTTGAAATTTAACAAATAATATAAAAATTGACTGATAAATTTTAAACTAATTAATATTTATACTATATATTATCCTAATAATCCTCTTGAATTTTTTTGTATTTTTAAATTATATAATAAAATATTCATTTTCATAAACCATCATTAATAGAATTTTCAAAAATTCTCTCACTTTGACATTAAATAAAAGAAGATATAAATTTAATTCGAATATATACATATGAAAAATACTAAATGCAATATTTTTACCCTTATTTAGAGTATGATAATAATTCAAACCAATTTTTGAATTTCAATTTTAAATTTTTTTATATTTTTCCATTTTTTGAATAAATTACATGTATGTGTTTCTTATGTATTTAATTTAATTATCCAATGAACTATGATTAAAAAACAATTAAAATGATAGAAATTTAATATTTCATTAAAATAAAATCTTGTATCAAAACATTTTAAATTTTTACAATTATGTAATATTTTTAGAGATGTTAGATTTAAGAAAATGACATTTTGTATTTATTCATTTCATATGATAATAAATAAATAACATATTTAAATAAATATTGAATGAAACAGACATTTACATGATAATTTGTAATATTTATCCAAACTCCACTAATATATAAATATAATATAATGTGTTAGTGAATGTATAAAACCTTATCCTAAAAAATTTATCATAATTTACATGTTTTAACCTTACAAAGGTGACACATATTTAGTTTCAATACTATTCATATTGATAAAAATTAAAATAGAAATATTTACAAAAACAATTTCCTTTAAATTCCAAACATGGAATCCATTTTTAAATAATCTATTTATTAAAATGATATTATATCAATTTAAAATTATTTTAAAAATCATGTGGAAACCCACTTTTTGAACAATACTTTATTATCATAAAATTGGTCTAATTAAAATTCCTTGCGTAACCAAAATTTTAGAAAAAAAATTAAATATTTTATTGAATTTATAATACATTCATTAGATTTATAAAAATCACTAATAGAGATTTTGTTTAATTAATTAATATAAAACACAATTTTTGAATAAAATTAATTATTTTAGAAAAAAAATTAGTTTTTTTATATTTTAGTTTCATTTATAATCATTTGAGTACAAATGATTTTAATTTATATATGTGTACATCGTAATGGTTAATTATTATTATATTTATATTTATATAATCCAATTTATTAGCTTATTTATAATGATATACAATCATATAAATCATTTTGAATCAAAGTTGTCTATATCCCATGTAATTAAAAATAATAATTACAGAGATATTTAAATTGAAAATATCAGGGTGGTGTATCAAAATTCTAGAGGATAATTCAGAATTAAATGGATATATATTTTAGCTTTATAACTTCACATCACGTTTTTACATATCTAAATTATAATTAGACCATCAAAACTATTGAGGGTATGATGAGAAATTGTTCAATAGAATTACTTGGATGTTTGGATCAACACTCCCTCTTTTTAGTGTTATCATATAATTTACTTTACATTCTAACATTTATATGGAACTATATGAGGCTCTTTATAAGATGCTTTTTTGGACTCCAACATGCTTTCATGATGTTTTAGATATGAACCTAATAGTTTCTAACATTGTATAAGAAATGATTGTGTAAGATTAAACCATTTTGAGGTATATGAATGTACCAAAAAGATGAATGAATATTTATATATAAAATGGTGTACATGATCTAGATTTCCAAGTAAAAAACATGTTATTCTTTCAGACATTTCTATAGAAGTGATTTATGTGATTTGTGAGGAAAGAGAATATGATCATTTGGTTCATCGGCTCCTTCAAGATCCTTGATCGTATTAGGGATGTTGTTTTTTACTTTATATTTATTCTGAACATAACATAGTGACATGATGTATTCAATGTATAAAATTTGAGGATATATATACCAGAAGCAGCACATTAACGAATTCATGTTTTAGGAACATGATATCTCATATGAATAACTACCAAGGGAAATCCACGATCAAAGAGATAATGTGATGTCGAGAAAGACCACTCATTTGTTAAATGTTATTAGTAATAATATTATGGTTGATGATGATATGACAGATATATAGGATGTAACATGAGAAATGTACTCATTATTGTTTTCAACTATATAATAAATTCTTTGGGATTAAATCCTTTTATTGGTTTATAATTTGATGAAGTAATATTATAAATATAGTAAAACTAAAATAATTTTTAACAACTTATTTTACATGATACGCCAAATGTAAAAAAAAATAACATATTAATATAATTTTATTTAAAAATATATTATATACAAAAATATGGTAATCTATCTAATAATTAAAATGAAAATAATTCATATGCGTAAATATTTTGAAAAGTTTCTTTACAATGAAATATATTTTCTGTATTAGTTTTTTTAATGATAATATTGTTTTTAGATTTTTTTGTAAAAAAAATTTATTTTTGAATTCATCATATGAAAATAGAAAACGTAGGATTTTTTAGTTATTACTAAATAAAACTATAATAATTGGACAATAGAGTTCTTATGAAAATATTATTTTATGATTTCATGATTTTTTAATCATCACCTTAAATTCATAAAAGTCCATTTGAGTATGTAAATATGTATTTAAGGGATATGTTATTATATTAAAAAAATTCATTAAAATGATAAAAAAATTTCCAATATCCTTAAAAATAATTAAAATTATACTTTAATGAAAATAATAATTTTAGTCCCTTCTACAAATTATTTATTTTGTTCTAAAATTTCGGTTGTGGTTTCAATTTAAAGCCTCGTTACATTTATTTAATTATAACTAATATATTTATGTCATTAAAATTTGTTTCCACATCATTGTTATTCTATATATATAGTTAGTTCCTAAAACCAATAATTTATCAAATAAAAATTCAGATGATTAAATTTGTTTTAATTAAAAATAAATTTTCACAACAATATAAATTTTATATGTCAAATGGATTTTCAAATAAAAATTCGTAAGGACAAAATTAGTTGAAAGTATCAAATATTTTTTAATTAATGTTATTTACTAAGGATGAAAATTACATACTAAGGAAAAAAGATAATTTCTATTCAAGGAAAAATTAAAAAAAATATTATATAACTATGAAAATTTTCTAATATGACTAGATTAGTGGAGTTCAGACCTTTTAATGTCCCAGAACCATTATTTTTAAACTATTAATACATATACACTTGAGTTTTTTCAAGGATTTTTTCAACACAGATGTGTCTTTCATAAAAACAAATTTTCATATATTATAATTGGATAAAACATCATCTAATTAAAATATAAACATCACCTTATGATTAAAACATTAAAATCTTCCATTTTTTAATACCATAATTTCCAATGATTTTTCAACGAAAAAACTCAAGCACACAACATGAGTATTGTAATATCGTATTATGTTGGTTTATTATACATAAAAAAAATTAAGCATGCTGTTATAATAAAATAATTGTAATTATTTTATTTATATTTAATTATATTTATTATGTACCAAATATAAAATCCATTCCATCTACCAAGAATACTATATAACATTGGTTGTTCGTAAAAGTAGACTATCACCTCTACGTCGTAATGTTTCTCATTCACAAAACCTCTAAAGGATGGTATTAGAGGCATATATTATTGGTATATATGCATTCAATGGAAAAAAATAAGTATTGAATTAAATTTTTTCATATACCAACATTTTTTCACTTCATTGGGAAATGAAATTATTAATCATGTGCACATGCAGATTATCGCTTCCACAAACAATGAATTTCATATACCATAACCACCCATATTTTTTTGTAATAATAATTATTTAATGAATATAATTAATATTTATCACATGTTTATAATTATATAAAATGTATATTAGCATTATAATGTAATGTTATCTTACTAGTTTAATCATTATAAAAAATTAATCTTTATGTCATTTTCCACCAACATGAGTGATACACCAATGGTCATTTCGTGAAGGAATATGTATTATTATATTTTTAAAAAAAATATAATAATAATTTAGTCAATATTTTCTAATGATTATGGTGTCATTATATAATAGTCTAATGATTTTAGTAATGTATCTCTTTTATTCATTAAACTCTCCAAAACAAGATCATATTCGATTTCATCATCACTAATCATTGAAAAAAAAAATGAAATGAAGATTGATATTTGAAAATAAATAAAAAACATAAATTATGATAAATTGTATTAATTGGGAATAATTAAAATTGGGATACTATTGAACAACATCAACACCATCAAAAAACTATTTCAAAAAGATTAATATTTATGACACCAAATATTGAAAAAACATGATAATAAAATAATATACTAGTATTTAATAATTATAAAGTAATTTAATTTTTGGTTATATAAATTAATATTTTTAGAAAATAAGTGAATAAGATAAATATTTTGGTGATATATGTAATTATATCACATTTTACTGAGGGTGTAAATGTAATGGGTTTTCATGACACAAATCCATTCCATTAAAATCTAACATGTTTATTTGTATGAAATTATTTCATGTATTATTGTATCTAACCTATGATAATTTTATATTTTAATTGCATATTAATTTATCAATAAATTCAGTTTCTCACCAATTTCATTAACAATGATGAATATATATATATATATATATATTATTTAAAATAATTTAATTATGAAAAATTACAATATTATGTAATGTATTTTTCATGTTTTTTACATTTTTACATTCCAATAATGTTTCCCTATCCCAGTCAGAAAAATAAAATATTTTTATAGTCAATAGTCCTTATATTCCTCAATATTTTAGTACTCAGGTTTCTATATCATTTTAAGGATGTGCGTTTTTAATAAAGGTGATTACAAAAATATCAATTCATTTTCCATTGAATACTCATATATTCTTCTGTTTTAAAACACATTTTGAAATATGAATTATTTCTTTGCAATGAATCCTTATAACAACATAATTGAAGAAATTGTTTATAATTATTCATCAAAATTTTCAAAATTATATTGGATTCTTAATTGAAAATAATGTCACTTTTATATGATATTAAGATACACTTTTTAGGAAAATTATTTCTATGATTTTTCGTTCATTTTAAATAGATTCATCTAATATAGTATAGTGGATTCTAAATTTCACTACATATGATATTTTTGGGATGTTATATTTTTCCATATCTGTGATACCATATGAAATGATAAAGAATTTTTTTTCCCATGTATTATTTAGGATAAATTGATTGACTGAATTTTCTTGTGGAACTCATATATATACCTGATGACATGTAGTGTCATGACCTTGCCCAATTCGACACTTGAGCTTCCACTACCCAAGATTGATTACATAAGATAAGTATGGTTAGTAGTTCTAAAAGTATCGCTAACTCATTGAGGAATTTTATTAGGTACTTTTATGCTCTCACACACAACTATATCGTTGAAATAGTGTAGATAGAAATTGTAAAAGAAGATACACTATTATAATGTAATTTATGCACCCATGAACCAATAGAAAATATAAAATAAATGTAGTTTAACTATAAATTAAAAGGAAAAAATAAATTCCTAACCAGAAATATATCCCCATCTTACAAAATATAAAATGAAATTTATCTGATAGGGATCCCACTTTTATAATCCCAAGTTACGACCACCGTGCGTGGTCCAAGAAACCATTATCCCTAAGCCTACATGACATCACCGTCAACCAACCTATCATATTTATAATACATGAAACATTAGAAAAAATACCATGTAGTTTTGTGTTTATATATATTCCAAGTAGGATTCCTCAAAAGCTAAAGGGGGAGCAGTGGGAGATAATAGAGGAAAAGAATGATAGTAGATTCAAGATAAAGTCAAAGAGAACTGCTCAACCCAAACCAAGAGTGAATGTATCCTTAAAACAATAGAAGTGTCTAAATAGGATGAGTATGTTAACTACTGAAAGATTGTTATCCAAATATTAAATTGGATTCGACTCATCCAAATATTGAAATCTTCACATAAAAATCATGGGGCATCCCCCATCATCTTCGCCTCTCATAGAAGGAGAGTGGCCAAATCCAAGAAGATAGTATAGAAGGATATATATATATATATATATATATATATATCATGGTGTGTCTATGTGTAGTCCATAAAAATAATCCCCAACTATAGGTTATGGGTATTTCCTTCACATAGCATAATAAAAAATGAATAGAAGGAGTAACTACATCCAACCGTAGGCAGCTCAACACCGTTAGTTGATGAAATATGTGCTGAGTATTATACACCCCTAGTAGGAGGGCATACTCATCTAACCATGTGAAGGTAAAAAGGTAAATAATGTGTGATACCCCACCCATCTTCACCTCCCATGAAATGATAGTATCCAACAGTTCCATTAGTACAACACTGATGCCTAGAAACACATGCATCTTCCCAAAAGTAACCATCCATGACAGCCACCCCTTTTCATTGTGTAGCATAATTGGGGGGGGGGGTGAACAATCATAATGTAGAATAATATTTTCCTAGTGAGTTAGGGGTTACCACTCTAAATAAATACATTGAGGACCTTCCCCCAGGATGACGGGGGTGGGGTTCCACTCTATTGACATTGAGGACCCACTACTCAAATCAAATAGTCCGTACGACATCAAAATAGGGGAAACATTCCTTAATAAATCAGGGTTATATTTTAAGGTGTAGAGGGCCCAATAAAAACTCTACTATATGGTACCAATCTTATGATGTTAATAACCCACTGACTACATCAACTAGATGGTTCCACTCTGAAGATGTCGAGGACCCCCTACCGAGCTCTACGAGAGTGTACCTCTTAGAAGACTTCATGGACCCATTTCCTATATCATTTAGAGGGTACAACATGGAATAAATTTAGGACCCTCTTCCATGATATACTCTAGGGTCCCACTCTGAAGGAATTGGGGGTCCATTTACCAAAACTAATTGGGGGGTTCTAGTTAGATGGTATCTTGGTAATCCTACAAAATCACTATTGTTGTTTTGTGATTCCTAATCAATATACATTATTGGAACATTTCACATCATATATTCAAGTCTCTATCTTATCACACCATCACGTTATACATGGAAAAAAACTATGGATAGGATACTCATGGACCAAAATCTGAGATGTAGTGAAGTGGAAAATGGCGATTATAGATTCATAAGGGAGTGTACAACATTTATGGGACCCACATGGTGAGTGGTGTTGCTCTGCTAATGGGAAATTTACATTTCATCCCACAAATATTTTTCCATGAAATACTACCTAGTGTGTAATCTAAATAAAATTTATTTGTTGACTAAATAGTCTAAGAACATAAGAGGATTGTAAAAAGGGAAAAATGTAATTTCATTGACATGCCTATGAAAGAAGCCTTATATTTCTAAACTGATAATAGTTTTTTGATAAGCACGAAAAATATAATGGGATATTCTATTTATGTTCCAAAATCAGAAACCCAGTGAAAAATTCACATTTCCCCACATAACATATTAATAGTTCAAAATGGGCCTAATCCACGAATCTGAATAAAATACACAAAATTGTTCTTTAAATATACTCATAAATTCTAGAATCTTGAAATTATAGACCCTTTATCATTTTTACACTGAATGAATAAGATGAATAAAATAAAATATTCCACAATAATGATTATTTTATTATTATGTGGAATTTCTTGGACCCCAGGTATGAGTTTCAAAAAGGAATCTAAAATCAGTCTTAAAATGACCATCACAATATCATGGTCACACAACTAAATTCAGTTCGTCAATATGATGTCATATGGAAGACTTACAATGTAAATGAGATTCAATGACCAAACATAAAAAATAATATTTTTTTATATTATATTTATAAACAATTTACTCAATTATGGTCATAACCCATGCACAACCCCCCATTTCTAGTGTCACACAAACATAATTTCCTTCAACCTTGTTATCATTTATAAAAATTAAATAATATTATATAAATATATACCATGTTCATGCAGGGAAAGGGGCATGCACCTACCTCAGTCAGTACCACTCGTATGATCTTTGTGTAATTCAACTAGGGGATATAACTATTAAATTACAATAAATTATAAAAAATAATCCGCTCATACAATACAGGTTATGCACACCCTTCGATGTCTTCCCAAAATGGGCTACCCATTCTAACTCCTATTTAATTCAATAATATTGTTATTAAGAATAACGATAATATAAATAATATAAATATTATAAATATTAAAAATAATCACAATAAATCAAAATTATTATTAATAATATAATAATAATAACCCAATTCATCTGACATAGAAGTTGGACGTCCCTGAACACACCTCCCCTATGCCAGATGTTCTGTCCCATCTCATTGTGTGTCATTGTCTTGTGCCAGACGGGAAAGTAGGGATTATCGAACATATCCAAAAATACCTCTGATCACCCGTAATTCTCATCACATATTGATCACATAGACATTAAAATACCTACAAAAACAATTCTAAATGATAATTTTCTCAAAAAAAATACATCTCTCTCATTATTCAATCCATCCAAAATCTATCGATTCACATTTCATTCATTCTACATCCATGAATTCGGGGGTTCAGCCACACTTGATCTATCCTAATAAAAGGTGAATCATGTCCCTATGGTTCAACGATGATGAAGGTGATGAATGGTGTGGTAAAATAACCCATAAATGAGGTGATAATCATTGTTGGCCTTGCGTTCATCGGCAACAACATACTATTGGAGGAAAAGGGATGAGATGCATGGGATGGGCATGAAATAAATTTATAGAATAATTTACATCTATACAAGGGATCATTAAAATGATAAAATTAATGCTAATCAAATTGTGGGAATTGACGATGATAAATATTTTATTTGTAATGGAGGAAAACCACTTATAATGCATCCCAAATTGATTATGAATCGACAAATTATATAGAATACATCTGGTGTGTCAATCAAAATTGGATTTACCTCTATCAAATCACCAATCTTCCTCTACTCTGAATCCACCAAAATGGATGGTCTTACCCCCCTTTTGGATCGATAAATCTTTATATGGAAAAATCAGGTAAATATTTCATATGAAGGGGTTTTTACGAGATTTAATTATGTTTTATAATATAATAAGTAATTAAGTCATTAATTTATTTTAATTATTTGTTCCAATCAATAGATATCTCATTTAAAAGTCCCAATGATAACCATGTTTATGCCATACTTAGGGTAAAATACATGCAATGGATTCAATAGTGGTCTCAGATTTCATATTTGTGACTATCGTCAAGAGATATTCTAATTTTTGAAGAAAAATATTCTTTTATAAAAAAATATATGTATTATCTTATACAATTAATTCTCAGCTCACCAATTATGATAATTTCACGTTGTCTCTATGCTCGGCTCAGAAAATATTCCTATGAATATATGACTTCCTTTTAAGGGAAAACAAACGTCTTTACATTATTCCCATCTTCAAGGATTTTCATCCATAAAAAGATAAAACTAATGAAATTGTAAGTGACACTGAGCCCTCTTAGTGATGTTCTTTACAACATCCCAATATACTGATGGACACCCAATTAAGAAGTGTGAAACTCTGTCATCACCTGCACTTATAAAATGACCAGAATCACAATCCAACTCTAAAAAAAGATGATTTGATTCCCTACATTATAAAATACATCATGTGAAATTCCTAGAAATATCTAGTCACAAAATATCTATCAGTCGATATCCTTATGTTATTCCTCTCTAAATTGTAGAGGAATTTGTGTTTTAACAACCATAAACAAGACAAATATTTTGACACCATCTTCCATGACGGTCATCTAGAAAGAGGCCATCTTCTCTATCAATTTTCCTAAAAACTGTGGATGGAAAAACTCATTTGGATTATCTTATACCATGACCACATGTTGGGTGGCCATCAAGCTAGTGTCGCTTCAACTATTATAGGGTAAACTATAGAAACTATGTCTAGGAAGATGAATCCCAAGAATCAGACCTTTGAATCATGTACTAATTCCATTATATCCCAAAAACAACTAAAAATCTAAATCATATCTAAATTCATTATCTTGTGTCTCGTGTTATCCATCTATGACGTAGAGGATACAAAGGTACCAACAAAAAACATTACCATGAACTAACCAAGGAATGGTTAAAGATCTAGATCATAACTCTTGAGAACATTGATGGGGTGTTCAAAACTCCAAAGGGTATCACCATGAAAAAAAAAATATCAATATCTATAATAAACCAAAATTTTTACATGCACCTATTATACCTAGATATGTAGATAATCCTTCATGAATCCAAAACTTGAGATCCAATTTTCACCTTTAAATTAGGAGAAGAGGTCATCAATTCTCGATGGTGGGTACTCTTCCTTAAGTTACATGGTTCATGTTAACATAATCCACACATGACCTCAATATCTCATCCATGACTTAAGTGAACAACATAGGGTTGACTAGAAAAAAAATTAGTCTTGTGAAACTCATGCACTATACACTCTTCCAACTGCACCACTGGCTCTCATATCTACGTATGGTCATATGATATACTAGAGATTACATTGGTCCATCCTTGGTGCTTGTCCATAAAGTAAAAAAATTATATGGTTAGGTAAATATGAAGCCTCCACAAGAATGGATGCACTCATACACCTCCACCATTTTACGAAACTAGAATCTCATAGAATCCACTAAACCGAGAATAGTATTATCCAATTGATAATTTAGATATTACATCTACGAATGAACACTGCCTTCTATTTCTAGGGATAACACCTTGAAAAGGGGGTAAATCTATTCTACAACCTTGGAGAGAAACCATAACCAATTTTAAACCAATATTAGCATGGCAATGAGTGGCCATCCCATTTTGAGAAAAAAGTTATAAGGTCTCACTATAACTAGAGATTTCATTTATGTGAGTCTCTCCCTCCTTCTAGAGTATGGTCTTCCCATCGATGAGAACATGCGACCACTGATCGTCTATGTAATGGACTCCAACAGAAGTGTAGAAAATTCTCCCCGTAAAATATTTCTATGTCTCAAAAAGGTGCTACAGACATTGTAATGTGGATTCCGACTTTTCCCTAACAACAAATGCTGATGAAATAGTGATATGTTTCATTTCTCAAACTAAACTAGAGCCCCACATCAAGATGTCCCATCTATTGATAACTAATCAGTTCCCTATCCCACCAATTCACCCAAAACCATGTCCTACTACAACACCCCATCACATCTGCACACCCCAAACACAGAAGTCAAATTGACTCGTACACCACACCTCCATACTATCCTCCTTGGGATATCACTGACTGGTCCATACTTTTTTAGATCATGTCTCAATAAAGTGTCTTCGTGGGGGAAGTGTTCCTCTTTCAGGAATGTCCAAATCCACATCAAACATCACTAACACTTGGATCCATCAATTCACCACATCACACTAGAGAAATATTACTATGTAGACTGCCATCATACGGGGTTCCATCCAACCATGATATCCAAACTACAGGATAGCTCCAGACCTCAACCACAT
The DNA here is from genome assembly GCA_963277665.1 of Viscum album. Lineage (NCBI taxonomy): Eukaryota > Viridiplantae > Streptophyta > Magnoliopsida > Santalales > Viscaceae > Viscum > Viscum album. The sequence goes on from OY728136.1 coordinate 767,161,847, forward strand.
GAGAAGGGAATAAAGATCAACCTTATTCCTGGGAGATATCATTCTGTGAAACCTTTAGTGAGTACGTAGTACATGTGTTTCATATTCTAGTAAAATAATAACTAAAAGCTCCACTACAAAGATCACTCGTTTTCCATGAATCAATCTGATCATCTTAGATATACTCATCTTTGATAAATCAAATAAATGAATAAATCAATTCCACTATTACCTATGTATTTGGCTCATTTTGTTACCTCCGCAGCCTATTGTGTAGGAAATAACGAAGTGCGCTAACCCCTTGTGCATCATTCACTTGTTGTGTTGGTAATATTTAGTTCATCATGGATGAGAGTACTATAAACTGCAAACATAGTGTAATCATCATGCAGGTTATACTCTAAAACAAGGCCTCATAGAAAATCTTATCATCATCATGATCTGGATCTAGTATCCCAGACGGATGCCTAACTAGATTCATCTTTAAAAACATCAAGTCATACCATGGTCAATGATCACATATATATATATAACAACAATATGGTGACTACACAATAAATACAATTAGAGAATCAATAATAAATTATCCACATACAATTTCACCCTATATAAAATTCATGGTATTCGAGTCAACTACATGTAGTCGAGGACCTACAGAATCGATAGGTCAGCCGCTAGGAGTATCATTTGACTCCCTATCCATAGATCCTCACTTGAGACTACAAGAAAAATTTTACTTAAACCCATCTAAACAACTATAAGGGGATAGTTAAAACATTGTCCCAATTAAATAAATTTCATTGATACCAATATGTAATGACCCAACCCAAGATAGGGCATGAGGTGAAACTACACCATGTGGACCCCCGGAGGCCAGTGTCTTGAATCCAATGCTGAAGGAATAACTAACTTAGGGAGGCATTGTTTTATTTACATTTACTCACACATTTAACCAGTAAGATGAAAAAGTGTAGTGGGAAATAGTAAAATATTTTACATTACTATAATATAAACCAATCATGTGGGACCCTCTATATAGTAAAAAATTATTGTAGTGTATCTAAATTGTAAAGTGAAAAATTTCATTCCCAACAAGAAATATATCCCAACCTAAAATAAACGGAAAATTAAATACCTAAAATATATCTTAGCACCTAAACCTAATAAATGATCATTGTAGAACCCAGTATCCCTATGATCTTCTGAAATAATCACCAACCTGTCTATCATCATCAAAAGACATGACATCTGCGGGAAAAGCATTTTCATGGGGAGTGTATGTATACTGAGTAGGAAACCCCAAAATCAAAAGTGGGTCAGTAATAGATATGAGAGGAAAATTTTTTATTAGAGTCAATATAAAATGATAAAAAAATAGGTCAATCCAATCCAAGAGTGAATTCTACCTTATACAAACACAAGTGTTTAGACACCCTGAGATTGTGAATTACACGTCAATTATTTTCCACTTATATCATGAGAGTAAAATCATAAATCCCTGAGAATATAAACACATAAAGCACGTGGATTGACCTTGTAATCTTCACCCCACGAAGGAGGAGTAACTGAATATATGACGCGGATATGGAAGGATATATATATATGTGTGTGTGTGTGTGTGTGTGTGTGTGTATATGTATGGTCTGTCAAAACAATCCTAAACGAGAGACTTTGGAGAATTCCATCTCACAACGAAGCCTAATTTGAAGAGAAAGAGTATCCTCATCCACATACTAGTTGATCAAAATAGTTGTCATAATAAGTAAACTTCAAGTGATTTCCAAGACTAGTAAGATGATAGACTCATTCAGCCCTGAGAAGATAAACTCGGAAAAGCATGTTTCTTACCTAGCACGTCTTCACTTCTCATGGGTGGAATGTAGGCAACAGTACATGTTGTCTATCAATGATTCTTAACATCCCACATGTCTACCTGGAATTAATAATTTATATAATCCCATGCCACATTACTATACCACACTTTTGAGGCTGGGGGGTATAAAATATAAGTATAAGACATGCACCCAACTATATTGGGGGGGTATCACTCTATAATTATCCATATAGAACCTACATCAATGAGGTTGGGGGTCCACTCTATCACGTTCGTGGAACCACTACCCAGGTAAACTAAAGGGTACCACTCAGACATAGAGGACCCATTGCCTGATACCTTAGTGGGGTACCACTCTAAAGGATTTGGGGTCCCACTACTAATATCTACTATAACATACGTCGTAGAAGATATCGAGGACCCAATACAAATTCTAATGGATAGTAACCCATGGAAGACATCGATATCCAACTTCCCATATCAACTGGAGGGTACGACTCTGATAGTAACATCATGAGCATGTTTGATAATTTCTATTATTGGATGTTTCCTTAGCATGATTCATGCCTGAAAATTTTCACATTTTATGTCCTAATCTATAACTAAGGACACCATTTCATTCTACATAGAAATACACTCTATATAGTCTACACATGGATTGAAATATGACATGGAATTAATGAGATACATATCACTGAATATTCATAGATTAGTACATGACATGTATAGGACCCATACGTTGTGTGGTAATACTCTACCATCAAGCCATTTCCGTTCCAGCACACAGATCACTAGTATTTAGTATTACAAGATGTGTAAGGGTAGTACATAATATGTCTTGTCCAAAATCCTGATTAACCCTCAAGGATCATCATTGGTCAAAAATGAAAACATAATTTCATTGATATTCCTCGGAAAATGGCCTTGGATGGACAAAAGGATCAATATTTTGTGATACTCATAAGAACATGTTTAGGACATGCTATTATATTTTTGAAATCAGTCACCAAGTGAAAAATTCAATTTTTAACCTAGAATGTATGATCGATGCGTCATGGGAATGAGCAAAGAATGCAAATTAAATAGCCAAATTTTTTCTTAAAATATCTACCTAAACTTTTAGGTCACAATGTCGTATACAGTTCTTCCTTATGACACCATATAGATAAGATAGGTTTGATATGAGATTCAACAATAAATATAATTTTATAAATATAGTGAATTTTGAATAACCAATGCACGAGATTGAAAAAGGCATCCATCATTAATCATAAAATGACTGACTAGATACCAAGGTCATGTTTTCATAGAAGGTTATTTAATCTGATGTCTTTTTAAGGACTCAATTAAACAAATATGATTCATTTATCAAAGTTATAATAATAATATTTTATTACATTATTTTTATATCTTTTATTATTTTATTATATGAACCTAGACCCCCCCCCATTTCTCATGTCACAAATTTCTCATCCCCTACACCCCTATTGTTTTTTTCAAAATTGATAAATATTATATTAACATAAAATAAGTAAATGCGAGAATGTGTCCAAAACCTACCCCACCAGAGAACGACTAATGGGTTCATTATTCTATTCCGCCAAGGGATATCTCCAGTAAATCCAATCAACAATATAATAAAAAAACTCCCATTAAATAGGTATGTTCATGTTCCCTCTCAAATTTACAACCAAGTTGGCTACCCATTCCACCTCCACTTCAATGCAATAATTTTACTATTATGAATAATAATACTATTATAATTATTGAAAATAATAAAAATTCAACAAATTTTTTATTAAAATAATAAAAAACCCAATTCATCCGACATAGAAAACATATGTCCCTGAATGTTCTTCTATTAAACACTCCCTTAAACCACATCTAACTACATATTGTCTTTGCACGTCATTACTGAAAATGATTATATTCCCAATACTGAACTATCTCTGATCAGCCATCATTGTAATCACACACTTATCACATTCCCAACAGTGAACTTACACCTAGAAATCCTATTAGATCTGTTCATTGAACACTATAATTCACATTTATGAATCTATTAAAAAACATGAATTCACATGTTATTTATGCGACCAACATGAATTTGGGGTTTCAACCATGCCCGAACCCTCCCAGGAAAGGTCTAATAATTGAACTAGAGTCAAATGATGAATAACATGAAGAACATTGGTGGAAGTGTGAAAATAAAAAATGTAACAAACAACATTAGACTAGTATAATTGGCCAATGATTTCATTGTAGATAAACCCAAGTGAGACGCAAGGAATGAAAAGTAAAAATAGTAAAATAATAATTAATATTGATACTAAAATTACTAAAAATCCAAAAATTAATGATGATCAAAGAGAGGGAATTGATCATGATCAATCATTTAATTATGAAGGTAGAAAACCACATATAACGAGACATACCTCCATTTTGGTTTAATTATTGATGATGAAAGCATCTGCTGCGTCCACCGCCTGTCAATTCACCACAATCTGAACACCGATGACCATATTGTCTCAATAAACCATTGGAGGTTGCTATCATCAGCCTCAAAGATCCATCATTTTTTATATGTAAAAATCTGGAAAATAAACATTATAAGGTATTTATAGTGGATATAATTAAATCATTTAATATAAAAATAAGTAAATCAATTATTAATTTTAATTAAACGTACCTACCAAAAACTAACTCATATAAAATTCCCACACCGACTAAATATAGGTCACTCTAACTATAAACTATCCTTTATGTATTAAAAAATTGTTTTTTAATTCCCATAAGATACCCCAATAAAGAGATATATTCCACTTTTTTCATGAAATCATTTTAAATGAAAAAAATTATTTAAATGTTTTATAAAATTAAGTCCAAGTTCACTGGGCCAGGGAATTGTTCCCCATCTCTATGCCTAGTTCAAAATATATTTGGAGTAATTTTTAAGTGTTTAACTAAATAAACCAGATTCCCCATATGTGGGGCTATATATATCCATACAATGCATTTTTTTTGTTTTAAATCTCATGAGATAATGATGTTTGGAAATACATGGATTTGTATCAAAAATTAAATGGAGTAAATATTTGAATTTTATAAAAACATTAATTGTTGGGAATACATTGAAGTTTTTAAAATTTTTTCATATTAATATCTTTTGACACTACTTCACTAAAATATTAATTATTTTTAATTGATGCCAAATGTTTATGTTATTCAAAATTCTAAATTAATTTTTAATTATTTTGAATTTTTATCATGTTTTCTATAAATTTTAAATTTTTATTCTTTATTAATGTCCATTAGTCTAATATTACAATACAATTCTTATTAATGTCTAATAATGATTTTTTTACTTATAATATCATGATAATTTTATCTTACAATACTCGATTACTCAATTTTATCCTATATATTTAAGATCTATCCAATTTAATTAGATTGAATATTTCCAATAATGATAATTTTAGATCACCCCTTTGTATGTTTCCATTCCATAGACTATTAAGAATACATTAAAATTTTATATGTCTTGTAGTGGATATAAATGAGAATGGTTATAGAGAATGTTTTATAGGATTTGTAAAAAATGATTTTAAAATTTATATTTTCCAAGATATTAATCATTTTAGTCCATGGTTTTTATGTCTATTTGACGAATTAATAAATTAAATCATAAAATCAATTAATTGACTATGTATTATTATTTTAGGACTTCCTCGATTTTGACCCAAGAATATAATTACTTATAATTTATTTATTTTTTCATCTAGTTAAATGAGGAACATAATATCTAGAGCATGTGATAATCTTAGAGATCCAAGTATATATTCAATTATTGACTCAACTACTCAATCAAGAGGAAGAATAAAAATATATTTTTTGAATACATCACTGTCATCATTTATAATGGGAATTTTTTCCAGTATGGTCTTCTTCATTTATTAAATAATTTGACCAAGGTTACCAATCTCAAAATGAAATAATATCCATTATTTTTAAATAGTTTCCAGAGTAGATTCATATATCCCATTACATTTATAGAGAATTTAGGCATAATTTGGGAAATGAGATGTGATCCTCTTCATATGAGATTAAATGTCAGATATTTATAAGGACAACATTTCATTGACTAGAATAACATTCACTTCCACAAAATATATTATGATAATGGTTTTTATAATATTCATACAATATATACTAGTATTAACATATAAATATTTTTATATATAACATACGTTAAATCAGAAAATTTTGTTTGATATATTTCTCCACACAATGCCAGACATTAACAAAACACTGACATATATTGATAAAATAAAAGTATTTAATTAAGATTATTAATAAATTAACATTATATTATCTACAATTAATAATATTATTACATTTGTGAAATATATTTATAATGAAAATAAAAGGATTCTTTTAATAAAAATGATATTAAGTTAATGCTCATAAACTGATTGATAAGACCATTAATTGTTTGGATAAATTTTTTTATAAAAGTATTTATGTGTAAATAAATTATATTTGAAGAATGATTTGATTAATGATCATAAATTATTTTTTTATATGGAAATTTTTTAATCTAAATTAGTTGTTATATGATTTAAAATAAGAACAATTAATGTTAATATTTTATAATGTAAATTTCCAATAGAAACAATTTCATATAATATTTTATGATTTTATCATAATTATAATTAATAAATTTTTTAATTTTTATTTTACTATATTAACATCATTTTCAGATTACAAATTAAAATATTATCCTAATATGATATTTTTCAATATTTAGAAAATTATTTTCTAATTAACTGAAAGTGAAAAATAAATATTTTTCTATGAACATCACATTTATGAAATTATCATATTACTAGAATAGATTAATTGTGTTTGAATTTTTTTATATAAATGTTAAATATTTAAATGTGAAATTAGACATATATTTTAACAATGTGCTCTTGTATAATCCATGAAAAATATTTTGGAAACTAAACTAATTTTTTACGCTAATAACTTTTTTACTCAATTAGATTAAAAAATCATCTTCCTAAATAACAGAAACTAAATTTAAATTATTGGATTTCATAATTTGTATCCAAACTATCATATTGTTTAACAATATAATTTTAAATTTAGGGCATCGATTTATTATTACTATGATTAAATGTTTTGACCATGATAATTGTAAAATTGATATTTTTATATAATGGCTTTATAAATATTTCCTAATTTGTATCTAATATAATAAATTAAAAATATTAAAGGATTAATATATTATGATTTTTAAAAACATATTAAATAATATTTAAATACTTTTAAATAATATCCTTCAATAAATAGTTTTAATAAATCTTAATTTTTGAAAAATAATTTTTTTTATAAAAACTCGTTCTCTATGTATAAAATATTTAAATATAAATGATAATATTATACTATTAATAAATTGAATTAGATTAAATTGATATTAATTTTTGTTTCAAAAATCCCTTTTTTGGTAGTCTTTATTTTTTTTATTTTTTTATTTGTAAAAACAAGTATCTAGGTAAAAACTAGTAACTACAGTGAAAGTAAAAAAAATATAAATAAGTAATGGCCTATGAACAATTTACTACCAATATGATTAAAAATTGTGTGTAAATATATTAATGAGTTCATATAGAAACAAGATAACCCCAAAATCAATTATTTCTAACCATTGGATTATTTGGATCTTTAATAGTTGTAAGATATCCTTGAAAATTAACAATTTTTCTCAACACTTATCTTTTCATAACTTATAAAAGCAGAAACACTCACCCAATAAATCATTATCCATTCCTCCAAATTAAATTTTATGAATATGGAATATTTACCTCCTATAAGAATATATTTATTTTCATATCATCAATGATCAATTATTTTTATTAATCCAATCATTTCTAATAATACATTCTAGAGAATGTTCAATATACCAATGTGAGTATCGCATAACCATTATAAATTTCTTATTAATAGTTCACATAAAATACTAACTTAATCATACTAATATGATAATATAATTATCATTATTATAATCACGTTTTTTTAATTAAGGGTGAAACCTTTATTTATTAATATACATCTATATTGTAAAATAAATGATTTGAAACAGGTGTTTCAAAGACTACAAACTCCATTAAGTAACAATTTCTATTTTTTATTGATTTTAATTAATTATAAAAATACTTTCATTATTTATTGAAAATATAAAATATATAAGATATATCCGAATTATTATAATATAAATCTATTATACACATCCATAACCAAACTCACCCATCAAGATATATATTGTCCATTTTTAGGTTGGTGTTACTACCTACATATATAAAACTATAAAAATCTATACTATATGACTCTACTAATATCCATACATATATTATAATCATATAAGATGAATTTAAAGGTTCTTTGTTTTTTTAATTTCTATATTATGTATTTTATATATTATTAAAACAATTCCTCTAATCTTTAATATTAACAAAATAATATGAATTCACCCCATTCTATAGACTCACTATCATCTAGGGGATACGTATTCTTGATTATTATCCACCATTGATTTGTTTCTCCCTCAAGGAAATAAACCAAAAAATGAAATTATCAATCTAAAGTAATTTATTTGTAGAGAATCTATTATCAATTATTTAGTACATTATTCGGTTATTTTGGAATTATAACATCCATTAAATGTTGGTTGCCTCTCTCAAATAAAAGAATCATCTAGAAATATCACTCATGGGGGGTTGTCTGTGGGACTAAAGTTAATATTCATCGTGTGTGTAATTGATTCCAGTACTAGAAAGTTGTCATCAAATCATTCTACCATTATGTTAGGAATTTCATTAGAGAAGTCAAAATAGTTCTCTATGCACATGTGGTAAAAAATAGCTCCTATAACCTTCCATTTTATAATTTTTTATATTGATAGGTATGGGAATACCTTGATTAAGAATTTTTTAAATGTTAAATAAACACATATATATTGTGTAACTCATTTATTTTATGAATAACCAAACATATCAATCTAAAATCATTAATCATATTTATTCTTGAGTATTTTTCTATTAGCATCCCATTCCAAATTATGTTCTAATAAAAGATGTTAAAATCCTATATAATGGGTTGTAAAGAGAAAATTAATTATATAAATCTTATACTCCATGTGTCTCAGAGAAAGAGTGTAATTAAGCCTCTTTATCATGAAATATTTGATGATAGTAGTTATAAAAAAACCCCCCAATTTGGGTTTATAACTCCAAATTACATATATACTATAGATTGAATCCCCATGTAGTATCTAGATAGAGATGTCCCTTATAAGAATACAACACACTCAAAATATTACCAAAACATTATGAAGTCAACCTATATAAAGTCTTATCCAGATTATTTTAAGGAATGATATTTCCCCCTAACATCTGAAAACATATAGATATTTATCATATACCAACAATAGTTACCAATTCATTAATGATAATTTATTTATTAATATATCTCATAGATTTCCAACAAATACAGTGAAAGGAACAAGATGAGTAGTTTATTTGTGAGGCTAGATACAAAACAACATCCTCCTAAACATAAAAACATCTCATTTAGATGAGACACCACATACATATTGTAACTACCATGGTTCCTAAAAAATCATTGAATACCATGGGAATAATATGTAAGGAAAAGGGTGATCTAGAAATCCCTATAATGGAGTAACCAAGTAAATAAATATAAACATGAGATCAAGAGTCATAACTTGATATCACAATGATAATGATAATATGTATAGAAATTTTCATGAGAAATTTAATTCATATGATAATAGAATAATAAAAATGTGGGAATAATATAATACATTACATTATAATCATATTTTCTGGTTCATTTCTAGGACTATGCTCAACAAGTGGACAATGTCCAATAAGGGATTTCGTTCAGTACCAAAAGGATTAAATAAAATGAAATTTATATAAATAATATTCAATGGTATTATAAGGATATATATGTATTATTCGAACCACCACATATTTAAAATTAAACATATACAAGGTACATGTGGATTCAAAAACAAAAATATATCAAAAGTGTGATAAAACACATGAAAATGAACAGGGTTTCATAAATTTGATTCATGAAATAACCAAAGTATAAATCAAAAAATTCCATTTATAAGGATGATATAATCCTCTTTGAACATTATTTATTTAAAAAAATAATTAATTATTCCACAATTACTTCTAATATATAAATTTATGTGAATGATTTATTTGAATAAATAATAAAAAGGTCGCACTTTATTTGTTCATTGGGAAATAAATAATATGACATTGTAAAGAATCAAAGAGAATAATATTTTTAGTAACACTAGAATTGAATCAATAGTATTTGATATAAAATAATTATTGTGTTTAGAGTCTATTATTTGTTTAGAAACATTTATTTGGTGCGATTCGTCACGTTAGACTTTAAATAAAAAATTCCATTAAAATATGTTTTTCACTAAAGTATTAATTTAAAATGGGAGAAAAACCATAACAAAAACCAACAATAAAATAGGTATATAACTATTTATATCATTATTGTATGTATATAAAAATATTATATGATCATAATAATTCGATTCTGTAAAATTTATAAATAAATAATTTGTAGTAGATAAGTAAAGTGGGTGGTGTGAATGAACTCTCACAATGTGTCAGAATTCACAATGAACATTATCTTATTGATGTAATTAATAAAATAATGTTCATTAATTAAAAATTATATAAAAAAACCATCTATATTTAATTATATATTTTCTATTTTTTTATTTCATATTTATTTCTAATATTTTCTTTTATTACATCAGATACACAAGGTTGTTCAGTTAATCTCTTTTTGACATTTCTGGTTTGTTAACCATCATAAATTGAGTTATAAAATAACATCATTATATCTATAATTTTTTAGTTTAATGTAATATATTACTACATTATAAAAATAATTATATTGTTTAAATGGTTATCCCCAAATGTAGCCAAATAACGATATGATTGCAATTTAGTCTATCTGAGGTAGATAATGAAAGGATGATTGTTTATAATTAATCACACATATAATAATCCAAAAAATATTCACATTTAATATTAATGGTGTAAAAAATATCAATTTAATAGAAATAATACATTTTTAATGTCTCCCTTTTTATTTAATAATGGAAAAAATGCTACATTGTGGAGTTAATAGTCTACATACACTCACATAAAACACATTCATTATCACAGGAATATTAGGGGGTAATAAATTAAATAATTACACATTTAAAATTATAATAAAATTATTAATATCAAATTATTTAATCAAATAATCATTTTAATCCTTTTATATATGGTAATGATGAAAAATTTATCTCTTTAGTAATTAAGGCGGTAGTTTTCACATAAAATTTTCTTCGATTGGTTCGCAATATTTTCCTATGCTTATGGATGTAACAGTATTTCATAATAGTGTGCATAATTTTCAATATATGGAAAAATATTTGATACATGTTCTAATTAGATACTTTTTTGTTATGTATTAATTTCAGGATAGTTTTTTTTAAGACATGTTTTTATAGACATTATTTGGTTTTATGTTATTACATTGTGATCCTAAATGATAATTTTTTTATGTCAGATATGTTCTCATAATATTTTATAAGATATTAATACACAAATCATGTTTTCTGTCATAATTATTATATAACTGTTATGAGTAACTTATATGTTTCCCATATAAATTAACAGATATCACCCCTTTTTATACATCCATTCATTATTTTATGAAGATGATTATGAAAATAAAGTATTCTATTGGATGGTTTAGTGGAGAATAGATTCAGAGAAATGTTCAATTGTGATTTTAAAATAAGATATTTATTTATCTAAAATCCATCATATTGAACCTTTTTAATGGTTTACATGATTTTTCTATAAATTTATTAATTAAAGCATTAAATCAATGTTTTATTTATGTCTAATTATCCTATGTCTCTATAGTATGAATCCAACCTAAATATAATCATGTAAATGATTACAAATTTTTCCCTATTAAATGTGGGAGATTATGTATTTTGACTTGGATATTAGAAGACATACATATATACTTTCAATTGATAGGTCAACTACACTATCAAGAGAAAATCCAATAAATTCTTTGGGGAATACATCAGTGTAAACTGTTTAAATGGGCATGCTTTCAAGAGATGCCCTATAATTATTCAAAAACATTTGAGCTAGAAATCCATGATCAGATTAAAATAATATAAAATATTTTCATGATGTATCCAAAGGATTAGTTTCCTCAACATATCACATGAATAGAGTCAGTGGGTGATTGGGGATAAATACTGTCATATCATTCTCCCAATACCCAATGTGGATTCTATTTAAGGGAAACCATCTTGTTCCTAGTAAAAAAATGAATTCCAATAAGTGTATTATGATTATTTTTTGGTAAAATCCTTTTATAAATATCAATGTTAACACTCCTTGTTATACGAATTTGAATTCCATTAAATGATTCAAATTTGTCTGATAATGTAATCAAAGAAATTATAGATTTTAAATGAAATATGGATATATATCAAAAAAACTATAAATATTTAAGAATGAAAATTAATTTTTTTTATAAGAAATGAACCATGGTAATCAATCGACTATATATATTTTTATATAATTTAATGCGTGCTCTCAATACCAAGGAAATTTAATTAGGTTTTCCTAATATTATAGATAAGTTATTTTATTCAATAGAAAATTTTTTTCTAAGGATTAACATTTTATATGATATGAACATATATTTATGAATTTTTAGATTAATATTGATAAATTATGTTTTATATTAATAATTTATTAAAACTGATTTAGATGGTATATAATAGAAAATATGAATATGATAACATATTTTAGAAAATATCATTTCATAAAAGAAACCATATTCCTTATATAATATGATTTTATTGAAAAATTAAATTAATAAATTCTATATTTTTTAAATAACAGATTCATATTAGTTTTCTATGTAAAATAATAATATTTTTTTACGTTGAATTTTTAGGGTATTCTACTATAATTTTGTTTTAATGGAAGATAGAGAAATACAGATTTTGTTAAAACGAAAACAAATTTATTTAATTATCACAATACAAAAAATGTATTATATGCTTTTGAATCCACTTATATTAATATATATATAAAAATTTAATTAAAATAAATCAAATATGATTTGAATTTATTAATAAATCCATGACTAGTTTTTTCAAAATATATCTATAATTTTACACGATTAATTGTTTTTTTATATTTAATATTAATTTTCTTAACATAAAAATAATAAAAAAAATAAAAATAGAAATTTCATATCAATATGATCTTATTATGTTATATATTCAATTTGATGTCTAGGAATTAATGTATTGTTTCTTTGATTATGGTTATTGATTATAAAAATGGTAAAACAATCATTTTGAATGATTTTTTTTATTATTATTCACAAATATATATAAATAATAAGTGAAAATAAAATATTTTAAATAAATAATAAAATATTATTATTAATCTCATGTATATTTATATTAATTCAAATTAAATGTATTAGCAGGTTTAAATAATATTAGGAACAAGTAATGGATAAAATATAATTTTTTAAGAAATGTATTTTATATCTATATATTATATATGTTTATTTAAAATATAATTTTCTATTTTATAGAAATTAAATTATATTTAATATTTATAAAATTTAGGTTCATCACAACCATTTCATTATTATTGGGTTTAATTTATATGTTTAGTAAAACCTTATGTATATAGAGTAAAACCTGTTTCCAAGTTAATAAAATGTAAAAGTATCAACCTAAATAAAATAACATAAAAAATTATTAAAACATTGTTTTTAAATACATTTTAGGAAATTTATCAACTAAATATCATATAAAAATATTTTAATTTTTACTTTTTAAGTCTCTAAACCATGGATAGTGTAATTATATCATTGAAAATTAATGTGTTTTCTCAAAGTTCAATTTTCCTCTCATATAAATGGGGAAACATCCACACATTCATTCTATAATTATTTGATTACATTCATTCATCAAAAATAATCTAATATAATAATATTTTAATCATATATCTTTTTCAAAATCCAATGTTCTCAATAAATTTTCCATGGACCTCATTTTTTCTCAGATACATTCATGGGAATGTTTGAATTACAAATGTGATTATAACACAATCCTTGCCATTTTATTCATAATTATTCAATTAAAAAAGTAACTTATCATGGGAATATTATGCCCTTAGTATAATAATATTTATTAAGTTCACTTATGTTAGTTTAAAAATATTCTTTATTCATTTCTATCCACTTAGAAAAACAAAAGATTTTTTACATTATATTATCAAGACTACCGCCTCCCTGAAGAAGAATTTTTTTAATCCTTAATTTATATCAATATGAAAACATATATAATTTTATTCAAAAAATAATATATTAAATATGATCATTAATATTCTAGTAATAATGAGGTTATAATCATCCTTAACCACACTCACCCATCGAGATATAAAGCATTCATTTATGGGATAGGTTAACTACGTACAAGTATAATGTTATAAATATTTATAATGGATTACAATGAGAGTATTAATACAAAAATATAATAATTTTTTAAGATATAAATTATTTTGTTGGGACTATAGTGGTTATATTATGTACTTAACATATTTTTAAAATATCATATTCATTCAATTATTTATAAGAAATAATCCAACACCAATGCTATTTTTTCAAATAAAAGGTAAAATTCTTTAACAAATATGTGTCAAATTATAATAAATTGTTCATATTAAATTAAATATAAAAGGATATTTTTCAATTGAATTACTATAACAAAAATAATTTTAATATTCAATAATCTAGTCACATGTTTATTTCAAAACTGGAACAAGGTAAGGGACTTTACCTCAAATTCCTCTCTTTGAGACATGAATAGTAATATGATTCGAATTTATTTTACGTTTTTTATATTATAATTACTAGATATATTATAATATTTAATTAAATTAAATAGTTCTATTTTTCATTTAATTACAATCCCACTATTTCAAGGCTTTTATAATTAATATATAGTTAAATCTTCAAAGGTTTATTAACTCAAACAACCATTCTTTGAGAGATGTTTTTTGTTTTTTATATGTATTAGATTTTTTGGTATATTAAAAACCAATAGATTTATATTTATCTTATATTTTTTTATTCATGTAAAATAATAATCATATAGTTTCATTTTTATCAAATAAATTTTTCTATATTATTACCCTGGTACTACAGTTTTGGTAACAAGACATTCTATAATTGGGTTTATATCGTAATCTTTGTCATAAATTTTTTTAACATACTTAAAATTAATATGAAATGTCTTATTGTATTATTCTATAATGAATTTACATTTATAACATATAATTTATATTTTTAAAAATTTTAAAAACTCAAGTAGTATGATTCTGCTATGAAATATTTATAACTGAAGTCTACTTTCCTTGAGTTATATTGTTTTGTCATGAAATTATTTAATCATATTAAATTATTTTTTCTAGTAATATTTTATTTTATTTTAATTTATCAACATTTATTATGAGAAATATATATTTTATAGATAATAATTTTTTACACTTTTCACTATGTGATTTTTGATTAATGACATTTTTAATGATGTTTAAGATAGATTTATATATAACTTCTATATGTTTTGAATTACTCCCATCAACTATCATACATAAAACATACGCCTTATTATGGTCCTATTATTTAATTTTTTAAATAAATATTAATTGGTTTCTTGGATGTTTTAGTTCTCCTTTTAAAAATGAGTTTTAGAAGTGATTCATAACATCCTCATTTATTTCAATATTAAAAAAGTCTTCTCAAATCAATTTTTAGTTATTGTTTAAATTGTAATTATAATTTTCAAAATGATATTACCTTATTAGGAATATGATTCATGATGTACCCATTAATTTTTAGATTAATCAATTAGGTATTGTACTTTTTGTATCAAACCATATGATTCATTTAGTGACCCAAAAATTCCAATGTAGAATTGACATTGAAATATATAAATATTGAAAAAATTTCACAAATACACACCTATGTCTTGTAAATGTATAGGAATTTAAAATACTAGATACAAATCATCACATTGTTTCTCGATTTTTTAATAAATCCCAAAAATATATTTCTACATTACACCCTTCTTAGATATACCCTACCTAAATCAATTCTTAAAAACCTGGGAAAAGAAGTCCAAATAAATGGAGCCGACATGTGCTCTATAATGGTAAAAGGGAGATATCAATGATCCAGTAAACATAAAATGTGCATAATTGAATGATAACATGAGATAACATTTGAAACCTTTTTCCACTATATCATTGTTAACAATCATTTTTCATGGCGTAAAATGATTTAGTTCATAAGACATGCATCATAAATGAATCAAAGACCATAATACATGATATCATACAATTTTTAGAATATATAATACATTTAACAACATATATGCATAGAAAATAAGTCCTTATTAATCATGGATTTTTTCCAAAACATTAAAATTGGATTGGGTTCACTCTCTATTGAAACATATCATTTTTCAATGTCCAACACCATGATTATCATAGTGGATTGGGTTCACTCCATATTACAGATTAATGATTCAATCCAAATACTATCTAAGTAGAAAATACCATTACATAACTTTATTATTCCTTATTTTATTCCTTATTATGTTATTCAATATCCATATTTTTTTAAATGAATTTGAGTATTTATAATTCCTAACCCACCTGTCAAATAAATAAAATCAAATATATATATATATTCCATAAGATCATAAAAATTTCCACATTGTATAACACCTTTAAGGAAATTATTTTCCTAGTTTTTTACCTCAACATAACCCTTGGAAAAGAATCAGGTTTCATAAAGGATTCATCATAACATTATTGAAATTGGGAATGAATTTTTTTCCATATAATCAACATTAAATAATAATAATTGTAATCCAACCCAATATCTAAAGTGGATGGTATCATTAGATACTATAACTAGATTATAATATATCACATTTTAAGATTTATCATCGTAGAAAAAATTCATCTAAAATATATTTTTGAAGAATTATTGATGTAAAAAATAATTTCACTATAAAATCATGTATTTAATATATAAAATTTCCCAAATATTGAGAAAATTATTTTATCTAAAAATATACTTTTATAATAGTACTATAAGAATAAAATCATTATGTTTTCATGAAGGTGTAAACTTTTTTTAATGATTAGTATGTTAATACTATGATTTCATTCTCATTTTCTATAAAATGTCAAAATTAACTCATTTAAAATATGGTAAAAGAATAATTACAATCCATTTTGTAAATATTCCATCAGGAATAAAAATTGAATTAAAAAATGTAAAATTGAAAAAAAATTAAAATATATTTTAAAAAGATAATAATGGAAGAAAAAATATTTCCGACCACAGAGAAAAATAATGATTGTTTACCGTAATGATAAACATTTAGTATCATGAGTTTTTCTAGAAATTTAAAATGAAATGAAAATTTTAAATATCTAGAAACAAAAATAAGGGATGGAAATGCATTTTATTTTGGGAACGTAGATCACGAAATTTTAGAATTTGGATCCTAATCAAAACTAATCCGAGTAAAAATTGTGAATATATCATAATATTGTTACCTCAACGTCGCTACGATTTGAAGGAACCAAAATTTCATGTACTATATCATTAAATTTATTCTTATTCTAATATATAATAATTTAAAAATATATAATTTCATATTTAATCATATTATTAAATTACAATGACCATTTATTAATAATTCCCTTTTAAAATCAATTTTCCTGTGTTAACAGTATCATTATTCATGACAAGTTTAACTTGTTTTTTCTTCTCCTCATAATTTATTTTTGGTAAAATATTAACTATAATATTCATCATTATATTAATATTACATGTATTCATTATATACATATTTAGAATCATTTATAAGTTTTAGTTATTGAAATATTAATTACATCATTCATTAGGATGGTAAGTCTTAGGTTCCTACGAATGATGTTCTCAAAATTAGACTAATGGAACAAATAGAATTTAATATTAATTCCCTATTAAAAAATAGTACTATCCTTAGATATATAATGTAACTAAAAAAATATATCCATTATTATGTCCCAATAATAGAGAAAAGGAAAACGAGTCAAATCACATTGTGAGGGTGGTAGTCCACACGTACGCGTGAGTAACCTTATCATATTCTATCAAATTGGAATGAAGGAAAAATGATACTATATTATAATTATAGATGCATAATTATATTATATATATAATATATAAACAATTAAACCATCATAATTACCCCTGAAAAAATATAATGATGGAAAATTATTTGTGTCACATTGTGGAGGCGATCGTTTATACTTATGAACCATCATGATATTCACTTCCCATAAAATAGAATTGAGGGTAAATAATTGTGGATATATATTCATAATAAAATAAAATTATTTGGAAATATTTTTATTTTTTATTTTTTGATGAATAATACTATGTTAGAGGAGGTTAAATTAGAAATAAATTGAAAGAGGTTGGGTTGAAAGTTTATTCTTCTTTGGTAGGCCTCCATTAGATCCTTTCTTATGGTAACATTGAATGGCCCTTTACAAATACCAAAAGCTATAAATCATTGATAAGTAGGATTTATAAGATAATTAGTAAGGGTTTTGTTTTATATAGATGGATCAATGCGGGGTAAACCATAGAAATTATAGGTGTCCGTTTATTTCTAAGGGTGATTAGTGACTTTCAATTTCAAAAATAATTAATATAAAATAATTTTCTTATCATTAAAAATGATTAAAGATTTATAGATAATAAATTCATGCATATTATGTGCTGAAAATATGGCCAAAAAGTATTTATGAATTTTTAATTGTTTTTAATACCTTTATCTCTTGGTTTATCCCTCAGTATAACCATTTTATCCTTTATCATAATAAAAAAAACTATTAAATTATTTACTATTAATCATAACAAATTTGAAGGAGGATATATTAATAAATATTGACAGTCTTATTAAAAATCTTAAATCGATTATATCTTATTCAATTCAAATATGTGATAGAATATTATTTCAAATTAAACCTATAAAATATGAAAAAATGTTATTTTACATGAAAATGTATTCTTTTTTACAAAACTTTTTTATTAAAAGATCCAACATAAAATTGTTCCCAATTATTTTAATTGGATTGTCTGAAAAATAAATGAACTTATTTAAATTTTAAACTCATTTTAATACAAAAATAATTGTTATATTATTTAAATGAATTGATAGCTTCCAAAAAATAAATTTTTAAACAATCCATTATAGAATAAATATATTTATAAAAGTATTAAAGATTTTGTCTAGGTTAATTATCAAATGATGAACCTAAAAATTAGGGTCTTTTTTTTAAATTAATTTCATATATGAGGCCCAAATTTATCATATCATTTTAAATGAATATTCATAATACATTTTTGAAGATAAATTTATTTTTCAATCATATGAATACTTTATAAATAGTAGATTACATATTTATAAATATACTCATTTTATAAAACAAATAATTTTTAATTTTTAATTTTTTTTATAAATATTATCTCTATCAATTTAAAAAATATTTTATATTTTTATATTATAATTTATTGTTTATTTAGACTCGGGTATACATGTATAACATGGTACCAATGATATTAAATTTTTTATAAAAGGAATATATCATACAATACTGTTGAATTTCATTATCGCCCCTTAAAATGAAATTTTCCCACGAAATTCAATCAATTTAATGTACAGAAAGTAGTATATCTATATTTCATAGAATCCTCATTTTCCATACTATCTACATTAAATTAATAATTACCCTATATAACAATTTTATTATTATTAGTATTTTTATTTAAAAATTTATCTCTACAATCCAAAACTTATTTTTTATGTTTATTATGTGAGTGGCCATGATCTAGTGGAATAACCTATTAGTTATGTACATTTAATGTTTATTTTATATAAATCCCCATGATATATGCCTATAACCCATTGTGAACTTGGGAGATATTCGGGGGAAGCTCTAATAGACAATCTTCAATCACTTGCCGATTATGAATTGTGAAGGTTCCCATATACATGGGCCATAAAAATCATTTATTTATTAATCTAATAAAAATTTTCCTTGGGTAAATTCATAGGAATAAATTCCCACTAATTATGAATCAAATTTTATTGAAAATCATCAGCCAGACTTTTCTACCGACCATGAGCTACCATAATTTCATGGTTCTTGGATATGACGTTCTCATTAATTTCATTTATCTAACTCAATTATCATTAAAGATTTCACCCAATCTTCATCCAACAACATTGTAGTTATACACATCCTTGTTTACTGGGATTCATAAGAATCCAATATAATGCATGATCGAAATATATTACTTTCAGAAAAATCTACTATAGGAAGGTGACTATCCAAACAACCATTGATATATATTTATATATATATCAATATATACTCTAGGGTTGGATTGGTTATCTCATACAACCCACCCACAAGAGAATGATATGTATCACTAAATCTATACACTGAATCTAGAGCATACTGAAGAATTCTATAGTATTTAGATGTAAGACTTATATCCCAATTAGATACAATATAATTTGGTTCTCCATGAAAACATCATAACTCTAAAACGTATATTATTAAAGGATGATTAAGAAATAAATATTCTCTTATATCAATGATTTTACGAATTTTTAAGTTGATTGAAATAAACTTAAATAGATTTATGACCAATAATTTTTTTGGGATATTGATGAAAAAATACATGGTTGTGTTTTTGATTTTACATTATTCTATGTGGAATGGTTGTAAAATCCCTTTAGGGTTATTTCTCTCAACCGAAATATAATGGCCTATCATGAAGGGATACATACTCTGTATTAAATCTTTTTTGTCAACTTACCAAAAATACACATTCATATATCTAAATATATTTACTCTGCCATGATGAATAGAGAATGATGAACTATGAAAATTAATCTTGTTAAACCCCCAAATTTATATAACCTATATCTAGTATATGCTTTATTACCTCACTTAAATTTTTAATGGACCCTATCTTGATGGAATAATCCATTTAGTATTCTTGAACAGCTGTATACATAAATTATTACAATATTACATTAGAAATATAAAATTAATAACAGAAAAACATTCTTCTATTTGTAATATTACTAATAATACCATTATTCAGACACTGGGGAAAAGAAAGAAATAAAATGGTAATTCAAATTTCTCCAAAAATGATACATACATTAAAATATAAAATTAAAAAATAATTTTTCATCATTATGAAATGGTTTGTAAATAAAAACACATTGTATTTAATAAACAACTTGTTTAAAAATACAACCATGGATAACATCAATGTAATAATATCATGGAAGAAAATAATTAAAATGTCAATGATAGAAATAGTTAATACTAGACTTCAAGATCACTTAAATCATGATATTTACTAGCATAAATACCTTTCACCAGGATATTTTAATCAATGGGTAGGTATAGACAAAAAAATATAATTTTCCACACTGATTTAAAATGTAAGAACTATCTATACATTAACGGTTTTTCTATACTCGATCCCAAAATATCAATATTTCTAGTGGATTAATAATATATTAATTTATCATATCATTTTATAATAAATATTACATATTATGAAATATATCTATTGAGTAATGAATAAAAAGTTAAAATTACCCTTTTAATAAAATATCATACATAACAAAAATCCATCTAGAAAATTAGTATATTTTTTATTTAATAATAATATCAATGATACATATAATATGGATATTTAAGATAAATAAAATTTATAATGATAATATATCACAAGTAATTGAGTATTTTATGAGAAAGTTAATAATAATAAAAAGTAGTTAACATATGACAGATGACCATCAATTCATCAATAATATAGGTTTTGTATTAAAATAATTCATTTTAGAGAATAGAAGAAAAATATTAAAATAAGTTTTAATCAAATATTATCCAGCAAGATAAGTTAGAGGAAGACCCCTGATAATAAATTAAATAATGGAAAAGGTACAGTAAATAGAGGAGGAGGATGCATGGGAACAACATGCCAACGTCAAACTAGTTACATCCAAAAGAAGAAAATTACATGTCATTATAATCATACCCTTCTCCATATCCATAATACTGCACTTCCTCCATAGTATATGATTCCAACTTTTAAGATGTTTCATGTTGCTTCAATATATAGGTGTACTTCATTTGATGATTCATCATCTCAATTGATGTATGCTTAGCACAGCGTTGCACGCACAACACCAGGGTGGTCCCTCTTTCCTTTTTAGATGAAGCTCTTGTGGCCACTGGCTTTGCCATATGATAGTAGTCTTTCCTGGGGATTCTCTTTGGTGGAGAATTTATTAGTCCATCACTTTTAGACACAATTCTTCTTGAACTCTGAACAATGACACAGAAAGATGGTCGGACGACTCAACTATTTTTCATATCACATTCAATAAGTTTTTTCCAATTTCCAGGGACCATCACAGAGACCAAATCATTTCATACTTCATCCTTTCGCACTGTAACATCCTCTAAAACCTCCAAACCCCTCCTTCTATCAGCTTTGACAGCCCGTTATGGTCAATTAGAGTAAGACAGTGATAGTCTACCATAACTCCATGACCATCACATGACCCCCTCTCCATTTCACCCTAAAAAACCTCTACATTCCTAGTAACAATCTGAACACCCATAGAGAAATGATATCCTTCACCCACAAGGGGTACCTCCCCACCTCTAATCTCTCGAACTGATTGTTAGTCATGAAAGTTTGAAATTCCCCACCATTACAATTTGTGCATCCAACAGGTTCCATAGAAGGAACTGATTGACACCAACCATCATTATATTCCAGTGTGGGATACTTCCCAACAAAAATATCACTCCTCAATCTATCAAAAAAATTCCTCACAATCAGCTTTGAGGACACCGAAATCTCCTTCTTCCCATAATTTCGTACGGGTGAAGATGAAACATCATCTTGGTTCACACCCTACACTAAGAATACATAAATTTGCTCCTCCCCCAATGTACTACCTGTTAAAGATCCTCCCAACTAAATTCCCAGCATCTCCTTCATACTAGGAGAACATATAAAAACATATTAAATGTTATCCTGGGTAACCCCCTGCATTAGAGCTATTTCAACAAGCTCCCCCACCATTACACTCCCATTTAGTGTTTCTTGAATCACTGCCTACACTAGAACTATTTTCAATGGCTCCTCCATCACTACGCCACTAGTTAGAGGATCTCCCACTTGAATGCCCAGCTCAAAAGCATCTCTATGCCCGACACAACCATATTCCTCATCAAGGACCATATTGACCATAACCTCACCCCTTCTCATTGTCAATCCAAATTCAATGTGACCACTTCCCAAGACCAGATCCAGACCAGTAGCAGAACACAAACCATTGAATCTCATCTCCATCACTAGTGTGCTTCCACTCACCCTCTCGTAGTGCTAGATCAACACCATATGACCAAACTATCTGCAGGACATGAAATAATGCAAAGCCGACTCATAAACAACCTCTTTCTTACAAAGAAACTCTTCTTCATGTGAAATCCAACTGAATCATATCATAATTCATGCAACATTGACTTCCATGCAAATTCATGGACAAATACGATAACAGAAAACCTCAGTATGTCGGTTAGAGCAAAGATACCCCTGATCCTGTTTCCAAATGCACACAGTATAAAAGGATTTTGATGTCAAAGAGGATGACCTGGAATAAAAACAAGGGATACAATCTTTGAGGGTTCACACTGCATATGAAAATAGAAGCCCTGGTGAAACAGTTATAAAGAAGACATGTTGCATATTCTAGGGGGGCCTAGAGCAGGCCCTGACTAATTCCTCGTCCGACCCAAAGTGGAACACGAAATGCCACCAGTCATGAAAATCAACGACCCCACATTCCTGTAGCTCCCAAACATAGATACGAAGTGATAAAAAATTTCAACCGAAGGCCACTGGAGATGGAATCAAGCCACCATGGTGAACTTACAATGATTTGTGGCACCATTTTGCTCTGTTGGAAGCAGTGAAAGTTGAGGAGCCTCTCTGAAGAGATCTGGGACCTTTTGTGAAATATGGATCCCTAGGAAGGGCATACGGGAACCAAGATCTGGGGAGGTTTTACTCTTCCCATGCAAATTATGGTGCGAGACTCCCCCTCCAATCAAAACGGGGGAGCATGATCTAGTTGCATTTGAGCTAATTCATTTATGCAAGAGAGAATCTGGTAGCATCTGAGAGATCATCTTCATCTATCCTCCCCTTCATCAAATATTATTCATTGAAATAATACTTAAAAAATATTGATTAATCTCAATTGTGTTAAATAATTTTGGTTGTTGAGAATTCTATTAATATTGTATATGTTAAATAACGTTACTTTTGACTTTCTTTAAAGGAAGTAGAAAATAAATTTATTAGAAAATATTTGTAAGAATCCATTAAAAAATTAAATATGAAGGATAAAATAATAAGTACTACGAAATTATTTTAGTTAATATAAATATTGTGTGTAAATACATTTTAAAAAATAGACTTGGATGAAACATATAGCCAATCAAAAATGTAAATAAGATTGGAGTTCAATTTAAATATTTCATTTCAAAACAAAATTCAAATTGAATCCATAATACTCTTGAAAAATTTTATATCAATTCTAAATATCTCCAATTTCTAATATTTATATAAAATAAAATTAAATAGATTCATATTACTAACTATTTCTTAATAGAGTGGAAAGAAAGATGAAATCAGTTACCTCAGGTATGATATTCCACATAAGTGATTTAATACTTCTTTATAATGAATTTCAATTTATTATATATACATAACATAAACATTTAAATATGTATAATTTCATATATGATACATTTATAACATCTTATGACCCACTTGTTATCAATCTCTTGTTATTATCCTTATTTCTAGTTTTAGCTACTTTATTTTTCATGTTCATATTTATTCAATATATTGAATCCTTGTAAATAGATAATTGTTAAATCATCTCCAAAATTTTAATATTTATATAAATATAATTTAAATTTAATATATATATATATATATATATGCACAATGATTCATCCAAACTAGATAGAGACAGAAAAATGTATCACATCATTTATGGAGAAGGTATGTCGAATGAACGGTTGATCATTTTCACCATTTTGATGGATTTAATAAAAGGAAGGTAAATAATAATAATAATTAATATAATAATTATTAAATAATTTATTTCATATATATTCATTAATTCTATAATTATTAACATACACTAAAATTGTAAGTGAAGAAAGGATCCACATCCCTTCATGAAGGTGGTAGTCCAAACGAAGACATGAGTGCCATAACCATTTTCTAAAAGAATTGACTGTATGAATATGAAAATGATATTATAATTAAAATATATAATTATTTCATATTTTTTTTTAATTTTAGTGGTTAGATAATTATGAAATTCTATGCCATTAAGAAATCATGAACAAGTTAAATCATCTCACGAGGTGGTAGTTCATTGTACTCACAATAAATATTTTTTTTTCATTTTAGGAAGAACGTTATGGATAAATATTAAAAAAAGTACTCAATAAAATCACAATATATTGGATATATTGACATATTAATATTTTAATGGGTGGGACATAATTTAATTGATTAAAAGATTAAAAAAATTAATGGGTTTGGTGAAGATGGTTAATACTTCATTGTATGATCTCTTTAAGATATCCTCTTAAGGGGTCTAGGGTTATTCGTTTAGGATGACCTGAACCCCCCAAACATAGATAACGATGCATAGAATATTATTATAAATGTTTTGGTTGAGATTTATTATTCAACACAATGTAAATAAAATGAATAATTAGGCTTTTTACAATTGGGAGAGGGGTATTTTTGATATTTTATAACATATTAAATTAATAAAAATTACTTTCTCTTATCAAAATAGACACCAATTGAATTATTTATAATATAATATTTTTAAGAGTCAATTTTATCCCAATTAATAATTTTTTTAATGTATTGGTTTTTCTTTCACAAATATCCTTATATTTTTAACAAATGTCATTTGTTTTTACAAGTAGCTAAATATTGATGTTCTATACAATTTATGTTTCAACAACAATAATATAATAGATAAAAACCAATAAATTGACTATTCTGTATGTTTTCTATCAGATACCATTAACATGAAGAAAAATAGAAATTATATGAATTTTATATCATTTAATAGAATATTATATATTTAAAAATATCATTAATGTCATTTTTGGGACTATTAATTTAATTGGATCATGAAAATAACATGAAAACAAATCAATTCAGATCTAACCAATTTAAAAATAAAAAATATGTTATATAAATCTATAAAATTTTAGGAACATTATAACTAAAACATATTATATGTTTTTTGTTATTATAAAAAAATAATTTATTTATTTGTTATTTTAATAAATACCTCGTTGACATTTTATAAGAAAATATGGTAATTATTGTACTAATTAATTAAAACAAAAACAATATTATGTTATTTTTAATTTATATTTAAAATGATCATTTAAAATTGTAAAATAAATCTTCCCATCCCTATAGAAAAATATCAGAGTTAATAAACGAAAGAGAATGAAATTTTTAACTTTTTCATTTATTGAGATATTTTTTAGATCAAAATAAATGATAATAGGAATAAAATGCCATCATTTTTATTTTAGGATTTCTATAGTTGAAATTTAATCATAAAATTATTTAAATTATTCTGTTGCATATATTAGTAGTTCAATACAAAATAAATTTTCATGAATATATAATTTATTTAACTTTTAACGCATTGATAAATTTACTATGATGATTATTTTGAATAATTTAAAATGACATAATAATGATTAAATAAATTAAAAAACATGACTTCATATATGGAATCCATTTTATCGAATTCAATCTCTATAAATCTAGGAAATTCGTTTTATAACAATCTAAAAAAGTGCAATGAAATAATGTTTTTTGAAATTACATATTATGTTTAAATTGTTTTCAACCAATATAAATTATATTGTTGAGAAATAACAATATTAATTAATTTCTTGTTTAAAACTATATTAATTTAAGATATATAATAAAAATAAATTAATCATTTAATATATTGCATTGTAGAAAATATTTTTCTTACAAAATTAATATTTTCACTATTGGCCCAAAAATAAACAATTAGAGAAAAATATCATAAATTCATCACAAGCTAATATTGACATAGATATTTTAGATATTACATAAAAGTGAAATAAAAATATTTCTATATATGATAACTATATTTTAAACATGTATTCATCTGTAAAGAAAGCAATCGATGAAATTTTATTTAATGAAAAATATATCATAAAATTCTAGGATCTTATATTATAACCCATTATAAGAATTTCACCATTTTAAATCAATCAATATATTAATAACAATTAAGAGAATTTTTTTTCATAACATCCTCAAGTTCACACATAGAATTATATATTTTATGATTTTTTCACAAAACTTTGACTACATGAGTGGTCTTATTTCATAGTACTTTTTATCTACATTTCATATTTTTTAATTGTTGTTCCCCATAAGAGAGATAATTATCCAATGGTAAGAACTATGAAATTAGTTCATGTGAAGGATCACGTAGGTAATTCCTTAGGAGAGATTCATGGAACAAATCCTTTACTTTAGAGATATTCAATTCTAGTTCCAAATGACTTCATTCTATCCCAATTCAATTGTGAATTTTAATAGGAAATATATTTCTTAGTACGATCATTCAATTAATTTAAAATCTATTTAATTCCTTTTGTGTAGAAATATAGAAAAATTGCTTATCTCTAACTTCAAACTTTATGTCTCCTTAGTTATTTTCAACAGAACATCAAGGAAAACTATGAGATTCCCTTATATGTAGTTTAATGGATATTAGAATATATGAAATACCCTCTACAAGATTAGGTCTAAATATAATTCTTTCTCGTAATTTATACCAACAAATTGGTGTTATAGACTTTCTTCTATATAGGACATCATAGAGAGAAATTTAAATTCTTGAGTGAAAGGTGTTATGGAATGAAATTTCAAAAAATGTAATTTCTTAATACCAACCAACATTGAAATACATCAGAAAAATATCAACATGAAATCTAGTTTTTTAATCTCATCATAGATAAACCGTCTATCTAAATATTTTAGAAAGTAGTTAAACCCCAAAATGTATCAATATACTACCTAATGATTCACTAGATCATCATACTGAACATCAGATCCCTATTAGATACAATTGATATTGGCACATCCGGAAGTATCATGAAGTTAATAATGCATTATCGTTTTAGGTTACAGATAAATAAATATATTCTAATTGGTATTAAATGCATTGTTTTCATAAAGTGATTAAAAATAACCCCCATAGAATTTTAACTATATGATTTATTGGGAGGATAGGGATGAAATCCATGGAAATGTATTACCACATTCCTTATATTATGGGTGATGATTTTAACATCTCCATAGATATATTTCTATAATCCTTAACTGGATGACAAACTAATAAATGAGTTAAATACTATGGAATATCCCTCTTCATGTTATTCCACCGTAGGTATACATTCTATTTATTATAATCATTTTTATCGTGGATTAAGAGAGTATTATTAACAATGAGATTTATGATGACCCTTACTTTACATACATTCTTATTGCTTCAAAATTAAGCACACTTATTACAACATATAACAAAACCATGAAAGGACAGTATAGGTATAGTTTCTTTAGAAACTGGGAAACATAAACAATTGGTTCATAAATCATCTACATTGCCTCCATTTTATTTTATCATTTCTAGAGTCCCTTTTGGCATATCTTTCTTAATAGCCTTCTTTCTGACCTAGGGAAAAGAAAACATACAAAGGGTGAGCCCAAATGCTCAGCAAGGGTAAACAAATTAAATATCAATCACATCATATTCATAAGAACATAAATTTTTGAAATCATAACCTGCAAAAGAGATCATAATTTTCATAACATGGGATAAATCATAGTAGTGAATTGTATTCCCAACAATCATAACATGGAACTTTGTGGAATACACACATAATCATAGCGAATCATTTCTTAGTAGTCAAGACTCAATGGCAAGACTATCTTAGTGGACAATGTCCATTTCTGAACCGAGTTCACTCCTCGTTTCAGTCCTATTTCACTGAATTGGATTACCCTATTGTTTCATCCTTGTCTATCTCATGAGATATAAATCTTTACCCAATAAATTGTAGGGAGATATATGTCCCACCCATCCAATAATGATAACATTCTTATGTGTCCCACAATATCATAAATCATAGCATAACCCATGTAATAAAAATGGGATTCTTAAACATCCTGCCATCAAAACATAATCCATATAAGATAAAAGAACATCATAAAATTAATTCCATTATAACCTAATAAAATAAATGTCAAAATTTGGATAGAAACAAAACCCTATATTATCTTATATGGAAGATAATTTTGATAAAACACTTGAACTTCATTCTTGAGAAAAATATCATTTCTACTTCAAAAACATTATTTCCTTTCATAACATGTCATACAATTTTAAACTAAAATATGATTATTAAAAATAAACTTGAAAACTTTTAATTTATGATTCATCGAAATAATATTCTTAAAATCTATTCATGTTGTATATGTTAATGGAAAACATTCTTCTCGTACTTTGGATGAAAATATCAAAAAAGTACCTCGTACTAAAAACGACAAAAGATTCATTTCATATCTTTTACTAAAAACTCAACAAAGGATAAAATTGACATAAAACAATTGTAGGAGGATATAAATAATATTACATATTGAGGAAACATGGATGAGGATGATAAATATTCCCTAGTAAATTTTAAAGTATAAACAGGGTCGGATAAAAATGAGATTGTGAGATTTTTCCTTACCTTAGGCCTATTTTCTTCATACGTGTCCGAACCTCCTTTGTAATGATTTAAATAATGTTATTGACTTCTTAAAAAATCTTACTCATTGTTATGATATCATATATGGTCATATTCATAGCTTCGTATTAGTAATATTTCATTGCCACTTGTTATTCGGGTGTTTATTGGTTTTTGTTTTTATGCGTGTTTTGTCGAATAAATTCTTATTCATTTTTTAGGTTATATATATATCATTTACAGAATTTAATTAGTGTAATATATATTATATTTATTCATTCAATTCATTTATATAGTCTGTATGCCTTGAATATCATGTAGAACGTGTCGCATCACACCGTGGAGACGGTAGGCCGTACGTACGCACGAGCGATGATATCGTTCACATGATCGTGAATTGTATTTAAGTGTATGTATACTATTTCAGAATCAAATTCACTTTACTATAATCATATATAGTTATTATTTACACCATTATACCCATCCAAGTAAGGTGGTGGTGGAAAACAGATTACACCACGGCATGGAGACGGTATTCCGTACGTACGCACGCGCGGTGATTTCATTTTCCATAGGATGGATAGAAGGTTAAATAAGGATGTTTCGTATTTATAATAACATATCATTATATGAGTGATACTGATTTTATTACTTTATAATGAAACAACAAAATAAGAGTAAGTAGAAGAAGAAATAAATTTGAAAGAATCGTTAACGGATGTTACCTCTTCTTCGACAAGCCTCTTTGAAACCTCCTCTTAGGGCACTGATGTTGGTCTTTAAAGAATACCAAGACCTCTATAATATTGATAGGGTATTGTCGAAGAGAAATTGGCAGGTGTTTTCCGAGATTGAAGGATCAATGGGGTGTGAGGAGGAGAGGGAGGAGGTTTCCTTTTACAAGGGCGAAGAGGGGTACATTAGGAAAAACTTAAAATATTATTTTATAATAAAGTCATATAAGGTTTTTAATAGCTCCAAACTGATTTATTTAAAATCTAAGTCGGTACGGGTCAAAACCTCTCAACCAATATATTTTAGACAAGTTTAGGTTACTATTTTAACCTTATCATTTAGATTTAACTATAAGTTAAATAATTTATCTTTTACCGTGTCTTCTTGTTTTCTTACACTACATGGTTAATAAACATACTATAACATGCCAAACTAACATCAAGTTGTTCATTATTAATATATATAACCTTATCCAAGACATTTTCCCTAACCATATATTTTATGGAATAAAATAACAATTAATAATATAATATTTGTTTTAAAAATTATTTTCTGTTAATTTTGACACTATTTGGTAATAGATTTTTGTAAAAATTATAATAGCATGATTAGTTAACCCAAATTTAATCAAATCAATAATAATATGTTATATAAACCTATCAAATTTGTTTAATTCATAAAAAGTGTGAAATTACATTTATTTGTGTATTTGGAAAATCAATTATGTTAATATTTCCTTAATAAGGTAATTAATGCATCATCATTGTGTCATAAATAAATTAAACATTTCAAGGTCTAAAAATTATAAAGAAAATACCATTATGTAGGAAATATTTTTATATTTCTAATTAATATTTATATTCGAATATATCTTATTTATGACAATATATTAAAAATGTTTTAGTCATTATAATTTGATTTTAACTATTTTAAATCTTCTTTAAATAAAATAATATTAAATGTCATAATCTATTCCAAGTGGACCTAAAGGGTAATATTTTATCCCTAAGGTTGTTTTTGGTCGAATTACACTTATCCAATAGAATGAGGACATGTGTTAGGGTAATAATAATACCATTTTTACCCTTAATTACCCTATTTACATTTAACCGTCGTAAATAAAAGAAAATGTTACTATTCACCCAAAATTATTTTTATCTTATTGAACAACATTTTACTCCTTGATGTTAACTGTGTCTCTCTGATTTTTGAAATTCCACTCACAGAAGTGGTAAAATTATGTTTTATGTAAATTTTCAAACTCTCATAGGAGGTGGGTAAATGACGGTGATAAGTTAAATAAAATTTTTATATATCTAAAATTATTAAAAAATGAATCCAATGAATTAAATTGAACTTTTATAGGTATTATGTATCAATTTTGACCTAAAATAAATTTAAATAAAATAAATAATTATTTAAATAAAAAGTCGGGTTTTCAATAGTAACTTAGTGTTTTCACTATTCATCAAAAATTGAAATTTTTCAGAAAAATACCAAAAATTCACCCTAGGCTAATTTCAATATTCCGAATCCAAAAACAAAGTCCATTTTGAATGATAAAATTTATAAAATTTTAAAAAGTGGGTATTACTATTCATAACGTCGAGTTTTAATAATATTCTAATAGCATATCGGTGTTTAGTGAAACTCGGTATTGCGTACAACGCAAGCTATCGAGGAAGGTCATGATTGTGTGTAAAGCGAGCCAAGCTAGTGTTTTGTGTAGGAAATATTCCTTTGATGATGTATATAACATAAAAAAAATTCCTGACAAAAATTTCGAGTGTTACATTCTACCCACTTAAAATGAATTTCTCCATCGAAATTCGTCACTTTGTAATACAAAAATGAGGATACCCCTCCCTCATCATATCCTCATGCTCCCATGTAGCTTCTTCTAATTGGTGGTTCCTCCATAAAACTTTCACCAAGAGATTGGTCTTGTTTTGTAGGACTTTTTCGCTACGATCCAGAATCTCTATCGGTTGTTCATCATAAGAAAGATCTTTCTCCAGCGGTACAACTTCTGAGCTGAGTACATGTGAAGGATCGGGTATGTATATTCCCAGGAGAGATACATGGAACACATCATGAACTCGAGAGATATTCAGTAGAAGTATCAATTGGTAATATACCTTCCCAACATGATCCAATATTTCCAAAGGACCAATATACCTAGGGCTCATCTTGCCCTTCTTTACAAATCTCATTACTCTCTTCCAAGGAGATATTAGTAAGAACACATTATCACCCACTACAATCTCTTGGTATTTTCATCAGTTATCGGCAAAACTTTTTTTTCGACTCTGAGCTGCTCTTATGTGTTGTTGAACAGATCTGACCTTTTCTGCCATCTCGTCAACAAGATCAGGTCCTAATAGCTTTCTGTCCCCAACTTTATCCCTGCATGATGAAGTCCTGCATTTCTTTCCATAGAGAGCATCATAAGGAGCTATCTGAATACTGGAGTGAAAGTAATTATTATAAGAAAATTCCACAAAAGGTAGGTTTTGATCCCAACCACCTTAGAAATCCATAGAGCAAGCTCTTAACATATCTTCTAGAGTTTAATTGTCCTCCCAGACTAACTGTCTGTCTAAGGATGATATGCAGTGATGAAACTCAACTCTGTATCTAGAGTATGTAGAATAATTTGCCAGAACAACAAGGTAAACCTCAGATCCCGATCAGATATAATGTAAAGTGGTACTCCATGCAATATTACCACTTCCTTTACATATATCCTGGCAAGATAATCAAGAGAGAACACCTCTCTAATACCAATGAAGTGTGCTGACTTTGTAAGACGATCAACTATGACCCAGATAGCATTATCACCATTGGATGTTTTAGGATGTCTGGTGACAAAGTCTATAATGATGTTTTCCCATTTACATTCTAGTGTGGGTAATGGTTGTAACATCCACTTAGAGTTCAATCTCTCAGCTTTAACTTTCTGACAAACCATGCATCGAGAGACATATTCAAAAACATCTCTTTTCATGCCATCCCACCAGAAGTACTCTTTCAGGTCCGTATACATCTTCGTGCTTCCAGGATGAATATAGGATGACGAACTATGTGCCTATTCCATTAGATCATTCTTTAATTCTGGGATGGGAGGAACACAAACCCAATTCATGAACCTTATTATCCCATCACAATCAAGGTTGAATTTAGGAACAATTTTTACCTTATATTGTAACTCTACATATTTTTTTTGTGCCTCTTTAATATTCACATTTATAGATGGTTGAAAATTCATTTGAGAAAGATAAGATTTTCCCCCTTCCATTATACCTCCAAGATCCATCCTTTTTAAATCCTTAAATATTGGATCTTTTATGATCCTCATCATGGATAAGCTAGCATGGTCTTGTCAACTTAATACATCTACCACATTGTTTGCTTTCCAAGGGTGATAATGAATTGAGAAGTCACCATCGTTAATCAACTCCAACCATCTTCTTTGGCGCATATTAATCTCCTTTTGTGTGAAAATATACTTTAAACTTTTATGATCATTAAAAATATCACACCTTTCACCATAAAGATAATACCTCCATATTTTTAATACAAATATTACCGCAGCTAACTCGAAATCATGAGTTAGGTAATTTTGTTCATGGATTTTCAACTATTGTGAGGCATAAGATATCACCATATAATTTTGCATGAGAACACACCTCAGTCCCTTCTTGGATGCATCAATGTAGATCACAAACCTTTCTCTACTACAAGGAAGTGTGAGAATAGGTGCACTGGATGACCTTCTTTTTAACTCTTTGAAATTCTCTTCACACTCCTCTGTACACATGAACATAACTCCTTTTCTAGTCAACCTGGTGAGTGGATTAGATAATCGTGAAAAATCATTCACAAAACATCGATAATATCCAGACAAACCAAGAAAACATCGGATCTCATTTACTGTTGTTGGTCTCGACCATCTTTCGATAACCTTTGTTTTTGATGAATCCACAGATATCCCCTCTTTTGAGATTATGTGACCCAAAAAATGAGACTTTTTGAAGCCAACATTCACACTTGGAAAATTTTTCATAAAGCATATCCTTTTTAAAGGTCTTCAATACAATTCTCAAGTGATCTTCATGTTCTTCCTTGCTCCTTGAATAGGCAATAATATAATCTATAAATACTACCACAAACAAATCAAGATAGTCTCTAAAGACTCTATTCATCAGATCCATGAAGATAACAGGGGCATTAGTAAGACAAAATGATATCACTATAAATTCATAGTGTCCATACTTTGTACGGAAAGCCGTCTTGTGTATATCCTCCCTTTTGACCCTTAATTGATGATACCCTGAACGAAGAACAATTTTGGAAAAGTATTGAGCTCTGCGTAGTTGGTCAAATAAGTCATCAATGCGTGGGAGAGGATACTTTTTCTCGATTGTGATCTTGTAAAGTTCTTTATAATCAATACAGTGTCTAATTGATCCATCTTTATTATTAACAAACAAAATAGGTGCTCCCCAAGGTGACGCACTAGGGCCTATGAATCCCTTATCAAGATTCTCTTGGAGTTGCTTCTTCAGTTCCTGCAACTCAATTGGGGCCATTCTATAAGGTTTTTTTGAAATAGGCATAGCACCCAGTATGAGTTATATTGAAAACTCAACATCAAGATTTGGTGGAAGACCTAGAAATTCCACCATAAAGACGTTACCAAACTCCCATACATTGAGCATATTCTTAATCGTGAGTTTCTCTCCAACCATTTTAGATAAATAACCACCATTTAGTGGAATCAAGACATATAAGATGGAAGAAATTTCCACTGGAAGGTTATGTTCATCCCTGCATCGATAGACGATCATAAATTGATCTAGAACATGAAATGCGACTTCCCTTCTTTGGCAATTGATATGATATCCATATAAAGAAACCCCATCCGTGCCAAGAATCAGAAAAAATTCAACTATAGGAAGGATCAGAAGATTTGCAGGTAGAAATTTCCTACAGACTTCAATCAGAGAAGAATTATAAACTTTTGATGCGACTTTTGTGCTATTAGGGGTTGTCACAGCTAACTCAACATACAATTATGGAGGTAATATGGTGATACCCTTAGAAAATTATTTAGAAATAAAGGAGTGGGTAGATCATGCATCAAATAAAATATTTTATACATTAGAGTGGATAGTAAGTGTACCTTTTACCACTTCATTATCATACTCCACATCGCTGATAGAAATTTCATGTGACATTCCTTGTCTTTATCCTTAAGAGTTTCTGATGTCGATCATCATCAACAACCCTTGGATTATGGTATTTATTGGAATAATTCCCCATTTCCTTCCACTTTTAACAATAAAGTGTAGGAGGTGCACTCTGTGTAGCCTTTTCTTTGTTCACATCACTAGACATCATCTTCCCATCATTGTGGCATTCAAATGCCCGATGAACTTATTTTCCACATTTGAAAATTTTACTTGTCCCTTTAAGAAAACTAAATCCATGTATCTTTCCACACTTTGAGCATAAGGGGAAACTCATATTCTTTTCAGTGTGCTCTTTAGATTTCCCTTTAATTCCATTTTCCTCTTCTTATCAAACCCATATGACTAATGGGTTACTCTAATCTCCATCTCAACCTTGAGAGCACATCGAACAATTTTCATGTAGCTATTAAAGTCCCTTATGTATAACGCTCTACGAAGACTTGGTTTTATGCCCCCAAAGAATCGATCGATCTTACTCCCAAGTTGGATAATAATCCTAGATGCGTACCTTCCAAGTCTTGAAAAATTTTCTTCGTAGGTACCAACATATTCATCATCCTTTTTCTTTAGTTCAGGAAACTCTTTCTCCATATTTTCTCGAAGAATAAGAGGGAAGTACTTATTGAAAAATAAGTTCTTGAACTCTTCCCATTCCATGGATTCAATTTCATCCCTTTACCTCATATTCTAGATAAGATTCCACCATTGATCAGCTTCACCATCCAAATGATATACTGTTAATATTACTTTATCATGATCAAAACATTGAAGAACTGAAAATATCTTTTTAGTAGTACTGATCCTTTTTTCAGAAACTAATGGATC
This sequence comes from Viscum album, assembly GCA_963277665.1. Classification (NCBI taxonomy): domain Eukaryota; kingdom Viridiplantae; phylum Streptophyta; class Magnoliopsida; order Santalales; family Viscaceae; genus Viscum; species Viscum album. The sequence goes on from OY728136.1 coordinate 767,198,725, forward strand.
AGTAGACTCACTGAATGAGGGTGGAAGATGAATTATGAAGGAATCAACAGAATATTGCTCCTTCCTTTGCTCATTTGGAAGACCTGTATGATTTATAGCTTGAGAATATTGCGTGAGCATGGCTACAATATTTTTTATTCCATCTCCCATATCATTTTGTTCCTCAAGGGGACAATCATTGCATTGCCCATCACATTCCGTATTAACATGGTTCCTTCAGGTTCCATCCATTGACTAAAACCAAGAAGAATAGTGTGAGAAACACTAATTATAATAGGAAAACCACACAATCAGGAATATAAATTCACACTTAAGGTCTTATCATAGGTTATTCATGGCCATTTCTAAAAACTAAGATTGTGTTCTATGCTTATATATATCTTTAGGGTTCTTACTAAGGCTTTAACATCCTAGTTTACAAAGGTTGACTATACCCATCCTCTGATACCAACTATAATGACCCTTACTTTACATACATTGTTATTGCTTCAAAATTTAACCACACTAATTACAACATATAACAAAACCATGAAAGGATAGTATTAGTATAGTGTCTTTAGAAACTGGGAAACAAAAACAACTTGTACATAAATCATCTACACTATCTCCATTTTATTTTATCATATCTAGAGTTCTGTTTGGCATATCATACTAAATAGCCTTGTTCCTGTCTTAGGGTGAAGAAAACAAACAAAAGGGTGAGATCAAATGCTCATTAAGGGTAAACAAAAGAAATTTCAATCACATCATATTCATAAGAACATAAAATTTTGCAAAATCTTATCCTACAAAAGAGATCACAATTTTCATAACATGGGATAAATCATAGTAGTGAAATGTAATCCCGATAATCATAACATGAAACATTTTGGCACACACACATAACCATATAAAATTATTTCTTAGTAGTCAAGACTCATTTCCAATACTATCTTATTTGAAAAAGTCCATTTCTGAACCGAGTTCACTCCTCGTTTCAGTCCTGTTCCACTGAACCTGATTAACCTGTCATTCCAGAATTGTCTATCTCATTAGATATAAATCTTTACCCAATGCATTTGAGGGAGATATTGGTTCCACCCATCTCATAATGATACCATTCTTATGTGTTCCACAAGATCATAAATCATATCATAACCCATGTAATATAAATGGGATTCTTAAACATCCTGCCATAAAAAAATAATCCATATAAGATAAAAGGACATCATAAAATTAATTCCATCATAAGATAATAAAATAAATGTTAAAATAGGTATAGAAATAGAACCCAATATTATCTTATATGGAAGATAATTTTGATAAAACACTTGAACTTCATTCTTGAGGAAAATATCCTTTCAACTTCAAAAACATTTTTTCCTTTCTTAACATGTCATACAATTTTAAACTAAAGGACGTTGATTAAAAATAAACTTGAAAACTTGTAAAGGAATCTTCATTGAAATAATGTTCTAAAAATCCATTCATTCGGTATAAGTTACAAAAAACATTTTTCTCGTACTTTGGTCGGAAAAGTCAAAAAAGTACCTCATATTAAAAATTACAAAAGTTCCTTTCATATCATTTACTAAAAACTCACCGACGGGTAAAATTGGATTTAAAAATTGTAGGAGGATAGAAATAAAATTACGTATTCAGGAAACATGGATGTGGATGATAAATATTCTCTTGTAAATTCTGAATTATAAACAATCTCAGATAAAAATGAAATTGCGAGATTTTCCCTTACCTAATGTCCGATTTTTTGGGACATGTCAAAAACTCTTGTATAATGATTTAAATAATGTTATTAACTTATTCCATAATCTTAGTCATTGTTATGATATCATATATGGTCATATTCTTAGCTTCGAATAAGTAATATTTCATTGTTACTTGTTATTTGGGTGTTTATTGCTTTTTGTTCTTATGCGAGTTTTGTTGATTAAATTATTATTCTTAATTTTAGGTTATAAGTAATTCATTTAAAGAATTGTATTAGTGTAATATATATCATATTTATTCATTCAATTCATTTATATAGTCCTTATGCATTGAACATCATGTAGAACGAGTCGCATCACATTGCAGAGACGGTAGGTCGTACGTACGCACAAGCGATGATATCATTCCAATGATCATGGAATTGTATATAAGTGTATGTATACTATTTTAGAATAAAAATCACTTTAAAATAATCATATATAGTTATTCTTTACAACATTATACACATCCAAGTAAAGTGGTGGTGGAAAACAGATTACCCAACGACGTGGAGAGGGTATTCCATACGTACGCACTGGTGGTGATTTCGTTTTCCATAAGATGGTTTGAAGGTGAAATATACTTGTTTCATATTTATAATAACATATCAGTATATGATTGATAATAATGTTATTAATTGATAATGAGACAACTAAAGAAGAGGAAGTAGAAAAAGAAATAAATTTGAAAGAATCGGTAACAGATATTACCTCTTCTTCGACATGACTCTTTGAATCCTCCTCTTAGGGCACTAATGTTGGTCTTTGAAGAAGACCAGGACCTCCAGAATATTAATAGGGATTTTGAGAAGCTAAATTTTTAGGTTTTTTCTGAGATTGATGTCTCAATTTGGTGTGAGGAGGAGAGGGAGGAGGTGTCCTTTTAGAAGGGAGGAGAAGGAAACTTTAGGAAAAACATAAAATATTATTTTATAATAAAGTCATATATGGTTATTAATAGCTCCAAACTAATTTATTTCGATTATAAGGAGGGTATGGGTCGAAAGCGCTCAACAAATTGATTTTAGACAAGTTTAGGCTACTATTTTAACATTATCATTTAGATTCAACTCTAAGTTAACTAAGTTAACTTTTACTGTGTCTTCTTGTTTTCTTACACTGTATAGTTAATAAACATAGTATATCAAGCCAAACGAAAAAAATAGGTTCATTATTAATATATATAACCTTATTTAAGTCATTTTGCTGAACCTTAAATTTTTAGGAATAAAATAACAATTAATAATATAATATTTGTTTTTAAAACTATTTTATGTCAATTTTGACACTATTTGGTAATTGATTTTTTGTAAAAATCATAACAGCATGATTACTTCAAAAAAAAGTTAATTAAATCCATAATAATATGTCATATTAAGCTATAAAATTACTTTAATTCATTATAAGTCTCAAATTACATTTATTTTAGTATTTATAATATCAATTATGTTAATATTTCTTTAATAAGGTAATTACTGCATCATCTTTGTGTCATAACTAAGTTAAATTATTTAAGGTCTAAAAATTAAAAATAAAATACCATTATGTAGGAAATATTTATATCTTTCTAATTAATATTTATATACTAATTTGTATAATTTATGACCATATATTAAAAAAAAAGTTAGTCATTAAACATCGATTTTAACTATTTTAACTCTTCTTTAAATAAAATAATATTAAATGTTCTAATCTAATACAGGTGGACCTAAAGGGTAATATTTTATCCCTATGGTTGTTTTTCATCGAATTACACTTATCCGATAGAATTAGTTCCTGTGTTAGGGTAATAATAATAACATTTGTACCCTTAACCACCCTATTTACTTTTAACCGTGGTAAATAAACGTAAGAAGTTACTATTCACCAAAAATTATTTTTTTCTTATTGAACCACATTTTACTCCTTGACGTTAACCATATCTCTCAGATTTTTAAAATTCCACTCACATAAGCGGTAAAAGTATGTTTTATGTACATTTTCTAACTCTCCTTGGAGGTGGGTAAAAGACGGTGAAAAGTTCAATAAAATTTTTATATATCTAAAATTATTAGAAAATGACTCCAATGAATTACTTTGGACTTATATAGGTATTATGTATCAATTGTGACCTAAAATAAATCTAAAAAATTAATTATATAAATGAAAAGTCAGATTCTAAATAGTAACCAAGTGTTTTCAGTATTCATCAAACATTTAATGTTTTTAGAAAAATTCCATGAAATTATCATAGGTTAATTTTAATATTCCGAATACAAAAATGAAGTCCATTTACAAAGATAAAATTTATACAATTTCACAAAGTGGGTATTACTATTCAGAACGCCTAGTTTTAATAATATTTTAATAGCATATTGTTGTTTAGTGAAACACAGTATTGTGTACAACATATGTTTTCGAGGAAGGTCGCGATTGCGTTTAAAGAAAGACAATATAGTGTTGTCTATAGTGAAAGAATACTTTGATGACGTATATAACATAAAAATAAAATATTTCTCACAAAAATCTCATGTGTAACATGATTAGTATATTAACTCATTCTTCATCTTCGGTGATTATGGGACATATACTAGATTCATAAATCTCATCACTCCAACATGATCATGGTTGAACTCAATAGTAGTACACTAATTCGTCGATAATTACAAATATTCATATTGTGCCTTCCTAATAATTTCATGGATGGATAGTTAAACAGCCATTTGAGAAAGATAAAATTTTCCCCAATCATTATTTTTTCAAGATAAAACATTTGAAAAACAATAAATATAGGATCTCTTCCAATCATCATCATTGAAAAACTAGTATAATCATTTTCACTAAGAGCATCATCCACATTTTTCTCCTTACAATATTTTTATTATATTAACTATTCATAACGTTTGATCAACTCAAACCATCTTAAAAGGAGCATATTAAACTAATTGTTTATAAATATGAACATCATTTTTATAATCATTAACTATTTTACATGAATAACATTAAAAATAATACCTCTAAATCATTAATGAAAAAATTACGACTAAAAACCAAAATCATAATATTTGTCAATTTTTTATGTTTTTTTCAATTTAAAGGAGGAATAATCTATCACCCAATCATTATGCATGATATATAATCATATTCCCCTCATTTATAAAAAACTATAGGCCAAAAAACCAAGTCAATTTTACAGTAGTTTTAAAATAGGTATATTGAAACCCCTTTTCAATAATTCCTTGAAAATATCCACACATTCATAATTCCATAAGAACATGTCCCCCTTATATGTGAACATGGAATTTAGATTATACAGTCCTAAAAAATCACTATAAAAGAATCAATAGTATCATTCAAAAATAGATATGGGTTTGGGGATATGTGTTCTTGAAAATGATCTATTTATGTCATTTATAATAATTGTAGAGTCTCAATTATGTGTATTTCTTCCCAATAACAATAATAGGTGAACAACAAGGTAAAGAATTAGTTTTAATGTATCCCTTATCAAGATTCAGTATGAGATTCTTTATTAATTCATGGAACACCATTGGAACCATTCAATGAGTTTTTTTTCATAAATAGTTTCTCCACCAGGTATTAGTTCTATTGGAAACTAAATTTCATGATTCCTGAATAACACTAAAGGGATATTTTGGAATAACATCCTAAAATTTACAGAAAATAGTCTTATATTATATGTTTAGTTTATTATTTACCATCTAGAATACATATCTTTCTTGAATAGGTAATGAAACACATATTATTGATTAAATTTCAATTATTATTTCAAGGTCATCCCTATAATGAATGACTGTCATGGGTTGATTTATATTTCCAAATATTACTTCCATTAAACTAAAATTATAGTGTCTTTATACTAAGAGAGATAATGAATTGAAAAAATATATCAAATTATACTAGAGGAAGAATAACATTTTTTAGGAAGCATATTATCATATTCATATATTAGAGAGATGATATATAATTGAGAAGTGATCATTCTACCATTAGAATTATTATTTTCCAACACAGCATCAAATAAACGAGTATTTGATGTAATACCCAGTGAAAATAATTTATATATTAATTATTGGTTAGAACAAGAATGGATTAGTGAAAATTTTCTTAATGTGTTGATTATATGTTTACCATTCACCGAATTTATAGGAACATTCACATCAGTTATAGTAAATCAATATTATCATCCTTCTCATTAAGGCTTCTTATATAGTGTTTTTCACTATTGTTTGTGTATATGGATTGAAAAAATCCAATTCTCATTATAGTTGATGCACTAGATTTCACTTCTTTGTTTCAATTTCTTATAGTCATTCTCCAAATTATAATTGTAATCATAGATATAATAAACTCTCATTCTAGTCAATCAATTTCTAGTATGTCTCATTCCATAATTTTTATGTGATGGAAATTTATACATTCATATATTCTTCTATGGTGTGTAAACGTTTCATGATTTATGACAAACTTTATTTTCTCTTGACCCGAATTAATTATAATTTATCATGAGAATTCACTATCTTTCTAAAAGTAACGAGATAAAATATCATCATATAATGAAGTCATTGGAGAAACTAGTTCTTTTTAGGGACTCAACATAATCCCATTAAAGATATATTAAATGTTTCTTTTTGTAATATATATATATATATATATTACACAACATGACTGTGAAGTCCTATTTATTTAGCCTCATACACCTCAAAACATTCATCTTCCATAATCTTTAATGTGAGGAATATACTCTATTTAATCTCACTATTCATGAGGAATGTATTTTTGAATGATTATCAATTTAATAGATACGCAATCCATGATTTCTATTTTTTCCACCTATTTATATTTTTTTAATAATAATAATTGATATAGTTTCCATCCTATTACTATATCTTGAAAATGTGGTTTTCAATTTTACTGCATCCCACATCTTTCAATAAATATTTGAGAGACTTAAAATGTTATCCCACCTCAAATTTATTAGAAGTTCTTTTAATAGATGGAGGATTCGGTAACATAATATTATCCCATATAGTTGAATAAATTTTTAATTAATAGGTTTCCCAATATGGAAAATGTTATTTTGAATAACCAAATAGATAAACCCTAATATGGCCATGATATTCTCATTTTAACACAAAATATATTGGCATACTCGGTAGGGGTATCACTACAATTGTTTTGGGTGTTGATCCCTTTATTAAATTAAGGACCATTACAAAAAAATTGAAGATGATGTGCTACATCATAGTTATCATGAATATTGATCAATAAAAAAATGACTCTAATGGTAAGTGATCTCAAATACCAAAATAGATTACTATATTTCACATGTTTTTTCGTCGATCTAAAATATAGTCTTATGATTCGGTGTAACACCCTGATTTTTTAGGACAATTTTTTTCATGAATGAGTTAGTTTTAAATAATTTCATGTATTTTACTATATAATGAACTTCATTTCATGCATCATTGACTTGTCTTTATCTTCGTGCAACACTGAGTTTCTACAAAACATCATTTTTTATTATAATTATTTAAACAATATAGTAACAAAAATGAGATTAAAAATAGTATTATCAATAAAATAACTATTTTTCATATATTTTAAATAATATTTTATATAAATAAAAAATATTATTTATGAAAAATATATATTTTTCAAAAATTATCTATATATTTAAAAATAATATTTTCTCAAATGAATTTCTTTTTAAGTCCTTATGTGAATAATAATAAAAATAATTTTAGACAACTTAATAAATTTAATTTGATAAAATAATAGTCATTTTTGAATTTTGAATTTTTAAATAATCATAGGGTGAATTTTTGAGGTTTTTTAGATACATATTTTTTTGGGATAATAGTTAAGAATAATGAATTTTAATTCAAACATACTTTTTATCTAATATATTTATATAAGTAAATTATATTTGAAATTGATTTAAAAGTTTAATTAGATCATATTTTTTTATATTAATCAATTTTATGTCATTGTAGTAAATTTTTTATTAAAATTTGTTATAAAAACATGGAAATTTTTGGATGTTTGTACATTAAAAACCTGAATTTCAATCAATTCTACTGGATAAAATGTATTTAATTTTCTACCATTCCCAGGGTTTTAATTTTAAAAAAAGTATTCTATATTTGTGATCATCTAAATTTATAATTTTAAATATATTAATATTAATGTTTTTCAGAAAATATATTAATTAATGAAATTAAAATAAATTACAATGATTAAGGTTTAATGAAGCACAATAAGAGACTAAAAAAATCTTAAGGGCTCAAATGACAATTAAACATGTATAAGAGATCTTGGTAGGAGATATTATGACCTTATAATCTCATTGATAGGATTTTTCAATTATAGGAACCACATTCTGTTGGAAAAATAAGTGTGTTATTCCCTTCCAAAAAATGTATATGAGTATCACTCCTCCCCTCCTATAAGAAGGCCACATATCCTACCACTTCCTCACCCCCATCAAGATACATTGGCTAGACCATGTTATTCCAAAATATATCCTCAAACCCCTCCCATAAACCTATAACATATCCATTTTCTATAAATCTATCCAATGATTCCCATTGGAGAAACCCAAGTGGAGTTACCTGAAATAGAGGTAACATTATTCCACAAACTCATTGGTTTTATATCATTATCCACTCTTTAATTTATCTTTATTCTGTGGTTGTGTAAAAAAAATCCTCATAAATATATTTATATGTTTTACCTATTTTTTTACCTACACATATACCCACATTCATATAATGGGTATCGAACTTAACATTTATGTATACGACAAACTACATCCTCAAAAAATATTGATTATTTGATATTTTTTACCACCTATAATGGTACCAATTATGTATTAAACTATGCCAATATATAATATATATGTTCTCTTTCATTTCATTTTTCTTATTTAGTTATTTCATAACACCCACATTTATACATTCAATCTTTTGTAAATACGATAACTTCATTTGTGGAAATGTGCACTACCGCCTCCTCAAAGTTATTTCAATTGATAACACTATACATGGAATTTATTAAGGGTGATTTTGGTAAAAATATATGATATATATTATATAATAATTATTCTATAATATTGATATATATATATATTTCTAAATTTTATTTAGATTTTTTCAATATGATAATAAAAAGAAACTATGTTCATGCGTACGTACAACCTACCGTTTCAATGAATGGTGTATTAAAATTCAAACATTTATATTTTATATTTTATAATAATAAAAATATAGAGAGTATACATGATATTTATATTAATTTTTAAATTTCTGGAATCATTATATAATAATAAGGACAATATATATAACAAAATTGGACACGTGTTTAAAATAAAGTCTAAAATACCTATTGTATAACCACAACAATGAATTGATAATGAGATGGTAATATAAATTACTATATAAAATAATATATGGTATTATATAAAATAATATGGTTAATTAAAATATTTATAATAAATATAAATCTTTTATATATGAATCATGTATGAGTATGACAAGAGTCCAGATATAAGGTAAGGTTATTTCATCTCACATTTTATTTCTATGAGATACATACCTTATTCACCACTCATTTAATTTGTGTGGTGTTTATAATTAAAAATGATGTATTATATGATTATAATACATAATTATATGGGAATTTTTATATCCATTTTATGGTTTTTATTTAGTGGGGTTTATGATTCAAAAGCTACCAAATCAGTCAAGCAATGTTGCCTCAATTTGCCTTATTTGAGGCACATGGCATGTCATGAAACTATATTTCACTATGAGATGTATATACAGAATTTTGACATGTTGTATAATTAATATCCTTATTTTAATAAATTTTTTTTGATTAATGTGATGTTATTTTATCCACCATGAATTAATCTTTTCAAAATAGTAACATTTTATTATTACAACGTCATTTTTTATCGAGATTGATTATGATTATGCTTCCATAGATGAAATATTAGGATCCATATCTCAAGAATTATCATGATTTTTCATACCCTATTGATATTAATTTTATATCCTTATAATGTTACAATTTAACCAATCTTAGGTACTTATAAAAATAAACAATTATTTTAAGAAAATTCTCTTATATCTTTCTTAATGGTCGGAAATCTATATTCTTTAAATATCATGTTTCTATAAATATTTACCAAATATGATTTATTATTATCTTTTTATGTATAAATAAAATTTATACTCATGATTTAGCATTTAATGAATGGTTTAAAAAATGAATTGTCTGTTCATTATTTGATTAAAGCACATTTCTTTGAAATGATAAGGTATAAAACTAATAATTGGCATGTACAGACATTCCTTCCATCATAAGTGTAATTTAAATTATGATCACTTTATAATTTTACAAGGTTAATTTTTAAGATTATTCTTTCCTAATATTCATTACATTTTTTAATCTTTTTTTATTCATTGAAAATGTTTTCCAAAAATGTTTTATGTAAAAAAGTGTTTATGGTGATTTTTAATGCATCCTTTATAGGTTTTTAAAATGTTATTATCCAAGAAAATGATTTCAATATTTATTTATATTTTTTCTAATATATTATCTATAATATGGTATTAATTTTTTTTTCAAATATTCCTTTATAATTATTTAGGTATATTTTCATGAGATTTATTTTTAAAATGATTTATGTTTTATGAATACTTTTCTTTAATAATAAATGATATTTTATTAAAGACATTTTTTTAGAAGATAATTGAAAAAATTCACATATGAAGACATAATTTGATGTTACTAAATATATTAAAGTGATATTGTCTAAGAACACCAATCATAGTCTTTATTTTTTAGTTTATATTTTGAAGGAATGATTATTATGACACTCATTTCTTATACATGGGTTATAATCTCTTAAATCATTCTTATTATCATGTGTTTTTCATTGATAAAATTATTATGAGACCTATATCTTCACTACTGTTATTGATATTATTATTTGTTTATGATACTCATTTCATTTCATGGACTTTGATAGGTTGTTTGTAAAAAATATCTCTTTTTATGGGTTATGATATCTTGGACGGTTTATTATATTGTGGCCCATGTATATATGATTTTTTATGTGAATGTTAGTACCTATATATACATCCAATGCATTATGTAATGATAAATGGTATATTATTTGAAATCGTACATGGTTCGAAACCTATGATTACGAATAAAAATGTACACATGTTATAGCTCAATCAGAAAAATAAATAGGTACATGGGTTGTAGTCCAAGCTAGAATGTATGAGTATACATGGGATGTGTCCCATTCAAAAAAAATAGTAAGGTATATGGGTTTTAGTTCATTCTAAATAATATTATGGTATATGGGTTTTAACCCAATCCATAAAATGAAAGGTTACATATGTTGTAGCCCTATACTATAAATTATAGGGTTCATGGGTATATATCCTAATCCCAAATAAGAAACATTGTTCATGTCACTAGACTAACATGTTGTATTGTTCTTGTTATGTAGTATTGGAATTTGATTTTATATATTTATTTGTATTCCACAATTCCATTCCTTACACTTATGTTATTATTTTATTCCAAAATGTGATTTATTTCATCATGATTCATGTTTTATGAACTACCAATATTTATTCCATGATTCATGTTTATGATCTTTGATATGCATTGTATGATATAATAATGTTATTATCATCTTTCCATACCCTTATACCCATGTTTATTATTACATTTCTACCTTGTTTAACCAAACTAAGAATCTGAGTTCACCATTTTTAATGTTTTTTACCCATGTTAAGAATATATATATTATTTATGATATGTTTTAACAGGGTAAAAATCATAGAGAAAATAGTGGGAGATAATGTATCTCACCCTTGTACCAATGTTTGTAATTTCATGTTTCAAAAGTAACAAAACTAATATGGTTCTTGGGCCTCTATTTGTGAAATGTTTTATGTATTCGTTGAATGTTATTTAATGTCTATATACATCAATATTGGGTTTTTGTATTTTGTATCTGAGAAAATGATTCATAAACCCTTGGATTCAAGGATAATAAAATTTTAGAGAGATACATTGGAATATTTTTGAGGATATGTATAGGGATGTATCTAAAGATAAGTACAAGGATGAGGTATTTTTTTGGAAAATTTCGTAGAATTTTGGTAATATATATATTGAGTGGTTTCCAATCAATACATCCTTTTCTGGATACTACTAATAGATGTGGCTCAAGAATATATGTACCTGCATTTAATATCTTCTACCTATTGTTTCAAACCTAACTATACATAACTTGGTACAAGTCAATAGGCCTTGTACAACTGGACTGACACTCATAGTGGATATGTTTTTGAAATTCACAATCCCTTTACAAAACATCATGAAATATTTGACCAGAATACATCAATTAATAACATAGGATAGATTATTGGTATCAAAGATTAATGAATGTGTATTTATTTAGATGTCATGTGAGTTATTTTTTATTATTATGTGGTACCTCACTATGATAAATGTTTCATACTCTATACATTTTTTGTTTATTCAATTGTTGGAACCTGAAGGAATCGTGTTGATAGAGATTGAGATGTAAAATGAAATTATTGTACTCTTGGTCATCTAAATGATATGGGAGTAGGAGTGAATAAAAATATTGATATTCTCAAACAACATTCTCAGTATATGAATCATGGTTGTCTTACAAATGAAAAAAGGATGGAACAATGATCAGCTTTGTCCTCCATAAGGAAACATCCACCATCATTCAACAGGTCTTATGATACAATTGTTTCTAAAACCTATGTCATAACCAATGAAATGTTAATCTCTATTCTCCATTGATTGTATTGTGAGAAAATCATTCTAGATATTTTTCTGTTAGAAGGTGAATTAGAATAATAGTGGACTCTAATCAAGAATACAATTACATAAGATGAAATTATATACATGTTTTGGGACAAGTTCAAGAACCTATTTTTTAATAAGTACATCCTTCATCTTATTCATACTATGATGGAAAAGGGTATCCTTCGGTTGAATATAAATTATAATGAATCCATCGATAACAATAAGGTCAATTTCACAAGACATACATAGTATATTTCTATAATTATCATCCTAGAAGAAATTATGGATGATGGGTTATTTATTGGCATAAATACCTGCCACAAAAAGTGAATTTTCCATATGATATATTAGAATATATGCATATATTTTTCATTGTTAAATATATGATTAAATTGAAGATGTATTTGTTGATCAATATCTTGGTTTTAACAAGAAGATGAATATGGATTTAAAAAGAAAATCTAAAATCCAAAGAGATAAGAAGATGTTACTTCAAATATAATTTATGCGTTGAAATAATCATGGAGGTAATTTTCATAAAGAGACTACTAAATTATTCATTTTTTGAAAGGAAGTACATTGAGAGGCGGAATACTGAATTGAATTTAAAAGTTTACATAATAATGCGAAATATCGAGAAAAAAGCCATATAATTTACATCGTACAATTCAGTATTTCAATTGTAGGGAGTTTGTGAAATTTTCAAAAATGTTCCCAAATTAAATGTTTAGTAATGGGTATCAATTCCAAAAACTGGTGAAGCAAATTGAGAATTTCAATGATTATTGAAAAATAATAGATAATGTTAACCATGATAATTGGGGAGCTCAAATGTGGGTTACTTCTTATGGGATTTTGAAAAAATATGATCTTCAAAAATATTGTTTCACATTATTTTGTGGAACATTATATGAGTCTAATAATTGATTGACTTTATCTATATGAATTTTGAGTTTAACAATTTCAAATTTTGTTTCCAGATTTATCATGATGAACCCTTAATTATAATGGAAATGTTTTTAGATAAGATCTTATTTATGGAATCAGGTGTGTATTTTCATTTTTATGAATGTATTATTTTAATAAATATTTATGGTTATTCATGTCAATACCATGTTCCAAGAGAATACTTATATTTAAAATGTGAAAAATATGAGCTACCTAGTAATTTATTATGGATAAAAATTATGTTGATTTCACAAACTTCTTTCTAAATATTTGGTTTCTAAATATTTATAGTGGTTATAATGTTACTAATTTATGTAATATTTATGTTAAACTTCATATGATGATTGTGTGATTAAGGTATCATCTCAAAAAATGAAAAATCTTGTATATTAGATAACCTTTTATAACCACATTGTGTTAAATTTAGATGAAGATAGATAGGGAAACTTATCGTGGATCTCATGATCTATTAATAATTTCGGAATGAAAAATTATCCAACATTTAGTGGAATGAAAGATAAATTGGATGATGATGATATCAAAATAACGTGAATGGTTGTTTTGAAAACATGTATGTTTATATCATTATTAAAAATATTCTACATTAGTAAAATAAACCTAAATCCTAAAATTTGATTCTACTAAATTATATTATATTAAATCATATGGCCCCATAGATCATAGATGATTTATGTCTTTGTGATTATTAACATTCTCCTAATCATGTCCTCTATCCCTCTACACCAGAAGATTATAGTGAGTTTTCACTTCCATATTCATGTTTTCACTTCCCACTAATGTTATCCTATATAGAAACCTAGTTATATGTGATTTTGGTTAATTATTATATTTCTATCATTACCTATTTAATGTATGTTTTAGTATTAGTTATTATGATGTGGGTTTCTATGAACGGAACATTAATGTATCATTTCATACATATGCTAGATGAATTTCAAGGGTGAAATTAATTTTTTAAGGGTTGCAGAATGTAACAACCCATGTATTTTGGACATTTTTTATAAAATAACGGAATATTAATTGATTCCATCTATTTTACTATTTCGAAAAATCCTTTCACATGACACCAACATCGCTTGTGCTACACGCAACACCAACTTGGCATATAGTAATGAAAAACTGAGTTTCAATGAAACATAATTTTACTGTTATAATTCTTTAAACAAGTTAGTCATGAAATATCCAGTAATCTTAATAACATGAAATGTAATAAATAATTTAGAAATATTTTATATAATGGTTTTATATAAATAGGAAATTTTGATTATGGAAAATATAAATATCGATAAAGTATTTATAAGATTAAAAATATTATTTTCCCGAGTGAACTCCCCATCAAATCCTTATTAAAAATCACTAAAATTATTTATAGTTGCTTCAATAAATTGAATTTTCTAAAATAAACATAATTTATTATTTAGAATTTCTAAATTTAGATAGGGTGAATTTTTGGAATTTTCTTGAGAACTATCATGTTTAGATGAAAGGTGAAAAATAATGCATTCTAATTTAAAACTTATCTTTACTATAATTTATTGATAATGATAAATTAAATATTAAATTGGTTTGAGGGATTAATTTGATCATATTTTTATTATTTAATAAAATTTATTTAATTGGTATAAAATTCACATTTTAATTTCTTGTAAAAACATAGGAAACATTTGATGTTTTTATTTAATAACCACTCATTCTCATCCCGTCCCTGGGATTAAATTTAAATTAACATTGTCCACATATGTGAAATAAATTTTGAAAAATTTATTATATAGTTTAAATAATCAAAATTTATTATGTGTAATAATTTCAACATAGTTTTGACTATAAAAATTCATAATAGTTATTAAAATTATCTAAAAATAGATACAAAATTATGCTAAATAAGGGAAAAAACCTTAATATTAAGGGCCCATATAACCAATAAACATTTCCATGAGACCTTTTATGACCAAATATAGAACTTATATCCCATTGGATCTAATGTTTTTACATTATGTCAGACAATTGTATTTGTAAAAGCATTGGTGGAATTCCTGTTCCCAAAAATTTACAAGAGTACTACTCCCCCCTCTATGAAAATGTGTTCACTCCCCTCACTGCCTCACACTTATCAAGACACATTGGATCTAAAAATACCTATATAATAGCTCCTAAATACCCCAGCACACATCCTATATGATTCCCTTTGGGTGATATCCATCCAAGGAATCCCTTGGGTAAAAACCAAAAGGAGTTACCCAAATAAGTGGTAACATTGTTCATCAAATACTTTAGGCATACTTCATTCTCAACTATTTTTGTTCTCCTAATTACATCATTATATATAAAATAATTTTCCTCAATATATTGAGATTATATTTAAATAAGCTTTATACCTAAAAAAACACACATTCATGTAATGGTAATGAACTTATCATTTATGTGTATGGTGCACTACCGCATCATGAAATGATGATTGTTAATTATTCATTTAACGCCTCCCATTGTGGGTATGATGATGTAAAATATTTTTATATATAATATATATGATATATATAATTTCAATATCCCCCTATAATTACTTTAAATCACATACCATTTTATTTTCAATCATATGTAAATATAATACCATTATTTGTGAATGTTTGGACTACTGCCTCCTCCCATTGATGTGATTCATTGAAATTCTACATAAAATGTTTTAATGATACATTTAGTGAACATATAGGATATATATGACATATTAATTATAATATAATAATGATATATATATATATTATTTACTTTCATTCCTTTAATGTGATAATATGACAGAAACAACATTCATGCGTACATAGAGCCAACCATTTCATAGAACGGTTTATTCCACATCAACATCTATATTGTATAGATTATTATAATAAACATATAATGAATATAAATAATATTTATATCATGTTTTACATTTTATAAATTATTATATAATAATAACGACTTAGGATATAGTAATTTAATATGCATGTGAAAAACAATGTGGATATTACCCAAAGAATAACAAAAATATGAAATTGTCAATAAGTGGGTAATATAAAGTTATAATAAAATAATATATGTTATTATATATAAGATAATGGTTCATTATTATTTTTATAATAAAACTTAATTTATTATAAAATAGTCTTTTATGAGTATGGAGAGATTCCAAAAATAAGGTAAGGGGATTTAAACTTCCTTTTTGTTTTCGTGAGATACATGCCTTATTCACTACTAATATAATTTTGAGGTATGTATGAGAAACATTAATTTATTATTGGAATATTATAATTAATTATATGGGTATTTACATATCCATTTTATGATATTTATTTCATGGGGTTTATATTTCAAAAGTTACCAAATCCTTAAAGTAACATTGTCTCAATTTTGTTTCTTGAGACACATGTCATGTCATGAACCTATATTTTTATATGAGGTATATAAACATTATTTGGCCTCTTATATAATAAATATAATTATTTTAATTTTATTTTAAGCTTTATGTAATGTTATTATATATATCATGAATTAAAGTTACCTAAATGGTAATAGTATATTCTTTCAAACTCATTATTTATCATGATTGTAAATTATTATGCATATATATATATATAATATTCTGATCCACCTATAATTGTATTTAATGAATTTTGATTCTCTCTTTATTTTAATTTTATTTTCATTTAATGTTACCAATTTTACTCTCTTATGTAATTACTATATGTAATTTTTTTTTCAAATCATGGTTATATCTTTCCTTTTAGGAGGATATTTGTGTTATTTCAAAAGAGTTAATCTAAAAATGTTTTCCAAAATTGTTTTAATATTATACTATGATGTTTAAATAAAATTTTTACACATAATATAAATTTTAGAAAATTTTTGTAGATTAGAATATTTTTTTCATTTTTTGATAATGACACTTTTCAAATATTTTATGTTACCAAAGGAATGTTCTGCATGTCTGGACTTAGCTGCCATGCTGATTATCATTTATTTGATTATTATATTACACTTTTACAAGGTTATATTTAAGAATCTTTTTTCCTAATATTTTATATTTTTTAAAAAAAATTAATGTATTTTTAGAAAAATAATTTTTTCAAAAACGGTTTATGTATAGGAAAGGTTTTAGGTGATTTTCAATTCTTCTATATATGTTTTCAAAATTTTATTTTTGATGAAACGAGTTTAAACAATTTCAAGATTTATTTTCATTTTTTAAAAGATATTTTCTATAAAAGGTTTTTGATACTATTTTCATATCATTCTTGATATGTTTAGCTTCATTTTCTTGAAAATTTATTTTAAAAGATTTTATGTTATAAAGAGAATTTTTTTTAAAGAATAATGGATATTTTTATTAAGAGGTGATATTAAAAGAAATTATAAAATTAGTTTCCCTCTAAGATGAAATGATTTTATGTTACTACTTATTTTCTAGTGATATAATTGAATAACATCATTGATATTATTTCTTGAGTGGTTTATGTTTTGATGGAATAATTTTTATGACACTCGTTTCACTTCCATGTGTTATATACTCTTTAATCCCTCTTATTTTCATGGTTTATTCATTGATAAAATCATAATGAGACATATCTATTTCCCATATGTAATGATTTGATGAAATGTTTTTTATAACCAATTCATTTCATGGGTTATGATTAATCTTTTTTAAACACAATAACTTTTTTGGGGTCATGATATGATTTATTATTTATTATATTTTAGAACAAGTATGCATGATTTATTATGGATGGGTGGGAATTATAAGTCCCTTGAATGCATTGGGTAATGATAAATTGTATTTGATATCTATGGGTACATGAGCTGTATCCCATGTTGGAAAACAATATAGTGCATGGGTTGTAGCCTATGGATGAAAAGAATGAGGTGCATGGGTTATATGCATAGATTGAAAGTATGTGGGTGCATAAGTTATATCCCAATACCAAATATAATAGGATACATGGGTTTTAGAACAATAATGAAGATATGATGGTATACGAGTTTTAGCCCAATGATGAAAATAAGAGGTTACATGGGTTGTTTCCCTATCCTAAAAATAAGAGGGAATACAGGTTGTTAGACTAAGAGCGATGTAGGTAAACAAATTATAGACCCAGTATAACATATTATGAAGATCTTCATAAGTATTCTTGACATAGAATTTTTTATATTTATGTGGAATCCACAATTCCATGTCATACTCTTATGTTATGATTAATGGTCCTATTCTCTTGATTTCATTGTGATTCATGTCTTGTGATCTTATAATCATTATTCCAGTATTTAATATTGTGATAATTGATATGAAGGGTATGATCTCTTATGTTATGATCATGTTTTTATACCCTTATGATCATGTTTATTTGTACATATCTCTATTGATTGGCCATAATAAGCATCTGAGATCATTTATTTTTATGTTTCCATCACCATATTATGAATATATATTTTATGTATGATATTTCTCTGAGGGTACCATTCATGGATATAATAGTGGGAGATAATGTATCTAACCAATGCACAATTTTTTTTGTTTTGATGTTTCGAAATGAACTTAACTATTGTGGTATATGTCCAAAAGTTTTTGAAATGTTTTATGTATTACACAAAAGTGATGTTATAATCATGTATGTCAAGACTGTGTTGTTATATCTAGAACTTCTTGACATGGATTAAATAGTTCAGTAATGTGACCTCATAAAAACCTCCATATATCCTAGAGGATGTAAAATAGTAGTGGGGGAGTTATAAGTATATAGGGGAGACTATTACACCTCCAGTAGAGGTAAAAGCAATAAAATAATCATATAATATTAAATAGTTTTGTAACGTCAACATCATTAATAGTTCAACAAAATTTATAAACCAAGTAATAAAATACAACAAAATATTTCCATAAATAATAACAGATTAATTTAATGACAGGATGAAATGTCACTAAATGCCACCAAAGATGTAAAAAAATTAAAAATCAAGAATAATCTAATAAATACTCAAAGTTCCCCAGTACCGAGAACCATGTCAGTCCATTCACCAAAATCCAGCCCATCTATCAATACGAAAATCCACTTCAGGGTACCATTCACTCATCTAGTCCTACGTCTATGTAACCATTTCTGGTACCAAATGACAACCTATGTAGGGTTTGAGTATAACTCAGTAAGATGAAATCACCATGTCTAATCATTACCATTCTGAAAATAAGATCATGAAAAATATAAATAAATAGTTGTTTTAATCAATTAAATAATTAATTTAATACCAAATATACATTTTTATGCACCATGATATAATAATTCTAACCATCTCTCACAACCATGACAACTATAACCATATAACCATGGGAAATCATAAACTTCTTCGGTTCTATTCTAGAATATATATGTTCATGTCTCACAACAATGCCCACCATAAGCGTATATCTATTTTATAAATCAAAAAAATTTGATTCAATCCCTCTATATATGCATCTATGTAATTAATTATTGTTGAGAATAGTGTATAGGAAATATAAAATCAATCATGGAAAAGCCTGATATATAATAATTTCCGTATGTGTTGCGGACAAGACCAATATTTAATTTTTTCATCATGTTTTAGGTATAAACACGATATATAAAAATTTCAAAATCTGGCAGTGGGAATAACCATCTATAAAAGCATTACGTCATGAATCACTCATAATAGCCTTCTATATTAATAATTGAATCATATATCATGGGGAATATCCCACAAAAGATCATAATACCACATCACAAATCATAGTGGTCATTTTTTTAAATTTCTATTTATCTTTGAATTCAAAATTACATTTATCAATTAGTCACATACTAATAACATTTTATTCATTTCAATAATCATTCCAAGACATGGTGAATCATTATTATGAAATCCCACAAAACTAGTGTCAAGATAAACACCATTTATTTCATTGGTCAAATCATTTATAATAAATTGTTCACATAACTAAATGGTATCCAAATTCTATGGAATAACAAATATAATCGAAATGGTCTCTAGGGTTTAAATCCAAATAATCATTAAATTTATTTAGTTTCACTTTATGTTGGATCAATTATAATATGTCACACAATTTTCAATTAAACAAAATATAAGGTTATGTTTTTGAGGCCTAACATTAATTTTTGATTAACGTATCACATTCAACAGTAAGCACCAATGAGGAAAAGGCAACATATGACCTCATAATGAATTTAGAATAACATAGGTCCAAATAAAAACCATAATATGTCCAATGGTTCAACCAACAAAATAGATAAGAATAGAATAGGATGGGAAATACATATCAAAAGACATACTAGGGATTGATTGTATAATATAGATATCAGGAAAGACGGATCATCCTCAAAATCTCTTAGTGAGTTATCTTAGTTAAAGTGGAGGGGAAATCACATGGGGGGGCATATAAATCAACTTTTATTCAACATTAAAATGAATGGTCATATATTAGATTATGCAGAGCTCCTTTACACATCAAGTACTTATTTTTTTAGGGATATTACAAAAAATACTATCACCATAGGTCAATGTTTATCCCAATCCACTATTACATAATGTGAATGGTTTATATGAAATGTAAACATTTCACAACCTAATGATATTTTGGAATTTGTTTTGGCAGTTATATGTCCTCTAAATGGTATAGTACATTTAACAGTTACACATCATGTAATTTTCCAACTTTCTGTTCTTCATCCCAATTCTAAAATAAATTCTAAATTACCTCCCTAGCCTTCCAAATAATGGAAACCACTGATAAATAAATTTAAAAAATTTATATCAAAAATTCATTAATTCAAATAAATATACTACCCTAAAATTTATGTAACATTCCACAAAAAATGCTCACCACCCCCAATAAGAATAATCCATTATAACTCAAATTAAAAACTCAAAAGGGTATCTACCTAGAAAAATACAGGGTCCTAGAACCTCCTCACCAAATAATATCCTATACACAAGCTACTACAAGAATAGTTTTGGGGTCTTTGTGAAATTACATGGACATAGTACTCGGGTATCAAACTGTCACTCCTAGGACAAATCCTAAACTTTCCCATTATTTCACTACTCTTTAACCCAATAAATAACCATACTCAGAGTTATTCAAAATTATGGTCTATAATCCATATTGGGTGGTCCTTAGAGGATGCATCAAAAAGAAGTTCAACATCCTCAACATCTACCCCGTGTAAAGGAATGTGGAAATATATCTAGAGTCATGAAATGTGAAACAATTCAACAAGGTAAATTTTTCCCTATAGAATGTACTATCGTTTCACCACTAGAATGACCCTTTGCACTATTTCATATGGAATGTGAAATATGGGTTATGGATTTCCCAATTTCCTAAAATTGGGAATCTAAAACCATGGTTAAACCCAAAATAGAACACATTGATCGACCATGAACTCTATTATTTATCTATGATGGTTATTATATGATTTATTACTTCTCGAAAAGATAAGAACACACCACCTAATCAATTATTTTGTATTGGTTGTATTATACATGAGACTATGCCCAACTAGTGCTGACTCACCAGCGTAAAACCAACAATGCGGATAATAACATGTATTTCTAAATAGAGGCTTATAATGTCTTATCTAGATTAATTCTAGTAATACATTTTTATATAAAAACTACATGTCTTCCATATGGTAGTGTCATCAACCCAAAAAAATACATGAAATGGGCACATACCATACTTTCCAGAACTAGAACCATCCTCTCAGATTGACTATTAGTCTATAAATGATAGGATTTACTCAAAAGGAAATCTACGCCCACAAACATGTGAAGACTCTTCATGAACTACTATGTGAAATTAGTATCTCAATCATAAATTATATTCCTTCAAAAATAATGAATCCAAACAATCTATTTCATTCAAAGACTACACATATCATCACCATTGAAAGTGTCCCTAAAAGGTTTGAAGTGAGTTACCTTCATCAATCAATTTTGGTCCACCCATTAAAATAATTTCATATGTGTTTTATTGGGAAAACCTATAAAAAAACCACAGTGACATTGTCCCATATCCACTCATGAAAGGTAAAATGATGAAAAATGACATCTTTCCACATATTCCCAACATTAATTTCCTTATATATGAATCATCATTCCACAAATATTTCTACCTCATTCTTTATTCCTGGGAACTAGTATTTTATATGGGTTTGATTATACATATTAGTGAATCATTTATGTACCACCCATCTAAAATCATGATTTTATCTCTTTAGATCCTCAAAATTTCTCATTGGAACTCATACTCATCAACAAAAAATAAAATAATGTAATGTTCAAAGAGACGATATTAATGGTGTCTCACCACCATATATGATGTATATCAAAACATATCCCTCTGAATTAGATAACAACTCAGTCCTGATCCCTTACAAATGTATGATTATAATATATTATAGATACTCATCCATGGGACTCCTGAACATCTAGATGCATGTTAGTATAGATTGCCATCATCCACCACTCATCTCAAGACTCCCTCACTACCTATATTTACATATTTTTGATCTAATTATAAAAAATGAATTTTCCACTAACTGTTGTATTATAAATAAAAATTTCAAAATTATATAAAAACACCACCAACCTCCTCTATCAATGGTTTAGGTCCGACAATGAAATGATGCACCCAAGGATCTTATGGTCTGTGTATATCAAAAACCTCCCATGAATGAGATATTCACTCCCTCATATATTTGAATATACCACCACTTATATCTACAAATAGTGAATATGGTAATTCTTACTATCAATTCTCATCTATATAGAGCCATATAAAACCACATAATCCTCTTGCATTAGAACTACTGCAAGTCTAACAAGAGATGCTCAAAATTTATAGTACATGATTTAGATATCCTATATAAAATGAGTGTGGGTGTTCATGTTATCATTACTTTCTGCTCCTGAATATCTCTCTCTTATGAATCTGATCAAACAAACATCACCCCTTCTTGGTGATTCCATAAATTGGTTATGTAAAATGTTATAATTATAATATAAAACGATGATGATAACTATATAAACTATGAAATATACAAATATAGAGGACATTAAAGGATTTATCCAATGATACAACTACTATAAACATATATTTGTTCACTCACACACATTCCTCTAAGATAACATCAC
Source organism: Viscum album (assembly GCA_963277665.1). NCBI lineage: Eukaryota > Viridiplantae > Streptophyta > Magnoliopsida > Santalales > Viscaceae > Viscum > Viscum album. The sequence continues at coordinate 767,222,505 of OY728136.1, forward strand.
CCTAGAAGAACACATTATAAATAAACCACTTTCTTTTGGTTATAATGTTATACAGTCTATTATATCCCAATACAGTCATGATTATTACAAGAATTTTTCATTCATTTTGTTACGATGGAGAGTCACCATGATATGATTGACAAAGACAACTAAAACCTAGTCATGAAAATGGTTAATAATCTGATCCATCAATTCTGTGAATAACTCCAGTGCATAAGTCCAAAAAAATAGCATTACTACAAACCCTTAAAATCCATACCTACTACGAAAATAAGTATGGGGTATGTACAATGTGGTTACATTCAAATTGTGGTATCCAAATATCAAATCAATATTGGAGAATATATTAACTCCTTTTAGCTACTTGAGGAGATCATCAATATATTTAAGGGAATACTGGTTCATGACCGTAATTTTTTTAATCCCTAACAATCGACACATAGGAATAAGGTTCCATCATCCATAATTAATATGAGTACCAGATAGACCCATGGTGATGTATGAGTTTGTATGAAACCTTTAGTTTCAAAATATTTCAACAAAACATTCTACTCTCAATGATCTATTTGTTTTATTCTATAATATGATATATAAAATTGCTCTTTTACCAACACCAACTCGATCATGAACTTAGTATCTTGATTAGGATATATGTTTTATAACTCATCCAAAAATTCATGATGAAAATGGTCTTCCACTAGAAGAAAATAATCATGTTGTATTCCATCATCAGTAAGAGAAATTCTAGAAAAATGATCATTGCGACAATCAAATATGTACTAAATTAGTAATGAATGACCAGTATGATGATCCAATTTACCATAGTAATAATAACTAAATATATCTATAGATATTATTTTATATATCCTCTAGTAATAGTTTTTATGTGGATTGTATAAAACTTTCCCATCCATAACTAAAATAAAATCAAAATGTGCCATTTCTTGCACAAATGTTTCACAAAAGAAATGGTAACTACCAATCTCTAGAGAGAAATCCATGAAATGTTTTATATTATCTGAACACACTATCAATGGTTATCGATGGTCATAGATCCATAAAAAAATTCAACATCAACCACCCAATATAATTATAAAAATTAGTAGATAAAAAAATGTGATGCTCTTATATCAATTGAAGTGAATGAAATAGAGGCTGATATATGTATCATACCATTGATATTATAAGGTCTTGAATCAACAATAACCATGGTAGTCTGCCTTGCGTCATACTGGACAATCCCTCTCCCCTAGGATCTATCCAAAAAACCCTATATTATTCTCCCTACATGAAACTATCATTCTTGTAATGGGGTACCACATCACATGCCTCGTCACGAACATCATGTTGAACTTTGGATACATATATTTTGAAGATTATTTGAGTCCTTCCGAAATGATGGTACCTTTTAGAATTCCTAGAAACTTCTCCTCTTTTCAATATCCCTACAAAAAGTATACATCTAACCAATTATTCCACATAAATAAAAATCAAATGAATGTTATGGAACTGAGGATTTTTTGGCCCATCTTTCAACATATATAAAACTATAATGTAACATAATACTGAGATGGATTTCCACTGAATTCACTTATCTATTCATTGTTAACATGGTAAAAATATATTATTTCGATGATTTTTTTCGAAAAGACTATCTATTTCCATATTCCCATGTAAAAAATCCTGTTCATTTATTAGGTCCAATCCTAGAATCACTTCCTTGATGAGTTCCTAATTAATCACATGATCAAAACATCTCAGACAAGAAACATTCGCCTTTTATGTAATCTTATAGAAATGTTCATCTTAAAATAATTTATCCCAAGAGATCTCATCTCCTTTCAAATAGGGAATAATGCACTACATGTGAGTGAAATTTTTATCATAGTCTACCACAGACATACACACTTGTGTCAGGTGCAAGAACTCACTATCCTTCTAATCCCTCAACAAATCATGATATAAATAGAGAAGGATAATCATCTCAATGTCCTAATTAGATAAATAATTTCTATTCCCACCCTTCTCTGAAATATTTGACCTAATCCTAGCAAGACAATGAAACATATATGAAGTAAGTTTCACTGTCCTTTTAATGGGTCTCTCAAGATTCCTACGAATTTTCTATACTTAATAATTTTAGAACATGGTTGACTGCCCCCTCAATAGTTAATGTTTAAGGATTATATAGATCAAAATATATTTTGATCTTATTCATAAAGGTAATGGTGTGAGTTTTCTCCATTCCGTGGATCACATTACCCTCAAGAAGAATTAATGAAATTAAATGTACATCTGATCTTCATGAGAAAAAAGAATGTGTGGATTGCCTGTGTTAACAGTGTGGTGATTTCCACTTTCCTGAGGCTTAACACAAATACAAAGAGGTATAATTTTATCAATAATAAAAAAACCCTCCTTTGAACATAGAATATAAAAACAATGTCATCTGGGACAGGTGAAAACTATAGAGAACCACAACTATGGGTGTCTTTAAATGTGGATTATTTGTCTATTATCATAATATAAAAGTTCATTATGTTCAATTTAGAAGCTATAATAGTTGTACTATATCATTTATTAGATAGAACGATATATATTATATTCAATAAATATATCTATATGATAGATAGTTTGACCTAATATATATCTACATGATCCTATCAGGACGCATTAACAATCATAGAGCACTATATAGGTAAATGAGTATATATCTCAAGAGATAATAACATCAAACAAAATGTAAATCGCTCAAGATTAAAAAACATCAACTATAACAGGAAAACAACATAGACCACAATCTCATCCCTTGGTACTCAGATTTTTCCCATACATGGATTGGCTACTCCAATGCACAAGCTCAATACCAAGTCTCGAAACATCATTGTCTATATTCTTTATATCCCAGATAGAAACGAAATAGAATATACAACCCTTCATCCTTTGATACCACTTTATAATTTTCCTCATTCTTGTCTCTCTTTCTAGGTAAAAATTGGATGGTCACATGAACTCATGAGAACATACCCATATTCCATTGGATTTCAACTAGAAAAGAAGGTTTAATATGTATATTGGTGAAACTATACCCACTGGTATAGAGTTACAACATTATTGAATATCCCAATAATTAGTGATATAAGAGTAATGTAAATTGTTGAAAATGTAATAAATAATGAATAAACCAAGAAATATAATTAATGTGTATAATCCAATATATAATAAAAGATGAATGTAATGACAATCTAAAATTTAACTAAATAGCATTACTAAATTTTGAAAAATATATGAGTAGAAGACTCAAATAAATACTCATATGTACCCTATCCTGATTCCCATTTTCATCCTATATCCAAACACCCTCCCATATAGAATGAAAGAAATAAATAAGAAGGTCCTTTTCCCTATCTAATCTCGCATCAATGTAATCTTCTAAGGTACCTGATGGATTCCCAAGTATGTTGTTAAAATAAATTAGTAGTTTGACACCACGGTGTCTAAAAATAATCAGTCTGATAATTATTTCATGAAATAATGTAATAAATAAGTTTATTAATTAATTAGATATTTATGATCATACCATAACAACTAGATTCGACACTATGTCAGTGTAACTCTGAGCATGTCTCACAATAATGTTATGAATAAATATATGGTTGTGTTACTCCATAACCTTCTTTAATGCCATGCTAGAATGTCTCTGAGTATGTCTCACAACCATTCCAGCAATAACCATTTATACATGAAATAAGTGGAAAAAATTAGGTGACTCCCACTATATAATCATTCTCGCAAAAAATTATGCTCAATATCAAGGTAAAATCATTACATCATGAAATATGGTGAATCCCAATATATAAGAATTTAAGCATGGGTTGGGGCTATTATTTGTACATACTCATTTCAGCAAGTGACCTTAGTAATCACCCTCTATATAAGAATTACAACATGAATGATTGGGAAATATTACTATATAATCATAATTACATGTTATTGGGAATATCTTGTAAGGATATGACAATATCAAATCATAAATATCAATGGTAGATTATGTGAATTACTATTTATCATTCAATTTAACATTTTCATATCAATTCATCACATGCCAATAACATTTTAGTCATTTCAATATTCTATCCCATCCAAGGTAAATATATAACCAAAAATCACCAAAAACTCATTTAATGCTAAACCCACATTAATACATTGGTCAAATAATTCATAGAAAAGTTTTTTTTCACCCACAATGTAGCCAAAATCTAGGTCATAAACAATTTTTTTCATTTGGAATCTATGGAGTAAATAATTTTAGAATTTAATTAATTTAGGTACATGTAATTATGGAAACATTGTAATATTTCACATACCTTGTAATTAAATAGACTATGGAAATGGTTTATACCCCCACACCTTTAACTAGATAATAACCTATAACATCCAAAGGTTAAGTCCAATGATGAAAATGGTGCATCATTTCACATGAAAAACCATTGAAACCAAATTCCTTTATCACAACCCAAAGTTTCCTAATGATTACACCAACTTAATAACTAATAATGGAAGTGGAAGGGAAATACAAAGAGAAATACGTACCATGGATTGATTGTAAAAAAAAGGACATCTAGAGAACCATCATAGGTTTTGAGGGGTTGATTTTATACTAGGTGGTATAAGAACTCATCTGAAAGAGACCATTAAAACAATTTCATCTAATATTACATGGTGTGGTCTCCTTTACATATTGTGTATTTATTTTTAGATGGATAAACTAAAAAATATATCTAATCAGGTTTATTTTTTCTTTATCAACTATTATATGAATCAAATGGTTTACATGATGAATAACTATTTCACCCCTATACTAGTTCACAACATGTTTCTGGTGACATTTATAAGTTTTGTTATATGTACAGCATGTGTAATCCCCATCATACAATTTATCATCATAATTCCTACAAAAGTGCCTAAACCACCAAAAAATCCTTACAAATCATGTAAATCCCCCAAAATCACAACTCAAATTATAATATACAAACCCAATTAATTCAAATAATCATTCATCATTAAACATTATGTCATTTTTTTGAACAATGGTCCTCAATATTCGAATACGACTCCACCACTATGAATCAAATGATAAACTAAAAGAGGGACGTACCAAGAAAACAACAAGATCCTATAGAAATATGAAACACACATTATTATAAAACTGTTGTCCTTAATATTATTCCTAATATCCTTATTCATACCCTAGAGAAATTAGGATAACTAAATTGGTTACCACGGTTCTCACTAAAAGATTTTTACAAAAGAAGCTATTATTAGTAAATAATGAATATTAAATATAGAAATGTATATTACTTAAAACACATAACATTTAATTAAAGACATTATAATAAATACATATATAGATAAAATCCAGGTAGTGAGCTCATTGATTGTAATAAATGAATTCAAAATAATGGAATTAATCAATATTAGATGTCATTTTATAAGCCAGCATTATGTCTATTACTAGAAAGAATATATAAAAATAGTTCAATTGATGTATGGTTTAAAATAAATGTTGTAACATTACAAATATATTGGAATAAATGAATAGGGCTAACCAAATTATGAATACATATTTAAATTTTTATATAAATTATTAATTAATAACAAATTACTAAGTAATTTTAAATTAAATTATTTTATACATCAAATATAAATTTTCATGATAAATTATTTATTTTTCATTTTGTTATTAAGAATTCTAATTAATTTCAACCACTTTATAATGATTTATATAACTAAATTTAAAAAAAAAAATTAAAATTTCATTCAAAAAAAATTTGGGTTAATTTTTAGAATTTTTTTTGAAATGTCTAATATTATAATGAATATTGTAAATATTTACTTTAATTAAAAATTGTAATTTTTTAGTCTTTTTAAATATTAATGTTATTTTAAATGATCTAAAAGTAAATATATTTGATTCATATTATGAATAATTAAACTATGGTATTTGGGATTTATGTTCTTGTATAATTTAATATAAAAACATTTTTCTAACTTAATGGTATTTTAATGAAAAATTGTTTTTCATTGTTTTGTTCATTTGAATCATAAATTAAACATTGACATATATTGAAATTGAATCATGAAAAAATTATTCTTACTTTATAATAATGAGTTCGATGTTTGGAAAATTAATCATTTTTCTTTTTCCCTATTTGAATTATTACCAAATTAAATAATTTTTACCCTAGTAAGGGTAAATCAGAAAATTGTATTTAAAAAAAATATGATATTGAATTAAAAATATAACTAAAACGTTCCCTAATTTCATTATATTACTCTATATAATCAGTAATAATATGGAATTCTAATATATTATATTTTTTCATTATCCAATGATTTTAATGTTTATAATAGATATGTGTGGGATAAATTAAAAATATATCTTTTCTTATTTTAATATGTATAATATTTTGTGATTTTTATAAATACCACAAAAGTATAGTTATAAAATTTTATATGAAATATGAATGTATTAATTTTTTTTATAATCCTCATGTGATTAAATAATTTTCATAAATTCATATGCAACACTTGCATGTATTTATTCAATTAAAATAATAAGATAAACAATTGATTAAAAATTTAATATAATGAAAATCTATAAATTAATGTTTTCCATTAATTTTCTAGATACAAATGAAATATGAGGTATTTTTTAAAGGAATATATTTAAAATTCATCATCGTATTGATGGATTAATGTCAAATTAAATGAATAGTACTAAAATGACCCCCACGATATTTTCTTAAAAAATAAATTTTATTAAATTATTGAAAATTTATAAAAATATAATTATTATAAAAATAAATATAATATGGATAATCACATCATAAATTGATCATTTATGTGTTTTTTTATTTTATAGTTACATTGTTATACCTTAAACGTTACAAAATAATAATAATGTGGTAATTGTCAGAAGAGTTAATGAGGGTTAACAAAAAGATATAAGGGAAACAACAATACAAAAACGTCTAGAATTTTTACAATATTTGTGTATTTTGAGTAAAACTAATCATTTAATTGATTGATTTAAATTTTTAACTACTTTTATATTAATAGTGATTTATATTAATATAATACATTATAAAATTCCACGAAATCCCCTCCCTTACATAGAAAAAAACCATCTCTCTATTCATTACACAACATTTAGAAATGTAGATTATTAATATTCAGAGAAAATTAAATACCAAAATTTATATCCATGTTCAAGATATTTTACCCTCTAAATGGTCATACTGTTGTCCCTTAGTAGTAGTACTAAGGGAAGTCAACGAATAAAGATATAATCATCTTTATTGACTCTATCAAGTTTATTTCATTCTATAAATATTCTAAATGTGTTGTTATATATCAAAAAATATGTAATAATGTATCATAAATATTCTTATATTTTATTATATTTTTGTAAAAACAGTATTCTTTCCCTTTTATAAAATATGGAAAGTGAAAACATCACTTGTGCATATACATCATACCGTCAACGCATTGCATTGTATTTTTTATTTCCTCACCTTGTTATATGTTATAAAAAGTATCAAATGAATATATAAGATATTTTTTTAAATATAAGTGATTTTACAATTATAATATCATGTATAACATATTACCATCAATCTATCAAAAATTTATAAAGTCGCTTGTGGGCACGTGTGGACAACCACCTCCGGGGCAGGATTGTATGCCGTCTTTCATTTACAATATACATGGATTGAAATAAGTGTTGATTTAGGGATTATATATGATATATATATGTTATATATAATTAAATGAAGATTTTGGAATAGTTGATTATTATTTTCCTTTCCTTATTTCCATCTGTAGAATAATGATTGCAATATTCATGTGCACATAAATCCTACCATGTCCATGAATGAAATAATTCAATTTCAAATATTCATATTTTATAGTTATATATATAATAAATATGATATCTATATATATAATTAAGATAATCTAATATATTATTGAACTATAATCAGATTATATATACTGAAACTACCGAATCAATACATTATTAAAAGATGAAGCCATTAACAAAAAATAATGAAACTAATAAAATATACCAAAAATCTACTGATAAAATGATACTAATGCATCGCATATGATATTATATATATGTATATAGTTCTATTATATATGTATAAATAATCTAAATGTATTATATATTATGTTAAAATATCATATGAGGTCTGTGGATTGTGAGGTACGAGATTTCATCTCAGTTCCTCACAACATAGAGACATATTTGGTAGTTTGCACCGATGTATTTCTATGTGGTGTATATTCTACCCCTTTAAGGTAACTACTATGAATATATATGTATTCATTATTATTTACGATAAAATTCAAGTTAATATTTCAAATGGATTGTTTAAATGAAAATACAATCATATATTTTTTAACTGTGTATATTTTTCATCCATGTCTATAATTCTAAATATTATTTCTAAAAAGAATTTTTAGTAAAAATAAATTATTTAATTTTCATGTTATCTTTGAAATTTTATAAGTATTTAATGGAATATTTATAATGTTTTCATGATTTGATAATTATTATAATTCTTTATAAAAAATAATTTTTACATTTAATGAATACTATTTTAATAGAAATTTTCTCCAGAATTACAATTTTACAAACTTTTGATTTTTTATACATGTTACAAAGGGTTTTATGAAGGAAAATATTTACTAAATAATTTTATTAGATAGTTTTATAACATTTTATTTAATTAGTTAAAAAAACATTATTTACTTATATTATGGTCATAACTTATCTCTTCATTAATTTTGTAGTCATTATCATTATCTTGTATCACTCACTTTCTTATTACCATTTTTCATTGAATATAACATTTTTTATAAATATACAAAGTATTTTTATAGTGAATATGATAATTTCTTAAAATTTTATATATTTTAAACTTATGATGTATCACATTGAATTTTGTCTAACTCTTTAGGGAAAACATTGATAAATATATATTATTTACTCAATATAAGTATTAACTAATATATAATTTTTTTATGAATCAAATTTATTACCCAATATATTTAGAATCCCTTGGAAATTCATTTACTGGTCGGGACTAGAATTATATAGCCCCGAGATGCAATGAAATGACTCATTAGAAAAATACGTGGGATAAATTAAATTGGATATTATTATATATCTACCAAACGATTAAATTTTCATGGTGAAATGTATTAATGGAAGTAGAAATCCTGATGTCTGAGAACATGAAGTATAATATAGATGATTTCCTTGCATGGGAATAATGTTTGTATTATATATGAGCTTACTACATTGATAATATATAGGGATATATTTTATTCCCTAGTTAATTATTAAATGGAATCTGTTTTTAGTTATATACAATAACATATGGATTTTTAAATATTACTCTTTTTTAAAATATTATATACATAACTGTTACTAATCATCTAATGTAATACACTATTTTTTCCCTTTACCAATGCTATTAAAAAGGATGTGATGAACAATATCAATGGTTTAAAAATTGTATTATGATACATATTTCATATGTCTATTAAAATATGTTAATCATATATATACTTATATGGTTAATTAAGGATACAAAATTGACTAGTACATCTACACACGATGCATTGTATCTAATAATAATGAAATAAAGTAGACACTGACAGTGGGTTTTTATGTTTGGGGTTTTTATAGTTGGTATCATAGATGTTTTAGTAAGAACCTTAAGATATAGAGTTAAAATAAATATGTTGCATGAGAATTATGGTAATCTCATATAATAACAAAGCAATTGGTCGATTGTATAGATTTTATTTTTTAACTCAATATTAATTATAATTATGAGATAAATCATATTGATAAATTATTTAGTGTTGTATCATAATGGGACAAATAGAATCAACGCCCACAAGCAATGTAGGTATTTACATGCAATGAAAACCAAGACAGTTGGTATTGTGACTATAAAGATCATGGCCCCCTTTTGGTAGTTAACTCAGTTTTTTAAAATTTTGATCTTATGAGAAATCCAATTATTCTATAGAGTAACTCACCATGGATGGATTACTTCATGATGAAAATAACTATATACTTTAGTTGAACCAATGATCCGTTGGTATTTTAGAAATGGATTATGTATCGTAAAAATATATCCCTTTATTTGGGTTATAATTATTGTGAAATGGATATTCTTCATGTTTATTATTTTAATGGAATTTTTATCAAAGGTGTTCATTGATTGAGGAAACTAAGGCGTACAAAAAATAGAAAAAAATTATTGGAATATGTTTAATGTTATATTAATTGAAAAATACATCTATTGAGATCAACGAGCTAAAAAGAGATGAATTAATTTACATGAAATCAGAAGGAGGAATAAAGTGTAGCATAATACAAGGTTAACATCACAGGAATATCCAAGCATTCTTTAGACTACAAACATAACCCGATTAGAAATATTCACCATTTCTATGATAATATTAATATAAGTATGTATTGTAGAGAATATTCTCATTTATATTCATTATATAGTGATATATAATCAGCAGATATGAAGATGGATAATGATGTTTCTGGATTGAATATATTAAAGGTAAATAAAAAGAATAATAAATTATCTAAACTCCAATAAAATTGTAATACATCAATGATGATGAAGATAATAATGAAATTTCCACCTTGTAAAAATTATGGAATGAAACAAAATGGAAAATTATTAAAGGCTATGTGAGTATGATATAATTTTGGAGAAAAAAATACATCCATATAATGAAAAAAGTGTAATTAAAGAATCAACTATTATATAGTGATTTTATTTATAAATATTTGGAATTATTCATATAGGTTCAACAATAATTGAGGCAACATACCACAATAAAATAAAATTTGAAATGGAATAATATTCTATTACTAAAGATGAAGTTAAATGATTAAATTTCGTATAAATATGAGTCAATAATTTTATTTAACAATGGAATTGTTGTAATAAGTTTCACAAACCTTATAAAGAATAAATATATAGTTACTTTTTAGAAACAAATATGGTTTCATGGAGTTTTTATAGTGATTTAGAATACATGTATATTTTAATAGAAAATGTGATAAATGTATTCACACTATAAACTACATTATGTTTTCTATTAATAAATGATTAATCAAATATTTCAAATATTTTATATTTTCAATTTCATAAGAAATATATAATTGGAGTCTTAACATAAATTATTTATGATAAAGATTAAGTTGAAATGGGGTAGGGGGTTGTTGATGTAGATATTAATTTATCCTTGGATAACTTGGGGATACAATTTGTTATGAAAAGTTTATATAAAATGAGGAATGAAGATTAATTATTATTGTCCATTAAATATTAATTTTAGGGTTTGGTGTAGAAAAAATAATCATAAATTGTTATTTTTTAGTGAATTTTAAGAAATTAGGACATTATAAATTCCGCACGTTTCAAATGAACTCTATGTTTGATATTATATAAAACAAAAAAATTGGTGTTAATAAAAATGTTTTAAACTATTAAAATATTATTGTCAAATATGACCATTAAAACCTCGATCTTATGTTGTAGGGAATGAATATGGTTGAAATATTAATATATTTTTAAGAAATTTATATGATTAATATTATTTTAAAATATTACCAAAGAAAATTTATTTCCGATCTATTCCTATAAATTAAACTATGTTCTTTGGAATTAGTTTTGTATGTGAATTTAGTATAAAAAACATTTTTATACCTAAAATTGAAATATTTATAAAAAAATTATTCTCTGGGTTTTTTTATTTGAGATTAAATTTATTTGTTAAACATGTTGAAAATGATTCATGAAAAATGGAATGCATATTTGAAATCATGATTTCCAAATTTGGTAAATAATTCTCTTTTATTTTTTTCATTATGAATCAAAACCCTAATTAATAATTTTATGTATTCTAAAGGTAAATTGTGTATTTATTTTCAAAAATAATGTTATAAGTCCTCAAAAAATTTAACACATGGCTTAACTTCATTTGACGGTAATATTTTTAAAAAATTATCCCAAATTAAACAATATATATGTTTCTATTAATATTTTAATTTTAACTCTAAAATATGTAAGTTAGAGATAAAGAAAAAATGCCACTTTTAGATTTTAGTGTATATAATATTTTGATATCTTCATAAATAAAAATTATGTTCTCTTATTAATGCTTTCTTAATATTACATAATTAAATTATTTATGTTATTTTTTTATCTTTTTAGTGATATTGTAAATTTAATAAATTTAAACAAAATGCTGAAATAATATTTATCCCATCGGTAAAAAGAATGATAATGATTTAAAACCCTAAAAGTAATATAAATTTTAATAATTATTATGTAACATGAATTTTATATAAACATATGACATTTTTTTATGTGTGACATTATTATATTCAAATTTTTTCATTTTATTGATGTAGATAAAGTAATATTAATAGAATAATTTCAAAAATAAAATTATTGAAAATTATTAATAAATAATTAATTCTTAAATGATTTAAATTTCAAAAAATCATAAATTCATAATCCAAAAAGGGTATATCATCAAAATAAAAAACAGTGGTCCATTTAAATGTTGTTTTCCATTTTATTGCAACATTATTAAACAATAATGTTTGGAAAATATTTATACTATTATAATTATCCAAATGGTTAACTGTTGTTATATCAAAAAGAAATGGGTAAAGACACGGCCAAAACATATACCATATTTATTTTATGATAATATTATGATTAATATTATATTATATTATATTTATATCATCTTTAATCCATTTGGACATGAAAATAATAATATAAATTAATTTAATACTTTATTATATTTCATTAATTCCCCTCCCTTAACTTATTGAAGTAAACTTCTTATCTCATTACATTACATCATTTTAAGAAATATATATTTCAATGAATCATAAAAATAAATTTTAAAACACCATTATCCAATTTTTATATGTTCATTAACTTCAAAAATACCATCTTTATGTCTCTTAAGAGGAGATCTAATAGGTGACTGCGAAGGAATTATAATCGTCTTTATCAACTCTTTCAAGTATATATCTTCTTATAAATCCTCTTTATGTGTTTTACTAATACTTAATGAAAAATATACAATGTAATAAATATAATAATATGTTATTAATATTATGGAATAATTTTATTCAGTGTTGTTTCCATTCAATGAAAAATTAATTCATCGCTTCAGCATACATACATCTTACTCTTTCCACATAATGGAGTAATACATTTTTTATAATAGTTTTACATGGATAGATATAAATAATTTACTAATAAATATAAATGATCTTATTTAAATAAATATTATTTTTTAAGTATAATATAATATGTACCTTTTTACCTTCCAGTCCTTAGGAACACGATAACTTTGCTCAAGGGTAATTTTAGACTTCCACCTTAATAAAGATATGTGTTTCATTTTTTATTTATGATTTACTATGATGGTAATAACGATATTTTTACTTAATAATATATATATATATATATATATATATATATCTATGTGTGTGTGTGTGATATAATAATTATTTTGGAATGGAAATTTACCGTTCAAATTTCATTCATTCTATCCATTGAATTTGAAAACAGTGTTCATTCATAGGTTTGACATTCCATCTCAATGAATGGCATTATTAATTTTTCTACATTTAATTTTTATATTTGAAAATAAATATTAATATATATATATGGAATATATATTATATTTATATCATGAATAAAATTATGGAAATAATTTAATAAAAATATATTTACAAGGATCAGTACAACTGAATCAAAACATACATGAAAAATGATGAATTTTACATTGAAAATAATGAAAATAAAAAAATGGTTAAATATGGGTGATAAAATGTTATAAATTGATCATATATGACATTATAGACATTTTTATGGTCTAATTTTTTAATTATAATAAAAATAAATTTATTATATATAAGGATAAAATGACCTACGATGAATGTCGATCGTGAGGTAAGGGATCATTCTCCAATTTCCACAATATTGGTACATATTTTGTATTATGAACCTATTCACTTATATAGGATTTATATACTAACCAATTAATTAATTTAACATTAATATATATTTAGTCATTTTGATTAATTATTTAATTCATGTTACACTTTCATATAGAATTTATTAAAAAAAGTGGACCATATTTATCTTTTTGATCAGGTATATTTTTCATCAAAGTATATATTTTTTAAAACAAATTTACAAATTTATTTTTTATTGAAAAAAATTATTTATTATTTAAATTTTAGGTCATAAATTAAATATTTTATGTATTAAATTTATACATTATAGTTATTTCCTGGATGTTAAACTTTCTATTTTATTTATAGTAAAAGGATTATGTTCTATTAATGTATAAAATTCTAACATATATTCCCACTACCATAAATTTTTTTTAGGAAATTCATCTTCGTATAATTGATTTAAATTTTTATAAAAAAATAAATCACAATAAAATATTATTTTAAAATTTTCACTTTTATTGTCTTTTATTCTTTCAAAGACATTATTCTACATATGGGACGGTCATCTCACATATCTTAATAAACATTGTAGACATTTAATTACTATTGAAACATACAATATCTTATGATAACATTCATTATACATTTAATTTAACTTAGATTTTCAATTTCCTTGTACTATGTATATTCAAATTCAAAAACCATGTATAATTTATTCATATGGTGTTCTACATTGTATGTTTTCAAATTTAATGTATAAAAGCGTGATAAATCATAATTATTTACTGAATATGTATATATATAGTTAAGGAATATTGTTTATGAATTAAATTTATCATTAAATATATAAGGATTTAATTAGACATGCAATTATGGGTGTGGAACAAAATTATATATCTTCTCGATGCATAAACATGTATCCAGAGACAATGAATTTTAACAGATTTAATTGGGTTTCGGAAGATACATAACCAATTATTAATGTCTCATAGTGAAATGTATTGATGGGTGTAGATGCAATAATATATGTATTCATGGGGTATAATATTATTCATTTAATTTTTTTATAATTAATTTATTATTATGTACGATATTAGTGATATTCAATTCCATATAGAGGGAATTTGTTTCTCGGCATACTGATTAAATATTTGGTTTTTCATTTATTTACCATTACATATTGGTTATAGGTTATTATCTTTTGATTTATTCAATTATATGTAATGTATTGGCCCATAACTCTCTGGTCCATTCCATTGTGATAATCATGTGTATGAGATGATTCGGGAGGTCATGATGAATTATGCACAACAATTGCCAATTGTCTTCAGTTGGGTGAACCGTTCCATTGGTGAAGAGATATATCAATGTGGTCTAACGGTAACCTCTATTTCCTTTTCCAAATTTCTAGTTATATGAACAGTTCAATTGGTGAAAAAATCTATCAGTAACCTCTCTTTCCTTGGTCAAATTTGTAATTCTATGAACTGTTCTATCAGTGTATAGTTCTATCGGTAACCTATATCGGTAACCTCTCTTTCCATTGCCAAATTTCAAATTCTATGAACAGTTCTACCCGTGAACAGTTATATCTGAAAACTCTAACGGAAACCTCTTTTTCCTTTTCCAAATTTTGAGTTCTTTGAACGATGATTGCAGAATGGTAGGTGTAAAATGTTTCCATAACGATATAAGTAAATTGTTTCCATAACAGTAGGTGTAAAGTGTTATATCGATGAGTTTCATGAATAGTGTTCTATCGGTGAAGTTCTAACGGTGAGGTTCATGAACAGTGTTCTATCGGTGAGGTTCATGCACAATGTTCTATTAGTTAGGTTCTAACGGTAAAGTTCATAAACAGTGTTCTATCGGTGAGGTTCATTAACAATGTTTTATCGATGAGGAGCTAATGGTGAGGTCCATGAACAATGTTCTATAGGTGAGGTTCATGAACAATGTTCTATCGGCAAGGTTCTAACAGTGAAGTTCGGGAATATTGTTCTATCCGAGAGGATCATGAATTGTGTTCCATCGATGAGGGTCTAATGGTGAGGTTCATGAATAGTTTTTTTCCTTTTCCAAATTTTTAGTTCTTAAACAGTGTTTCTAGATTCGTATAGTTTTTCCACTTTAGCATTTTCCTTTGACATAAAATGCATTTAAAGCCTCATTTTTAGGAATCTAAGGCCGATTCAAAGGACATAAATCCTATATTAATTATTACTAAGGCTCTGGATGTTTTTACTTGGTCAAACATCATGGTTTAATGCGATTTTCTTTTAATGGGAATGAAGCGTATCTTAAACTGCCACTCCATTACATCTTCTAAAGGGACGAGATATCTTCCTCCCTAATTCATCCTCGGTTTTATCTGGTGTGAGATGTTCAATCCTTTCCCTCCTTCCCATAAGAATCATAAGATCAAAATTTTCCCTGTGGATTGGTTTCTTCGACGACCATCATGCTACTATTCAACCCCTATTTCTATGAAATCAAGCGGTATCGCTTAATCTTCAATGAAAAGTATGATTTATCATCTTTCATTTTGGGTTCTTCTTCTCCTTTTTCTCGTTTGCATTTTATAGCATTTAAAGTACATACTTATAATGGAGTTTTCTTTTGGTTTTGTTGGTGCGGTCGTACTGTGGAATCCTCAGATGGATGCAGTTGTCGTGAGAGGAGGATCGTGACCCGTTGTGTGGATAAAGAACGTGAATAACTGTTTGAGGTAGGGGATTCATTACTTCTCCTTTCTATTACATGAAACTATATTGTTATAATTTTTTATCCCACTGGACCACAATAGAATTAAAATAATACATATTTGAACCAGATAAATAAATTGATATCAGTATTATGTTATTTCCCCTTGTTTCTAGATAGTGTGATATCCATTCTTTCTTCATTTAGCTATTCATTCTTTATGTAAATTGGTAATGAACAGAAACCGGAATTAATTGATAACTATTAGAAATGGATAAAGAAACATGTAAATGAATAAGATTCTTCTTGCTTTGATTTTATGTTATTCAAATTGGTTCGGTAAGCATGGATCGTTTATTTGTTATAATCTTACTGTTTAGGTTTCCCTATTGTGGATCGTACATATAATAAATCCGATAATTAAAAACAAATTATTTTTTTGATAATTTCTTGAAGGATTCTGAGTTACCCTCTTGACTGTTAAAGGTCCTATAGCCTAATTGATAAGATGTTTGTTTTTATGCTTCTAGTGTTGTGGTCTGAGCATGGAGGTTGTTGTGATATGTGGGGGCATGGAGACCTTTGGTTGTGGTAGATGATGATGTTGAGAGAGGGGAGATGCATCAGTTTGTGCATGTGGGTGTCGGGGAGGACATCGAGGATGATGGAATGGGATGGATGGGATTATTTGACACTTGCTAATTCTTATTGGTTGATTATCTGCTTTACTTTTTCCCATAGCACAATGAAGTTGGTCTTACTTACCCTTCTTCCAAAAGTGGTGAAGACGCGGGGAGTATCCCATATGATTTCCATGTTTAGCTTCTTATGGTAGGATGGGTCTATCTTCTTACTATAAGTGGAAAAGACTCGACAGGTAGTACATATACTTACCATGTTGATCCCCCCTGTGTTTAGTAGCATAGATTGTTTTTCTAGAATGCCTGGGAATATGGGAATATAATTCTGCAATGAATATTTTAATAAATGATGTTAACCCAGGGGGTTAGAGTTCGCATGAACATAATTACGAGTTTTTAATTTTAATGGGATAGTGGACTTTGGGTGTGATGCAAATGAAATTTAATGTGGAATTTCTATTTTGTAATTAATGTTTAAATAATTAATTAATGTAAAGTGAAACTAATAAATAGGTAATGCAATTATATATTAACGATCATTATGTGGTTGCGTTCTTATAGGATACCTAGTCGTTGATGTAGAATCCCAGAGTCTGAGAGACGTTAGCAGTAGTTGTTTCTAAGATTATTTTATTCACATAGTGTGGTTGTGAGATATAATATATTCTATACTTTTTGGGTTTATATACGCCACTCCACCATATCAGTAAGGGAAACTGACACCACAACGATTGTGAGCCCTGGGGGGTGTTTTCCCAAACATTCTGCTGGCATGATGGATTGCTGACAACCCCCTTTGACCTTGCTCTCTTCTATTGGTAGTTACTTGTGCTGGTAGGCCCATCGGTTAGTTTTCCACGAATATGTCTGTAGAGGGTTGTAATATATTTATTTTATTCATACCCATATATTCTTGATATAGTATCCTATAGACTACTATATGTGTAATGTTTATAGAATGTGACGGCTTGAGGATCCTTTATCAGTGTATGGATTGTAATGGCTTGAGGTATAATACCAGACATATGATACATGTTATGCGAGCTGTGGTGGCTCCCGGAAACTACCTGGTAACTTTCTTGCATGGACGGGGTGGTTTTGTTACACGAGGAGCATATTGTGGTGCTTCGCCCAGGTGTCTGCGAGCAGGCCATTTTGGAGAGAGATGCTTATGTGGTACAACAGTGGGGAAAAGGGGAAAACCAGTGCGGAATTTGTAGCGGGGTACCCTTGATATTATTATTATATTATATACTCTTTTATGCGTTATTTGGTGAGAGTATCCATGATTAGGCTGAGAAAATAGCATATCTGTTTAGTGACGAGTTAGTTTCACTTGTTGTTCACGGTACTTTAGCATGCTTTCATAAATTTTTTACCAGAGGCTTCGGGGAGGATCCTATGGAGTATACTGTTATACTCCCCCTATGTTTACATAAATTTTTTTCCTGGTCACTTGGAGAAGGTTTGAGATCAGGATGGTTACTACTAGCTTGTGGTGATATGAGCTGTCCGGGCTTGTCGTTGCTGCTGTTTTGCTTTCTTTTTTGTACATGCAGTTTTTCCCCATTCAGATGTAGTAGTTTTTCATGAAATTTCATATGTGTACTTGGGGTTTCTTTTACCTTAAAGGTTGAGTGGGAGATGTTTGGTGTTTATCTCATCTCCCTCTTCCACATGTGTTCTCTTAGAGAGTGATGCCTCTCATTTGAGTGTTTTCTATACCCTCAGTGCTTGTTTCCAACTAGGGGACGACTGAAGGTGGGACTCGGTGGTCGTTATATCCCTTCTCAAACTTTTGGTCCAGGAGGGGTACTCTTTGTGGGGATGAGGTCATGAAAGAGTGGTATCAGAGGTCTGGTTGAGGGACATGATGATGTTTGGAGTTAGGCACAGGTGAGGTTGCATGGGTAGGTAGGGCAACAGTGTGATTCATTTTTATTAAGTGATGTAAACAATAGAGACCGGCTGAGACATAGGCGTTTAGAGCCCCCTTTTATCTGATGTATAGACATTTATGATTACCATGGATACTAAAAATGGTTATACTAGTTTCAAGGTAGAGACCTAGGAAAGGATCATGCATCATTCTTTTTTGTGCCTATGTATGAATGGGTAGACCTTAGGATATGAAAACCTAAAATCAATGAAATAAAACAATTAATTAATTAATGTTTCCTCTTCCGTATTCCTGGTTTAAGAGCTTTAACAATTTTTTATTTTACAGGTACATCTCTATGTCGACGTCCTCGTCAGGTTTAAGTAGAAAATTTCTAGCAAGCTGTTCTAGCAGATCACCATAGGGTATAGGTTGATGACGACGACACTTGGAGAATGAAACTCTGAGATTTTTAGCGCTAGAGACTACAAAAGTATGAGGGATCCATTTCAGATGCATTAATGGAAGACTGGTTGGGGGAGGTCGAGATAGGCTTCAATTCGATCTGTTCTCAGAAGGAGCACTAGGAGAACTAGGTTGTGACGATGCTGCATGGGGTAGCCAGGAAGTGGTATTTCTTATTACTCGGGGATCGCAAGGAGTCATCGACCTCATGGGAGGAGTTCTGATACATGTTTAGAGTCCAGTTTCTTTCTTCAACCATGAAGGCATCCAGTCTCCATGATATTCTTACCCTATGACAGGGGAGCTCTAATGTGTGGACGTTTGGAATCTGTTTTAGAAACCTTTTACGATATGCTTCGAACCTATTGCCAGATGTGGAGGCCCTGGCGAGGCATTTCTCGGAGGATTTTCATCCAGAGATCCATCTATCGATCACCCCATTTATGTTGATGACATATCTTGAGGTATTGGAAAAAGAAGAGGTTGTCCAGAGGACTTTATCTAGGATCAGATCCTCACGAGACGGGAATTGTCATGATTCCTCACGAAGAAGAGTTGTTGTCTGGGGTTCCCGGTTGTCAGGGAAGAAAATATTCTGTTTAGCAGGGGGTAGGTCCCATCCCTTCACATCTCATTTCTCCAGAGGTAGAAACTCTCAGGCCTATGCTGAGGGATCAGATGCTTTTTTTTTCTGGTGGTGGTCATGGTCATCAGCAGTGGGAGTGATCGAACTTTTAGAGCAGTCATCATACACCAGGTGCAACACTCTAGGTTCATCTGTTGATGCAGTTCCAATTGAGGCAGCAACAGTAGGTTGCACCAGCTTTAGATCAGTAGAGGGATGATGGGGCAGGTAGAGGGAAACCCCATGACGCTCCCCATCCTCAGAGAGTAGATCGCGACCATGGTGGTGGTCTTCATCAGGGTCATAGAGTCCATTGAGGAGGTCGTGGTCAGCATCATGCTCTAGTGTAGCCAGCTCTAAGTGAGCTAGATGTCGTTTGAGGTTCCCTTTCCTTGTTTTATACCTTGCAGTATTCCTTTTTTGATTCATGATTGACGCACTCCTTCATATCACCTACCCTTGTCCTTTCTTTGGGACATTAGGTAGACAGACTTCTAGTGCCCTTATTGTTGACTAAGGCAGTTGGAGGTTGAGCTGACTTGTTTGAAGTATGTAGAGATTGAGAGATACTGTTGGGGACGCACGTCTCTTGGGGAGATTTCCTATGTTTAAAAATACAACTATATGACGTCATCATCAGCATGGATTGGTTTTATTCAGTGCAGGCTACCACGGATTGCCTCAGGAAGAAGGTCATTTTCTTTGGTGCGGATGGATAGTCGGTGATGTTTGTTTGTGAGCGAGATCTTAGGATGGGTCATTGGCATGTTCTTTCCTTATCATCCATGACGGAAGAGATGATTTTGAGTTCTCATAGTTTCAACGGTTGTCATTTCCTAGGGTCATAGATGAGTACCCTGATGTCTTTCCTAAAGTTGTTGTATCATTACCCCCTTGATGAGAGATCGAGTTTGGGATCGAGCTACAACTAGGAGGGGATCTAATGTCTATGTATTCATATAGTATATCCCTCTATGAGTTATGAGATCAACACATATATCTTGATGGTCTATTAGAGTTCATTTTCATTCGGCCATGTGTGTCACCGTGCAGTGCACCAGTTTTTTTCGTGAAGAAGGCTGATGACAGTTTGCGGTTGTGTGTCGATTATCATTGCATAAACAAAGGGACCATAATGAATCACTATCCTCTTCTGCGGATTGATGATTTATTCGATCAACTGAAGAGTGAGAGTTGGTTCTCAAAGATCTACTTGTGTTCGGGATATCATCAGATGCATGTAAGGATGATGGTATCCCAAAGACTGCATTCTGTTGTCATCGTGGTCATTATAAGTTCGTTGTAATGATATTTTGCGTAACAAATGATCTAGATATGTTCATGAGATTGATGAATGATGTGTTCCATGAGTTTCTGGACAAGTTCATGGTGGTTTTCTTTCAAGAAATCATTGTGTACGCCATATCCGAGGAGGAGCATGGAGAGAATCTACATGTTGTTTTGATAGTGCTTTTTCAACTTTAGCTATTAGGGAAGTTGTCGAAGTGTGTTTTTTGGTCTCAAGAAATATGTTTCTTGGGGAATGTTGTTTACCAATAGGTATTAGATATGGATCCATTAAAGATAGAAGCAGTTGTGTCTTGTGCATCCCCTAAGACAGTGTCAGAGGTGTGAAGTTTCCTTGGTCTTGCAGGCTACTAAAGGAGTTTTGAAGATATTTTCTCACAGGTTGCTACTCCTATGACATATTTGGCATGAAAGGATCAGCCTTTCATAGGGACATATTTGTGTCAGGTAGCATTTGAGTTTCTAAAGTAGAGTTAGTAACGACTTTATTTTATTGTCTTCTTGGTGAGGGTGTTCATATTGATGTTTTCTGCGATGCTTCAGATCTGGGGTTAGGTTGTGTCTTGATGCAGCAAAGATTATATGTTTCTAATGGGTCTCTGTAGTTGCATCCCCATGAGCATAACTATGCCACCCATGATCTTGAGTTGGCAGCCATATAGTTTGATCTAACGGTGTGGAGACATTACCTAATTTGTGAGTGCTATGTGGTTTTCACTGATCATAAGTGTTTGATATATGTTTTCTCCTAGTGTGACATG
The DNA here is from genome assembly GCA_963277665.1 of Viscum album. Lineage (NCBI taxonomy): Eukaryota > Viridiplantae > Streptophyta > Magnoliopsida > Santalales > Viscaceae > Viscum > Viscum album. The sequence goes on from OY728136.1 coordinate 767,244,985, forward strand.
AACATATTATAGTGTAGGTAGATGTAGTTATTATAGTAATATGAATTCGAGATATCATATACACCTGAATAGGGGAATGTTGTAGTTTATGCGCTGAGTCGAAAGTCACGTTGTGATGTTGTGTGTTAATCTAGTGATTCATGGAGAGTAATGGAAGAACAATCCGCATTAAATCTTGATATGGGAGAAGTTTGGGGTAGATGTTGTCTTTTTCAGATGATGGTATAGTCATCCCTGGTGCAGAAGTTGGAAGAGTCCCAGTTCAGGAATCTTGAGGTGGAGGTCTAGAGAGAACGAGTTGATTAGGGTGAGGCCCCTGATGGGTGCTCTGAGGATTCACAACACCAAGTGTTGTATCACAAAAGACTTTTTGTTCTGTTCATAATGTGTGTCGTGGTTCTTAGAGAGCTTCAACGTTCTCCTTTAGTGGTGCATCCTGGCGTGAAAAAGATGTACCGAGACTTGAAGATCCAGTTTTAGTGGCCCTGGATGAGGCATTCACTTGCTGAGTTTGGGCCTCGATGTTTGGTCTGCCAGAAGGAGAAGTCCAAACATCGTGTTCTTAGTGGTATTCTCCACCAATTAGTGATTCCTATGTGGAAGTGGTATGATATATCAATGGACATTGATACTGGTTTACCTCGAGCTCTGGGAGGACATGATGATATTTTGGGTGATAGTGGATCACTTAACAAAATTGGCGCAATCTACAGCAATCAAGGAGTCAAGCTCGGTGGATGTTTTGTCTGGGTAGTATCTAGAGGAGGTGGTGAGACTTTCTATAGTCCCATGGATGATCATTTATGATCAACATCGTAAAATTACTTCTAGGGTATGGAGAGGTCTCTATCATGATTTTGGTTCTCACCTATGCCTTAGCACTGCTTTTCATCCTCAAACGGATGGTCAGACAGATCGAACCATCCAAACAGTTGGAGACATGTTATTCTCTTGTGTTTTTGATTTGGATTGTTCATGGATGAGGAACATACCCTTTTTTAAGTTTTCATAACAAAATATTTTTCACTCCACCATCATTATGGCACCGTTTGAAGCCTTGTATGGTCGGCCTAGAAATTATAAATTGTGTTGGACTAGGGTCGGAGAGTCAGCAATTCTCAGACCAAAACTAGTGAAGAATACAATAGAGATGGTTCAGGTTATTTGTGAGAGGATGGATACATCACAAGATAATCAGAATCTATATGTTGATCAACGAAGGAGACCCCTAGTGTTTAATTTTGGGGATCATGTGTTTTTGATGGTGACTCCCCATCGTGGGCAGTGATGGTTTGGAGGTGGAGGTAATATTTCTCCCCGGTTTGTTGGGCCATTCGAGGTGTTAGCTCGTATTGGAGCTATGGCGTATCGAGTAGAACTTCCCCCACAGATGAGTTAGATACATGATGTTTTCCATGTATCAATGCTTCATCATTATCTTCATGGTGACTCTCACATCATCAATCGGGGAGATATCGATGTTGATGATGATGCGCCCTTTGAGGAGGGACCTATGGAGATCCGAGACCACAAGGAGAAGGTGTTGCGTGGGCATTCCATCCAGTTGGTTCATGTCTTGTGGCGACACACTGGCATGGAAGAAATTACTTGGGAACGTGATTCAAAGATATGTGATCAGTACCCAAAGTTGTTTGATGTTTAACATTTTTTCATGTATCAATGTAGCCTTTGTGGTTATAAAACTTATATGTTTATGAGATGGTTTTCTTTTGATACTTTTTTTGATTGATCTCTTTTGAGAGGTATCTCGATGGGTGGTTGTTTGGACCTCGTTTCATTTTCACTTTTTGTGTGTTTTAAATTATTGAGGATGAGAATGTTTGGGGAGGTATCTTATATAATGGCCCAAACCTCTCTGGTCTATTCCTTTGTGATAATCACGTGTATGAGGTGATTCGGGAGGTTAAGGTGACTTATAAACAATAGTTGATAATTTTTTTCAGTTCGATGAACAGATCTATCAGTGAGGTGTAACTGTAACCTCTATTTCATTTTCCAAATTTCTAGTTCTATGAATAGTTCCATTGGTGAACAGTTCAATAGGTAACCACAATATCCTTTTCCAAATTTCTAATTCAATAAATAGTTCAATTAGTGAATATTCTATCGGTAGCCTCTATAGGTAACCTCTCTTTTCATTTCCAAATTTCCCATTCTATGAACAGTTCTATTTGTAACCTCTAACAGTAACCTCTCTTTCATTTTCCAAATTTTGAGTTCTGTGAATAGTGTTTCTAGAACAGTTGGTGTATAATGTTCTATTGGTGAGGTTCATGAAAAATGTTCTATCGGTGAGGTTTTAACAGTCATGTTCATGAACAATGTTCTATTGGCGAGGTTCATGAATAGTGTTCTATCGGTGTGGTTCTAATGTTGAGTTTCATGAATAGTTTTCAATCGTTGAGGTTCATGAATAGTGTTCTATTGGTGAGGTTCTGACAGTGAGGTCCATGAGCAGTGTTATATTAGTGAGGTTCATGAAAAGTATTCTTTTGGTGAGGTTCATGAACACTGTTCTATTAGTGAGGTTTCAATGGTGGGGTTCATGAACAGTGTTTTCCCTTTCCCAAATTTTGTGTTCATGAACATTGTTTCCAGTTCAAACAGTTTTTCCCCTTTAGCGTTTTCCTTTGATGTAAAATGAATTTAATGCCTCGTTTTAAGGACTCTATGGATGATTCAAAAACCATAACTCCTATATTAATTATTCCTAAGGCTTGGGATGTTTTTAATTTGTCAATCCGTGTGGTCTAATGTGATACACTTTAAATGGGAAATCAAGCGTATCATAAACTCACGCTCCATTAAATGTTCTAAAGGTATGGGATATCTTCATCCCTAATTCATCCTCCTAATTCTCTGGAGTGGGATGCTCAAAACTTCCCCTCCTTCCTGTAGTAATTGTGAGATCATACATTTCACCGTGGATGAGTTTCCTCAAAACCCTTCTTGCTGCAAGTGCACCCCCTATTTCTATGCAACCAAGCAGTATCAACCAATATTTAATGTATAGAATGTTTTATCGTCATTATTTTAGGGTTTATCTTCTCTTTTTTCTCCTTTCCATTTTATAGCATGTAATCTCCATTCTTCTAATGGATTTTTCATCGGGTTCGTTTTGTGCGGTCGTACCGTGGAATCCCCAGGTGGATGTAGTTGTCGCGAGAGGAGGTTTGTGACCTGTTGTGTGGATAAAGAACATCAATAACTGTTTTAGGTGGGGGATTCATTGGTTCTCTTTACTTTTATGTCCAACTGTATTGTTAGCTGTTTTACCCCACGAGACCACAATGGAATTGACATATTAAATAATTGAACTAGGTAAATAAATTGAAATCGTTCATTTTTTATTTCCCCATGTTTCTAGATAGTGTGATATCCATGCTTGCTTTGTTTTGCTCTTAGTTCATGTTAGAAATTGGTAAAGAGCGTAAACCAGAAGTAATTGATAACTATTAGATATGAATAAAGAGGCATGTAAATGAATCTGGTGCTTCTTGTTTTAATTTGGTCTTAATCAATTTGGTGCGGTAAGCATGTTTCATTTATTTCCGATAATCTTACTATTTATGTTTTCTGATTGTGGAACCTACGTATAATAAATCAATTCATTCAAAATAGATTATTTTTTTGATATTTCCTTTATGGTTTCTGAGATACCATATTATTGTTAAAGGGACAAGATCCTAATTGTTAATATTTTTGTTTTCATTATTCTTGTGTTGTGATGTGAGCATGGAGGGATGTTGTGATATGTGGGGGCATGAAGACCTTTTTTTGTGGCAGTAGATGACACCTAGAGTGGCGAGATGCATAGGATTATGCATGTGGGTGTCAAGGAGGACAAAAGGGATGAAAAAATGGGATAGACATAATTGTTGGTTTCTTGCTGATTCTTATTGGCTGATAATCTACTTTACTTTTTCCCACTACTCAAGGTAGCTATTTTTACATACCATTCTTCCAAAAGTGTCAACGACCCATGGGGTATGTCACGTGCTTTAGGTGTGTAGATTCTCAATGGAGGATGGGTATATTCTCCTACTATATGTATAAATGACTCGAAGGGTAGAAAATATACTCACAATGTTGAGCCCCCTTGTGTTTAGTAGAATTGATTGTTTTTCTAGAATTCCTTGGAATATGGGAAAGTAATTCTGTAATGATTAATTGAATAAAGTATGTTAACCCATGGGGTTGGAGTTTGCTGGAACATAATGATGAGGTTATAATTTTAATGGGACAATGGGATTTGGATGTGATGTGAATGAAATTTAATGCGGGATTGTTATTGGTTGTATAATGTTTAAAGAATTAATTAAGATAATATGAACCTAATAAAAAAATAAGGAAATAATGTAGTAAATCTCGTTAAGTGGGTGTGGGATTATATGATACCTAGTATTAGATGTATCAGCCTATATTCTGAGGGACGTTAGCTGAACTTGTGTCTATTACTAGGTTATTCCTCTAGTGTTTTCCTGATATATAATATATTTTTTAATTTTTGTGTTTCTATATGCTACTCTACCCAGTTAGTATGGGATACTAACACCCTGGGGATTCAAATCCTTGGGGGTGTTTTCCCCAATATTCTGGTGGGATGATGGAGGGCTGACCACCCCCTCTGGACCCACTCTCTTCTCTTGGTAGTTACTTTTGATGGTAGGAAAAATAGTTAGTTTTCCCCGTATATGTGCGTAGAGGGATGTAATGGATTGTGGTAATTCACACAGATATATTCTGGATATAGTATCCTATGCACTATTAAAGGTGTAATGTGTATAGGCTGTAATGGCTTGAGGATCCTTACTCAGTGTATGGGCTATAATGGATTGAGGTATAATACTTGTGTATGATACACATTATGCGAGTTGCGGTGGCTTCCAAAAACTACATGGTTACATCCTTACATGGACATGGTGGTTTGTTTGCACGAGGTGCATATTGTGGTGCTTCGCCCAGGTGTCTTTAGGAAAGAATTTTTGGAGAGAGATGCTTAGGACATAAAATGTTGGGGAAATGTGGAAAACCGGTGGGGAAGTAGTAGCGGGGTACCGTTGATATTATTTTTATATTATATACTCATGTATGTGTTAATTTTTGAGAGTATCAATGGTGAGGATTGGAACATAGTAAACCTGTCTAGATGACGAGTTAGTATCACTTGTTGTTCACTGTGATTTAGAATTATTTATTTACATTTGCACGAGAAGCATCCTGGAGGATCCTACTGAGTATACTATTATACTCAACTGATGATTATATTAACTAATTTTTAGGATAGTAGGAGCAGGATGGAGATCAGGCTAGTAACTACTACCTTCTGGTTACATGAGCTATTTGGGTTTATGATTGCTTTTGTTTTGTTTTATTTTTCATACATGAAGTTTGTCCCATTTCATTTGTAGTAGTTTTGCATGACATTTCATATGTGTACTTGAGATTTCCATTATATTACTTGTTTAGTGGGATCAGTTTGGCATTTATCTTATCTCTCTCTTCTACATGTGTTCTCTTAGAAGGTAATTCCTCCCATTTGTGTGTTTTCTATACCCTCATTGCTAGTCTCCAACCCGGGGCCTACTGGAGGCAGGACTCGATGGTCATTATCTCCCTTCTCACATTTCCGGTCTAGAAGGGTACTCTTTGTGGGGAGGTTGTCAGGACATATAACATTCACTGATCATTTGATATCATAATTTATTTGTTTTTGATTCCCTATGATAATAGGAAGGATTTTCTGAATATTATAAATTATTAAGAAAAATTTTTATGTCATGTATTTTATATTTACAATGTATTATGGGTATTATATATGTATCTATTTTTTAATAATTCTACACATATTTGTCTCTTGGTTTGAGATCCATTATTTCTTATACCAAAGTAATCGTGTATGTATGGTCTCTTCTAAACTATGTTTGAGGTCATTTAAGTTGGTATCAAAGGATGTTTAGTAGAATCCATGGGAACAAGATTCAAAATTATCATATCTAAAATGATAACTTTTATAATATCTCATAGAATTTGTTATAATTTACCATTGTTGATTTATTTTTTATACCTCAATATTAATGATGATTATGAGCTAATGTAGTTGGTGATATTTTTATGTGATTATCGCTAATAGATGAAAGTGAATCAACACACGCAGATAATTTAGGGACTAACATATTGAATAACCCAATAAGTTATAATTTCAATTGACTAGATCAGGGAAATATTAGAGAATTTTACTGTAGTTAGGACAAATAAAAATTCCATTATTGAATAAATGGTTTCTATATAAAATGTTTCACTAATTTAGGATCACATTGTGTGGAAAATGCATCCATCATTTTGTGGAAAAATAATCCATTGGTATTTGAGAAATAAATTAAATATACTGAAAAAATATTCTTACTTTTATAATGTTGTGAATATGAAACATTTATTCTATAGAGATGTAAATCAATGGTGGTCATTGATCATGTACAGTAATGAGGGAAGAGAAATAGAAATCATAGAATAATGAAGACTTAATGTGATAATATTTGAAAACTACGTCCCTTATGAACAAAAATCATTGATCATTAAAACTAATTGACCCACCAGGTCCTTCTTAACCTGTGGAATGTCGATCCATGACTAACCCAATCCCACCACCATAGGCCAGTTGTTAGAAACAAGAACCGAGATGGAATAACTAACATGGGAGGTTGTTTCCTAATTTATATCTATGCACACAACCAAACATCCCTTTGTCAACGTGTAGAAAAATAATAATAAAATTCAATAACCTCTAGATTAAGATCCTTTCATATTAAAATATCTAGACAATAAAAATTAATATAAAAATGTAAAATAAATATTAAAGTGGAAGATATCATTCCCAACTAGAAAAGAATAACCCTCCATGATGATAATTATAAAATAAATTCTAAGAGAGACTATATCCATATCTCCTATCCGAGAACACTATATGTGGTCTAAATCTCCTAAGAACCACATGCTCTATTGAAATCACCTCCAAACAATATATTGATGGTATAATACAAGACATTTTCAGTAAATCCTTTGTAGGAGTGAGTATAAAAATGTCTTATAGGACACCTTGAAATATACGTGTTGATCAAGAGGAGATATGATAGTAGATTTCAACTCATATCATGACATAGGGAAACCAAACACAACAACAACAATATATTATCATAGAAGAAACATAGATGAGAGGGAATAGGGATTTAAATATCATAGTATATCGAAGATATATGTGTCTACCAATAGTTTCAAAGGTCCATCATTGATTCTAATCACACTATGAGTCTATATGGAGAAAACACGAGGAGGTTTAAGAACCTTCTATAACTCTATGACTAGATGCGGATAATCTCCAAGTAGATGACCCATTCCCAAATATATAAAGTGGGTGAAACTCAATGTGTTGAAAACCCATTTCTAGATAAAAAAATATTCCAATAAATTATTAGAGGAGTCATTCCATTATACATGTGGATAATTCTACTCAGACATTAGGGGAACGCTGCCCTAATATAATAAGAACGTTCCACTCAATGGGCTCTAGACCCATGAGCTAAAATGATAGGAGTTTTCCACTAAATTGTTTACAAACACATGACCATAAAAAATAATAGGGTTCCACTCAATGGGTATATGAAGCATGCCTTGATACAACATGAGGATGACACATAGTGGGTATTTTACCCATGCCATTATTCAGTAGAATGATTCTACTTAATGGGTTTATGAACCATTCTCAAATATAACGCGATGGTGAAAGTAAATATGTTGAGAACTCATGCAATTATACAACACGATAGTTCAAATCAATGCATATGGGATCTATACCCCAATACAACATGAGTGATGTACTCAATATGTTGAGGAACCATACTCAGATACAACCAGCGGGTTCCACTCAATAGATAGAGGACCCATCCCATGATACGGTAGAATGGTTCCACTAAATTTGATGATGTCTCTTTCCTTGATAAAATAGGTGTGTTCCAATGAATAGGTAAAAGAACCATTCACTTATACCGCCAGTTGTTCCACTCAAACTAGTTTGACCAGTATGGTGGATTACCAAACCCACCCTCTTTCTGATGATCTTCACTGATCATCATCATTATCGATCACTTCCAAAAGAGGCATCTTAGAAAAAATAAATTACATCATATCTCAAAAACATCTATAATGTCATACATCAGGTTATTTTGGGATAAAAACATAGGGTATGATAATGACAAGAAACTATATGAGTGTTATGAATTTTATACGGTAGGTAGGAGATTCTAATGAAGTTATTTCTATTATAGGAGTGCACAAACCATGTGGTCCCACTCCTCTTCCTTGTCGTATACTCTCAATCACATTTATCACTATACATGACTTATAATGTGGGGGATATGGGTAGTATATGATGTTTAAGGGTAATAAATTGAGGTTCTCAGCAAGATAGGGCATGATAATGTGATCCTAGTTGTGCTCATGTAAGATGGACACGTTCCCATGTACACTATCTATGTTATATTACATGACTTTTCCACTAAAACATGTGTAATATAAGGGTTAGTCTGGAACACCGAATGTTCCATATACCCTATCCTCTGTGCTAGTCCATTTACCATTTATTTTCCCAATTGTACACAGAGTGTTGGGAGAAATTTCATCCAAGGAATGTACCCTTTGTGCATTCCCTTTTAGAAATATAAGATTCAAAAAAAATGCTTAGTCACTTCACATAGCATGTCATATTTAACACCAACAAAAACTGAAAATGTTGAAGAATACTATACTAAACTATGTGAGTTCATCATAGTGCACACCGTGTATATCATAATTTTCCACAAATTCTGGAATTTCATGTGTTTTCCAAGTTTAGATCCTTCCTTAGGAATCTGGCATATTCACTACTTGAAATTGATGGTTTCCTCCTTTTTCCATCGATTTTTTTCATTAATTGGTCGTAAATAAAAATACATTGATGTAAATAAATCCTAAAAACCTCTATATGTACCACACATCGATTCTACATGGTCCCTAATCCCAAATATGTATGATTCAACAACTACATCCCACAAAATATCCTAACCTACCCTTAGATATCCAATCTATAAATTGTGTTCCCATCCACCATGAATTTGGTGGAACATGCCCTATAACGAACCAAAGTTTTTCAAAGGAAATTTCCTTCTTATAATTATGTCATAAATTCAAATGAAATCACAACATAATAAACAACTAAGTGATAAGTGACTTAAAAACATATGTTTTTCACTTATCTGTTTTGAATTTCTAAAATCCGACATACATGGTTGGGCACAAGATGATTTTTGGAGTCTAATAAAACGAAAATAAATTTTGGTTAATAGTAACCTACCCTTATGAATAGTAAAATACCCTTATGAATAGTAAATCTTCCAAAATAAGAGTAAACTTACCCTTGAATAATTATTTAAAATTTAGACATATTTGAAATTGACACTTTGACCTTAGTAGACATTTTGATATTTTGTAAGTAATAAATAATTAATTATAATTAATTAATTAATTTAAAATAAAATGTATTTTTTCTTAAATTTTGTTCATTAATTATCAAGTAAATTTCTTATAGTATTTATTTAATTTTTTAAGACCCTACATAATTTTTGAAAGCATTATAATATCAGTTTTAATTTTAAAATCTGTTTTTATGTAAAGTTAGTTTTTAATTAAATATTAAATTAATAAGATTTAGAAAATTATTTTTAAAAAATGGAATTCATTTTTTTGATTCCACACGTCAAAAAATGGTAGGGGTAAATTTTTTGGGATTTTTCTGAAATACTTGAAATTTTCATGAATAGTGAAATACTATAACTTAGAAAAATAAGCTAAATAAACTTATTATGGAGTCATGTGTGATGTTATACTGATGTAATATCACTTGGTTCGTAATCACATGATAAATTACTATTATTGATCATTCAAGACTCGCACTTCCTTGTATTATGGGAAATTAATAAACTAATGAATTTTATATTAAGGAAACCCCTCTCCCCTCCACTATAAATACCACCCTTCACACCCTCATTTCCTCACACCTCTCAAGCTCCAAGAGTTCTCCAAACTCTTTCCAAAAGTCTTGTCTATCCCCTCTCCCACGTTCAAGTGGTTTTGGTCTCATAAAAAGACCAATCCTAGCTTCTTTAAGTAGGATCTCAAGAGCAATATTTAAGAGGTAATTTCTCTGCCTCTTCTCCTCTAATTTCCTTTCAAGTTCACGTTTATTTCTTGATCTCTCCCCACCTATCATCATCTTAATTGTATTGTAATTCCATTATTATAAATCGAATATAATTTTATGATGCTAATAGGATATTATATCATCCAACCCACTTTCCCTCTTCCTTTTATTTTATTTAAGAGAACGTTGTTCGTGAGGTGTTAATTTTTCACCTTCAAGAACGACATTTTTCACCCTTCATTTATACCATCAGTTCTAGTCATGAAACCATTTTTATGGTTGAAATAGAAGTTTTTATATGTATTGTCTCCTATTTAAAGTTATAGAACTTACTTATTACCATATTAATAGTGATAAAATAATACATGTTCATTATGATCGAAAAATCACTCAAATTAACCCCAACAATCATCATTCAATTCTTATCTAGTGATTCATCCACATGAATCTAATATAGTTTAGTAAAAGAGCATCAGAACTCCTGTAATATCATTAATAACATGTAATGTCGTTTCTTTATGGTTACCCATGTTCTACCCAAACTACAATAAAATAATACATGTGAACCACTAAAGAGAACCATAAAAACAAACATTCTCAAACAATGTTTTTAAACTCTATAACTCATTAAAAGGAACATAAAATCACTTAATGAAACCATAATGAATCATATTAATTTACTAAAGGTTCTGGATTTCTAATTAATGAATATAATATCATTATACAAGACATTAATGAGAAGAATGCATTCGAGTACAAGGTAACGGGAAATTCTCGAACCCAACATTCATCCTTCGGGTTCTCCCTCTTTAACTCCATTTTTTGATATGGGTACTCCTTAAAGATCATTTGTTGATCATTTTCTTTAAATATATGGGATATACAAGTTTTTCACTGGATTTTATGTAAAACAAAATCTTTTACTAAATAACTCTTCTTTTAATAACACGCGTATCACTTCTCACTCAAAGTGGACAGTTCTTGTAGAATGTTTGTTATTCCCTCTTTATTTTGGGAACCCAAAGATTATGAGTTTTTTATTATGAGATGAGACCCATTCCTTTACAAGGGCCTATTATTCTCATCATTGATCTATGTTCTATGTGGCATGAATGATAATTATAATATTATGATGTGATGGGTGCGCCAGGAATTATAAAGCGCTCCAATCCATTGGGTTAAGTGATGAATATAATGAGTGAATGTGAAATGATGTGTGAACAAGATTATAGCTTGGTTCACATGTATGTGTGGTAGTTAACCACTAATACACGATGTTTCATTTTTATGAATTACACATTTCATGTCATATATTTATGATTCCTCTCATGTTCATTATATTTTTACCATGTTATTATTATGTTCACCTCATACTATATTGTTCTTATCTATCCTATTATTGGGCATCTAGATACCCCTTTTGATGTATATTCTCAGATGGCTACATGTACTAAGGAGAGGACATGTGCTAATAAGAAGCTAGAGAAGATGAAATTAAATAAATTTTTATGCTTGATGTTGTAATTGTTATGTATGGTCCTAGTTTTCCAAAGACACTAATCATTTGGATCCTCTATGTGTAAGACTACTATTTTGTTTATCTTTAAAATGATGTAACAGTAATATAAGAAAAGTTAGTGTTGTTATAATTGGTATTAGAGGCAAGGTTTAGTTAATTTGGGAATTTGGATTAGTGAAACCTGGATAAAACCTCTAGCATGAGACTAAGTAAAAAAATGCACACAAGAATATTTACATAACGATCTCATATGTTATGTTTTGGGTTTAAATTGTTTAAATGAATAAGTTATTCATGAATTGTTTACTTTTTTTAGATAATGGTGGGAACCAAGAGAAATCAGGCCAATAACTCATGGAAGGGCCAATGCAACTATTGCCCGAACGACATCCCCAATGATTGTGGAGGTAGAGTTAAAATCTTCAGGGCGATGCTTACCAAATTATCTTAGGTTATGTACAATAAAACAATATTGGGGAACATCCTCTTTCACCAAAGAGGGAGAAACTGGCTATCAAATGTTTTATGCAGCAACGACCACCGAAGTTTTGTGGATCTTCTGATCAAGTAGTTCCGGAACACTGGGTCAACTCTATGGAGAAGATATTTTTTGTTCTTCACTATTCCGAGATGTACAAGGTGACCCTAGATATTTATCATGTAGACAGGGAAGCCAATCAATGGTGTGATTTGATTAAGAACACCATTATAAGAGAGAAAATTGATGAGATGGAATGGGAAGACATTACGATAATGTTTCTTAACATGTATTTTCCAAGAACTCTTCACACGAATATGGAGAGAGAATTTATAGAGCTCAAACAAAAAGAAGGAGAATCTGTCACAACCTATTAAGTGAATTTCACAAGGATTTCAAGGTATGCTTTGGTTTATTTATCAACAATGATAGAAAAATTGATAGATTCTTTATTAGAGTAAAACCAAACCTTTGAATGGCTCTTGAAAATCGAGACATTGGGAGTTAAGAAGAAGATGACTGATGTTCTCTCAAAGTGGAGATGGAGTTTAGAAAATGGTCTCATGGGAATGGGGATAAGAAACCATAAATGGAGTGTCAATTTAGAGGACCTAATGACAAAAGTGGGAGGAAAAATCAATGACCCACATGGCAAAAATGTGGGACGTTTCACCATGGGAACTGCATTAAAGGGATGGTGAAATGCTTCAAGTGTGGGAAAGAAGGACACCATACTGAAAAATGTCAAAAAAGACATGAAAATAATTGAGAATGTTTCCGATGAAAGGAGAGAACCACTCATGGTTCAATGCTACAACTATAAGGATCTATAGAACTATGAAAACTAGTTCACTAAACCTTGAGCTCTTGAGGTTAATCATCATCTGCAACCACTAATGCTAAAGGAACAAGGGAAGACTTATGCCATCACTACTATGGAAGTGGAGAAAGATAATGAAGTTGAACTAGGTACACTTCATATTCTATCAAGAATGGAAAAAGTCTAATTTAATTCTGGTTCTATGTATTCCTTTATATCTTGCAAGTTTTCTAGAACTATATAATCGAATCCCTGAAACATTGAGGTAGAGAAATCCGTAAAAACAACAACTGGTGCAATCATTGCAAACCAAGTGTTTGACTCTTCTCTTGTTGGGATATGTGGGAAGATTCTTCTATAAAATCTAATAATACATCCCCTGGTGGAATATTACTCTATAATGGGAATGGATTGGCTCTTTTTATATAGATCACACATCAACTATCAGGAAAAGGAAATATTTTTTCATATTCTGAACCATCCCATGCTCCCCTACAAATTCAAGGAAGATCATGATTCACATTGAAAAATCGTTCAATGGTGTGGGTGTTGATTCCCTTTGAAGAATCATACCTTACCTAAATGGTTGAGTCTATGGAATGTTCCAACCACGAGGAAATGCCCATCGTGAGGGAATACGACAATGTATTTCCCGAAGAGTTACCCAAAATTCCCCCAGATTGTGAGGTAGAGTTCTCTATTGAACTCATACACGGAGCTACTTTTATCTCGAAGTGTCCCTATAGTACGTCTCTTGTCGAACTAGAGGAGTTAATTAAGTAGCTACAAGAGAATCATGACAAAGGTTTCATACTCCCTCGTGCATCACCTTTTGGTGCACTAGTGCACTTTGTGATGAAAAAGGATGAAAAAATGCAGCTATGTATCGATTCTCAGGAACACAACAAGATCACCATGAATAAAAAGTATCCCCTTCCAAGGATTGATGAATTTTTCAATTATTTATGAGGAGTTAAATACTTCTCAATGGTGGATCTTCATTCTGGATATCATTAGTTAAAGGTGATGAAGGAAGATTTTCAGAAGACAGACTTACGAACAAGGTATGGGCACTATGAGTATTTGGTGATTCCCTTCGGACTTACTAATTCCCCTAAAATATTCATGGATTTGTTGAATAGAGTATTTATACGTTACCTTGACAAATTTGTGGTATTTTTTATTAATGATATTCTCATCTACTCCAAGTGAATAGAAGAACATGAAGAACATATAAGACTTGTGTTGGTGACATTATGAAAGGAGAAGTTGTATGCCATGTTTAGAAAGTGTGACTTTTGGATGAAGAATGTCACGTTCTTGGGATATGTGATCACAAGTGAAGAAATTTCTATAGATCCTTCAAAGAAAAAGGCGATTGTGGAATGGTAGAGGCCCATGTGTGTCACATAAATCCTTAGTTTTCATGGATTAGTTGGTTAATACCTACGTTTTGTGAGAAAATTCTCACGACTATCAAGCCTGATAACTACATTAACAAGGAAAGGGGTAAAGTATGTCTGGACCGAAGAATGTGAGGGATGCTTCAAAGAGATAAAGAGAAGGTTGATCACTGCGCCTGTACTCACACTACAAAAGAGTGGAGAATGTTTTGTGATATACAGTGATGATTAAAATAAAAGATTGGGTTGTGTACTCATGAAAAATGATAATGTCCTAGACTATGCCTCACGAAAGCTGATGATCCATGAGCAGAACTACCCGACGCTTGATCTAGAGGTGGCTGATGTGATTTCTTCCTTGAAAAATTTTGTGGCACTAACTTATTGGTGAGAAGTGTGACATATACACTTACCAAAAGAGCCTAATGTATATATTCACACAAAAGGATATCAACATGAGTCAATGTAGATGGTTAGAGATAATCAAGGATTATAATTTCTCTATTCACTATCATCCTAGAAAGGTGAACAAGGAAGCTGATGCTCTAAATAGAGAAGAACCTGCTACTCTATCCATGTTGTGGATTGAGAAAGACCCTATCCTTTTAGATATACAATGAATGGATTTGGAAATCATAATGGAAAGGGATACATCCTACCTTTCCAAAATTATTGTAAAACCATCCATCTAGGAATGGATTAAGGAAGCACAATGGAATTATGGGGAGATACAAAAGAGGGTGAATCCAGTAAAGGAAGGGAAGCTACAAGAGTTCCATATCGATGGTGATGGTTTGATTCGGTTTGGAATGTGGTGTTGTGTGCCTTCATCACCCAGGATAAAGAAGAAACTATTAGACAATTCCCATAGCTCAACATTCTCTATCCATCATGGGAGTAAAAATATGTTCTGTGATCTCCGAGAACACGTCTGGTGGGATAACATGAAGAAGGATATTGCAGAATATATATCAAGGTTCTTGGTATGTCAACAAGTTAATACTGAGTGACAAAAGTCCAAATGTATGATGCTACCATTTCCTATACCCATGTGGAAATGGGAAAATGTTACTATGGACTTTGTTACGGGTATCCTAAAGACGTCAAAGTGAAATAATGTGATATGGGTTGTGGTTGCCGACTCACCCAGACTTCCCATTTTATCGCAATTCAGGAAAACATATCACTTGAATAAATTGAAAAGAGATATGTGATGGAAGTGGTGAGACTGGAAGGTATTCAACTCTCAATTGTCTCTGCCGTGACCCTAGGTTCACATCTAAATTCTGGTGGAGCCTTCAACATGATTTGACTACTGAATTAAATTTCAGCACGGTCTATCACCCCCAAACTGATGGCCAGTATAAAGGAACTATTCAGACTCTTGAAGATATGCTATGAGTTTATTCTCTAGAATTCAAAGGTGGATGGGATCAGTATCTCCCAATGATTGAGTTCTTATACAACAATAGCTTCCACTTGATTATTCAGATGGATCTATATGAAGTTTTATATGGAAAGCAATTTAGAACTCCAACCTGTTGGGATGAAGTTGGAGAAAGAAAGCTACATGGACCCGATCTTCTTCGAGAGATGACAAAGAAGGTTCGGGTCATCCAGAAACACATCTAATCTACTCAATGTCGGAAAAAGGGCTATGCTGACATCCAAAGAAGGGACTTGGAGTTTGACGTTGGAGATAATGTCTTCCTTATAATATCTCCATGGAAGAGAGTCATGCGATTTGTGAAGAAAGGGATGCTAAGACCAGGGTATATTGGCCCCTTCGAGATCCTTGACCGCATAGGAGCTGTTGCCTATCGTCTTGCACTTACACCAAATATGGCTCATGTTTATGATGTGTTTCATGTATCACTATTGAGTATGTACATACCAGACCCCTAACATGTACTAAACTCTGGGGTGGGGCGGCTAGAAGATGATCTCTCCTATGAGGAGAAGCCAGTAATGATTATTTACCAGAGAGATAAGGTACTACGCAACAAGACAACCCATATTGTCAAAGTGTTGTAGAAGAACTTTATGTTTTTGGAAGAAACATGGGAACTAGAAGAGGCAATGAAGGAGAAGTACCCTCACCTGTTTGTGTAAAGTGAAATTTTGGGGGCGAAATTTCTTAAGGGGGGAAGAATGCAACGACCTAAAGTTTTCAATTGAAATTCCTTTCCTATAATTATGTCATAAAATCATATGAAAACACAACATAATGAACTAATAAGTGCTAAGTGACCTGAAAACATAATTTTGTCACTTATATGATTTGAATTTCTAAAATATGACATACATGGTTGTGCTCAAGATGATTTTTGGAGTCTAATAAAATGTAAATATTTTATGGTGAATAGTAACATACCCATATGAATAGTAACAGACCGTTATGAGTATTAAACCATCCAACATAATAGTAACCTTACCCTTGAATAAATAAATAAAATTTAGATATATTAGAAAGTGACAATTTGACCATAGTAAATGTTTTGGTGTTTTGTACTTCATAAATAATTAATTATAAATAATTAAATAATTGAAAAGAAAATTTATTCTTTATTAAAATGTGTTCATTAATTATCAAATAAATTTCTTATAGTTTTTAGGTAATTTTATAAGACCCTGCGTAATTTTTTAAAGCACTATAAAATCAGTTTTAATTTTAGAAACAATTTTTTTAATTAAATTGTGATTTTAATTAAATATTAAATTAATAATATTTAGAAATTTATTAATGAAAAATGGACTTCATTTTTTGGATTCTACATGTCAAAAATTTCAGGGGTAAATTTTTGTGATTTTTCTGAAATACTTGAATTTTTGATGAATAGTTAAATACCGTAATTTACAAAAATAAGCTAAATAAGGTAATTATAGAGTCATCTGTGATGTTATACTGATGTAAGCCCACTTGGTTTTGGATCACGTGATAAAATTAATATTCATGGTCATTCAAGACTCACTATTTCTTGACATAGGGAAAATTAATAAACTAATGAATTTTATATTAAGGACACCCCTCTCCCCTTAACTATAAATACCACCATTCACACCCTCATTTCCTCACACCTCTCAAGCTCCAAGAGTTCTCTAAATTATGTCCAAAAATCATCTCTATCCTCTCCCCAATTTTCAAGTTCTTCTGGTCTCATCAAAATACCATGCCTAGCTTCCTTAAGGAGGATCTCAAGAAGAAGATTTAAGAGTTAATTTCTCTCCCTCTTCTACATTAATTTCCTTTCAAGTTCAAGTTCATTTCTTCATATATCCCCACCTATATTCATATAAATTGTATTTTAAATCCTGTATTATACATATAAAGGAATGTTATGATTCCAATAAGATATTATATTTTCCAAATCCATATCCCTCTTCCTTTTATTTTATTAAAGAGAACGTTGTTCGCGATGTGTTATGTTTTCGACTTCAAGAACGACATGTTTTCTTCTTCCAATTCTACGTTTAGATATGGTGATGAAACCATTTTTAAGTTTGAACCAGAATTTTTATATGTATTATCTTCTATTTAATGTTCTGAAAGTAGCTTATGACCATATTAATAGTTCTTAAATAAAACAAGTTCATCTTGATCGAAAAATCGCTCAAATTAACCCAAACAATCATCAGTTAATTCTTATATAAGGATTCATCCACATGGATATAATATAATTCATTAAAAGAACATCATAACTCCTTTAATATCATTAATAACATGTAATATCATTTCTATATGTTTACCGATGTTCTACCAGAACTTCAATTTAATATTACAAGTGAACCACTCAAGAAAACCATAAAATCAAACATTCCCGAAGAATGTTTTTAAACTCTATAACTCATACAAAGGCACATAAAATCACTTAATAAAAACATAATTAATAATATAAATGTAATAAAGGTTCTAGATTTCTAATTAATGAATATAATTTCATTATACAGGACATTAAATAGAAGGATTCATTCGGGTACAAGGTAAGGGGAAATTCTTGAACCCAACATTCATGCTTCGGGTTCTCCCTCATTCACTCCATTGTTGATATGGGAACTCCATAATGATCATTTGATCATAATTGTCTTTACATTTCTATGATATACATGCATTTCACATGTTTTTATGTCAAACAAACTATTTTCCAAAAAAAACTATTCTTTTAATAACACGCCTTTCACTTCTCACTCAATGTGGACAATTCATGTAGCATGTATGTTATTCCCTCATTATTTTGGGAACCCAAAGTTTATGAATGTGTTATTAGGAGATGAAACCAATTACATTATATGGTCTAGTTATTTTCGTCATTGATTTATGTTCTATGTGGCATGCATTATAATGATAATCTTATGATGTGACAGGTGCGCCCGGAATAATATAACGCAATACGAAAGCATGAATTTGGCCTTTACGCTAAGAATTGTACAGCGTTCCAATGCATTGGGTAAAGTGATGAATCTCATGATTAAATGTGAAATGATGTGTGAACAGTATGCTAGCTTGGTTTAATAGTATGCGTGTTAGTTAAACACTAAGACATGATGTTTCATTTTTATGCATTTTCACATTTCAAGTCTTATATTTATGATTCCTCTCATGTTCATAATCTTTTTACCATGTTATGATTATCCACACCCCATGGTATATTGATCGTATGTATCCTCTTACATGGATTCTAGTTCAACCTTTTGATGTATATCCTTAGGTGGCTACATGTAGTAAGCAAAGGACAAGTTCCAATAAGAAGCTATAGAAAAAGAAATTAAATAAATGTTTATGCTTGATGTTGTAATTGTTATGTATGGTCCTAGTTTTCCTAGAACACTAACACTTTGGATCCTCTATGTGTAATAATATTATGTTATCTATCTCGTAAATGATTTAATAGTAATGTAAGAAAAGTTAGGGTCGCTATAGGCTTACTCGTTCCTACCCAAAAATAGTCTAATCATGGCCTCATTGTCTGGTCCTCATAAAAAAGGACGTGTACATGAATGGATAATGAACAAATATGATATCAACATTTACCAACCATTCATGGAAAAAAAATCAAAGAGTCGTTATTTTGGATTGGAAATTTAATAGAATAATAAATAAGAAATTGAATAAATAATTAAATTATATATATGGGATCATTCAATTTTTTTTAAACACTTGAAATCTAATATGATAATATAGTAAATTATTTATTAATTCAAAATGGGATAAATCGAACAAAGATATTACCTAAATAAAGAATGAATCAATATTTACGGAATGTCATGTACTCGAGTGATAAGGATGATGAATTCTCTTCTATATGATTCATCTAAGTATGAACACTCTTTAACATTTTATTTCAATTATCCTATAAATAATAGAGGAACCTCATCTTAATAATTCATGGGTTACATGAAAACCCCTTGAGATTCACCATAATGGATAGTTAATAAAAGAAATTAGTTCATTGGTATATAATTAATTAATATTATATATATATATATATTTGTTCAAATAATATACCCTCTAAAGGTTTCCACATCCAAATTTCTAACATCAAACCACAATAGGTTGTGTTTATGATAATCCTCATGCTCCAGATTCAACTATTGTTTAATATTTTGCATTCGGGATATAGTTTAAGAGATATTCTGTTATTTTAAAAAATTTCAAATGTGATATATAAAATAAATAATTTTTTTAATATTTATTAAGGCGTCACTGGGCCTCAAAATCACTTGGTGTATCAGTTCCTGGGCCAGAAATGTAATGACCCTAACCTTAGTAATCTAGAGTCATCAGTTACTTTATTACATTGGAATATTATACACAGAATGGAATTCCGAATGTTCAAACAATTTAATATTTTTTTAATAGAAGATACATATTTGAAACATTCATTAAAATTTTAATTAAAAATTAAAAAATAATGATTCTATTAGGAACACCATTAATCTTATAGCTTATCCATACATGTCAATGAAAATATACATAATTGAATCCTATGAAACATATAACCTACAAGAGAAGTGAAATAAAATGATTAGTGAGTATAAGTTATCATTGGGTGCTATAAAGATTAAAAATTCATAAATTTTATGCTACGGTGAATAATTTAAACACAATCCATTTTAACAAATTAATGAAAATAATACTGAATGAATAAATTAACATCAAAAAATTCCATATAAATAATCACCTGGATATTCAAAAAATTGAATTCTCTCATGGAATATGAATAACTTATATCATAATGATGGAATTCATAATTTCATACATCATTATAATATCATCAAGGCTTCATCCAAGACACCATACGTAAATGGGTAAGGCCTCGCCCAATAAAAAATATTAGATTGTATCATGAGTTCTTTTGATGCAATGAGGGGCTTTAGTAGGACCCAAAAGTTATTTAATATGTCCAATGCATAACATATATAAAAAGGGGAAAAAATAAAAATGAAAAATGAAAAACTAACATAAAAATGTGTATTCATTAACCATAAACCATAAATTGTGTCCAAACAGAACATCCATAGTCAAATTGATCATAAACAATTCTACAAAATAATGCGCATTATATCCTAACTGATCAAAACCAATCAAGAATTATATAAAAAATATGATTTTGACCTAAATGAAATTATTCTAATAAATGCATTAGAAATTTCATGGGAGATATACCATTTTTAAATTGAAATCAACTATTTAAAATCCATAAAATTATATAAGAAATCATTTTATTTAGAATAATATTTTTCTACTATTAAATGAAGATTTAAAATATAAATTCAGTTTGAGGGTGGAAAACTCTGCTCGTGCTTCATAGGTAAATAAAATATTCCATATATTTTTTTTAAAAAAGTAATAAAGTAGATTATTTGTAAAATTAAAAAAAAATTCTTTAAAACATTTTAAAAAAAGTAACACATTGGTATAGATAATTTAGGATTTTTTGGAATAAATATTCCACCATTTTTGAAGTCATTATTCAAAAACATGGACACAGAAGAAAAATGGTTCCCAACAGAGATTGAAATGGTAATAATCTTGATTAATGATGATATTGTGAATTAAAACCTTTATATGAGATTTTCATAGCATAATTGTCATTTATCCTGAGGTATAATGTATTAAATATATTTTTTAATTTATACTACAACCATATCGATAATTATGATATCATATATGATATTTTTATATTGTTTTGTTAATAATATTTTTTTACTACCCTTGTTTTGTGTGTTAACAACTTCATTTTTCTATGAATGATTTTCCATGTAAGTCTTATTTACTATAAATAGGATATATTACTTTCATAACATAATTTATATTAAATTCATATATATCATAATTATTCATTGTATTAAAATTTATATTTATTCTTGTTTGGATAACTTGGAAAATGAATCAGATTTTATCATGGTGACTGTAGGTCATACATATGCACGAGCGACAGAATCATTCCCTTAATGGTGGAAGTGTCAAGAAGGGTATGGTATACTAATAATACAAATTAAATAACATGTAATATTTATTTATTATATCCATTATATCCATAATCATTCAAATCCAAATAATGTGGTGATGAATCAAAAATTGCACCATGGTGTGGATAGAAAAATTTATACGTACACACGCGTAGTGATTTCATTTTTCATAATGGTTTGATGATATTATGGAGGGTTTTTTATTTTATAATTGAGGTGAGGGGATCTTTTGAAAATCATCGAAAATATTAAAACATAATAAATCTATTATATATCTAAATTATTATAGCTATCCTAAAAATTAGTAGGGTACGACATTTTGGATCATATACGATCCCTGATCTGATAAATTAATAATATTGTGATTCTTAAATAATTTAATAAGATTTTAATTCAAGAAAATAGAATTATTGTCAAATTTGATACTATTTATTCAATTTGACTTCATATACATAATGACAAAGTTTGTATCAAAATAAAAAAGCATTAAAAGAAAAACAATAAATGTTATTAAAAAAAGAAAATCCATTATAAACATTAAATCTTCCACTATATATCAAAATTAATATATTAAAATCATTTATTTTATTTTTCCGCGAAATAAATAAATAGTATTTTATAAATGAAGAAGCATTTACTGTAAATATATAACATCATATTATTAGAAATAAATTTAATTAATGAAACTAGTTTAATTAAAATCAATATAGAAATTTATATTCTTTCATATCTTAATTTTTTCCATATGGGGAAACATATAAGATATTGAATACAATGCGAGTAATGTTTTGTATGTTTCATTTGATTGAATAATATATATATTATTCTCATCGACAAGTGTCTATTTAAAACTAAAACTATATATTAAGGTAATAATGAAATAATATTCGTGCAATATTTTTTAGACAACATTGGATCTCAGTATAACCCATATATTTCAGTTTTAACCATTATTTAATCCCTTTAACTGTTACACTGACAACATGTCTGTTTTTACTAGTTAAAGGATAGATATATTTACTATTAAATGAGAAACTAATAATAAATTAATAATGGATGACATTATAATCTTTATCCCAATGATTTTATATATTTATATAATTCTTTGAAAATAATATCACTTAATAAACTATCAATTATTTGAATATATCACTAATGCCCATTTTCAACCTATTCATTACATGACTTTTAAAAAATATCATAACAATAAGATATATTCAATGAAAAATAATAAATTCATATCTTATATATATATAATCAAGAAAATTTTTGATTCCCATTTATTATATAATTTATATTTATTTTAATGTATTTAATATCATTTATTTGATATGTCTATTAATAAATGAATTACCACATCATAATTAATCAAGCCATTCACTCAATTTTTTTTCACTAAAAATTGAAAAATAATACAATGATGAATATAAAAAATATATAATTCAACATATAATATATATTTAATGATATATTATAATATTCCCCATTTAAAAAATTTAACATTTATTAAAAACGAGTGTTTGGAATATTTGAATATTCTTAAAATAAAACACTATAAAGGGATTTAATTAATCTATGTAATTCCATGCATTAATGAAATTAGCCTTCAATGGTTCTGGTAAAACATAATTCGACAAATAATATTAGAAAAACTGTTAGGCTAATTTTATAATATTTATAATATTATCATCACTATGAATTCCTGGATTTTACCTTAACCATGGTAATAAAAATCAATAATGTGACTATTATTATTGTGGGAAAATAGAAGGGTAATATTAAATAAATTTGATCCTATTGATTCCAATTATTGAATCCATTTTTTAGAATATAGAACACAAATTGGATAAGATTAAATTTAATTTAATCTAATCGATGGAATGATAAAACATATTTTTAAAATAAAAGCGTTCAAAATATTGAAATTTTTTCAAAAAAATAGTTGGTATGAAATTGATTAAAATGAATTACATTTTATTTATTAATAATATATATATATATTTATACTTTATAAAAAATCAAAAATAATATTTATAACTATAATTTAATAAGATGAAAAATTTATTTTCTATTAAAATTTATTATTGTTCACTATTCATTATAACATAAAACATAACAAAATAATACCAAAATTTAATCCAAAATAAAATTTATTATTTTTATTTTAAAAATTAAATTTATTTTATCAAATATAATTTATGAAATTGTTAATGTCATGATTTAGAATAATTGCACCATCAAAAGGCGATAGATATTCCTTTAGAAAAATATAGCCTTTGTCATGTACACTTGGATATATTATTATCTTATACATATAATATATATTGGTTCAATTTGAATCCATTTATATATATATTAATTTCATAACATGGTTTATTATTTTTAATCCCTATATTTTTAAGACTAGGTTACAATAAAAATTTGTAATATAGAAAAGTTGGGTGTTGTGTGTAACATTAGTTATCAAAAAGATGAAATTTAAAAATTTACATACCATAAACTATTGTGGTTTTAAATTCTTCTATTATTCCATATGTGTTTTCCTCATAATTTTTGAATTTTGGTTTGATATATAATATATAACTATTAAAAATACTTTTTTTAAATCAGACATTAGAATTAGGGTTGATAAAACATCTAAATTAAATGAAGTAAACAGAATAATGAAGATCACATAAGATGAGAGACACTAGGGTTAAATGTAGTAAATCATTTTCCACTAAATAGAAATCTAACTATCATGTTCTAATAGAGAGTTATAGAGAACAAAATCATGAAAACGTTAACAATAACAAAACCATAAATATGCGAGGGCTAAACAATTCGTTTATTTCTTAGTAAGAAAAGATAAATAATAACATTTTTTTTTCAAAATATTTTTTAATGGTTAATGAACTCATTTAATTACATTACTAGTAACATAATATAATCCTAATTAATTAAGAACTACAGTGTCATCCTTTTCTCAATTCCCATCATAGACTTATCTTTTTCTCCTAGTAATGATTATTTAAGATGAATTTTTCAGAACAAATGAATTTGAATTAGCAAATGAGGATTTCAAAATCCACAAAATTATAACATTCAATTTCTCCAGTATTTATACATTTACTAATAAAAATATGGTTAGTATAAGAAAATTTTATTTCCAAAAAATAATAAACTTCTATTTAAGGAGAAACATTAATCTTTAAATTTAAAATTATTAACCAAAGCTCAACATAGATAATTCCTAAAATAACAATCCATACTCAAAAAATCATGACTAATATTGAGGCCTAAAAAATCTGTATGCTTTTATCATATAGTCTTCCAAATAAGATTAATCACTCTTAATTTATATTACAAAAAAATTAATTTCCAAAATCATATAATCTCAATGATATTTTAACCATTTCAATAAATAATCATAATAGCAATAATCCTATAATGAATTCATATTTTTATATAAAAGAAAATTCATACATTATTTCACAAAATAATATTTTTCTTTAATTCTACAGGATTCTTAAAATAGTTTACATCTTCCGAAATAACTTTTATCACTTAATGCACAAATCATGTTCTAATCTATATGTTATCTATTTGATAGTTTTTCCCTAAATTAAAGATAACAATTATCCATTTGATATTTCAAATAAAAAATTATCATTCTAACAATGAAATCATGTAGAGAAGTTGTTGACATCATACCCTTGTCTACCTTTAGTTGTGGGTTCAATCCCGACAACCTTACTAGAGGTGACAGGTTGTCACAAGGCCTCCGAGTTGTACATTTTTTTAAAATATATATATATATATATATATATATATATTATATATAAATGTGATAAGAATCATTAAAAAACCCAAAATTGAATATTTAGTTATAAATGGTTTTAATCTAAATGTTATCTCTTACAATATATTTTTTATTCCCAATAATATAGATACCCATAGTAAATATAAATTCAATGATCAGATAAATCCTTATGGTTACCCTTACATTTTAACATCTATCCATCAGATGAAAATTCATTATTCCATAAATAATTTTTTAAGACATAACAAAACAAGGGGTTGGGTTCCCCAATATATTTTTTAATAAATATAGCTCCCAAGTATTGCACTAAAATTTATCTGATACCAACTTTTAAATCCCAAACCCCAATATCCCAGATTTAGTGGTTATATTCTTAAATTTTCATATTACAAAATAAATCACCTCCCAATGGAAATAATAGTTTATTAGTTTTTGAAAACTATTTACATTCATGAAAAATAAATTATTATTGAAACCATAAAATACAAGATAATTATTCCTTTTAGAACACAATAATTCCACATGATTATCCCAATACAGAAATCATAATATAAATTTTGGAATTATAGAAAAAATAACACATAAGAATGGGGTTAGCTCCGATGATAAGTAATGGTTGGCATATAGTTGATGCTATTATGAATAAGTTAGAATAAATATTAAGGTAATGTTAATAAGTGAGAAGAAATACATTTAAATATAATATTTAAAATAATATGAAAATATAAATTGATAATCAAACAATTTCAAATAAATAATAACAACGATATTATAATAATTGAATAATCACATGGAATTTAAATAAATAATATCATAATGAGGGATTTCATAATTCTAGACATCATAATCATACAAAAAAGATCATTCTAGGACACCTAATATAAATGGATAACCACTTTCCTAGTATCCAAATTTAGATTATGTCATGAGAACAACTGATGTATCAAGGGGATAATGTGGGCCCCACCTGTCACATATTTAATCTTATACTTTCATCATATAAAATTGGTTGAACATAAACAAAATAAAAATAATTGTGAGAAAAAAAATATTAATATGAAATACAAATACCTTATCTATAATCCATGTGTGGTATCAAAATAGCACATACATATTAAAATGATTATAAGTCTTTCAATAAAATAAAATAGAGGGTATCATAATACATCAACCAAAATCAAGCATAAAATAAAACAATGGATGTTGATATAGATTAAAATACTCTAATAAAATCATTAAATGTTTCTTGAGATAAATACCCTTTTAACTCACCAAGTTAAAATGTAAAATTATATTCAAAAAAATTAAGGCATAATTATTGCGGAAAAAACTGTGCATGCTGTATAATTAAAAATATCATTCTTCCATACCAGAAAAGCATAGCCAGAGGAAAATCCCCTGCCCATTTATTATGAATAGAAAATTAGAACAACAGGAACCACAACCAAACACCATAACTACAACACAACAAGACCAAACCCATCACTAGCCCCTTTTAAAAAAACATCCTCTACAGTTGTTGACTCCCATTCCGAGCATTCAACATGCCTTAGGACTTTGGCATACTTCCATTTATGCTTCAACGACTCCAATGAAAGAAATTCATTATTAGTCTGTCCATGGAATGCTCCACCTTCTATACGGATATAGGATCTAGTGAACATTGGCTTTGATAGAAAGGAATAATTTTTCTTGAATCATCTTTGTGGTGATACAGTTATAACCTCCGGATTTCCATGCGAACTCTTACTCACCCCATGAACAATTTCATTGTATGAGGTTATGACCCAACCATTATTTTCCTTATCAATTTCAGAAGCATCAACCATTTACAAGAAACCTTCATCTGCTTATATTCCATCACCCGATTTTTCTGAAACTGGTTGTTCGTATGAATTAGTGCCAGACATTGCGGCTAGTCCATCGCACAATCATCTGCACATGACCCATTTCCTACTTCTAAAATCACTGCATCCTCATTCTGACCTACACATAACCTATTGTCCACTTTTTCATTCACTTCAAACTATCGCTGAACCTGCAAACTGGCTTCCCCATCCTCAATCTTCAGCCCATGAAAACAATTCATTTTGGACACCGTAAACATGACACCATCATCCTTCTTAGCCTGACCAGAAACCTCTAACACCCCTATTGTTAATAAAACCATTATTTTGAAAATTCCTTTAGTTTAATATGATTTTACATCTATTATAATGGTTTAAATCATGTAATTTATTTTTACTAGAACCATTTACATAATTTTGATATCATATATGATTGGACTTTATAATTTTTTTAATAATATTTCATTATTTCTTGTGTTTCCAAAGCTATCTACTTTCTATTCCTATGAATTTTTTCTCGGAATTTATGTTTCATATGTATAGGATATATTTAATTAATTTAAAAAATTATATTAACTACATATGTATAATATATATTCATTATTTAAATTTTATATTCATTCTAAAATGGTTTACAAGAAAAATGAATCACATCGCTTCATAGAGATAGTTGGCCATACGTACACATGAGTGACAGTACCATTCCCTTAAAGTCAAAAGGATAAAGAAGTGAATATTAAATTAAATATACATAATAAATATCATGTCATTTTTGTAATGAATATCAATTATATTAATAATTATACAATCGAAATAACGTGGTGATGAAAAAAATATACTACAGTGTGGAGATGATATGGCGTACGAACACATGGGCGATGCTTTCATTTTTTATTGGATGTATAAAAGGTGGAATATCGTTTACCATAATTATTAAAAATATTAGAAAATATATTTAATTGGATTTATTACTTTATTATAGCAATATAAAATGATCAAAAATTAGAAGTATTAATGAACTTCAGTGTGTTGGTAAAAAAATCATCTCTTCTTTTGTGGAATTCCTTTAT
Source organism: Viscum album (assembly GCA_963277665.1). Taxonomy (NCBI): domain Eukaryota; kingdom Viridiplantae; phylum Streptophyta; class Magnoliopsida; order Santalales; family Viscaceae; genus Viscum; species Viscum album. The sequence continues at coordinate 767,273,646 of OY728136.1, forward strand.
ATCACTTTTTATGGGAAATAGAGTTGGACTTTTTGAAATTCCAGGACCATCATGACATGGATAAGAATGTTTGGATGAGAAATGGGAATGGTTTGATAGATATATAAGTTTCAAATCAAAGTGATGATGTGAGGGAGGGTTGTTCTTTTATAATTGATGTGTGGGGCACTTTTTGAAATCCTAAAAAATATAAAAATATAATAAGGCTATTCTAGAGTCAAATACATCCATATATATATTATAAATGAATATTTCAATACATATTTGACCAAATATTATCCTTTTTGTGATGATTTAGTGTTTTTTATATTTTTAAAAAATTTAATAATATATTAATTCAATAAACTATTGTTATGGAAAAATATGATATTATTCAGTACATTTGACTAAAAATACATGAAGAATAATTTTAAATTTGAAAATAATTATTTCACATAACTCTAAAATATCATATAGATATATAAAATTTATTATTCTAATTAAATAATCCCAAATATAGTAAAATTAATACTTTTAAAAACATTTAATTTATTTTTAAATTAATTAATTATATATTGATTTATCATGGAAGAATAATTTAAGTTAAAATTAAATATTATAAAAATTAAATTAAAATATCTAATGTAAATCCAATTTCATTACGAAAAATAGGTTTATTTATTTTCACTCATATCTTGATTTTTTCATTATGTCGACAAATAAATTATATTAAATATAGTTAGAGTGAATTTTTTAAATTATCATTCACTAAAATAATATATAATTTCTTTATTGAAATGGTTCCATTAATAGACTCTAATTAGAACTTAAGATATTAAAGCACTAAAAACAATTATTGAGTAATTTTTAGAAATTTATAGATCTCATCCATAACAATATCATTTATTTTAGCTCCTTATTTAAACCCAATTACTATTACTATGACAACATTTTATTTTACTAATAATTGGTTAATATAGTTTCTATAAAATGCCCAAATAACCATAGAAGAACCATTTATGGATGTTTCAACATTCTTCCAATATTTTGTAGGATGTTTATATTTTTTTAATTTTATATCATTTAATAAAATAATATTCACTTTAAAATATTATTAATGTCAATTTCTATAGTATTTATTACATGACTATTTAAAAATATCAAATAAGAATGATATCAGTGAACCAAAAGATTAAATATGTCTATAACATATATTGGTAACCATGAAATTTATTCGAAGACATTAATTATATAATAGTATATTTATTTTAACATTTTTTAATGTTTTATTTATATGTCCATTAATTAAACAACCACTACACCTTCATTGTGAAAGCCATTAACATAATTACATGTTCCCAAATATTTTTAAAAAAACTATCACGACGAAGAAAAAAAATTTATATTTATAATTAATATATATAAATAGTCGATGATATATTATGAATTACAACATATTATAAATGTAAAACTTATCAAATAATGAATATGACATATTTGACTTTTTATAAAATTAAATACTTTATAAGTCATAAGGTAATCCAACTAGATCCATGTCCATAAAAAGCAGACCAAGGATTATTTTGGTAAAAAATATCTTATCCAAAAAATTAAGAAATGTTATAGTGTAATTTTTTAATATATAAATATTACCTTCACCCTTAATTACATGACATACCATTAATGGTGGTAATAAAAATTACTACTGCTACTATTCATATTTCCAGAAATTAATAAGGTCATATTTTCTAAAATAGGGACATTTGATTCCAAATATGGAGTCTATTTTTCAGAATTCATAAAATATAATTATATAAATTTAATTTAAAATTATTCCCTCTGATGTAATATGTAAATATGTTATTAAAGTTAAAAAAATGAAAATTTTGTATCATTTTTATATCCATATTCAATGTGAAATTGATTCTAGTTAAAAAAATTCGATTAAATTATATTATTTTGATCTAATTTCAATTTTAATACGAAAAAATTTAATTCAATACTATATATTATTTAGATGAAAAATAATCTTCCAGTTGAAATTCAGTATTTTTTATTATTGATCAAAACATGAGACATATAATAAAAATTCAAAAATCAACCAAGTTAGATTTTGATATTTAACTTTCAAAAAAATGTTTAATTTTAAAAATATAATTTATAAATTTCTTAATATCTTGATTTTAAACAAGTGCGCCCTCAAAAGACAAAAAAACTGCCTTTAGAAAAATAAATCCATTTAATGCGTAAAATTGGTTTTATTCTTATTTTATGGATATTTAATATATTTGATTAATTTAAATAAATTTTAAAAAATATAAATTTCATAATGTGGTAAATTCTATTGTTTCCTTCCATTTTAATATCTATGTTATTATAATATTTCATTATATGGTTAAGTTGGGTGTTGCGTGAAATGTAAGATATTAAAAAGATTAAATATAAAAATAGATATATAATAATATATTCGCGTGTTATAGAGAAATATTTATTTTCAGTTTTCAATTTCGTATAAATAAAAATAAATAGTTTTAAATTTATCCTAAAATTCATTATTTTCATCCACAAAATGCTTAATCTATAAAAGGATAGGACAATAAAACTACAATTATCTGTCGTTATCCCATGAGTTATCTTGCATTTCCCCATTATTCCACATCACACTATTCAAGGGAATGGTTTATCCACGCATAATCATGTCCAAAAATTCATTGAATTCCACTAGTTTCATAGTGGACCCATCATTGATGTCATACTCCTTTGTTCAATAAAATATAATGGATAATGCACATATATACTTAACAGTGGTATAACTAAGACATTTTGTACCTACTCTAACTATATAGGCATGGGGAGGAGGTATGTTATCCAAAAAAACCCTCTATAATATCTTGTACTTCTTGATGAGACTCAGGGAAAGGGCTCATAACTAGAGAAATCACTATAATCTTCATCATGGGAACAATCTAAGGAAAATACGTCCTCCCTCATTGTAATCAATTTTTTTATGATGTTGATCTTCATTATATATCTTCATTTTATTAGATGTCCTCATCTACTAATAGAGGACTTAGACCTTCTTTGTTGTTTCGTGGGCTATCTCTGGCTTGAAAAATGATTCTGTATTGATCTCACTTCTCACATATGAGAGACCTCCCAGGTAACGCATATAGGAAAATTAAATGATCCAAACTGGTAGTAGAAAAATGGATATTACTATTATAAAACTATTTAAATGGAATTTGATCATCCCCACAACAGATAATGTACAAAGTAAAATGCATCAGAATGTACTCACCTCCATGAAAGTATTCTTTGTCTTTCAATATATATAGTAATGAAATGATTTATTTGTCCTCAATTGTGTCCAATTTTATCATGCTGGCCTCTCTAGAATTTTGACATGAACTATAAATCATGGTAGTAGACAACCATCAAGGTAACCCAATTAAGATAGATAATCCTCCACACAAACAAATTTTATAAAATCTCCAACGCAATCTACTCCAAGATAACTAGTATGTGAAAATATTGTTAAATCATAAAACTATCACCCATATAAAATCATGAATTATCCCTAACTGTGGAATCCCTCTCACAATGTCTATGTACATTCAATCACATTTCCACTATGAGATTGAATTAGGATGAAAAAAATGTATTATGTCCATGGGTATAGCCTTCACAGACTAAAATATGATACATATAGTGAAAAAATAAAAAACGATCTGCCTCATGGATTCCGAAAAAAACTATTTCTAATCATCAATGTACATCATCCCTACACCATTATGTATAGCCCTATGATAAGTGTGATGTTTCATCATCACCTCCTCCCACATCCTCATTTAATATCCCATATATCACTGAAAATGTTTGAAATTATTCCCTCCTTCCGATAATTGAACTTCTGAATCTATTGAGGATATCCGTTCATAAAGGATCTCATAGTCATTGTACCCCAACCGGTTCTTTCTTAGAAACTGAAGAATAGGAGTATTCAACAACATTGAATAATGATATGGTAATCCACATCCCTCTTGTATAGTTATAGGTAAATAATACATCTACCTAGAATCATCCTCCACCAAGAAAGAATGGGACTACCATCTAAGGGAATATAACTCCATGTTTCATTTCCTATAATTATAGACTATCTCAAAATAATTTTACTAGAGGAACTCCAATCAATGATAGTGTATCTTGATCAGGTCTCTCTACATGAACACATAACTGAGACTCTAAAGGTGTGCGTAAACAAGTAAATTTTACCATATAAAATAGTCTGTCTATATCCATAGAGCGACAACTTCTGCTAACAAAATCAATTTTTGTCTAGTATAGTTTAGTTATTGGTGTGCCATCTTCATAGAAAGATATGAGATCAATTCTTAATGATACATCTACATGTAGATAATAATGGTTGTGGAGGAATCAAAATATACCATCTAATCTTCCTCCCTCCTCTAGTAGTCACAAAATTAGTTAGCTCGTTATCGTTAAACTCAAATATTGAAAGGCTCTCTAGCACTTCTCAATACATGCAATTTTATTCCCATTCATGTTTGGGTGGTCAATGGGGATACAATAATTGATATGTACACAATTATCCACTTGTAGTACCCATTTATGACATCATAAATTCACACATCTAGGATGTTTTTGGGTTTCTCTCAAGAATTCACTTTGTCGATCATAACTGGGTCAACAACTAATTCATTATAAAAAATGGCATTCCCCAGAAAATGAACCTCATCAATCAGCAATATTCACTTCCAGATCTTAACATAAATCGGATTATCATAAAGCCTATCATGGTCTATTATCTAGTTATTTTCATGATTCTCTTCAAACATAGATTAAATGGATACCTATTCAAATAATATAAAAATCATCCAAATATGGAATGGAAATATGGTTCCTCTAATATATAAACAATGTATGGTCATTGGTCACACACAAAAAATTCACCCAGAACCCATAGTGTCTATAGAGAAATCATAATTCATGCTTTAGTATACTATCCTTGAATATCTCCATTTACTTCTAGATGAAACTGAGATCGATCTCTGATAACTATCTTATTTCTCATAAATTTTCAATGAGATCATATATCCACTATAAAGGGAACATATTAATTATTATTTCCATATTCAATGGATGAAAATCAAAACAACGATGACAATTCATGTATTCATTTTTCCTAAAAAACGAAAGTTACACAAGGGGAAACACTGGGAATAGGAAAACATTCTCTAAAAGGTCCTCTAAATAAACACTCGACTTCTGGATCTCAGTAGTGGTCATCCAATAAGTTTGAGAATATATTAGAGTGATATCAAGGTTCAATTCAATGTAAAACTACATCTCCCTCCTTCATTATAGTCCAAATATTTCCTATGTATTGAAATCCATATAGTCCTCCACAACAAAAATAACTCAGTTCTATGATGATTCTATTGTGTTAAGGGAAAACATATCTGATTCATGAGTGATGAGTTTTATCTCCATACTTTCCAGAATCACTCTCTCTTCCATGTGATCCATTTCACCAACAATGGATAATCTCATACCATTTGTCCGGATGAATCTAACTCATCTGCGGTGAATTTCAATCTAGTCTTGGACTATGTACAACCATTCTATACCCAATATGAAGTCACATTTTATCATCATGTTGACGAAAAGGGTCCATGATAAACAATCTCTATTAGCTGATGGATTTCACATTTAGTGGATAAATGATTTCAAAGAAGCATTCCCTTTAGAGACACACAAAAAATCATATAATATAATGCCTTTATTAGGTTATAAAACACTCTACCCATGTATATTTATATAAAAAATTGACTCTCATCATTTTCCACTAGTATTTATGCAATAGTGGAATAATATTTTATCACACCTCTAGTCATATCATCATCATCTATGTCACAATCCACCAAATCATATTTCTACATACTACCCTGATAGCTGCATCCATAAGATTTATATGGCCCTCCAGGGGTGGTGGTGGTGGATGGATCTCATAACAGCATCTACCTCTAATAACTCATCCTCTAGGAGACCAACAATCTACTCTACCAGATCTGACTCCCAATGCTCCCCCTAACTATGTATGGGATATCCATGATCATGGAACCACATATTTTGTGGGGGTCTATATTTACCTACTATACCTATTCAGAATATGATGTTTGTAAATCAAAATCCATGAGACCATGTCCTTGACCTTCATTTCATTAACCCACTCTAGTCTTCCCTAGTCCATTACATGGTACCTGATCCACATGACCATGTACCTAATTCCAACCATGATAAGATCTCATCTGAAGTAACCCAACTAAATGGAACCTGCAAGAAACCGTTGGATACCCTTCCATATGAGAGAAATTTCTAGCTCCAGAAACATGGAATCTCTCAGATAGGAAGCTCTCCATCACCAATATCCTTTCTAAAACTACAACATATATGGTATTTTATAGTGGTACCACACTGAAACAGATGTAACTATGGATAACCAACTCAATATTATTCTCCAAAAATTAACCACCCCTAAACATGTTGAGGGTTTAGCAAGTTAGGTCTATGATACTTGTAGAATAATCTTCAACATTCATTCATCACTAATTTCTGCTCCAAAAGATTAGGAATCTGAATGGATAACTTAAATGAAGGGTTGTACTCTTCATGAAATATCCACTAGAATTTAGGCCATGACAATGATGAGTCATTATGATTATAGTTCACAAGGATCCACTAGATCCTAGTTTCTTTATATTAAAAAGTTATAATCTATCACATCCACTTTTTTCTTCTATAACTATAAGAATCTAAAAAAATAGAGCAATAACTCTACCAAATCATCCACTTCCATGGGTCCTATATCCCCATGGAACATATGTGTCCCCTAACACTCTAACTCATAGGGTGTACTAATCATGAACACATTCATAGCCTACTATGCTCTTATAATGTGCACCTAGACCAGAATGGGTGTTGATACTTTTCCTCCTAAAGGAATAATATAATCTGATGTCCCCTAAAAAAAGGCCTCATCAGATATCATATCGTCATCAGAATCCTATATTGGTAATATTTCTAGTTTTCTTTATGGACCCATCCTGAAAATTTAATCAAGATGTACCAAGGTCATAAAGAATATACATATGTGGTTTTTTGTCCACATGTACATAGAAATGACTCAATCCAATGTGATGCAAGTAACTATGTTCATTGCACCCAATTTCCTAGAATAGCAATATGAAAATAATTATATTATAGTACAAATAAATGGATTTCAGTGAAACCACCAAAATAATGGGTTACCTTGCAAAAATCCACACCAGTGACAATATAAAATGATTTTTTTAAATTCCTAAAGACGCCTCAAAAGAAGAAATTCACTAGACACCATGCCAAGGATGAGCCTTCCTTTGTTACCAACATATTAATATTTGATGAACCATGGCCCATCTGACATGAAAAGGGTTGATTTTTGACAACCCTAATTCCACCTCCACACACCATGGTATAGTGAAAAACCCCAAGAAGGCCTATGAAATATGGGGTTCCTTTTCCTTGTTTTACTAAATTCACACACAAAAAAATTCATATATATATATATGTTTATAAAAATTATAATATATTAATTAAACCTAGTGAGTAAAAATCCATAATGGTATTAACCTCTAGGGAATAAAATTTAATTTTAAATAATATTATGAAATGTAAAGGGAAAAAATGCACATCTAACGAGAATAGAATTTCACAACATAAAAATATGTAGAAAATAAATTATTAGAGTACAATGAGATTTATCTCCAATCATATACCACAATACATGTTCAAATGAAACCAGGTAGCCATATTCCCGACTAAAATCCAAACTCACTTATAATTCATCTTCATAAGACATGACACATGTGGGAAAACATTAATGGGTGAGTATATACGTTCCAATTAGGACTACCTATAAAATGGAGTAGAAAAAAATGGGACATGATAATAGAAATTACCTCATCCCTTATATGAGTGAATAAAAACACAAAAAAAGGCATATACTCATTAATGGAACCCTGATAAGAGATAAATGGAATATAAATCTCACAACCTATCACATGATGATAACGTTTTAAAAAGTTCCAATGGAAAATTATCGAAGCATATTTTAATTTTTTTCTATCTAAGGATGGAATGAGGTGGGTATGAACTATCTAGTACTCTATATCTCCATGTGTTCTTATATCGATGTAGAAGATCCATTACCCAGTCCAATAGGACATTTTGACTATGTGGGAATAAGAACAATGATATAATACCATAGGAGAGTGCCACTCATTGGGTCTTGAACCTATTCCAAAGGACAAAATGAGGGATCCACACAATCAGTTGATGACACATGCCCTAATATTACACCAAGGATAAACATAATCAGTAGACATCTCTTTCCATGATAAATAGATGTATGTAACTCAATGTATATAGTACTTTTGCCATTATAAATCTTGAGGGTCCCACTCAATGAGAATATGACCCATGCCCTCACACAACCAAATGGTGAAACTCATTGTGTTAATGAACCATTAACTAATACAATATGAGGTTCCCACTCCATTTATAGAGAAACTATTTTCTAAAATAGGGAGAGTGATCTACTAAATTAGTAGAGGACCCATGACCTGATAAAAGAACCTGCTTTTAATTAATTGTTAGTGGACCCATTCCCTTGTATAATAGTAGGGACTCACTCAGTAGGTTAAGGACATGTTCCATAATACAATAGGAGTGTTGCCATCAATATGTTGAGAACCTATTAGTTGATAAAACTGAAATAATGGACACAAAATGCAGAGGACACTTTCCCTAATACAACATGAATGTTCCACTAAATATGTACTGGAACCATGTCTGCATATAATTGGTTGGCTCCATTCAAACCAGTATGATTAAAAGTGGGGATTTCTAATTTATACCTCTTTATAATGATCCTACCCAATCACTGATATCATTGAGTTCTGACTAACGATGTTTACCACTCATATAATCTCAGATTGTATATAAAATTACACTATGATGGCAACTATTGCGTTATATGTGAAATAACATTCAAGATAGTCTACTCACTGGCCATAATCCAAGTTAAAAATGAATAAGATATATGAGGTAAATGATTATATAGATGTATAAGGCATGTATGGGTCCACTTGATGTCTAGAAATGCTCCTCATCAGGGTAATTTCTCCTCCCACACATAGCTTATTGACTATGTAGTAATACCTGGCATATAATATTATTAAGAAAAATGACTTGGCCACTCACGGTCAGCATGTGTGATCATGGTAATGATTCTATAAGATGATACCATAACCTTGTAAACTAGTTATTATCTAGTATTTTGAATTTTCTATAACACCCATGGTTTTTATGGTTTAGGATGACACTCGGTGTGTGTTGTATGAGCAATACCATGAACTCTCTAATGTAGACACCATGATCCCAGCCATACAAAACATGTAGAGCTACATGGGTTATTGGGAAGGTACCTTATTTACATGCTCGTTATGATATCTAGGATTCACACAACATGTTTTAACTAAACATGGTGTTTGACATTTTACTCCAAAAAAAACCCTAGCCACCATAGAAAACTAAACAACACAGTGTGTGCTAATCATATTACCTGTTAGGAATATTAGAATTTTCTAGATAGTATGAATCATTGCACATTATTTTGAACTATATCCTCCTAATAGAATCCTACCTATTAACTATTATAAATATAATTTAGTCACATCCATTCATTGATTAAATCTCTTAAATGGAAAAAATATGTTATTCATTTATTCACATGAATCTTTCATGACTCTTGACGCACAACATGTCACAATCACTCTATCCTAGATCCCATGCCCATATAATTTATCACCCACTCCTACAATCTATATCAATCCATTCTCAAATTTACAATTGATACATTTTTTTCACATCAAACATTGTTCAATGGGTCAGATCACACTCTGATCCACCCATATCTAGTCAAATTATGACAATGTGGTCCAATAATGAAGAAAAAGAAGAACAATTGGGAGAACAACATTATAAAAAAGGTAATATAATCATTTCCCAAGCATTCTGGACCAATGATGAAATGATCATGAATTTGCTGTAGTGAATTCAAGTAATAATCAGTATTAAATAGAATAATTAATTTATTATGATATGTGGGCTCAGGTGAATGTTGGAAAATGTATGAAATAGAATGAAAAATATAATCCATTAATGATTATTTCAAAAGGACTTAACCCCAAAAAATATGTTGGATTACTAATGATAAGATAAATTGATAGTGAAGAAAGCATTCAGCATTAATGATAATGATATGCTATTTTTACATCCCATAAATTCAACATTACATGTTCCCATGTCATCATCTGATCATGATCCCCCACTGAATAATTGTTAAACCTACTCTCAACCATCTGAGGGTTATGCTGCTAATAATAGAGATTCCCTATATCTTATTATTTATAGTAGAAATTATCTCATAGTTAATTAATGTTGTAATTAAATTAATTAATTAATTAATTAATTCAAAATACCCACCAATTATTTCCTAAGCTAAATTTATAGTTTCAACAAACATTTTGTCACACGCACTGTAAACCCCATAATATCAACTCAACTCGGGTCTCGTATCTTTTATCAATTCCTCCCTTCAAGAGAAATTACATTATTTATGAAAAAAGTGTGCATATGTGATATATAATATATATAATATATTTAGAAAATATATTTTTAGATCATCAAGTTTTAAAATTTTGTTCATTATTAACACCTTACTATAGAATTATTTATTTATACATTTTATTGTCTTATTAATAAAAAATTCTCTTAAAATGAAAAAAAATATTTCTCAAATTAATGAAGAAGTATAATAAATGTGTTTTAGTAAATGATTATAACATCAAAATATTATGAAGACATTCATCAAACAACATATATATCTGAGAAACAAGTAATGAACATTTCATTGATATGCTTAATCTATGTTAGTCAATGTCCCTAGTTTCTCAAAAAAAAGTCGTCATATGATGATATTAAACCTATTTATATTAGTTTTGAGAATTAATGTTTATATTTTCAATATCATACTGTGAAATTAAGAGGATAATATTTCAACTAAGCACTAAGAAATATTAAATTCATCAAAGAATAAATTATTTTTGAAATTTCTATCATTTGAAATTGTGGAAAAAACATCCTAGAAAATTCTTGAAGGGTATGTGAGTTTTTTGAATGTGAATAGATAAGGTGAATCTGGATAATAATTTATGGAAAGGATATAATCCACTATATTCTAGTTCTTATACTATAATGATATGGGGAATTATTCTAACTTGTGCTCTAATTTTCAAGGGAATATAATATAGATGATGATAAGGGAAGAATGCCAAAATAATGATATTACTATATAAAAAATTTATTGAGTAAATTGATTATGTATTCTGATTTAATAACGTTATTATCAATGATATATTGGGTTTAATTTTGATGAAAAATATAATGAATATATAAGGTTTTAATTTTTGGTAAATGTAATGGTTTTAATTAATGATTAATGGTGATGAAAACTATAGAAATGATTTAAGAGAAAATATGATCATGTTATTCAAATTATGAGATAAATAATGATGTTTTAGAATAACCTTATTTCTCTAATATTTATTAATTTCATATTTTTAATTTAGTTATTAATATTTTAGAGGAGTTTTAAGATTAGTTATTTCTGAAATAGAATGAGTTGAACATCAGGGTATTTTGTTTTGATTTTAGAGATTTTTCTGTTATTGGATTTATTTTTCAATCCAATTTTTTTAATGTATATATAGAAAATATGATTCATATTCCACTCTTAGGATAGATTAAATCATAATTTGTGTGCTTCAAACATGAAAACAATTATTCAATACACTCATTATTTGGAGAACGGATGAGATTGTTGTGGAAATTTATTAATGGATAGTATTATAATTATCATGAAATTATATTACCTTATATTATTAGTCTAGATGGTAAAGGAATTAATCAATTATAGAAAGAATATTTTGAATATAAATGTAACCATACTATGGTCAATTATGATAAATTGTTATCTTTTTCCACAATTATAGATTGACTATTTTATATCATTAATATTTTCTTGATTATGTTATATATCATTATATATTAGAACATAAGAATTAGGTTTTTATTTCATGTAATAGTTTTTAAAAATTATCTATATTTATCTTGTTTAGATACATTATTTTTTAATCCAGATAAGCATGGTTTTTCTTTTTTTTTTGTTTTAGAGGAAATATTACTAAATATTTTTACCATGTGGGTTTAAAAAAAAGGTAATACTAAATGTCAAAATGGGAAAATAATAAATTATGGATATGAAAATTATTAAACGGTGGGTGAATGTTACACCATGAGAATATAGAAAAATTATATGGTCGCTAACATATAAAACACAAAAAATGGGCACTAAAAGAACCATAATACAATATTAAAAAAATTAGTTAATTTAAAAACTATAACATAGTCATTTGTTTTAAGGAATAAATAGTGATTGTTATATTATAAAAATATTTAAAAATATTTTATAAAATTTATATATTAATAATAAATATGTACTTACTTTTCAATACAATTATTTAATACATGAAAATATATTTTCTTAAAAATGGTTTTATTTTACATTTTGTCAGTGGGAAATAAAAAACTGTAACACCACGTTAGAAAAATTATTTTATAAAATTGTGATACTTTTTCAAATAAAAATATAAAAACTAATATAGAATTTAATTTTTTTGTATTTTTTAATAAAATGATATTCCAGTGGATAATGAATATTCTTATTATAATTGAAAAATGTATTTTTTTTTATCAATTTAATAGGATTCATTTTATTGTACAGTTGAATCAATGAACTATTATACTTATTAGGTTATGAATAAATTATTTAATTTCAATGGAATATATTTATAGTTTAATTTAGTATAAAAATATTATTTAAAATAAAAAGGAATTTTATAAAACTGGGTTTTCTTTTAGTTTTGTGTTTAAATCAGAAAATAATTTCTCCAATGATTTAAATATAATCCTAAAAATTGGATTTAATATTTTAAATTAGGATATTTTAATTTAAAATAATTATACATTTTATTATTTTAATTATGTATTGCAAATATAGAATCTAATTTTCAACACGGTATTAGTAAATCCAAAAAATAAGGTTAAAAAGAAGTGATAATAAAATTAAAATAAACAGAAAAATTTACAAAAATTCATTGAATGATTAAATTTTATCCATTTATATCCAAAATTAGAGTATATGACATTATTTCATTTTAATGTCATATTGACATTTGTAATATTTAATTGGTGAAAAGGCAAAAATATGTAAGTATTTTTCAATTAATATCTCAAATATTATATCATATGTATAAATTCAAAACTATTTCACTTTTTAATGGTTCTTTGAAATATTAATTAGTATTTTAACAAATTATTTATTTGACATTTTTATAATTTGAATAATTTGTCTAAATGATTACACAATGCCAAAAATAATAGTAATTCAATTAATAAAGAATAATTGAAATGATATTAAAAATATTAAAAGATTTAAAAATTACAATAAATATTATGTTCAATGAATTTTATAGATACATATTTTATGGTATGGATGTATAAAATAATTGAATTCAACTTCTCCTTTTTCTGACTATTTTAAAATAAAACAGAACAAATGATGATAAATGAAATTAATGATATTTTAAAAAATAGAGTATTTTATTCAATTATTTAAAATTAATAAAAATATAATATTGATAAATTGTAATGGGATATAGTTGAAAACATAAATTTGGGATCATTTAAGGGTATTTTTTAAATTTATTGTAACATTAAATACCCTTATTGTGTAAACATATATAATATTGCATGAATTGGAAAATGGATTTTTGAGGTGTTAAGAAAACTATATGAAAAACATATGAAATTTGTATGAATTATTTTCTATTAATGTATTTAGAAACATAATAATTAAATATTCTTCTAATATCATCTTAAATTATTTCACACATAAATAATAATTTATGAAATCCCCAGAATTCCTCTCCCCTCAGTTATAAATGGACACCCGATATTTTTTTTCATTATCACCCATTAAGAAATATATAATAACCAAAACCTAACAAATTACATTCTCAATATCCTTATCAATTATTATAAGTTTTTTCCCATCCATTTTTACTATCGCTGGTCACTTAAGAGGATATTTAATTGATGTCTACAAAAGAAGAGGTAATTGTCATTATAGAAACAAACAAGTGTATTTATTATTTTACTTCCACTTCATGGATTTTTTCATCAGATGATAATAAATATTATATCATAAATACACTAATAAATTATTAGAGTTTTGGAAAAAAAAATATTCCATCTTTTTTCATCTGATAAAATGAAAAAACATCCCTCGCGTGTACTTATGGAATACCATCTCTACATGGTGGTGTAATTCGTTTTTCAACACCAATTAGCATAAGTGGTTATAAAAATAAAAATAATGAATATATATAATATTTGTGACATAAATATTATTATACATTTTTAATATCATGAATAGCTTTCAACCTTCCAATCTGAAAAAAATAATAGTACTCTTCCGAATGTGCGGACAACCACCTCGACAAAGCAATGTGATAAATTTTTTGATTGATTGTTTACATGATTGGTACTAAAGATATATTTTATGATAATATATGTAAATAATAATAATATTATAAATGATATTTCCCATTGTGATTTAATTAAATTTATTATTATGTAATATAGTTATAGAAAACACATGATCATCCTAGGTTATATCATTGTATTTAATATATCTTTATGTATAATATAATTGTTTATATAGTCATTAAAGAGTGATCACATGATTAATTCAAATACATGTCTTAAAAAATCCAATAGACACATAAAAATGATGTGATTGCATCATCTAATAGGATTATTCCCTATTAAGCCCATTTCTAGGGCATCAAAGAGAGATAGAATAACTATCATTCCCTATGACCAAACCCATGATGAGATCCAACAACAGAAGAATGAGTGAAACTGTTTAAGGGAGAGGTTTAATCTTATCGAGATCATGACCAAAGTAAGGTTCCCCAAACGGACCCATGAAAGTCTCACCGTCACACACCTTACTCTTAGGGAATATTCTGGATTAATAAAGGCATATGAATCAATACCTCAATTATATTAATATGTATATTTTATCAAATAATGAATTTATTTTCATTTTTAATGTTACATTCTAAATGATTTTGATTTTGATTCACCTGATCGAAATTTATATTTTCTTTTAATATTAATATTAAATTAATGTATTTGTTTTATTTTATTAATGGATATTATCAATAACTACTATTTTAATAATATTTAATTATTAAATAGTATTTATAACTTATAGATGACCATATAAATTTTTTGATGTGAATTGAACATTTTTATTAGGGTTCAAAAACTATTATTGTCAAAAAACTGGTCATTTTTTAATAAATGTAAAATAATAATTTTTAAGATAATATGCACATATTTAAATAAATATTCAGGTAAAATAACAATAATTTTTGGATTCATAATGATAATATTATCAAATTCTAAATTATTCATAATTTTTTGAGAAAGTTAGATTTTTTGGGTCAGAATTAAATATCGTATTAATATATGATGTGTTTTATAAAATCATAGTGACCCAAAAGTTGATGTAATAGAAACTATAATTGATATAATAGGCCATATTTACTTTTTTTCTTTGAAATAATATGATTTTAGATTTACTTTATTAACACTTTATGAATCCTTCAAAACATTTAATATATTTCAATGTCATAAAATAATTTATTTAATTATGTGACTCTCCTCCACACAAGAATTGGATTTATATTAATATATTCATTACTTTTTTCAAAACCATAATTAAATCTCCTGAATTTTTTCAAAAAAATATGGGCATAACCATATGATGTTTTTGTGGTTTGAATATTTAATTATATAAAGTATAAAACCAATGTTTGCGAAATATTAAAGAATTCCATTATAATTTTGAATTTAATCCCACCCAATCTCCCAGTTAGGTTTTATAAAAATAACATGAGAACTTCCTTAGTCTTTATTTCCTTATCTATAATCATCCCATGGTTCCAAATCTCTCAATAATCCATTTTTTTAATATTTTTGAGCCACACATTCATGTACGGGTTGTTTCCTATCTCGTATTTATCAAAGTTTCTTTATCATGTTTTTCACTTTTATTTTCAATTAATAATGATGGGGTATGTTTTAAAACATCTCTCATATCTCACTTATTATTTATAAATTATGAGATACCCTATAATCTCTCATTATGGCATTTCAAGTACACTCGTTAACATGCTGAAATTTTGTACGCATCCTTTCCTTTCTCTTTTTATTCAATAATTTTTATTATGGTATTCCTAATTTTTAAAATTCTATATTTTTGAGTATAAACTTACATTTCTATATATTTTAACACTTCATTCCAAGATTACAAGAGACCTGTTTATTTCTCATAATCCAATTTTATAATTTTTTTCTGACACAATTATGTTGCTGAATCTGTACCGTGATTTTCCATTCCAAACCATTTATGTAGTGAATGTCATAACAATTTCAAATAAAGGGTTCTTTAGATTTATTAATATATATATATTTATATTAGACTTAGATATATTTATTCCAAAAAAAACATGATCATGTTATAATGGGTAATTATGAATGAATCCATCTATTATGATGTATGCGGAACACATAAGAATGAGAATGAAATGAATGCGATGGGTGCGCCCAAATTTATAAAGTTATCCAATGCTTTGGATAATGTTTAGTATCATGATACATAATTTTGGGAAAATAGTGTCCCTAATTTCATTTATGGGACATTTTCCATCATTAATTTGTTGGGGTCTATCATTGAGCTATGATGTAGTGTTTTATATTGATTCTACATTTTTTATGATATGATTATCATGTTATATCATGCGTTATTATTTATGTTCATTTATGTGTCATTGATATTCCCTATATTTAATGTATTATTATCTTAATTTTATTCCTTGTTTATTCTGTTTCTGGGATTTCTGTTTCACCCTTTTCTTATGTATTTTCCCAGGTTATCCAATGTCGTTTTAATCTCCCGAATGTTAAAAAAATTCAATAAAGATATTTTAATTGATGTTTAAAGTTGTAATGAAATGTAATAAATTTCATAATTCACTAAACATAAAGATATTTCTATTTTCATTAAGTATAAATTTATGTAAATAAATAATATATAAATTTTTAATATATAAAATAATTTTGATAGTTGGTACCAGTGGAAAAGTATATTTACTTTTGTGATTTGGATTAGAAAACTCTAGAAAAAATCGTTAGAGAAATAACTTAGTATAAAATTAAATCCCTAACTTTGTTTTATGTTTATAGTAAATTTTTTATTATAAGTATTAACCAATCTCATGATACAATATGTAGACATGGTTCCAGAACAGATTTAACTAAGAGTAACAACTCCAATATGGTGTTCTGAGCTAGAATTAGGGAAACCTGGTACAAATAAATGGGCCTTACTGCATACATAATTTGTCACTTCTAGGGGGTATGATTTTGGAATTCATCAATCCCTCTGAAACATTATTCACGGTGTAAATAAAATGACCATATTAGTATATATTAGTAAATAGATCATAGATTACAAAGGCGATGGCCTAAAAATTCATAAGTTTAGGGAATTAATGTATGTTATAAGGTTTACCTTTAATGTAATGACTAAAATGTTTTAACGAAAATTCCTCTTGATAAAATTAAATTTCTTATTATGTAAAATGGTTATATAACATATGGAATTCCATGGTTTTGGGTTTTTGAAATTTACAACACCTTTAATATGTGTTACCATTGCTAATATAGTAATTGAACATTGATCAAATGATTAATATAAATTTAGGGATTTAAAAATTACAATTTAATCAGACAAAAGAAAATATGGACTCATATTGTATATTTTCTCTATACAAAGCCCATTTGTTAAATCTTGGAAAGGAGGTGGTTTAACCGGTCTTAACTCATGACCATGCCCAAGATTATCTTAAATACTTTAAGATTGAATGGAATCACCTATATGGGAAGTGGAAGTTAATTGAAATTACCCTCAAGCGATGATATCCGAGCCACCCCATGATTCTGTCACCATCACACACCTTACGCTAAGTTCTTATGTGTGATTTTAATGGTTTATGTTACAAGACCCTAGCACTATTATTATGTGAATTATTTTTGTATAGAGAATACAAATTCATTTTCGTAAATTTGTAAATATATTTTAATGAATACATAGTATTTTTAGTTAATATTTAATTATGAAATGTCTTTTGATGAATTATTGGATTTTTTAATTAATTTTTATTAAAATATTATTACCAATTTTTTTTATAAAATTTAAATGATCTTATAATTTTCCATCAATAAAATTGATATTTTTATTAAGGATAGAAACAGTTTGTCTCAAAACCAATGAATTTTCAATAAATGTGTTTTTATTTTATAAGTGAAAATTCACTTTTTTAGAAAAATATTTTGATAAAATTAATTTCAATTTGGGATTAAATATATTGAAATTATCTAACGGTTATTTTTTCATAATATTTAGAGATAGACGAATTTTTGTATAAAAAATTAATATTGCTAAATTATATAATGGGTTTATGAAATCCTAATGACCCAATAATGACTTAATAAAACACTATAAATGGGATGTTCAGCCAATATATATTATAAAATTAAAATAATTTGATTTTATATTTTTTTTATTAACTTTATGGTTCCTTAGTGGACCCTAGAATACTTAAAACACATTTTAACTTTAAAAATGATTTCCTTGAGAGTTTGACTCTCCTCCACATAAGCAAGCCTAAAATTTTCAAATGTTCATCAATTGGCCATATAAAAATTGTTTTCCAATCCCAATTGGTAAAATCAATTGGTAAAACCCATGGGATGGTTTTTTTATTAATTTAATGTGTAGCATCCCAAACCTAATTTATAATGAATTCCCTCCCTTTTTATAAATAAACATACCCATGCTTCCACTTCTCTTCAATAAAAACCTTTGGATCTAGACCAAACCATTCCCTCTTCTCTTTAAAATCTTCCCATGGATCCCCATGCTCCAAATAATCCTCTCTCAAGCCCTCCAAAGTGTTTGGGATCACACTTCTAAGTAAGGGATTTCTTCATCTCTCAGTTTTTCCATGTTTGTTTATGATGCTATACCATTTACTTATCAATTAAAAATATTGTTGTATGATTTATAACCTCCCCTATACTTCCCATTTTATTTTTCAATAATTATAGAATCATTTATCTATCATTAATGCCTCAAATTTATAGCCATTACCCTGGCGAATTTCTATAAGGTATTTCTCTCTATTCATTTCCATTCATGAAATTATTTTGTATTATGAATCAAAATTCCATTATATATGTAGGAAGACGTATCTATATGATTACCATATTATTAAATTCATTTAAATATTATGAGACACCCCTTTATCTATATTTAACATTTTTTTATGAATTCTTATGTCCTGTCATTATGCAGCTAAAATTGCACTGCGATTTTCCAAGCCAATGTCATTTTTTAGTGAGTACCATGTCCATTTCATTATCAAGGGTATTCAAAATTATGCATATTTACATAGGGATTATATTGATTCATGTAAGAATTATACAATTATTTACTATGAAATAAATGATTATGTTTAATGAATCCATGATATAAAGTCCTTGTGGCACACTTACACATGAAATGAAATGATTATTAAAGGTGGACCTTGATAGTGCTCAAATGAAATGGGGAAAGATTAGTATCATGATACATAATGTGAAAAGAGGGTTTAATCATTATAATTCAAGTGAAGTTATGGTTTACTCATGGTCCATATTAAATGATCCTTATATCATGCTAATGTAATGTTAAATGTTGATTCCACATTTCATTGTTATGGTAATCATTCTATATCATACCATCAGGTTGATGTTTCTCTTATTCTCCATTGATATGAATATTTCCTAACAGGTATTGTATTCTTCATGTAATGCCTTTTTTAATTCTTTAATGGGATTTAAATATCACCCTTTTCAAATTCATGTCCTCAGGTTATCCAATTCAATGCTAAGTACGAAGTAATGTCAGTGGTTATGTAAAAGTGGTTTTCAATAATGATGTGTACTTTCATGTTTTACGGTGTTATGTAATGTTCCTAATCCAAAATGTCACAAGACCTCTAAATCATTTAGATTATATCAAGTGAATATTTTATGTAACAAAGTATGTTAATGTGTGAAATAAAAATTAGTGTTGTTATATTTAATGTCATTTAATATCCAAGTATGTCATTAAAAGATAAATATAAATATACATAACATTCCATTTTCTCTATCCAATCACCTAAACTAGGATTAATTGGGTAAAAAATGTGAATGGAAATTTTATAACTTCCCTAATGAGATTCAAAAACTAGTGGGATTAGGAATAACATACATAAAGATGATAGTCTCTCACCTGACCATGGTTTTTAATATAAAACTAGATCAGAAGGAGTGTCTAAATGTAGCCAAAAGAGAACAATCCAAAATCAAGAGCATCATGTTCCATTGGACTTAAAATTTCAATGGACCATAATATCCATTAGTTATTGAAAAATTTATCAACTCTATTGAGAAGATATTCTCCATATTTTAATGCCCCAATCAAGATAAGGTTCTTTTTTGTTTTTATCGTATGGAGGGTAAAGCTGATCAATAGTAGAAATTGATCAAAAAATACAAATCCAAAGGATGATATTAATGAAAGTGTGTGGATGGATTTTGGGAAATTTGTTTTTAATAAATATTTCCATCACACTCTATATCATAAAATGTAATTGTATGTCAATTACCATCTAGAAAAGGATGACGAATCTATTACGGAGTACAAGGGAATGTACCCAAGAAATTCATGGAATGCTTCTGACTATGTCATTACCCCTGAATTCATGGATGTCCGCTTATTTGGTGGGCTGAAACCTACCCTATTGAAATTCATGGATATATGTGTGTTTGATAGCTATGAGAAAAATATAGATTGTGTCCTCAATTTCAAAATGGATATCAACGAATCTTAGGAGTATGATAGGGATAAGAAGTGGAATGTGGAGACAAATTATGGTAGTTTGATAGAGAAATATAAAGATTCTAATAAATTTCAACATCCCACTTTACAAAAGGTGCGAAAATAAGCACCATGAATATTTCACAAAGGTATTGACTAAATTCTTTATGTGTTGCATGGTAGGGAACCCATCATGGGATTGGCAATAAGAGAAACCGACTATTGTGCCAGAAGAACGGAATTATTTGGTCAAGCCATATTCTATTGTTTATTTATACAAATACATGGAACAAGGACATATTGAAAACCAATACAATAATATGAGGGTTTTTAGTGAGAACCAATAACCACCTTGGTATAAAGGGAGATATTTTTTCATTTCTACTGCCAAATTGAATCCCATGAAATATGAGGTGATACATATGCCATATATTCATTCAATAAAAATTAACAAGCATATTTATTATGGTTCTATGAATTTATTCATATAATGAATGATTATTAGAACCATTTATACACAAAAAAAATGGATGTATAAATGTCAGTGAAAATGGAAAATACTAAAATTATTGAATCCCATGTATATCACACCTCGCCTTTCAATGTTTGTGAGAAGAATTAACTAGAAAGAATTATCATATACATTTGGTGGAATATTATGAAATTCTAGACATGGATTGGATTTTCCTATATAAATCAAACAGAAATTAATGTGAGGAAGAAGTCATTATATGTATTACAAATCATTATTAGATTTTGTACAAATAAAGGGAGAAGGTTAAATATTCTTTATCCACATAATCCCAATAATAGATATAATTCTCCACTGAGAAATTGTATATAACTAAAAAGATTTAGTCTAAGGGAAACACAATCCTTGAATACATGCTCATTTTAAGGGAATACACTGATGAGTTTCCTGAGGAATTTCATCCTCTTCCTCATAGAAGGGATGTTAAATTTATGATCAATCCAAAATCTGAGTCATTTCTATTATGCATTATTCCATATAGGTTGGATATTGTGGAACTTGATAAGATGAAAAATAAACTATAGGATAATTTATAAAATGCTTTCAAACTCCCATGTTCTTTTACATGGGGTGAACTGGTCATTTTTATCAATAAGAAAGATAGATTACTCCTCATTCAAATTTATTGTTGTGAGATCAACAATATCATGATAAATAGAATTTATTCTTTGTCCACATTTTGTTGAATTATTCTATTAGATACATGGGGAAAAAAATTTACATAGTGGATATACAGATTAAATGATACCATGTTTGGGTGATGAATTAGGATATCCCCAAGATAAGTTTTCATACTAGGTATGAGCACTATGAATTCTTATTAATGACTTTTAGTCTCAATAATTATCCATAAATTATTATTGACATGATGGATATAGTCTTAATATTTTAAATTAAATTTTTTATAGAATCTATATGTGATATTCTTCTATACTCCAAATGTAAGGAGGATCATGAGGATCATTTGAATACTATTGTAAAGACCTTGGGAAAAGATACATTTTATTCAATGTAATAAATTGTGATATATTATTGAAGGAAACATTATTCTTATAGAATATAATAATATAAAATGGGGTATATATAGACCCTATGAAAAAAAGAAATTGAAGGTTGGTTGAGGCCAACATATGTGATAGATATCCTTATAGTCCATGGGATAGCTGGGTATTATCGCAAATTCATGGGAAATGAATATTGATTATCAAAGCCACTCACAAAACTGACTCAGAATGGAGTTATGTTTTCTTTGAAAGATGGATGTGATGAAATATTCATGGATATGAAAAGGAGGATTATCAATAATCATGTTCTCACACTACCCACAAGTGTAGAGATTTTCATGGTATTTAGTGATGCTTTGTTGAATGGAGTGGGATGTTTGTTAAGGAAAAATGAAAAATTAATTAAATTTGCTTCAACGAAGATGAATGTTCATGAATGTAACTACATAACGTATGATCTGGAGTTACATTCCATGATTTTATCTTAAAATATTTGGCAGCATTATCTCATTGTGGATAAGTGTGAAATATATACAGATAACAAAATTCTCAAGTATATATTAACTCTAAAAGACATGAATATGAGAAAACGATGATGGTTATATTTTATTATAAAATATGACATAAATATCCACTAGCATCTATAGAAAGAGAATAATGTTTTATATTCTCAAAGAGGAAAGGATTCAAAAAAAATTCATTGATGAAAATTGAGATGCATATGATGTTATTTGATTTGGAAAGGTTTTACAAGGGAATCATACGGATAGAACCTCATCAATCCTTTCACAAATTATTTATCTACCATCACTTATGGAGAGTATAAAAGTTGATCATAGAGATTATGTGGGAATTAAGAATGAATAAAATCTATATGGAAAGATAAATCCTCAGAGTTCAATGTTAATGTTTAATGTGTTGTGAAATTTTGGTAAAGGATATGTGTACCAGTAAATATCCTGTTAAAGAAGTAGTTTTGGATGATGCACATAGATCAACCATCTCCATCCACACTTGATATAAAATAATTTTTTGAGGTCTCCAAGAACACTATTGGTGGGAAAATATGAAGAAGTATATTGAAAAAAATACATTAAAATGTCTTTAATGTCATCAAGTGAATGTATAAAGAAAAAATATATAATGGTATTTTGAATCCATTACCCATACCTACATGAAAATGGGAAAACATCACCCTAGGATTTGTAAATAATCATACAATGATTTTAATATAGAATAGTTCTCTATGGGTTGTGGTGGATTGTCTAACAGCGACTGCACAATTCATTGCAATATGAGAGGAATTATCACAAGATCAACTTACACATATATACATCAATGATGTGGTTAGGATTCACGGAGTACCACTATTGATCGTATCTGATCGATATCCAAGAATCACTTATATGTTCTGGAAGATTCTCCACCACGCTCTGAATACTATGTTGAACATTAACATGGCCTATCACCCTCAAATAGATGGCCAATCTAAGAAGACTATCCAGACATTTGAGGGAATTTTGGGAGTATTATCAATGGAAATAAAAAGAGTGTTGGATCAATAACTTCCTCTAGCTGAGTTATATTAGAAAACAAGTTTCATTTTTTCATATAAATTCCTCCCTATGATACCCTATATGAGAAGACACGCATGAAAACTTCGTGGTGGTATGAATTTGGGGAATCAAAACAGTTATGCCCTAAAATGGTCAAGGAAATAGAGAAAAATGTTAAGACTACTCGGTATCCCATAAAGGTTTATCTTAGTTGAAAATTGTTATATTGAAAATCATCAATGAGTCCTAGAGTATGTTATGGGATACATATTATTCCTATGAATATCTCCATGGAATAATGTTATTAGATTTGGAGAAAATGGAAATAATATTCTAAGATAGATCATCCTCTTTGAGATCCTTGATTGCATCAGAGTGGTGGCCTATCAACTTGCACACTCACCTAATATACCTAGATTTTATGATGTATTACATGTATCACTCTTTAGGACATACATACCGGACTCATCACCTATACAAAATCTAGAGTTGGTACCATTTGAGAGTGATATTTCGTTTGAGGATTAGCTACTGAAGATCATAGATTATAGAGACAAAGTTCAATGAAAAAGTACAATGTATCTTGTCAAAGTGTTTTGTAGAAACCAAAATATTGAAGAATAAATGTCATAACTAGATGAAATAATGAGACATAATTACCCTCACCTATTTTAAGGGGATGAGATTAATATTTCTAGGTAGAAATTTCAGAAAGTGGAAGATTTTGTTGTCCCAAATTGTTTTAAATGATTTCTCCCTTTCTTATTTAATTAAATGTATTATTTTTAAATATCAATGTATAAAAAACATGAAATCAATAGGTTATATATTTGGATTTAAAATATTTTTTAGAGTATTACCATTGTATATATATCAATTAGACAATGATTACATGATTATTATAAATATAGGGTTTTAACAAATCCATTTAATAAGACAATAGATGTGACAGATTATCCAATAGGTATGTACCCTATAAATCCAATGTATCAAAGAATCCATGGCAGATGGAAACTCTAGGCCTTTCCCTTGACCAAGAAAATTTTGATATCCATCAACTTAAGTATTAGCGAAACTGTTAATTGGAGAAGTTCAGGATCAATGGGATCACAATCTAAACCATGTTTTCTAAAAGGCCCATTGAATGTCTCACCACAATTCACATTACTCTTAGGGTGTTTCAAATTACAATAAATATATGTGTCTTAATATTATAGTAATATTAATATATATATTTTATAGAACAATGAATGTATTTTAATTTTTATTGTTACATTTTAAATGATTATAATTTTGATTCAAATAGATAGAAATTGTATTTTCAGGTAATATTCATATTCAGTTAAGAGATTTATTTTTATGTATTAATAAATTTTTTAAATATCATGTATTTAAAAAAAATTATTATTAAATTGTTTTATAAATTATTAATTTTTATATAAATTTTTTGATGTAAAATGTATTTTTAATAATGGTTCAAAAAATGTTATTGGAAAAAACCAATCATTTATCAATAAATGTCTAATATTATTTTAATTGAAAAAAAGATCATAATCAAAAATTAATTTAGAAAAAAAAGTATATTATAATCGTAATTAAAATTACCATTTCATCAAATAGTGAATTTCTCATTATTTTTTAGAATGTCATATTTTTATGAAAAAATCAAATACCATATAAATATACTGTGTGTTTTAGGACATCATAGTGACCCAAAATGAGGTAATAAATACTCTAATGGATATCCATGAAAAAGGATATGTGTTACCATTAAAATAATTTTATTTCATGTTTACGTTATAAATTTTATTAATCAATTTTGAATCATCAAAAACATTGAATTTATTTTCGTGTTTTAAATACATATATTTAAATGTGAGACTCTCCCCCTCATAATGAAGAGAATTATAATAATAATTTTGGCCTATTTACTATTAAAATATTTAAAATAACCCCAATTTAGCAAAAAAATAGCATGGTTTTTGGTTTTGAATATTATAATATATAGATTCCAAAACCTATGTTTGTGAAATATTAATGAATTTCCCTCTCAATTCCTATATAAACCCACCCATGGTCCAAATTATCTTTAATAAAAAACTTTATAGAACATACTTACTCTTCTATACCCTCTCTATACAACTACTAAAGCTCCCCAAGCACTTATTAAACCCCAATTGATGATTTTAGATCCACACATTCAAGTAAGGGTTATTTTCATTCTCATATTTATCCACGTTTCTTTATCCTATTATGCCCTATAATTTCCAATTAATAATGATGTGGTATGTCTTTTCACCTCCCCAATACTTTACTTATTATGTATAAATGCTTATAGAATCCTTTCACTCTCTTTAATACCTCTAATATACACCTATTTCAATGCAAAATTTTTTTAAGTATCCATTCCTTTCTCTTGTTTTTAATTCTTAATTATTATCTTGTGACTTATTTTTCAAATTCTATAAATTTGGGAGTATCATACTATGAACCTATTTCTATCCACTTCATTTATAGATTATGAAATCACCATTTCGATCTCATTGACCCATTTTATGATTTTTTATGTGATGTCATTATGCTGTAAAATTTTCACCATAATTTTCTATTCCAACCCTTTTGTGGAGTCAATGTCATACCCATTATCTATCATGTGTATTCAATTTTATTCACATATAGGTGTTGATTGGTTACATATATGGATATATTTTAATACTAAATTATCAAGGAATAAATTATAATGTTGAATTAATCTATGTTTTGTGAGATATGTGGAACACTTAATCATGAGAATGAAATGAAAGAGATGGGTTCTCTTGGAAATATATGGCACTTTAATTCATTGGATAATGTTTAGTATTTGGATAAATCATATTGGAATAGGGTTGTAACTAATTTTTTTATTAGACTATTTCAACCATGTACTCTTGGGGATTTATCATTGACCTATGATGCATTGGTTTAATTTTATTCCACATTTCACATGTTATGATTATCATGATATATAATGCTTTATTATTTGTTTTTCTTTATGCTTCATTGATATTCCCTTCCTAACATGTATTATTATATCAATGTTAATCCATTTTTATTCCCTTATTGGGTTTTATAGCACACTTATTTCATAGGTAATTCCCCATTTTATTAGATATAGTTATAAGCTCAAGCATGTTCAGTAAATTTTCAAGATTGATATTGTAATTCATGTTTAAATTTATAATGAAATGTATCAAATTCCCAAAACCACTGGACTTTTTGATCAATTGAGTTGTATTAAGTGTAATTTTATTTAATTAAATATTATATTAGTATTTAATAAATTGATTTATTTATTTAATATGTGATATATATGAAATAATTGTTATTATTTAAGGGTTATATTTTATATATGCTTGTTTTGTTAAGTCCTTCAAAACGTGAATTCAACATTTATGCAAGTATGTAACCTATAATCTCTATGAATATTGAAATTCAGTTTTTTATATTTACCTATTATATATAAATACGAATATAAGTATATATGGGTCATAAATATTATTCTAGAACTGATAAGACCAAAATCAATGTAAATGGACTTAATTATTGAATCAAAACATACATAAAAATAATTTTGTTTTGCAAATATGTAATGATAGTTATAGAATATTTTTGTAAAATGTAGGGTAAAATGAAATAAACAGATAATATATGGTGACATATATATTTATATGGTTATATTAATTACTTATATGTAATATAAATTTATTATTCGTGAGTTTAAAAAAACATATCAGGAAATTTAAACACAAGGTAAGGGATTTCATCTCAATTTTTTCATTATGGAGTCATTTTTGGTATTGTTCACCTAATTATTTTAATGTGATATATATAGTACCCCATTTTGGCATTTAAAATTAATATATATTTATTTTTTATGATAACAATACAATGAATTTATCTATTTGAAAATAAATTTATAATGTAAAATATAATCCTATTTCTATTTTTGACGAGGAATATTTTTATTCCATGTCAATATTTTTCAAACATATTTTAAAAAATTCATTTTTATTCTATTAAATTATTTATTAATTAAATTCTATAACAACCATAAATTTTATATGGATATAAAATAATCCATCTATTTTTTTCCAAAGGGAAAATTTTCATCATTCATTTTTAGAATCAAATGTTTTTTTAACCTTAATGTGTAGAATAGTATTTCCATCAACCATAAATATTTTACACCCATTACCTTATTTTAAAATATTTAACTGTTTAAAAAAAACTATATAATTAAATATTATTTAAAATTTTTCAAATTTATTTTATTTACTCATTAAAATACATTATTTTACTTATAAAAAATTTCATCTATCATATTTGTATTAATTTTCTGGCCATTAAAATTATCTTTAATCGGTCTCCCTCATGTGATAAATTTTATTTATAAATTTTATTTATATAAAATATAGATATTCTTTGAATCATGAATATTCTTTTTTAAAACTGTATATCATTTTCAAATTTGGAATTTTACAATTAATTTTATTTAATTAAATTGGGAAATTATTATTTAATTCCTATTCTTACTAAATAAATAAATATATATATATATTGAAAAATAATAATAATAATAATAATGAAATATTGTTTTCAATTAATATATAAGGAATGCACTTGATATGTAGTAAAGGGGGGGGGGTCCTAAAATGATATAGTGACTCATAGATTGACTGGTCTCATGATACAAATAAGATGGCCAAATTAAAAAGTTTATTGATATGTATATATCAACAAATATATTTAAATTAATTGTGAATGGTTTTGATTGTGGTAGATATATGAATGTATGAGTAAATTAATTATAGTATTAATCATATCCTTCATTGATAGTTAAATTATTTTTATCCATTTGACAAGTAAATATCCAATATCCATGGATACATTTTTTTTATAATGTTATTATTTAAATGTGAAGTGATTTTAGTTATTTAACAAAAAAATATAATATACCTTATTTACACAAGAGATCCTGAATGGTACACAAATCTTTCTAAGAATCTGATGTGACCCTTTATTTATTTTCGTTTTGCTAGGACATGAATATTTGATTTATGAATAATTTCAAGAATAAAATATTTTTTTGATATTTTTTTTAAAATATCAAATTATTATGAGAAGCATGAATATATCACATTATCAAATACTAAAAAACAAAATTTTACATTTTTATGATATAATTGTTTTCTAATATCAATGTAATAATGCATACACCAACTCAGGGTTATGAGGGTCAGGGTTGTTATATGAGATATGACCATCAATTCCCCAAAAATAAAGGATTATTAGTAAAAAAATGTTTCTTTGAAAATTAAATATAAATATTCATCTATGTATTCTTAATTTATTATTAATAGAACACACATTTAGTAATTATAGATTATGAAATAGTGTATGAAATGGTTATGGAGGTGGAAAAATCATTAAATGTC
The DNA here is from genome assembly GCA_963277665.1 of Viscum album. NCBI lineage: Eukaryota > Viridiplantae > Streptophyta > Magnoliopsida > Santalales > Viscaceae > Viscum > Viscum album. The sequence continues at coordinate 767,303,474 of OY728136.1, forward strand.
ATATATAATAAAAACAATTATGCACTATTGGTGAAGAAATTTGTAAATGAACTTTTGGGAAGAAATTGAAAATATTACATTAAAAATTTTTAACGGTAAACTATTTTATAAAATTACTTTACTAATTTATTTTAGTTAATACAAATTAATTTAATAGTGAATTTTAAATATTATGGAATTTGATGAAAAGTAGACTTGATCAAAAAGAGAAATAAAATAATCATTTAATATAGACACTCCTCTACAAAGAGTAACTTGAATTGAATCGTTAATAAAAATTAATTAATTTAAAATAGTTTTAATTACCTCTATTGGTAATTATATATACCACATAAAATTTAATAGGTGGATAATAAAAATTGTTTCTGAATTGAGTATAAATAAAAATGAAATCCATTACCTCATATTTTACTTTCCTCATAATCTCACATAACAACATGTATAATAAAAATATATTTATTAAAATTATTTAATACAACTATATTAACTTTTAAAATATCCTTAATTATACATTTTTCAAATTTTATATCCATTATTTTAAAAATCATATCTTATTATCACTATTTTAGGGGTTAACTACTTCGTTATTCATTATGTTTTGAATCGTTAGATACATTATATGTACATTGATTATGGTTACATAATATCCAAAATTTCAATATTGATGTAAGTTTTATATGTACACATTATATATCTATTAAGATTCACCCATCAAATATATATACAGGAAAAATGAATTACACCATTCATGGAGACAGTTTGTTTTATATACACATCATTGTTTTTTTCTCCTATTAATAAGATAGAAAAAAACAATGTTAAATAATGATTTATAATTATATAATAATTTTAATATCATATATATCCTATATATTAATGAAATATTTCCTTCATTCAAATCTTGTAAATTTTAAACAACAAAATAATCCACATCACTTAGTGGTGATGGTAGTCCACATGTACAGAGGGGATGTCTTATCATTTTCTAATATAATGGATGCTATAAAGGTAGTTTTGATATTTTAAATACATAAGAAAAATTAGGTCATAAATACCAAATAAATAGAGTATTTACATCTTCATAAAAATCCATGTGTGGTTGTTATGTAAAAAATTATACTGATTCGTGAGATAGTAGTTCACCATACAAATGAAAAATAACATCATTTTCAAATTGATAGAGAAGAAGGTGGAAAAATATTTTCCTATTGACATAATAAAACCATAGTTTATGATATAAAATGGTTTTAATATTTTTCAATAATAAGGGAATAATTGAATTAAATAAAATGAATAGATAAATGAATGTTAATAGTGAAGATGATGACCTATAATTTGAAAAGACTCATTTAGATCTCTATATAAGGGACATAGAGTTTGTTTTTATGAAATAATATTACACAATGAAATTGTAAAACTATGATAAGAAGATAATTTATTATTGTTTGGTTTATCAAGATCAATCAATGTGATGTAATTAAAATATCAAATTGGTGTACTTTTATAATAGAGGGGAGGATCATTCATTGAATTTATTAATGTATTAAATTAATATATAATATTTTTTATGTCCAAATAGATTCAAATATATATAATTAAATTTTATATAAAATTGTTTCAAAAATATAAAATATAATAATTTTTTTAATGGTTTTATTATGCATTAAACCTTTCCATTTTGGCATTTACGATAGTAAAATATTTTCACAATTACCAAAATTTTGATGACTACATCCATTTAGGGTACATGATTGTAAATATAAAAGGCCAAACCATTCATAAAAGGTCCATGATTGTTGTTTTGAACCATATAACATAAAAATTTAGAAATATTAATTTTTCATTAAAATTTCTTAATTTATTAAAATATTATTTATTATAAAAAAACAATAATTTGATTTGTGGATATATTTAAGTATTTTTTACTTTAAAAACACCATGGCCATAGAAATTTTTCTATAATAAATTCACAAAAAAAAATTTTCATATTTATCTATAATTTTTTGGGAACACTATAACTCACCTAAATATAATTAACTTTTAATTTTATTTCTTTATTATTTATTTTAATTTTCAATTCATTGAATAAATACTACATCGACGTTGCATTATAATTTATGCTTGATATTTTATTACTAAAAATAAAATAAAATTAACATGGAAAAAATATAATTATTCTTTAATATTACAATTTTAATAAGAAAATAAGATCCTTTTATCATTATGGAAAAATATTAGAGATATTAAAATCAGTTGAGTTACATATTGGACTACATCTTTTACATACACTTTATAACACAAAATAATCATTTCTTATTTAAAATAAACGTTTATTTATGAATATTTTATGATTATGGATAAAATTAAATAATTAAATTAAATATATTCATGTTCTGGATACATTTTTAATTCCACATCACATTTTTTTTAACCTTAATTACATGATTTACCATTTACCGAGAGGATAAATTTTATCCTTGTATTATTTATATTGCTTAAAAATAAAAGAGACCTATATAAAATATTTGAACCTCAAAATTAATAATATGTAATCCATTTTATAGAATTAAATCTTTAAAAATGTAACATATCCATTTTATAACAATCCCAAAATTCGTGATGAAAAACTATTTTTTGAAAAATTATATCTTTGAGGTACACCTATTTATATACCTCAATCAAGAATAATGTTGATAAAAAAATACATACTAATAAATTTTTTTAAAATGTTTTTTAAAACTTTTGAAATCACCATTAATTTTTCATATAATATAATAAAAAATAAATTGTTATCTAAAATTCCGTATTTTATTGATTCTTTATGAAATTAAAATTTTAAAAAAATTTCATAAAATAAATTCTTTGATAATATTGACATGATGATTCCAAAAATTATATAACTATAATATATAAATTTGTATATTTTTATTTTATTTTTATTAAATGATTTTTTGTGCTTAATTTAATCTATCTTAATAATTTATCGAAGTGATATGTATTATAAAATTATTGGTTGTCACAGTCCAACTAACCCTTCTTCAAATCTGGTTTGGATGAGACCAAAACAAGGTTCTCAAACATTATCACTCAATGATAATAAATGTTGAATTTAGTGACATATAATACTCATTTTTCAAACTCTGCATCTTAATTTCGTGCCTATTTAAAATTTATATGACATATGGTTAAACAAAAAATATAGAATGATAAAATTTATTGTCTTGCATCATGGATTCATTTTCAAATATATTGAAATCCATCCCCATGGTTATTTCATTATCGTCACATATAAAATCATTCATGATCCTTTCGACATAGAGTAACTTCTACCTTTTTCACTTTCCTATGGTTTAATTTATTGGAAATTAGTAATTATTAATCATGTATAGTAAATTTATTTGGTGTATGTCCAACTCCATCTATGTGAACATATAAATTAAAATTTTACTATCCAAATATATAACACACAATTATATATAACATTATATTATTGGCATCATTAAATGAAAAACAATCGTAGTGAACACCAAATCATGAGTTTGGTCATTTTTCATAGGAACCTATAATTTTCATGTGGAAAAATATATTACCATATCATTTTGCGTGAGGATTTATAATTGTGCCTTCCCAGAGGCATCTCTATAGAATAAAACCCATTATCTACTATAGGTTAATGTAAACACAACTACTCTAACTAACCTTCACTTCTATACCATGAAAATATACTCACATTATCCCCAAAAATTAATATAGATCCATTTCATCTTAAGTGGGTTAGTAGCATAGATAGTCATGATAAATTCTCTATAATGGTATGATAATTTCTATTCAAAAAATAAAACTATGAATCGCAATTATTGTGGATTTTTTGGGATGACATTAAATTTCATTCTCCTTTTAAGGAACCACAAATATAGAATAATGTTTTAACTAAATGGCCCAAAAATGTATCATTTTATAGTCAGAATCCACAATTATGATATTTTTCATAACATATATCATTTCATATGATATTCACTAAAATACTCATGTGATCATCAAGATATTACATTCTCTATTAATATATCATAATGTCATCTTTAAGAGAACTAAAAATTAACAATGATAATCTATAAAGACTCTATTCATTAAATTTGTTAAAATATTTTTGGAATTTTTACGCCTAACGGTAATATAAATAAATACATAGTATCCATACCTCATATAAAAAGTTATATTCTATATGAAATAACTTTTGGCCTTGAACTGATTATAATTATATAAAAGATACTTCTTGGAAAAAAATAAATCTCCAGATTATTTATCAAAAAAATATTCAATTGGATGATTAATATATATATAGAAATAATTTTATAAAAATGTATTAAATATTTATATATAAATTTTCAATATAAAACATTACAATACAATATATATCTGTATATGTATAGTACCATTGGAATCATGGACTCATAAATAATGGCTCCAAATGTGTCTCTAGTTATGTTATTCATAACTAGTATCTTTTAAAAAATATCATAAGTAATAGACTTATAAATGAACTAAGTGAAAGGAAAAAAATGGGTTATCTGAGATGATTAATAAGGGTAAATACGAATATATAAAAGTTCACATAAACCTAATATGATTAAAATGGTATAATTACTTGATAATAATAGTTTAAAACCATACCATGTATATTGATGATCGTAATCCAAACTCATAGAATAACGAATGTAATATTATAAGATATTAGCCATAATGAAGATGATGAAGAAGACCTATTAGAGAACAACATTAGTATAATACAAGGAATTTTGGTATAAAAAATAATAGGAAAATATTTCCTTTATAGTCAAGCCCAACATACAAGACAACTTTAGTAGACTCATATAACTCTTCATTACATAATATTATTCATATTTCACTCTCATGAATATCATAGTCTAAATGCCACTTAAATAAGTAGGTTAAATCCACATTGTTTTCTTTTATAGCTATAATGATATTAATCATTACCTAATTCACATGGGGGATGTATAATTTCGAGCCCACCTATCCTGATATATAACATAAAAATTTTCATGGGTTTATAATATAACCGATTTTCATTAGTTCTAACATAAGAACCATATATTTTTTATAACATAACAGCCAATTATTAAATGGAATCAATAAAAATGTGTTCCATCAGATCATAGTGAATTAATCATACCATCCCTTCATATCCTAGGCAAATTAAACATGTTTCATAAACATTTCTTCAATTTGATAGTTCATAACACTTGGATTATTAGTGGGTATCATAAATCCAAATCAACAGAATCATTTATCATTGAGAGAATAAGTAATAATGGTATCATTCAATTATATTCACCACTATTGATAATCAACATCAATTTATTCTAACATATATGATTATTCTATTGAAATTTCAATGGAATTTTTGTTATGAAAATTAACATTTCCACCTTGAATATAACTATTAAAATAGAAATATTTACAATATGTTATGAAAGAAATATTTTGAAATTTATTCAATCCACATAATTGAGTATTCAATACATATTGTGGTTATGCTGGTGGTAAATTTCAGTCATGCTGTATTAGAAAAATAAAAACATTATTGTCTTATTTTTGTTAAAAAACAATAAGTAACACTTTCAAGAAACACAATGGAGAATCCATTTAAACAAATATATAAATAATTGATAATATCTAAAAATATAATTAATAATTAATTGTATTCTATTTTAATAATTCTTGGAATTTTTTGAAATTACATGGAGATAGAAGGATAAGATATAAAGATTAATATAACAAGAGATATGATTTCATAAAAATATTTGATGAGAATCGTGAGTAATTAATGAGATGAAAATCAATGTAAATTTTTTATTCATCATAAATAAACAATGAGGAATAAAATTAATTTTATTAATTATATATGGATCATGTTTTTTATATAATGAAAATTCTATAGTAGACAACTTAAATTAAAATGGTATCTAAAATTAAATCTATTAGCTATGGTTTGTATTTCGTCATATGGGTATGATCCTCCTATATAACAAATATATATTATTATAAATCAATTTAATAATATATATATATATATATATATATATATATATATCATACCCTATATGATATAGGTATTACTTTTTACCACCCATTCATTGACGAGTCTTTTTAAATATAACTATTCTGGGTGATAACTACTTCAGTTTCCCATTATGTTTCTGTTATGTAGATTTATTAATTGTGAATTTATCACGGAGTAATCATACACTAAATGTTCAATTTATGTATATATAATATATATTCAACATTCATGTATTTATAATCTTCTAGTCAATTTCTAGATAGAAAAATAAATTTTACTATTCATCAAGATGGTAGGTCATACATACACATAAACATTGATTCATTTTTTCAACGAATGGATTGAAAGTGAGGTAAATAATTAATTAAAATAAGATAATAAACATTATATCACATATATATATATTCTTTTAATAAAACCTTAATATAATTCACATTATTTGAAATACAAGTCAAATGACATCACTTTATAGAGGTTGTAATCCACATGTACTATATGGCCCCAACCATAAAAATTATATTTTATTGGGTTAAATTAAGATATAAAATTCAAAAAAAATTCAGGATTTTATTTTTATAGAATAAGGCTAGAAATATTATATAACAACTCAAATATTACAATATAAACACTTCTACTCACAATTCATTTATTTTACCAAATTAAACTCTTTAAAATGAAACATTATTTAATTTTCATGATAAAAATATTCTTATCCTTCATCGTTGCATCCACCATTCTCTTACCCATCCTTAAAACCTATAATAACATTTAAAAAACATGGAATGAGAATAATATTCTATGTAATGGAAATAAGATAAGGAAAGAATAATGTTAGTCAATTATTAATTATAATCACATGAAATCAAACTTTTAACCCATAAATCACAAGGTTTTTATCATACCTCATGAGATAATAATATTAATGAAAAACAAATTATAAATCATAAATCATAATGGTTACTTCCGGAAATCATATGAATCATACATTTTTGGTTTAACAAATATAAAGGTGTAACCATATTGGTTATTGTAGGAATACCAATCCAGTATATTCCCTAAATATCATAGGGGAATAATTATTGTTTAAATCTATCTCATTACCCAATGAACTTTATATCTTTCAACAACTCACCCACTTTTGTCTTAGCAAGAAACAACTTGTATACGCAATCAATTCCCAAGAACCATAACATAATCATAACACATAAAACATGCATAAATGAAAAAAATAAAATTTCCAAATTACACTCATAATATATTATTTCAATATATTGATATAATCAATCCATTATCATAAAACATTTTAAATACCAAAATACAAAAAAAATGAATCATGATATGTATGTTTTTTTAAAATTCTATGGCTTTTAGAGGAATACAAATACCCAAAAATGGTTACTACGGTGGAACGTTCATTGTCACTGCATTTGTTAAAAAACATTCCATTTGTCATTTAGTCAAACAATGTGTATAAAAAAAATTCCATTCAAAAATAGATGAATGAAATTAAAAGTAAAAGGGGTTTATTATACCCCATATAACATGTGGTGGTGTATATTATCAAAATATTCCTCAATGAAAATATTCTGACATGAATTCCCTTTCCTTGAGTATGACTAATAATTTACAATCATTATATTACTAAATATTAATCATATGTTCGTCTCTAATTTATTGAGAACATTTTTTTTGGTTTATCATTCCTTTTTTATCACTTATTCCCATGTTAAAAACACCCATAAATTTTTATGTTCATATCAAAAAATTTATCAAGAATTGGTAATTGAGTTGAAATTAAACTTGTAATGAGGCCATTCTTCCAGGCAGTCTCTAGAATAGTATTCCTGAAATAATCATCAAATTTATGAATTAATAAAACATTATATATAAAAACATTTAATTTGGATATTAATAATAAACTCCTCTATAATCATGGAGATGGTATGTTGTTTGTACACATGGTTAAAAATTTACATTATTCTTTGATCATTATGGAAATAAAGTAGTTATTATTTTATCATTCTAGAATGATCATAATTATATTTTTATGAAAATAATTATTTTAATATAAAAATATACATTTTACAAGTTACGTGGTGAATAAAAATGATAAAAATCATTTTGTAGAGGTGACAGTTCACATTTTTGCCCGAATGATGTTATCAATTTTATGTGCGTGGAAGATGAAGAAATAATTTAAATATTATTGTTTTAAAATTATAAATATATGATTAATATAACATATAAAAATGTATACAATCATTATAAACAGTATTGATATATGGTAATAAAAAACAAACAATACTGGATCGCAAGGTGGTAGTCCTCCACACACACGAATGAAATGCTCATTTCCAAATTTATGAAATTATTGATGGATTTTGGAAATTATATTAACATAATAACGTATCATTATATATTTTAAAGTAGGTTTATTATTCTATATTAAAATTATAATGTTTAATGAATGTGAAAGAAGAAATAAAATAAAAACACTTAATAAACAACACATATACTTGAATTGATCACCTTTGAAGAACAATATCAAACCTATAAGAATGGTATTCTAAAAAATAAGTCTTTTATAATGTTTGGATGGATTATAGGAAGGTATTTTTGTAGAGTTTTGATGAAATTTTTTTTTCATGAAGTGTGAGTTTTATAAATTATTAAGTATTTTTTTATAGTAGAGGGAAGGGGAACCCATCAAAACTCTTAAAATATTGAAGTAATATATATTAATTTTTAAACTCAAAGGACTCAAACATGAGATATAAAGAACTTAGGATATAGATATTTCTAAATCCTCTAATCCAATAATTTTTAGACATGTATTTATTTTTTTTAAAAACATATTTTTTTTGTTTTTCCTTTAATTTTTTTTAATTTTAATTTTGGTAAAAACATATTAAATATTAAGAGTCTATAATATTACTTATATGTGGTTAAATTCATATAATTTGATACCTAATGAACTTTTTTGAACTTATAATGATAAATTTTTTAAAATAATATTTTTAGTATTTTCAGATAATTTAAAAGATTGTTATTTTTTTTAAATATAAATTATGTAAATATTTAAACTATTCATTTCATTGAATTATAATAAAATGATAATAGTTTTATAACTTCAATGAAATCCATTCAGTACACTTATAAAATTTCAAATTCACCTAGAAAATTAACGAATGTCATAAATTATTTTGAATAATATTAATTTTAGTATTTATATTAGCATTTATTTAATTCCTTTTTTAATAATAATACTATTTCATTATCATTATGTCTATGTTAAATTTAATTACGTATTTCCTAAAATTTGTAGATAAATTACCATGATGTAGGTAATATTTTATGATTTATAAAGAAAATTTATAGCCAATGAGATCCCATGTATAACACCTTAATAAAATTAATTACATTCTTTTAGAAACAAAAGTTTGATAAAAATGATAAATTCATTAAATATTATTTTATAAATTTATTAAACTCATCCAATTGACTCAAAGTAGTCCATAAATTTAATCAAGGGTTATAATGGTTTGGAAACAGTCATACAATAATAATAGGACAAGTTTTATTGTAATTTTTTAATATTATAATATTATTTTTACCTTTATTTACATGATTTACCCTTAACCGAGGAAATTAAAATAACTTGTAATGTAACTATTCATTATGTCAAAACAATAAAAAGGCACTATTTAAAAGATTTAAAAATTATGATTTCAAATATAGAATCCATTTTTTCCATTTCAAAAAATATAATTTGAAATAAATAATTAAAATTTTATTCTTGTTTTAAAAATGAGAAAATGCGTTTTTTAAAAGTAAAAAAGCATCTAATTATTAACATGTGTTTATATCTAATATCAAAGTTAAATTATATCAAATGACAAAAATTGGATAAAATGATTAAAAATTTATTTAGTTCTACATTAAACCCAATTAAAAGGTTAATCTACCTGTAAAATTATATATGATGAAAAGATTGTTTTAAATTAAAATATAGTATTTATTAATATTCATTAAAAAGGATTTTATCAAAAAAATTCCAAAATATAATCTGAAGATAATTTTGATCTTCCCCTTCTGAAGATGATTTTTAGTTTGTTAAATAAAACATATTAATTGTACTAAAACTAGATTTAAAAATGTTCTCCATCAAAAGGTGGTAAATTTACCTTGTAAAATATTATAGGGTTTTATGATTGTAATTGGATTTATTATCATTTTAATCATATAAAATTTATTATAAAAAGGTAAAAACATTTTCTAAACATGTTTAATTATAATATATGTAGTTTATTTCATTCAATCTAGTACAATAACCATGCATTAACAACTATTAAATATAATAAAATCAATAATTTATTATTCTTCACTATATATCAGTCTTGTTTGTGTCATACGATATCAGAGAAACCCATTATTGTTTGTTGGGTAAGGTATCATGAAAATACTTCATTGTAATGTAAACATAATATATAATTCATAAATTTTAATATATATATATATATATATATATATATATGGACCTGACCATAAACATTACATAATCTTGAATTAAATGAATAATTCACATTACAAATCTTTTCAGGTTTATAGATTTCTAGAATTTGGAAATAACTATTATATTACATCTAAAATATTACAAGGTAAACACTTCTACTAATTTTACATTTTTATACTATTAAAACTCTTCAAAAAATTGTCATGTCATGTTCCAAGTTGTAGACAACATGAATTTACCTTGATCTCATCCTTGTCCATATTATTCTTTAAGACCAGTGAAACACATTTCAAATCTTATGGTTAGCATAAAATTCTCAGTAAGGGTTATAAAATAAGGAAGAAAAACATTTTTTCCGTCAATAAATAAAATTTAATTAAACTGTTCTTTTCAATCATAACATACATTGAGGAATCATAAGATTTTTTTAATAACACACACAAATCATAAATCATAACGGTGTCTTATGGAGTTGATAACATACATAGATTGTAGCTATCATAGAAACATAGGGAGTCTCATTTGGAATTACCATCATAGTATATTCCCTAAATCTCTTAGGAGAAACATTAAGGTTTGCTTATGTCGTGTTACCCAATGCATTGAAGAGTTATCTCAGGCTCAACTACCCTAGGTTTATCATGGAACCACATGTATACAGAAACAATGCGAAAAATCCTAACATAGTTATAACAAAAAAAAGAAGCATAAAATAGATAATTTTTTTATGATTTCTATCACAGTATATTCTTTGAAGATATTGACATAATCAATTCCTTATTAATCCATTTAAAACACTTAATAATGTTATTTTTGAATCAAAGTGTCCCAGACCACTTTTAAACATTTAATGTAATTAACATGTTACTACATTAATGTCCGTATAAATAAATCATTAAAAAAATTTATTTAAACGTTGACATTAATGAGAAATATTTAGAAGAATAAATCACTGAACAATATTTTAGTTAAGGAATTTTTAACCAAATGGGAGATGAATGAATTCAAATAATTGAGGAATAAAATTTCATCAAAACATTATAATAACATGAGAGTATAACAATTCATGATATAGTATAATAATGGATAGTAAATACACCATATAAAAGTGAATTGGAGCATAAAAACTATGATTCTCAAGGGAACGTAAATTGAGACAAAATCTATAATAAAGACGAAATACCTATATTTAGGATAAATCAATTACATAATTATGTGTGAAGAATAAGGATAAACACAATATATATGGATATTAAGTGTAAAATAATCAGTTGAAATTCACACATATTCATAGTACGACATAATCAATATGTATAAGTTTAACCTAATGAATTGAAATTGGATTAAAAAGCTTTCTTACAGAAATTTGACATCGGAACTGCGTCCCTTTAAAAATGAGAAAATGAGTTAGTGAGTGGGAAAAAGATATCTCATCATATGGAAATAAAATTAACAAAAATAAGGATATATAAGATCATATCCCAACATATGATAACGTAAATTTTAAGACTTAACAATAAAGTAGTCTTTGACTAAAGAGTACGGTGAAAGGTTTCCTTAATGATTTGGTAACTTACGAAACACAATACCTTTGAAGGATGGATCAAAAAATGAAGATGTAAATACCCATAAATTAAAGTATATTACAAAAATAATTAAATAATTGTAATTACATGCACCATAGAAAATGAAATAGTGGAAAATATAGCATCAATCTCACAGAAATAAAAGTTAGTTGAAAACCTCCTACCATATTATAATCAATCGAGTAATATGAAAATAAGTTAATAACCACCAAATGAATCATATAATACCATAACATAAATATAATCATGTTAATATATATCAAATGTCAGTACACAAGACACCACTTCCAAAAAATAAGTCATGAACAAAGGAAATCTCACAGAATTAAAAGTGAGATAAGAAATCCCTTACATGGTGTCTGACATTACTTATTTGTTCATTATTATTCCTGAATAGTAAACAAATGTTAATTTATACTTGATTAAGAACCTGTTATTAGGATTATTATTTCTTTTAAATCTCTTATTATCATGTTTCAATTAATATGTAATCATTTAAGTTAATAATGTTTGTTTTTCAATATTTGGTTCTTCAGTAAAAAATAAACACCTTATAATTACAAGTTTTCCCTGTGGTCAAGAGTCCATTATCTCTAAAATGATACTCATGATTTTTATATCATATATATCACATATATTATATATATATATATATTTATTTATAACTATACCTAACATTTTGATATAAGAAATGAAAAGCACCATTCATGGAGATGGTAAGTCATACATACGCATGAATGTTACATTCATTTCTATTTCATATTTTAATAGAATGAAAAATTAATGGTAAATAGTAATATTATAATTCCAATATAATATAAAATATAATTTCAATAACTCCATCCTTTATACATCACACATATGGTATGAACGATTCATATAACCTTGAGGGGGTGGTAGTCTGCACTTCCTCAAATGAAATTATCGTGTTTTATCATAATGGAAATCTTAAAGGTATGTTATAAATTAAAAATTCAGACGCAAAAAGAAAACATAAAAATAATATATATCACATATAAATATAGTTTCATCAAAATAGCCACTATAAGAGGCAGTAAGAGATAATTGAACAATCATCATTTCGTGAGGCGTTAGTTTGTCATCCACAGAAACAGTATGTTCTTACCCATTAGAAGGAGGTGTGTGTAAGTTTAGTTCGAATACTTGTCATACGAATAACCCATTATATTTATTGTACTGGTTTTGTAATAAAAGAAATGAATAAAAAGAGTTTAGAGTGTTGGATATGTAAAATATAACCAAACAACTTAAGATAATACGTTACCTTTAAATTGGGTATATCCTTTTGGTTTGAACCAAAATGTTAATTTTAAGTGAATTTTTCATAAGGTAAGGATTATTTTTGAAAGAGAGGGATATTGAGAGAATATTTGGCCATGTTTGGATGAGCCAAGTGGCTTGAGATGTGTGAGGAATGGGTTAGTGGTGATGGCTTTTTATAAGGGAGAGGAAGGGCTCTTTAGAAAAATGTGAAAATATTATTTTATTATTTATTGTTTTTTGATTTCTAAAGGTCCAAAATAAATTAAAGTATAAGATAAGATGACTCATGGTCAAAATAAAAGCATTCAACCAAAATTGGTCTTGTTTTGGATAATGTTTTAATCTTTATAATATTATTTTTATAAATCATTTATTAATGAGGTAATTATTGGGTCATATAAATTTTAATTTATTTGATATATAAAAATTATAAAAAAAAACTATCATGATTTAAGAAATTATTATGTATTTCTAGGGAATATTTATAGCTAAAGTTATAACTTAAATAACCCTATGTAAAAATTAATTTACTTTAATATGTTTGTTTATGTAATATTTTGACTTTGCATTAAATTAAATTAAATAAAGTGTCATTACCACTCTTAAGTGGCACCATGGGGTACCAAAATAGACCCAAGGATTCCCAAGGTCGGCAATGACTCATTAAATATGTTTAAGAAAACTATTAAGGTTATTTAATTATTATAATGATATTCTCATTACATTGAATTACCATATTTACCATTAACTATGGTAAATAAAAGTCAAAAGTTACTATTCAATAAAAATTATTATCATCTTATTGAACCAAATTATACTTACTAATAAATACAATGTATATCATATTTTAAAAATTCAATACACAAAAGTGGTAAAATTTCATTTAAATGAAAAAGTTAGTTTTTAACTACAACTTAGTGGTTTCACTATTCATCAAAATTTGATGTTTTTCAGAAAAAGACCAAAAATTCCGCATAAGATATATTTTATATAAAAATTCAAAAAAGTAGTCTATTTTAACCAAATAAAAATATATAAGTTGGATTATTTAATTTGAAATTAATTCGTGTTTCCAAAACAAAAAGCGTATTTTTAAGAAATAGTAAGTATCAAAAGATTTACACTTGTTTATGTATAACTTCAAAGTAAATTTAAATCCAACAACCAACATTGGATTAAATGGTGAATATATAATCTAATTAAATTTTAAAACAAATTAAAAAGATATTCTATCCATATAAACAAAATATATGAAAGGGACATTTTTAATTAAAATACAGTATTTCCCACTATTCATCAAAAAATTGAATTTTATCAGAAAAATAATTTTTTTTACCCAAAGTGAATATTGATGTCCCAATTCTGAATAATAATTTTATTTGTTCAAATATAACATATAAAAGTTACCAAAACTATATTTAATGAGATTTCACCATCAAATGGTGCTAAATCAACCTTTTAAATTAAATTATGTTTAAAATCATATTCATTCAAAATTTAAGCCTCTAACATTTATTGGATAAATGTAAAACATTTAACAAACATGAATAATCATATTTTAGTTAGTTATATTCATTCTATCCAATACAACGGTGAGGATTTTACTACCATTTTAAATATTAATATTATAATATTATTTTTCAGTATAACTCATTATTGTGTGCAACGCAAGATTTCAAAGAATCTCATTGTTGAGTATCAGGTATGCCATCCAAAATAGCATCTAATTTAATGTAAAATTACATTTCAATTCAAAAATATTAATAAATATGAAAATTTTATATCGATTATATACCAGGGATGTTACATCCTTCCCCTATTTCTAGAATTACATCCTCACAATTTTAAAATTCTTCTCGGATAATTCATTGAAAGTCCAACATCAGAAAAAGAGTCATTAAAAATATAACATTAAAACAATGAAAGAGAAATAAAAAGTTCACCTGAGATATCCCATATTAGGATTCCATGTAATAAAAAATGGATATGGATAAGAAACAACCATCAATGTTTGATGGAGAGTTGTAGAAAACATGATTAGGAGAATGTTAAATACCAAAAAATCCCATAGTTGTGATTGCTTAAACGGTATTTGATTTCCCAGTAAGAAAAGCTAACATGAAGACTTTTTTGTTTTAACTTACTTTTAACAAATATGAGAATTTATTAATGAGCTTAACTAAAAATATAATGAAACTTACATACTTGTCATGTAGAATTTCATCCTTTATTAAATT
The DNA here is from genome assembly GCA_963277665.1 of Viscum album. Classification (NCBI taxonomy): domain Eukaryota; kingdom Viridiplantae; phylum Streptophyta; class Magnoliopsida; order Santalales; family Viscaceae; genus Viscum; species Viscum album. Next base: position 767,319,179 of record OY728136.1, read on the forward strand.
TCTACCACAAACTCATCTTTTATCCCAACAATGAGTAATAAAACAGACTTGGTCACATTGAAAGCACTGGAATCAACTTATAGAATATTAAATATTCCACAAAAGATTAATTATATATTTTCCCTATCTTTAGACATCAACAAAAACCAATACATTTAGTATAAAGTCTGTTAATCCCCAAAAAAGGATAATACTTTATAAAAATAAATAATACTCTTAATCCCCAAAATTCGACAAAAAATAACCAAAGATCGGAAAAGACCATTCAATGAACAAATGTCATTAAAATTCTTCAATGTAACCACAAATAAGATTTTAACGTAAAACACAGATGGATTTGATCTCATGGACTTCCACAGTAAATCTCAACATTTACCTCCAAATAAAATCAACTACTCTTAATGTCTCATACTGACGTGTATTTAACAAAATCACTTATTCTCTATAATAGGTTAATCACTTCCATAAATAATTCAAATAACCGTATATCTGTAATAAAAACCAAGATTCATCCATACTAAAATTTCACCATCACTCATAAAAATAAAAGGTAACTTTTCCATGAAATAAATTTTCATATATCAAACAACTGGGTTACACATTCTCTAAAAAGTCTTCTAATTTAATCCCATCATTAAAAAATATTTAACACTTTTATAAATTTTATCATCATAAAATCTACCATATCTCATGAATCTCTTATATTTTGACTCCATACTCAATTAACATTCTTTGTGATCCCTTCACCATTCTTTACCAACTTATTCTGAAATATTTCCTTCCTACAGTCATATCCTAAGATTCAATAATATCAAAGAATATGTTAAGAAATAATCAATAACTTTCATTGTTCATTGTCCGTTTCCTCATCCTTAATTGGAATGGAATTGGTTATTGGTAAACATATAATTGTATGATTCGGGTGATCCCATTCTAGAACCTTCTTCATAAGAAATCTGTTTGTATAATGACCATGCAAAAAACATTTAATACATTCAAATGATCCCTCAGAAAGAAAATATTTCCCTTTCTTAGAGTCATCTAGATGCTTCCTTTTTTCTTCGGAAGGTTCTTGCTTTAATACCATCACTTCCAAATCTATATCATCTTCCCATAACTTTGATACATTTTTATTTGTGTTTCTTTACACATCTATGACACATTGGTTTTTCAATATACATACCTTTATGATTATTACCTAAACATCCGTGGGGATTTTATTCTCGCATATACGATGACTTATTAAATCACCAAGGTTCAGGTGGTCAATAATGACTCTAGATAGTTGGTTGAGAATAACCACCAGAGTTGTCATTGTATCTCTTATTTCATTCAGTTTCTCATTCCAAAAACCATAACAATTTTCGTCACAACAACTGTTACTTTGGTGCCTGCTATATCCTTCCATTTACTAAAATCTAAATGATCGGAGAGAGTATATCAGAAAAATAATCATATAATATCTTATGATGAGGGTAAGTACTAGTATGGGATTATTCATGTTGTCTTAAACTAATAAGATTTGTCTAAAATTATAATGGCTCTTTCTGATATGCTAACCATTATGGTAATTTAACGTATGCTTAAATAACACCTTATCCTCTAATGTTATATATACCAACCTATGATACCAACTATAAGGACTCGGCCTTAAACATTACATAACCTTTAATTAAATCAATAATTCACATTGAGGATCATTTCAGGTTTACAGTTTTAAAAAATTAGTCAATAACTATTACATTACATCTCAAAAATTTCAATGTAGACACTTATACTCATTTTCAATTTATTCATAAAATCAAATATATTGAAAAAAGATTCATGTCTAGTTCTAATGTCTAGACAACATGGATTTTCCTTGATCCCATCCATGACCCTATTCATCTGTAATACTTGGGAAACACATTTAAATACATGGGGTGAGAATAAAATTCTCAATAATGGTTATAAAATAAGGAAGGAAAACATTATCATATCAATAAAAACAATTCAATGAAACTATACTGTTCAATCATAACATACCTTGAAAACGGATAATATATATGAATAAAACACACTCATAATAAATAAAAAAGGTAAGTTATGGAATTCATAACATATAGATATTGTAACAATCACAACTACATAGGGAGTCACATTTGGAATACCTATCACAGTATATTCACTAAATATATTAGTATAAACATTAACGGGTACCTCCGTCATGTTACCGAACGCATTGGAGAGCTATCTCGGGCTCACCAACCCTAGGATTATCACAGAACCACCTATATACGTAAACAATGTTGAAAAATAATAATGTAGTCATAACCCATAAAAACTATCATAATGGAAAGATAACATTTTTACATTTCTATCATAATATATTATTTCATGATATTGACATAATCAATTTTTTATGAAACCATTTTGAAAACCCATTTAAAACTTTTAATAATGATATTTTGAAATCAAAGTGTCCCATACCACAATGAAACATTTAAAGGAATTAAAATTAGAAAACATTAATGTCCATAAAAATAAATCCTTAAAACAATTTATTAAAACATTGAAAATAAATAGAAATATTTAGAAGGATAAATCTTTATAACAATATTTTAGTTAAGGAGTTATTAACCAAATTAGAGTTGAATAAATACAAATAACTGAGGAATAACATTTCATCAAAACATTATAATATCTAGAGAATAAATGTATTCAGGATATAATATTCCAAAGGATAGTATATACACCACATATATGATAATTGGTTCCTAACAACAATGAAGTCTCAAGGGGATGTAAATTGACATGGAATCCCTAATAAAGACGGTATCCTTAGATTAAGGATAAATAAATTACATAATTATGTGTGAAAAATTAGAATACACCCAATATATGTGGATATTTGGTGTAAAATAGTCAGAGAAAATTCACACATATTCTTTTTACATCATAATCACGAAGTATATGTTTATCCCAAATAATTGAAATTGGGTTAAGATGTTCTATTACAGAAATTCGACAGCCTAACTACGTCACTTTAAAAACTAGTAAATGAGTTGATGAGAGAGAAAAATATATCTCATCAAATGGAAATAAAATTTAAAAAAATAAGGATTTATAATGTAATTCCCTGACCCCAGCTACCCAGAGTAAGTGCAGTATTCCATAACGTTGGCAGGATCACAACGAAATCATGTCTCGAATGACTGATCATTTTTTTATTGTTGGAAACAAGATTCATAGATAAGTTCAAATTTACAAATTGAAAAGAAAAATAGAACTAATTTATTCCATTGGAAACTTCCAAGCTTCTTAAATAATGCATGCAAGTCACTCATAACTAACTTCTTCATATCCTGTGTAAATGAAACATAAGAAACGGGTGAGCTTAAACACTCAATAAGGGTAAGAAAAACATCAGAAGAGAACATAAATATTAAGCATGGTGAATAATTGAAACCACATTCCTTTACCGATAATAAACATGGATATTTTATAGCAAGAATATGAGCTGAGTAAATAATTCCATAATAAAACATGATCATTGGTATTCTACTAGTCGAATGACCACATGAACCATCAATATTATTGTCCTAATGAGGAAATGTAGAATTTCGGACATTTTGAAACAGTTTTTCAAGGCCTCAACTGAGAAGTCTAAAAATGATTAAGGCCTCGTCGAAAACAAAATATCAAATTGGGAAAGGGCCTTCGACAATTCAACATCTAGTTGTCTCATGAGACATATCTATGCATCGAGGATCCATAGCGGGCTCTACCCATCACTTATTAGGTCTAATACATTCCACATATAAAATGGCTTAAACATATCATAATCATTATTATTAAAACTAGCATACAAAATGTCTATACATTAACCATAAACCATGAATGGTATATAAATAGCACATCCACAGTCAAACATATCACAAAACCATCAATACAATATGGAAGTTTTGTATCATAATAACTCCATTTCAAATAAACCTAAAATCCATCAAATGATGTTGACATAGATGAAATCAAAACCCTTTTTATAGAAATATCTCTTTCTATTTTGAAATTATTTAAAAGTCACATAATTTTAATGAAAACATTTATTTTGAAAAAATTATTATAAGCTTGTAAGGAAGTGCCAATGATTTTAAAACGGTGGAAAATAACCACACTCACCATATAAGTTAAAAAAAAGACATTCTTACATTAAATTTGTTGAAAAGCTAAAAAGTACAGTGTTTTGAAAACGATGGAAATATTCCATTCAAAACACATAAGGGTATAAATGAAATTAACCCATTTTCTAGTAAATAGTAAAAATGTTTTGGAATTCATTTCTAAGAAACATGGATGTGGATGATAATGAAGTCCCAATAGATAATTACGTATAAACAACCTTAGACAATGAAGAGATTGTAGAATTAACCCTTACCTTGTACTTTTCCTTTTTTGGGGGTTGGTTAACCTCCTGTATAATGGTGAAATAATTGTTATTAAATTATACATGAATCATATACATTAATATGATATCATATATGATCTTTCAAAATTGATCTGTTAATAATATTTTAGTATTATCGTCGTTTAGGGTGTTAACATAATCATTTTACTTTATATTATTTTTTATGTGAGTCATATTTGTTATGTATGGCATTAATATTATTCATATATAGAATGATATCAAGTCCTTAAGCTTTATTTTTAATCATAAAATGAAAATTATACTTTTATGGATACGATGGAAAAATAATCTCATCGTGTTCGTGAAAACAGTAGTCCGTCCGTACGCACGAGCGACAATATCATTCTTTTCAAATTAAAATAAATTATAATTGGATGATATATAAAATATACAGAATAATTATCATGTTATATTTATTATTTACATCAATTACACATCATTATCATACCCATCCAAATAATAATGTTTTGAATAACAATTACACCACGGCGTGGAGACGGTAAGCCGTACGTACGGACGAATGGTGACATGTCATTCAAAGGATGGATATAATACGTAATATGGTTGTATAATATTTATAATAAAATCACAATATATATAATATACCGGAGTTATTATTTTAAAATGGAAATAACAAAGAAAGAAGAAGTGGAAGAAGAAAAGAACATGAAAGATGGTGGTGAAAACATTACATATTCTTCAGGTTCTTCCTTTTGATTTGATCAAAATGGATCCATAGGTTGGATTTATGATCAAAATAAGGCCTCTATGTTGACTTTATGGAAGTTTATAGGATATTTGGTTAGGTTTTATTCGATTCAAAAGGATTTGAAGGTATGAATTATTTTTTAGACGTGGTGTCCTTGTATAAGGAGAGGAAGGGCTATTTAGGAAAAAATTAAAGTATTATTTTATAATAAATTCACATTCGGCTTCTGATGTCTCCAAAAAATATTACTTAAAGTATAAGGTGGGGATGGGTTGAAATAATTTCATCAAATTGGTTTTTGAAAGGTTTGAGTCACTATATTAACCTTATATTTTTATTTAACTCTTATTTAAATAGTTTTACATTTACCATGTCTCATTATATTTTTATTTTATATAGTTAGTAAACTTACTATAAATTTACAAGAAACACCCAAGTGGTCCATTAATGATACAACTATTATTATATATGTCGTTTGGATGAACCTTAGATTTTTAGGAATATAATATCAATTAATAATATAATAATTGTTTTAAAATCTCATTTATGTCAATTATGACACTATCTAATAATAAATTTTTTTTAAAGTCATAAAAACATTATTATTTCGAATAGAATTAATTTAAAGAATCATAAAATGTCATATTAACCTATAAAATTATTTTATGGAATAAAAACTATAAAATTATATTTATTTTATCATTTATAATACCAATTATTTGATTCATTCATTAATAAGAAAACTAATCCATCATTAATTGGTCCTAAATAAGTTTATTTATTCAATGTATAAAAATTATAAATAAAATAAAATTATATAGAAAATTTTTTTAGCTTTCTAATGAATATGTATAGTAGAAAAAAAACTTATATAACCCTATGTAAATTATTTTTTTCCAAAAGATATATGCTTATGTCATTTTTGTATTTACATTAACTTAATTAATATAATGTGTCCTTATCACTTACAAGTGGATACATGGGGTCCCAAAATCGACAAAAAGATGACCATGGTCGGAAATTTATCAACAAATATGGTTAGGACACGTTTTAGGGTAACTAGTGATTATTATAATATTATTTTTTACCCTTACCGGATTTACCCTTTAACCATAGTAAATAAAATATTTACCGAAGTAATTATTTAAAATTTATAAAAATAAAAGTTACCTATTTAAAAATTTTAGACTTCTTGATTCTAAATATGGAATCCATTTTTATAAATTCAAAACACAGAAGTGGCAGAAATTCATATAAAATTAATTCCCACTGTCAGAACAAAAAAACGTGTCTGTAAGAAATAATTACAATCAAAAGATTGACACTTTTTTATGTCAGGTTTAAATGTGAATTTATGTCCAATTACAAAAATTGTATTAAATGGTGAAAATATATTCTAAATATAATTTAAAACTACTCAAATTCATAATTTATCACTATTAATTATTTCGATTAAAAAATATGTCTTTAATTAAAATTTAGTAATTTTCATTATTCATTGAAATATGAAAGTTTTCACAAAAATACCAAAATTTCACCCTAGTCTAATTTCGATATTCCAAATCCAAAAATAAAGTCCATTTTGAATGATAAAATTTATTAAATTCGAAAAAGTGAGTATTACTATTCATAATGGCTAGTTTGATTGGTTGTGGTGTGTGTTAGAACTCGATGTGGCGTACAATACACGCTATTGTATTATTCAAAGAGAAGCATACCATGGAATATTTGTGTTACATTCTACCCTCCAAATAATTTCATCCTCTAAATTTCTCAAATACTATAGTGTAAAATGACTCAGGTGGTTCTTCATCATAAGTTCCTCGGGTTCACACGTTACCTATTCTATCTTATGGTTTCTCCATAGAACTTTTACCAGATGAGTCGTCCGGTTTCTCAACACTTGTTCTCTCGTATCAAGAATCTTGACAGGCTCTTCGCAATAAGACAGATCTGGTTCCAGTTATAATTCCACATAGGTGAGTACATGCATTGGGTTAGGCATGTATTTTCTCAATAGTGATACGTGGAACACATCGTGATCTTTGGAGAGACTTAGCGGCATAGAAAAACGGTAAGCTACATCCCCAATTCATTCTATAATTTTGAAGGTCCGATGTACCTCAGACTCAATTTACCTTTTTTACCAAAACGTATAACTCCCTTCCATAGAGATAATTTTTAGAAAACAAGATCTCCTACCTAAAATTACAAATCTTTTCTTTGGTTATTGGCATAGCTCTTCAGCCTACTTTTAGATGCTTTGATGTTGTTTTGGATTATCTTTACCTTTTCCATCATTTCCTCCACCAGTTCTAGGACTACAAGTTTTCTTTCACCAAAATCATCCCAAGAGGTTGGTGTGAGACATCTCTTTCCATATAGCGCTTCATACGGTCCCATCTGAATACTTGAATGGAAGCTATTATTATAGGAAAATTATACCACAGGTAAATATTGATCCCACATAACATGAAAGTCAAGTGAGAACGATCTCATCATGTCTTCTAAGGTTTGAAGAGTCCATTTTGATTGTCCATATGTTTGAGGGTGGTAGGAAGTGCTCAAACGAAGTTCAGTATCCAAGTCCTTCTAAAGATTCTTCCAGAATCTTGAAGTAAAATGGGGATCACGGTCAGAAACAATCAGTAGGGGTACTCCATGAATTTTCACATCTTCATTAATATATAGTCATGCTACGCGTTCATGTGGTAGATCATCACTTATAGAAAGAAAATGTGCTAACTTGGTAAGATGATCAACAATAACCCATATTGCATCTTTTCTTTTAGGAGTCTTTGGTAGGCCCATGACAATGTTCATCGTGATTTTATCCCATTTTCACTCAGGTATGGGAAGAGGCTGCATGACTCCACTAGGTTGTTTCCTTCCAGCATTCACTTTTTAAAAAACCATACATCTTTACAAAAAATCGGAAATCTCCCTCTTTATGTTATCCCACCAAAAATGTTCCTTCAAATCTCTATACATTTTGGTTCTCCTCGGGTGTATAGACAAATTGGAACTATGAGAATCAACCAAAAACTCTCTTTTTTATTAGGTATATTGGGAACACAAAGACTCTTCGCAAATTTCAAAATTCCATCATCAAACACAAATTCAGTCAATCTCCCATCATTCACAGCTTTATTCTTCTTTTGAAACTCTTAATCACCGATCTGAGAACTCTTTATCCTTTCTTGTAAATATGGTTTGGAAACAATTTGAAAAATCATAGATGTTTCACCTTCCATGGTTTTCCCATATCCATCTTTACTAGATCCATATATATAGGATCCTTTTCAACTCTCATATTATTCAAAACTCCATGATCGTTTATACTCAAAGCATCTGCCACCTTATTTCCCTTCCTCGGGCGGTAGTGTATCGTGCAATCATAATCCTTGAGTAGTTCAATCCATATCCATTGCCTCATGTTGAGTTCTTTCTGTGAATAATATACTTCAAACTCTTGTAATCAGTATAAATCTCACATTTTTCACCATAGAGATAATGAATCTATATCCTAAATTCAAAGATTACAACATCTATCTCAAGATCATGTATATGATATTTTTTCTCATGAATTTCAAGTTGTTTTGATGCTTAGGCAATGAACCAATCATTCTGCATTAGGACTCAACCACGTCCTTTCTTCGATGCATCACTATAAATAAAAAACCCGTCATTTCCTGATGGTAGATTCAATATAGGAGCATTGACTTATCTTATCTTCAGTTCTTCAAAACATTCTTCACAATATTTTGTCGAAACAAATTTAACCCCTTTACATGTGAGCTTAGTTAATGGGTTAGCCAATCGGGAAAATATCTAGAAGAAATGCTGATAATAACCTTCTAACCAAATAAAATTGTGTACCTCAGTTATAATCGTCGGTGCTGGCCATTCGTAGATTGCCCTGGTCATAGAAGGATCAACGGAAATTCCATATTTGGAGATAATATGGGCAAGAAAAGAAGTCTCTTGATGCCAGAATTCACACTTTCTAAAATTATCATATAATTCATTTCTACTAATCATATTCAGGATAATGCGCATGTGATTTTTATTATCTTCTTAGCTTTTGGATTATACCAAGGTATCATCAACAAATACCACCATCAATTCATCACGATATTCCATGAAAACACTATTAATTATATCCATGAATACAGAGGGTGAATTAGTCTATCCAAAAGGAATTACTGTAAACATGTAATACCCAAACCTGGTTCGAAATGTTCTCTTCGGAATATCTTCCTTCTTTACACACAACTGATGATTTCCTTATCAAAGGTCAATATTTGAAAAGTATTGAGTTCCATGTAGTTGGTCAAATAAATCATCAATGTGAGGTATGGGATACTTGTTATTTATTGTTATAGAATTGATTGCCATGTTGTCGATAGATAACCTCATAGATCCATCTTTCTTCTTAACAAAAAGGATGGGGGATCCCCATGGAAAAACACTACGGAGAATAAATCCATTATTACTCAATTCCTCTAGTTTTTTCATTAGTTCAAATAATTCCACAGTGGCCATTCTAAAAGGGGTCTTCGATATAGGCCTTGAACCATGAATTAAATCAATGGAAAAATCAATTTCTCATTCTGGGGATTTCCAGGTAAATCTTCTGGAAACATATCAACATAATCTCTCACAATAGGTAAATCCTCTATTCGAACATTCCTTTCCTCACTCACAGTTGTTTCATTCTATACCTCCCCAATAATTGAATTTATTTGAGCTACTGTGGGTGGATCTAGATAAGAATCTGGTGGTGAAAAGTATGCTCTAAAGATAAGGTGTTCATTATCATCATCATCAAAAAACGCAACTTCCTTCCTCTTACAATAAATGTTTGCATCATGGTCCTAAAGACAATCCATACCGATGATTATACCAAATTCATTCATGGGTATGACAATGATATCAGTTGATAATGAACATTTATATGCCCTAATGGGGATTGATTCACAAAACTTTGTTTCAATGATACTTCCCTTAGGATTTTTAACTAACAACTCCCTTATTAGAACAAATTGGAAATGTAAAGAACCGGAAATTTCAAGGAAATTTTTTTTTAAAATACATTAGAATTTTACGAGTACACTGTTATGAAGACGCTTGATTCTAAGGCCCGGTGTGCCCAGAATCAATTTTTGATGTTTAGCTGAGAAACGTTCAGGGAATGAACGATCGGGTTTTTCTATCTTTTGAACGGGTGCTCAGAATTAAAATCTGAGGGAACCGATTAATTCATAGCACCGGAATTCACTTAGGAAAATCATAACTTAAACCAACACGGGTCGGATGATAAAGATATGTTTTTAGACTTTCAGTAAAATAATTGTATAAAATAAAATAACTATAAGTTATTTTATTTATTTTCTTCCACAATTGAGAGACAGTTGGCGGAATCGCAGCGTAAGGAGGATAAAAAAATGAAGGACATTTAATGACTCGTCCCTTTGGTTGTGTAATAGAAACGCCCGTGTGTTTAATAGGTTCATTAATTTAGGCTCATTAATGAACCATAATAATGAACACAACATGAGGATTAATTCCTTTATTAATCAAACCTTTGGAAAATGATTTGAGAACCTGCGGGAGGAATATCAGACGAAACGCCAATGACGCCGGCCTCCAAAAATGAGCGAAAAAGAATGCCAGTCCCTTGGATATCGAAAACGCGCCAACTAACCATTCCCCGTGGCCAGAGAGGAGATGACGCTTCCTCCTCGGCGTGCCCCGATGACGCCTACAATCCTCTTCTCCGTGACGCTGTGTAACACGATGCCAACGATTGTCTTCCAAGTTGAGGTAGGGGATTTTGGAAATTTTATGTTCTTTCTCATTAGAATTATACCCTCATTATTGGTTTTAATTTGTTGGGTGGTGATATAAACCTCTGACACAGTGGGTGCAGGTTAACAAACAAGCCCTTCTCACCGCTACTTTGTTCTTGTTGTACAGAATAGTTGGAGGCGACGAAGCAAGGTCATAATAGTAATTGGAGGCCTTCATAGTAAAATACGGGTCCCGGGAAAACTGCAGGCGCAGATGGGATGAAGAACAGACCACCGGAATGGCTCCGGTGGCCCGTAGAAAACTCCGGCAGCCCGGGTCACCGGCACAACGGCTGGATCCCGCGGCCGCGCGAGATCCGGATGATGATGCAACTCTCTCAATGTCTAAGGAGCTCAAAGGGAGGGGGGACCGCGTCTCCCCTGCTCAGCCCACTGGCCGAGCCAGCGCACCCCCCGGCCATGCCTGGGCAGGTCGCACGAACTAGGTCGGGTCGTGCCCTACCATGCTGGACCCAGACCCGGGTCGGGCAGGGCCCAGACCCCCCATTTCGGAACGCTTTCAGTCATTCGCCCACATCATGGGATACTTACCTACGATCAATGCACCATCAGTGGAATTGGGATCCATGGATTTGGACGGTCATTTCAGTATATTACAATCAAGGTTTCGGAGAACTTTGAGTACGGCCAGGTTGGTTCGAACAGGAAATCAACCGGGCAATCAGAGCTGAAATGCTTATAACATGAGGTCCGGACATCCGATTGGTGTGTTGTCAACTTTGTTGAATTCCTCTTAGTGAGACGGTTTTTTTACTACACTTGAGGTTTGGGTGCATCTGTAGTACGATTGGGTTGGTTTTACCTTAAAAACCAATCGAGCCCCTCGGACGGAAAAGCCAATAACTCTCAGAATGGGTGTCCAAATGACGCACCGTCTGTCACGTCGGGTTTATTTTTAAGAGATACGACTTTTTGATACATAAACACTAGACTTCGTGATAGTGGATGTATCGACTCTTTTGCTAGAGGAAAGGACCCACCCGTAATTGAGCATGCTATGTGCGGGATACCTAGAGCTGGTTGCGACAGCATCAACTTCTGTTCTGGAATCCTCCATGGGTTGGACAGTGACGATGACCATTCTAGAATCCTCTATGGGTTTGATGGCGATAACTTATGTTCTTGTATCCTATGTGGGTCCAGCAGTATTGACCTCTATACTTGTATCATGTGTGCGTCCAATAGAGTAGCTGGTCGTGTATCTTGTGTGGGTCCGACAGCTTAGCTGGGCTTGTATACTTTTTGGGTCTGACAGCTTAGATGAATCATTGGATACATCTGATCATCTCTATAGCCTTATGATGTGTATACCTGTGTGAGATGAGTCCCAACTTCAATCATTATCATTGATGTGATTGAGTTGCTTTCCTGTGTGGACTGGGTTGTGTTGTTCCTGTTTGAACTGAGTTGTGTTATCCTTTGTGGATTAGGTTGTGCTTTCCATTGTGGACTTGGTTTTGCATGGTCTCGGGAGCTGGAGCCGAACTATAACCGATGACTTAGGTATATTTATGGTCATATTCCTATGTAGAGTTGGATGATACTTTGTGATTCTATCTTTCCTTTCTGGTTATCCTTTGTGGCTATCCTTTGTGGATTCTGGGAGACCTTTGGGGGTCTCGAGGTCCCTACTCAGTATCGTATACTAACCCCTACACGGGATATTCTTATAATTCATTGTTTTGGATGTAGACGATGGACAGAACTGATCAAGGTGGAGTTTTGTAGAGCTGGAAGGTACCCGGAGGTGGAAATCTTAGCAGGGCGTACACCGAGCGGACGATTGGACCCAAGGAGCTGAGGAGACTGTCTGTACACACCCTTCAGGTGGGATTCCCGGAGGACAACTTGATGTTGTTGTTTTTACTTTATGTTGTTTTACTTTCCTTTCAGTTGTATTGTACTTTCAGTTGGGTTTGTATACTGGCCCATTTACTTTACAACACTTAATTGTACTAAGTTTTACTTAGTGCATACTTCATTTGTGTACACGGTTGTGTTTGTTACTTCATAAAGGCAATATCTTCCCTTCTATTGGGATTTACACCTTTGATGCTAGTCAGCAACCCCTAGCCTAAGGAAGGCAGGCTTGGGGTAGTCACGACATGGGACCTGAGGATGGGTCGTGACAAATTGGAATCAGAGGATTCGATTCTACCGCAGAACCCATGACTCTGATAATTTCTTATCTGTGAAGTAATAATGTCTAGAGTAATGAGTGTGGTTATAGTCCAGGGAGTCTAGTGTTGGTGCGGTGGCCAACATATCCATACACCATGACCCTGACTTCTGATTTACTACTTAGTGCATGAAAACATTGATTGCATGTGTGTTTTAAAAGTTTTTATTGTGATTACTTTGTGTCATCTCACCAGGTATACTGTATTAACTGTGGAACACCTGTTTATTTTTAGGATGGCCCCATGATGGCAGCCATATAGGGTTTCGAACTTTGTGCGAGACGACAACCCACCAAGCGACGAGGCCTCAGTGCAGTGCCCCATTATAGCAGAGGCACCGGCGATAGCTTTACGTACCGAGCCACCGATTCTACCACCCCAGCGGTGGAGAGTGCACACCGCCTGAGCACATTGCATGAGTTTCAGAGATAGAGGCCGCCCAGGTTCCACGGAGAGATGGATCCTCAGGCAGCATAGGATTCGCTAGAGGAAATTTTCAAAGTCTTCATATTGGTAGGGACACCAGCAGACCTCATGGTGGTCCTTGTTGGGAGTCTCCTACAAGCAGCAGCAGGTAGATGGTGGATCTTGATGCACCACGTGCACGATGAGACATCTCTACTTTGGAAGAACATCGAGATCATCTTCGGCTCAGAGTTTGTCCAACCACCCTCCGTACAGTGCCCATCTAGGAGTTACTACAGCTACAACAGGGCATCATGTTAGTAGCCCAATACTCTACAAGATTTACCGACCACTTGCGCTACTCCACAGACATGGTACGAGACCCATTCTTCTGGGCCCGGACCTTTGAGCAGGTCCTGAGGCATGAGATCAGAGCTTCGACGATTCCACTATGCATCCCCAACCCAGGCAGGGGTGCTTGAGCGAGCCCATCTAGTGGGGACCATTCTCACTGAGTAGCCATCAGCAGCGAGACCCATCGTAGGAAGGAACAGAGTGGAGTCTTCTGTAGCTGGCAGTCGACAGATGACGCAGGGGTCTAAGCGGACTAGGCCGTCTGGTGAGTGACCTCAGGGCACGAGTTCAGTTGTGTGGGGAACACGGTCCAGCGCCAGCCTTCTGAGGAGCAGACAATGTTATGCATGCAGCGGGCATGGCCACATGACTCGTGACTTCCCGACACGCCATTCAGACGAGAAGCAAACAGTGGAGGGACCTCCCAGGCAGAGGCAGAGGTTCGACCGTGGCGGTCCGCATGGAGCAGGCGGACGAGGCAGAGGAGTTGGCCGAGTAGTAGGTGGTAGACGATGCTTCGAGGATCTACCACCACCACCCCCAGGTGGTCCATCCCAACCACATGGAGCTGGTAGGCAGAGGCAGGCTCAACTCTAGGCAGTAGAGGCTTACGAACACGAAGCACCAGAGATGATTCGAAGTACTATCGGTGTCTACTCCACCCTTTCTACAGTTTTTATAGGAATATTTACGAGTCATTATTTCAATGTCGCTGCCCGTGTTCGGAGCTCAGAGATTCTAACGGAGCTGTTGGCTCGATCCATGTGGCTAGAGACTCCTTTGGGAGAAGACTCGACAATTACGCACTGGTCCCAGAAGTGTGAGCTTACTATAGGAGGTGAGAGCTTTGGCTAAGATCTTCTTATAGCGGCGTTGAGGCCTTACGACGTCATCTTGGGTATGGATTGGTTATCTACAATCCATGCTTAGATTGACTGTATTAGGTGCAAGGTGTGGTGTGTCCACACCGATTGGAGCATGTTCACCTTCACCAGCAAGAAGGGAGCCTTTGCAGCATAGGATGGACTCACGTAGAGGAGAGGACAGCTGATCACTCATTATATGGCTAGTCTCATCCTAGGAGCAGTTGATGTGCGAAGTCTGAGTTTTCCTATGGTGAGGGATCAGTATACAGACGTTTTTACTAACAAAGTTACAGGACTACCTCCTCGTAGAGAGGTAGACTTCTCTACTGACTTGTACCCGCGGTAGCCCTGATATCAACTCTAGCATATCAGATGGCTGCAACTAAGCTTCAAGAGCTACGGGTACAACTGTAGAACTTGCAGGGAAAGGGATTCATCTGACCCAGTGTTTCACCACGGGATTCCCTTGATACTATTCACCAAGAAGCCTGATGGGATCTTGTGACTGTGTGTCGACTATCGTTGCCTGAACCAGGTGACTGTGAGGAACAAGAATCCTCTTCCGAGGATTGAATAACTCTTCGATCAGCTCAAGGTATCACGTTTGTTCTGGAAGATAGACCTCAGTCCAGGCTATCATCAGCTCCGAGTTCGGGATGAGGATGTGCAGAAGATGACCATTATGTGTCGGTATGGCCACTATGAGTTCTTGGTCATGCCCTTCCGTGTGAACAATGCTCCAGAAGTGTTCATAAGCCTCATGAACAGAATCTTCCAGCCCTACCTCAATCGGTTTTACGTAGTCTTCAATGATGACATACTGATTTACTTGACCACTGAGGAGGAGCACGCCTACCAATTACAGGTTGTACTGGATACACTCCAAGAGCACCAACTTTTTGGCATGCTCTCGTAGTGCCAGTTCTGGATTCGAGTGGTCCACTTATTGGGACACGTAATCTCTGAGGCATGAGTTGCGGTGGATCCTGCGAATATCGAGGCAACGCTAGATTGGGAGCCACCTAGGAGCGTGATAGAGGTGCAAAGTTTCCTAGGTCTGGCTGGGTACTATCGGAGATTTGTTCCAGACTTCTCTAAAGTTGTATCCCCTCTTTCAGCTTTGACGAAGAAGGGGAAACCCGTCGTGTGTTCAGATAGTTGTCAGCAGAGCTTCCAGGATCTAATACAGAGATTGACTAGTGCGCCCATCTTGAGGTTATCAGAGGAGGGCATTCGGTATGTAGTTTACTGTGACGCATCAGGGACCGGACTCGGGTGTGTCCAGATGAAGGACTGAGCAGTGATCACTTACTGTTCATGGCAGTTGAGGTAGCACGAGAAGATATATAATACCCATGACCTGGAGATAGAAGCAGTGGTATTTTCCCTGAAGCTGTGGTGGCACTATCTCATGGGCGAGTGCTTTACAATCTACTCTGACCACTAGAGTCTCAGGTACATCTTATCACAAAAGGACATGAACCTGAGACAGTGGTGGTGGCTTGAGTTCCTCCAGGAATATGACTTTGAGATACTCTATACTCATGGAAAGGGGAACATGGTAGCTGATGCTCTCAGCAGGAGGACGAGAATTCAGCTACTTAGAGAGGAGACAGAGTAGTTAGAATCTTTACATATATCCTTTGTCGATAGAGATGGGGCATTCTTTCTACAGTCGATCATAGTCACTCCCCCACTACTTCAGCGGGTTAGAGAGGCACACCAAGGGGATGTTGACTGTGATACACGATATGCACATATATCCTCAGGACAAGCACATGATGGATTATCTGTATGAGGAGAGCACGTCGTCCTTTTCAGAGGATGTACCATGGTACCAGTTTCATTAAAGGAGAAGGTGCTGAGAGAGTTTCACACTTCCCCACTAGCGGTACATCCTAGAGTAGAAATGATGTTCCAAGACCTCATATGACAGCACTGGTGGCCGAGTATGATGAAGGCTATGGTGGATTTCATTTCATGATGCCTCACCTGCTAGTAAGTGAAGCCAGAGCACCAGGTACTAGCAGGTTTGATACTTCCCCTAGAAGTCCCGAAGTGGAAGTTGGATGAGATATCCATGGATTTCATGACATGTCTTCCACGTACTTATAAAGGTCACGACTCCATTTGAGTGATTGTCAACCGACTCACTAAGTCGGCCCACTTATTACCCATCAGAGAGAAGGGCTCAGTAGAGATCACGGGACACCTCAATGTTCAGGAGATCGTACGACTTCATGGGGTTCCATCATCTATCGTCTCCGACCGAGATGCTCTCTTTACTTCCCGGCTTTTGAAGGGGTTGTAGGAGTCCTTTGGGATGTTGCTATGCCTGAGCACTGCCTTTCACCCACAGACGGATGGCCAGACAGAGAGGAACATTCAGTCACTTGAGGACATGA
Source organism: Viscum album (assembly GCA_963277665.1). Lineage (NCBI taxonomy): Eukaryota > Viridiplantae > Streptophyta > Magnoliopsida > Santalales > Viscaceae > Viscum > Viscum album. Next base: position 767,336,418 of record OY728136.1, read on the forward strand.
TCCATGCATGTGTCTTTGACTTTGGTCGCAGCTGGGAGGATCACCTACCCTTGGTGGAGTTTGCGTACAACAACCGCTACCACTCCACTATCGGGATGGCACCTTAAGAGGAACTATACGGTTGAAAATGCAGATCACCTCTATGATGGACTGACCCAGGGGAGTCAGCTCTCGTAGGAACAGAGATGGTTTGGACTACGACAGAGAAGGTGCAGGTCATCCAAGAGCGGATGAGGACTGCACAGAGCGGACAGAAGTCTTATGCTGATTGAAGGCAAAGACCACTGGATTTCGAGGATGGAGACCACGTTATCCTACCGGTCTCACCTCGACGTGGATCACTGAGATTTGGTTGAGGTGGCAGGTTATATCTGCGCTTCATTGGGCCTTTTGAGGTCCTCTGCAGGGTAGGCGAGGTGTTTTACCACTTGGCCCTTCCACCTCAGTTGCACCGTGTGCACGGCGTCTTCCATGTGTCTCAGCTAAGGAGATACATGCCTGACACGACACACATCATCGACCATGGAGAGATGTACATCGATAATGGGGTGACATTTACGGAGATCCTAGTGGAGAACGAGGATCGACAGGAGCGGGTCCAACATGGATGGTCGATGACTCTGGTGCGCATTTGTTGGCAGCACGGGAACCTCCAGGAGAACAAATGGGAGCGAGAGGTTTAGATGCATGCTCAGTACCCTCATTTGTTCCCCTAGTTTATGTTGTAGCTTTATGGGGACTTAAAGCCCTGATGTGGGAGTAATTTATAGACCCATAAATTTCAAGGAATGTTTTTTTAAAATAGTTTAGAATTTTACGGGTACGCAGTTTCTGACGACGCATGATTTCGAGGCTCGGTGTGCCCGAAATCAATTTTCGATGTTTAGCTCGGGTTCGTTTAGTGAACGAAAGAGCGAGTTTTTCTCACTTTTGAACCGGTGCTCGGAATTAAAATCCAAGGGCACAAATGAATTCGCAGAACCAGAATTAGCATAGGCAAAGCTTAACTTTATCCAACAAGGTTCGGATGAAAAAGATAAGTTTATAGACGTTCAGATAATGAATTGTATAAAATAAAATAACTATAAGTTATTTTATTCCTTTTCTTGCATCATTGAGCGACAGTTGGAGGAATCACAGCGTAACGACGATCAAAAAATGAGGGACATTTACTGACTTGTACCTTTGGTTGTGTAACAGCAACACCTGTGTGTTTAATAGGTTCATTAATTTAGGCTCATTAATGAACCATAATAATGAACACAACGTGAGGACTAATTATTTTATTAATCAAAACTTTGGAAAACGATTTGAGAACCTGCGGGAGGAATCTCTGATGAATCGCCAACAATGCTGACCTCCAACGAAGAACGACAGGGAACACTGTTTCCTTGGAGATCGAAAATGTGCCACCTAAACTCTTCCCCGCGGCCTGAGAGGAGAACCCGCTTCCTCCTCAGTGCGCCCTGATGACGCCTACGGTTCTCTTCTCCATGAAGTTGTGTACCGCGACGCCAAAAATCATATTCTTCATTGAGATATGGGATTTTGGAAATTGTATGATCTTTCTTATGAGACCGCTACATTGTTCTTGTTGTGCGGAACTATTGGTGGCGACGAAGCGACGCCATAATGGAAATTGGAGGCCTTCACAGTAATCTACGGGTCAAGGGATGACCTCAGATGCAGACAGGAGCAGGAACGGTCCACCAGAACGGCTCCGGTGGCCCGCGGAAAACTCTAGCGGTGCAGGTCCCCAGCGCGGCGGTCGGATCCCGCGGCCGCGTGGGATCTGGAGGAGGACGCGGCCCTTGCTGCGTCCGCAGAGCGCAAAGGGAGGGGGGACTACATCCCCCCCTGATCGGCCCACTGTCTGAGCCACCGCACTCCCCGGCCGGGCCGGGGTAGGTCACACGGATCGGGCCGCGCCGCACCCTACCGGGCCAGACCCATACCCGGGTCCGGTCGGGCCCAGACCCCCCATTTCGGACCGCTTTTGGTCTTTCTCCCACATCATGGTCTACAGACCTCCGATCGACATACCTTCAGTTTCGTTGGAATAATTGGATCGAGACGTTTTTTTCAGTATATTACACTCAAGGTTTTGGAGAACTTTGGGTACAACTAGGTTGGTCGGAACACAAAACCAACTGGGCCCTCAGAGCAGAAACGCTTATAACTTGAGCTCCAGACGTCTGATTGAAGTGTTGTCGACTCTTTTGAATTCATATTAGTGAAAAGGTCCTTTTGGCCTACTCCTCTTGAGGTTTGGGAAAATTTGGAGTATGGTTGGGTTGGGTTTATCTTAAAAACCAACCGGGCCCCGGGGACGGAAAAGTCAATAACTCTCAGACTTGGCGTCTGATTGACGCACTGTCTGTCGCGTTGGGTTTCTTTTGATGAGATATGACTTTGTGTTACATCAACTCGGGAATTAGTGATAGTGGATGCATCGAATCTTATGCTCGAGGAACGGACCCTCCCAGAATCAAGCATTCTGTGTGCGGGAACCCAAGAGCAGGTTGCGACTACATCGACTTCTGTACTGGAAACCTTCGTGGGTTCGACAATGACAATGACCGTACTAGAATCCTCCATGGGTTCGACGGTGATGGCTTCTATTCTTGTATCCAATGTGGGTCTGGCAGTATTGACCTCTATACCTGTATCCTGTGTGGGTCTGCCAAAGTATCTGGTCTTGTATCATGTGTGGGTCCGACAGCTTAGTTGATCTGGTATCCTCTGTGGCTCGGACAACTTAGATGAATCTGTTTCTACATCTGATCATCAATATTGCCTTATGAATTGTATACCTGTGTGATCTGAGTCCTAAATTCAATTATTATCATCGATGTGATTTAATTTCTTTCTTGTGTTGATTGGGTTGTGTTGTTCCTGTGTGAAATGAGTTGTGTTATCCTTTGTGGATTGGGTTGTGCTTTCCATTGTGGACTAGGTTGTTCTTGGGCTTGGGAGCTAGATCCGAACATTAACCGATGACTTTGGTATATGTATGGGAATATACCTAAGTAGAGTTGTATAATACTTTTTGATTGTATCTTTCCTTTGTGGTTATCCTTTGTAGAATTTGGGAGACCTTCGGGGGTCTCGGGGTCCCTAATAAGTATTGTATACTCACCCCTGCACGGGCTATGACTGGAATTCGTTGTGTTGGATGTAGATGACAGAAAACACTAATCGAGGTGGATGTATATAGAGCTGGAAAGTACCCAGAGGTGGACCACTTGGTGGGATGTACTCGGAGTGGACGGTTGGACCCAATGAGGTAAGGAGACTATATGTACCCACCCTTCAGGTGGGATTCCTGGAAGAATACTCAGTGATGTTGTTTTTACTTTATGCTATTGTACATTCGTTTCAGTTGTATTGTACTTCTAGCTGGGTTTGTATACTAGCCCATTTACTTAACAGCACTTACTTGTACCTAGTTTTACATAGTGCATACTTCACTTGCGTACTCTGTTGTGTTTGTTACATCATAAAGGAAATGCCTTCCCTTCTTTTGGGATTTATGCCTTTGGTGTTAGTCGCCAACCCCTGGCCTATGGAAGGATGGATTGGGGTAGTCACGGCACGGGCCCCGAGGAAGGGTCGTGACAGAAAATATCTAATTTTCTTAGAAAACTAGGATGATTTGAAACAATGTGAAGATCCAGAATCAAATCATGCATTTTCTAAACTTGAGGAAGCCATTAAATTACCTACCATCACATCTTTCAGAGATTCTAACTCAGCAGTAGTGATAACATAATCTTGGCCTTGATCCCTAGGCCTTTTCTAAGGTAATTTTCTATGACGCTTTGTACATTAATTTTCATAATTTCCCATATCCCTGCAATTGTAGCATTGAACATTGGTAGCATCATTCTCTCCTTTACAGTCACCATCTAGATGACCTTTCTGTCCACATTTGTAGCATACTCCTTTTTTCCTTTATACAGTCACCATGGTGCTTACATCTGCAATTATCATGACGCGGAAATTCATTTTTTCCCTTTTTCCTTGTTTCCTTATTTTATTTCCCATAGTGTTCAGCAGATCTCTTCTTCTCTTGTTTTGATTTAAAGTCATAAGACTTTGATAATTCCTTTCTGTTTTCATTGCACATGAGACAATATCTTCGTATGATGACAAGGATTGTGATACTAATGCTCGATGGAGAAATGGTTTTAACCCATCAAACAAACGATCAATCTTACTTCTTAGTTTACATATATAATCTACATCATGCCTCGCTAACCATGTAATGTTAGCCACATACATTGCAACATTCTCATCCACTGTTTGCCTTAGACTCAGAAAGTGTCTTCCCATATCCGATTGATGGTCACGGGGAATGTATTTTTCTAAGAAAATCTCTTTGAACTCCCTCCATTACATATTTGATACTTCACCATCTTCCTTTGTGTTTTGAATCAACGACCACTATTGATCAGAATCTCTTGTGAGGAGACAAACTGCCATGATAACATTTTCCCGTTCACTACTTCCCAAGGCATGAAATATTTTTTCTATGGAATTTATCCATTACTCAACTACTAATGGATTTGTACATCCATTGAAATTTTTTGTTTGTTGCATCATGAAGAAATCTAACATTGTTCCTCCATGCTGTGGATCTGGGTTCTCCATACGGGTAAGGTTATTATTCATAACCTAAGTGAGCTGTCCCAATATGGTGATTAGTTGATCAGCACCAGTTGTCTCACTAGCTCCACTATAATTTTCTTGAGTAGGAGTGAAATTCCTACATGAAGTGCGTGCATTGAAACAGTTTCCATTCCTTCCACTAGGTGCCATTTCTAAACTATGGCATAAACTAGATTAGTATATGAATCGATATATATAATTTCAAACTTCTAAAACACATAACATAAATTGAACAGTTTGTGGATATAATCAATAATCATAAAAATGTTTTCTTTGAGAAAGTATATATGCATAAACCCTTCATAATGGTTTGTAAAGAAATTGAGAATTATCCTAAGCATATCCTAGGGAGTATCGTAACCAAGAGTGAAGCAAGGAATGTTGTCGTGCACTAGTTTCCGTTCGAGTCTACCTCAAAGCAGTGTTTTTAGGTTTTACCCCAAGGTACATATGTGCCAGAACCACCTCTTCCTGCTCATATTCAGATAGGTATGTATAACTCGAAAATCTCACAAAATATCTACAATACCAATATTCATGGAAGTTCTTCTATACTAATCCTCAAAGTCAATCTTAGGGCCATGTGCTCTAATTAGAGTTTATCTAAATCTAGTTTCCATGGTTGGTACTAAAATTACTTTGTTACCAACTCAACGCCCCGACCTCAACTACCCAGATCCGGTACATTATTACATAACATTGGCATGATCACAAGGAAATCATGTCTCGAATGACCGATCTGTTTAGTATTATTGGAATCAAGATTCATACATAAGTTCAACTTTACAACCTAAAAAGAAAAACAACACGGATTTATTCCATCGGAAACATCCAAGCCTCTTAAATAATGCCTCCAAGTCACTCATAACTAACTTCATCATATCCTGGGAAAATGAATCATAAGAAAGGAATGAGCTCAAACACTCAGTAAGGGTAAGAAAAATAGAAGAAGATAACATAAATATTAAGCCTACTGAATAATTGAATCCACATGCCTTTACCAACAATAAACATGTATACTTTTATGGATGTAATATGTGATGAGTTAATAATTCCATAATAAAACATAATCATTGGTATTCTACTAGTCTAATGACAACATGAACCATAAATACTATTTTCATAATGAGGAAATGTATAATGTCGGACATTATGAAACAGTTTGTCAAGGCTTTGTCCAATATATCTAAAAATGATTAAGTCCTCAGCCAAAACCACTTATCAAATGGAGAATGGGCCTCGACCGATTCAACATCTAGTTGTCTGATGAGACCTACAGATGCATCGGGGAGCTATAGCCGACTCCACCCATCACATACTATGTCCAATACATCCCTAATACGAAAAGGCTTAAACATATCATAAACATTGGTATTAAAACTAGCATTTGAAATATATATACTTTAATCATAAACCATGAATGGTATAAAAATAGAACATCCACTGTCAAACATATCCCAAAACCTTCAATACAATATGGAAGTTTCGTATCATAACAAATCAATTTCAAATAAACGTAAAATCCATCAAAGGATGTTGACATAGATGAAATCCAAACCCTTTTTAGAGAAATATCTCTTTTTATTTTGAAATCATTTAAGAGTCACATAATTATAAAGAAAACTTTTATTTTGAAAGTTTTCTTATAATACTGTAAGGGAATCATTGACGATTTTATAATGGTGGAAAATAACCGCACCCATCGTATAAGCTAAAAAAAGACAATCATACAATAAATTTGTTGAAAAAGTTAAAAAGTACCTTGTTTTTAAAACAACAGAAAATTCCTTTCAAAACAGATAAGGGTATAAACAACATTTAACCATTTACTAGTAATAGTAAAAAAAATTTGAAATACATTTTTATGAAACATAGATGTGGATGATAAAGAGGTCCCAATATATAATTACGTATAAACAACCATAGATAATAAAGAGATTGTAGAATTAACCCTTACCTTATAATTTTCCGTGGTTGAGGGTAGGATAACATTATGTATAATGGTGAAATAATTTTTTTTAAATTATACATGAATCATATACATTAATATGATTTCATATATAATCATTCAATATTGTTCTGTTAATAATATCTTAGTATTATCATCGTTTCGGGTGTTAAAAGATTTATTTTCCTTTATATTATTTGTTATGTGAGTCATAATTGTTATTTATGGGACATATATTATTCATATCTAGAATGATATCAAGTATTTAAACATTATTTTTAATCATCCAATGAAAATTTTTCTTTAATGGATATGATGGGGAATTAATCTCCTCGCGTTTGTGGAGACGGTTGCCTATACGTATGCACGAGCGACAATATCATTCTTTTGATAATAAAATAATATATAATTGGATTATATATCATATACACTAAATCATTAACATGTTAGGTTTATTATTTACATCAATTAAACATCATTATCATATCCATTCAAATAATAAAGTTTTGAATAAAAATAACACCACGACGTGGAGATAGTAAGCCGTACGTACGCACATATGGTGACATGTCATTCAAAGGATGTATAGAATACTGAATATGGTTGAAACATATTTATAATAACATCACATTATATATAAGATACTGAATTTATTTTTTTATAATGTAAATAACAAAGAAATATGAAGTGGAAGAAGAATGAAACATGAAAGAGGGTGGTGAAAACATTACCTCTTCTTCGGGTTCTTACTTTTGATTTGATTAAAAGGGCTCCTTAGGTTGGATTTATGATCAAACTAATTCCACTAGGTGGAATTTAGGTAATTTGAGAGGCTATTTGAGTAGGTTTCGGCTGAACCAAAACACTTTGAATTTATGAAGAATTAGTTAGAAGTGGTGTCCTTTTATAAGGCAGAGGAGGGTCTCTTTAGGAAAACAGAAAGTATTATTTTATAATAAATTAATATTCGGTTTCTAATAGATACAAACTAGATTATTCATAGTATAAGGTGGGTATGGGTTGAAATCATTTCATCTAATATATTTCAGACAGGTTTTAGTCACTATATTAACCTTATATTTTTTATTTAACTCTTAGTTAAATAGTATTACATTTAGCATGTCTCTTTGTATTTTTATATTATATAGTTAATAAATATACTATATACTTCCTAGAGACCCCATAGTGGTCCATAAATGATAAAACTATTATTAAATAAGTCCTTTGGCAGAACCTTATATTTTTAGCAATATAATATCAATTAATAATATAATATTTATTTTAAAAACTCATTTATGTCAATTTTGACACTATTTAATAATTGATTTATGTGAAAGTCTTAAAAAATTTATTAATTCAAAAAAAATTCATTTTATCAATAATAAAATTTCATAGTAACCTATTAAATTATTTTTTGTCATCAAAACATTCAAATTATAATTAATTTATCATTTATAATACCAATTATTTGATTCTTTCATTTATAAGAAAACTACTACATCATTATTGTGTCATAAATAAGTTTAATTATTCAATGCCTAAAAATTATAAATAAAATACCCTTATGTAGGAAATATATGTATATTTATAATGAATATTTATAGTCGAAAATATGACATATATAACCGTATGTAAATTTTTTTTCCAAAAGATATATGTTTATGTCATTTTTGTATTTACTTTAACTTAATTAATATAAATTGACATTATCACATACAAATGGATAAATGTGGTCCCAAAATAGACCCAAATATTTCCATGGTTGAACATATATCAACCATTTGGGTTAGGACAAATTTTAGGGTAATTTATTTTTATTATAATATTATTTTTTACCCTTATTTACCGGATATTCCATTTAACAATGGTAAAAAAAATATTTACCGAAGTAATTATTCAAAATGTCTAAAAATAAAAGTTTCCTCTTTAAATAATTTGAATCTTTTCATTCTAAATTTGGAATCCATTTTTCTAAATTCAAAATAGAGAAGTAGAAGAAATTAATTTAAAATTAATTCCCGCTGTCAAAACAAAAAGCGTGTTTTTAAGAAATAATAACTATCAAAATATTGACACTTGTTTATGTCCGGTTTAAATGAAAAATTATGTCCAACTACCGAAATTGTATTAAATGGTAAAAATATATTCTAAATATACTTTAAAACCAATAAAATTCATAATTTATCACTATTAATTATTTCGATTAAAAATGTTGTTTTTAATAAAAAAATTAGTAATTTTCACTATTAATCAAAATATGAACGTTTTCAGTAAAATACCAAAATATTAACTGAGGATAATTTCGATATTCAAAATCCTAAAATAAAGTCCATTTTGAATGATAAAATTGATAAAATTTCAAAAATTGAGTATTACTATTCATAACGGCTAGTTTGATTGGTTGTGGTGTGTGTTAGAACTCGAAGTTGCGTACAACACACGCTATTGTATTATAAAAAGAAAAGCATACAGTGGATGCTTGGGGTGTTATATATAATAACGTATCCCTACATAAGATAATGTAAATTAAAATACTTATCAAAGAATAAGTCATTGACTAAATAGTACGGTGATAGATTCCCTTTCCGATTTGGTAACTTACGAAACATACACCCCATGAAGAAAGGACCATACAATGAAAAAATAAATACCCATAAATTATTTTATATTACAAAAATAATTCAATAATGGGTAGTACATGCACCAAAGAAAAGGAAATAGTTGCAAATATGGCATGAATCTCACGGAAATAAAAGTGAGATGAAAATCTCTTACCACATTGTAATCAATAATGTCATATGACCAAAAGTTAATAACAACCAACTGAATTATAGAATACCATTAATATAATTGTAATCATGATAATATATTTCAAATGTAGGTAGACAATACACCACATGAAATAAATAAGTGGTGAACAAAGGAAATCTCACTGAATTAAAAGTGAGATATGAAATCCCTTACCCCGTGTCCGACATGACTTGTTTGTTCATTGTTCTTCCTGAATAATAAACATAGGTTAATTTATACTTTATTAGTAAGCCTTTTCAATTTTATTATTTCTTTTATAGAACTTATTAATATGTTATAAAAATTATGCTATCATTTATGTTAATAACGGTCGTTTTGTCGATTTTTGGTACCAGTGTAAAAAACGAACACATTATAATAAATGCTGTCCTTGAGGTCAAGAGTCCGTTATCTCCATAATTTTATTCATGATTTATATATAATATATATCATATATATCTAGTATACTTATGTATTTATAACATTACATAACATTTAATGATAAGAAATGAAATGCACCATTCATGGAGATGGTAAGCCATACTTATGCATGAATACTACTTTCATTTATATTTCATATTTTAATTGAATGAAAACGTAATGATACATAGTTATATTATAATTAAAGTATACTATCACATATAATTTCAATAACTCCATCATTTATACATCCCACATATTGTATGAATGATTCATGTCACTTTGAGTGGGCGGTAGTCCGCATTTAATCAAATTAAATTATCGCGTTTACTCATATTGGAAATCAAAAACCTATGATATAAATTAAAAATAAATAAGAGTAAAGAAAACAAAAACATAAGGTGCTTGAGAGAATATGTTACCATTAAATTAGGTATATTCTTTTGTTTTGAAAAAAAAAGGATTTAATGAAGTACCTTTTGCCTAAGATCTGGCTTCTAGATGGAAGGGAGAGATCTTGAGAGATTATTTGGGTAGTGGTTGGATGAGACAAGGTGCTTGAAATGTTTGAGGAATGTCTTAGAGTTGAAGGATTTTTATAAGGTGGAGGAGGGGCGAATTCGGAATGTGTGAATAATATTATTTTATTATATAATGATTTTCTGTTTCTAAAGGTCCAATACTAATTAAAGACGATGATATGAAGACTCATGGTTGAAATAAAAATATCCATTATGAATTGGACATGTTTTGGATATTGTTTTAATCTTTTTGATATTCTTTATTTAAATCATCTATTAATGAGGTAAGAACTACATCATTATTGTGTCTTAAATAATTTTATTTATTTTTTGTCAAAAAATTATTAAAAAATAAAATTATGTAATAAATATTTTTAAAAATACATTTAAAATTTATAGCTAAATTGATAACATAAACTATACTATGTAAAAATTAATTTTCTAGAAGATATTTTTATGGCATTTTTGTCGTTACTTTAAATTAATTAAAATAAAGTTTCATTATCACTATTAAGTGGCTCCATGGGGTCCCAAAATAGATCCAAGGATTCCATTGGTCGTCTATGACTCATCCAATATGGTTAGAATAAGTGTTATGGTATTTTTGTATTTTTATTATATTCCTTTTACCTTGAAATAACCTATTTACCTTTAACCACGTTAAATAAAAGTCAAAAGATATTATTTACCAAAAATTATTTTTTTCTTATTGAAATAAATTTTACATAATAATAACAAAAACATATATAAGATTTTTGAAATTTAATTCACATAATCGATTAAATTTCATTTTAATGAAAATGTTAGTTTTTAACTAGTACTTAGTGGTTTCACTATTCATCAAAAATTGATGTTTTTTAAGGAAATACCAAAAATTAAGCCTCATATATATTTTATATTCCAAATTAAAAAATGATGTCTATTTTTAAAATTTAAAAACATAGAATTTGGATTAATTAGTTTAAAATTAATTCACGTTTTCAAAACAAAAGACATGTTTTTAAGAAATATTGACTATCAAAAGATTAACACTTGTTTATGTCTAATTTCAATGTGAAATTAACTTCAATAAGAAACATTGGATAAAATTGTAAAAATATAATATAATTAAAAATTAAAACTAATTAAAAAGATAATCCTTCCATATAAATAAATTAGATTAAAAGGGATTTTTGAATTAAAATTCTGTATTTTGTACTATTCATAAAAATTCAATTTTATCATAAAAATACCAAAATTTTTCCCAAAGTGAATTTTTATGTCCTTATTCTAATGAATAATTTTATTTGGTTAAATCGAACATATAAATGTGACAAAAACTAGATTTAATGAGGGTTCACCATCAAAAGGTGGTAAAACAACCTTTTAAAGTAAATTGTTTTTAAAATTAGATTCATTCCCATTTTAAGCCTCTAACTTTTATTGGTCAAATGTAAATACATTTAACAAACATGTATAATTATATTGTAGTTATTTCTATTCATTACTACTATTACAACAACCAGGCGTTAACTACCATTTATAATAATAATAATATTTTATTATTTTTCAGTTTAACTCCACATTGTGTGAAACGTATGATTTCAATGAAACCCATTGTTGCGTATCACCTACACCATCGAAAATTGCACCCCCTTTAAAGTAAAATTAATATTTAATTCAAAAATATTAATAAATATTAAAATGTTATATTATTTATTTACATGGGATGTCACAATATATATATATATATATATATATCTGTTTATGTGTGTGTGAAAATTTATTATTCTATAATTAGGAAGGTTGTTGCATCCTTCATCCTTTTTGAAATTTCCTTCTCAAAATTTGATTCACTTATAAAAAAATTGTGGGTATTTCTCCCTCAAAGAATTTTTTGGTTCCAATTTTTCTTCTCAACTACATGGGTTTTTTACAAACACTTTTCCTAACAAATTAACCCATTCTATAACACCTTCTCTCTAAGGTCAAAAATCTGGACTTGTTGTTCCTTATAAGAAAGATTCTATTCCAAAAGAACTACATATGGACAAAAAACATGTGATGTATCTGGCATATAATTTCAAAACGTTGAATCACGATAAACATTGTGTACCCAAGAAAAATATGGAGGTAAAGCCACATGCTAAGAAATTGACCCAACATTCTCTAGAATTTAATAAGTTCAAATTAACAGTGGACTCTTCTTCCAATTAATAGAAAAACACATCACACTATACCATGATAAATATTCTAGAAATAAATGACCAACTATGTCAAAAGAGATATCCGTATTTTGGGTATCTTCATAAATTTCCTACCTTCTCTGACCTATCCTCATGTGCTTTTGAGTCAACTGAACTTTTTCTACACTCATTTCTACCATTTTTTGTAAAATAAACTTCTTTGCACATACTTCATACCTAAAAGATTGATTTAGACCCCACTTTCCAAATAATTCATCAAATGGTGCAGTCTGTATACTATGATGAAAATTATTATTATAAGAAAACAACAAAAAAAGAAATATTTTTTCTTAACATATCTCGTATTCCAATGAACAAATCATAGCATGTCCTCTAATAGCTGAATTGTTCATTGTGTCTTCCCATCTAATTGATAATTAAAATTTGGGATTAAATTTAATTCAACTTCCAAGGAAATTGATGGGCTTCCCAAAAGTAATTAGTGAACCTCAGATCACAATCAGATACAATAGAGATATGGACTCCATGTAACCTGACTATCTTTTTAAGATACACCCAAATATGATTATCTAGAGATGGTTTATCTTGAATTTGTAGAAAATGAACAGATTTTTTCAAATGGTCAACAATATCAGAAATTGCATAGTCTCATTGAGAGATCATTGGTAATCCCACTAAAAAATATAGGGATATATTTCCACTTTTTCACTATGGTACTGGAATAGGCTGGAGCATCATTTTTGGAATCTTTCATTCTGTTTCCACATATTGAAAAGATAATCACTTCATAGTAAAGTCAATAATATCTCATTTTATTCAATCCATAAGTAATATTCCTGAAGGTCATTATACATCATAATACTATTAAGAGGATCTTAAAATAGAGAACTATAAGCTTTACATAATATCTCTTTCATCTAATGTGTACCACAAGGCACACATAATATCATATCCAACCTTAAAACACAATATTTTTCAATGTTAAATTCAGATAACTTACCATTCAGGAACAATTCTACCTTGTTCTGCAACTCATTTTCTTCCTTCTACACTTTCATATTTTTCTCCAATAGATACGACCTAACTGACACATAAAATACAAATGAATTACCCACACCAAGAACGTCCATGCCAATGTTTATCAAATCATTAATCAAAGGGTCACCTTTCAAATATAACATGGTTAATGTAGCATTATTTTTACGATTATCAGTATCATTCATTAAATTTTATTTTCTATGATGGTAATGATCCATGTTATCATAATCCATGATTATGTACATCCATCTCATCTGTCTCATTTTCAAATTTTTCTGAGTGAATATATACATCAAATTGTTGAGAGTATTATATATTTTACACATTACACCATACAATTGATGACACAAATTTTTCATAGAAAAAACGAATACAAATATTTCTAAATCATCTGTATAGTAATTTAACTATTGAGTTTTCAAATTATGTGATTCATAATTAATTACCTAATCACTCTAAATTACGACACAACCAAGTCCATTCAACTATGCATTTCTATAGATAACAAATTCACCATTTCTCAAAGATAGTTCCAAAATTTGAGCATTCACTAATCTTCATTTAAATTCATACAAATAATCAACACATTATTTTGACCTGCTAAAAGTAACACCTTTTTTAGTTAACTTAGTCAGTAGGATAGATTACCATGAAAAAATTTCAACAAACCTCTCGTATTACCCAACTACAAAGAGAAAAATACTAATCTTGATTATATTTGTCTTCCTATTGAATTATTTAAAGAAATTTGTAATATATATATCAAAAAATATGATGTCATTAGAAAAAATGTGACTAAGGAATGAATTAATTTTTACCAAATCTAACACATTAAAAATTTCTAATACAGTTTTTTATTTAGGAATTGAAAAACAACCCTTCAAATAATTTCAATCTCCACATTACATTTATAATATTACAAAATTTTATAATATAAAAAACAAAAAACATATCAAAGAACTCAAAAATTATTCTATTCGTATGATCCATGAATATAGTAGATGCATTAGTTAACAAAAAAACTATAAAAAAATCCATATTGGCCATATCTACTACAAAGCGTGGTCTTTAGACTGTTTTTATCCTTTCCATTCAAGTGATGGTACCCCAACCTCAAGTCATCCATCAAAAAATACTATGCTCTACAATGTTGATCAAACAAATCATCGATATGGGGAAAAGGATACTTGTTGGTAATAGGGATGTTATTCAAGTCTCTATAGTGAATGAAATGACTCATTGATTAATATGTATTATTAACAAACAAGACTAGATAACCCCAACGTGATGTGGATGGTTGAATGATACCATTTTATAACAACCACTTTTATTTCTTATTTAACTCTAAAAGTTAAATTTGATCCATTTGAAAAGGGGTTTTAAAATTTTCTATGCATCAGGTACTAAGCCAATAGTAAGTTCAAATTCTCGATCCTGTATAATTCTAAGAAACTTAATTGAAAAATATCAGGATACACATTTACCACTAGCACATAATTAATCAGAGGAGTTACTTTTTTCAATAATATATAAATGGTAATATTCATTACCGTCTTTCAAAATATTTTTATATTCTTGATATGTTATCAAAGGTAATGTTTCATTCATGTACGTAAGATGAAACTCTTTCTGAAAACAAACCACATTTTCTCTATAGTCAATCATATCAAGGTAAACATAAAGCCAATGCATTACCAAAATAACATCAAACTTTACATGAATAAAAATGACAAGTATTATAGGTACATTCTTAACACATTGATATAAATATTCTTATAAAATCATTTCCCTAATCATTTCCCAATATATTTTTACTATATGTTCTAGAAGTATTTCTTGTGGAATATCAAAAATAATCAAAAATTTATTAGAATTGAATGGTTGTGTAGACCGTGAATCTAAAAAAACATTGGAATAATATGAATAAATAGACAATGTACCTAATACCAATTCATTCGATGGACCAAAACTACTGAAGTGGTTTCTTAGGATTTCACTACACCCTTCTTCTTCTAGTCTGGATTCTTCTAATAATTTTTTTTCTTTACAAACTCATTCTTATATTGACCAATATCATTTCACTTAAAGAAATTTAATGATTATAATAATTATTTTCCTTAATCACTACCTAGATATTTTTCTATGTAATTACGATCCATTTTTTCCATCATACCATAAGATGTTTTTGAATAATTCTCCATTGTTTCCTACATCCTCGACCACATATACTATTATTTTAAAAAAACACATCATCATCAGAAAACCTTATTTCATTATTTTCATCAGATTAAATATTGTTTTCATATGTTTTGAACACATTAGAAGTTAATTCCCTTCGATAATTTGGATTTAATCTTTGTTAAAAATGATTGATTTCACTTTCAAAATATAAAATTAAATTTGAAGTGTAAATTTCTAGTTGAGTAAATTTCACTTCATATACAGCCAATGTGTCATCCTCCTACTTCAACTCCCAGAATTGTTTTTCCATTATATGTAGTACTACCTTAGGAAAATATTTTTCATGAAACATACCTTTGAATTCTTCCCAATCTAGAGCACTAATATCCTCACTATGCCAGATATTATTAACCCCAGACCATCACTGATCAACTTCACCATCAAAATCGTAAATAGTGAGACTAAAATATTTATTAAATAAACACCCCATGACATCAAAAATATTTTCTAGTACTTTAATCCACCCTTCCGGGATAACAGGGTCAAATGATACTCTGAAAGATGGGGGATGTTGCCTCATGAAATGCTCCACTTTTGACATGTTTCTATTTTGTGGAATTTTGGATCTTGTGGATGGAAACCACCACCATTTACATTCTAATATAACTAATCAACCACTACAATAGACTATTCAATTCTGATTCCAACCATCTCAGATTGCTAATTTTTAAGGATATTATCCTCTTTATGTCATCCAGATATATCTTCCCTATTTCCTCAGTATAAAACTATTTTGAAAAAAAATCACATATTATGAAACACCATAATATATAAATTCTATATCAATTTATTTTTACCATAAAATAAATATCATTTATGGATATTCAATTAACAATTTCATAACCCCTAATGTTATCTAAACCGTCCTCGGATAGTAAATATAAGGACCCAACATTAAAAATTACATAATGTTGGGTTAAATAATGAATTAAAATTGAAGATCTTATTAGTTTTATAGTTTTAGAGAATAAATAAATAAATAATACATAAAATCTCAAATATTTCAATGTAGACACTTCTAATCACTATTCATTTGTTTTTACAAAATGAAACTCTGTAAATTAAAACATGATTTCTTTTTCTTGAAAAAAATATTCTTATCATTCATCTATAAATCATCCATTATCTTATGCATCATTATTCTTTATAAATTTTTTTAGAAACATGGGTTGCATACGAAAATTTCAGTAAGGGAAAGAAGATTAAGATAGAAAAATGAAAGTCCAGTAACACTTATAATCCCATGAAATCATAAATTTCACCCAAAAATTATAATCTATTTAATATGAATAATAAATTTATAGATTCTTGAAAAAAAATCATAGAATTCAAAAAATTTAACAGTAAATTGTTTCATACATATCATACTAATATTGTATCTTTCACAAATATATATAGAGTATCCTTTATTGTTATGTTTGGAATACCCATCACAGTATATTCCATAAATCAATAAGGAGAAACCTTGTTGTTTAAATCTATCACATTACCCAATTAATTTAAGATAAATCACGGGCTCACCCTCCATTGTTTTATCACGAAACCACTTGTATACATAAGCAATGCCCAAGAACCATAATATAATCATAACCGATAAAACATGCATAAAAGGAAAAAATAACATTTCCACATTACAATCATAAGTTATCATTTAGATATATTGATATAATAAATATATTACAAAAAAAAATTCTATTAAAAAAATTAGAAAAAATACAACAAGGTATTTTCTTTTATTTTAAAAACATTACGACTTTTAGCGGAATCCAAATACCAAATAATAGTCATGGCGGCAGAAAGGTTGTGGTCGCTACATATGTTTAAAAAGACATTCCTTTTGAAATTTGGTAAAATGATTCATATAAATTATATTATTCATGATATCCTTTTAATTATATTCATTGTCAAATGGGTTTATTTAAATCTTTATAAAATAAGAGGGTGTGTATTATCAAAATATGCGTCAATGAAAGTAGATTGAGATGAAGTCCCTTACCTTGAGTATTAATCGTCACATATAATCATTATATTACTGAATAATAAACATAGTTCAATTTATACTTTCTTGAGAACCTTTCTCATGTTTATTATTAATTTTATATCATTTATTACAATGATAAAAAAATTACAAAAATATTTATGTTCATATCGGATGTTTTTTCGATATTTGGTACATGAATTAAAAAAGTACCTATTATGAAGTAAATTATCCATGTCGTAAAAATTAAATCATATATAAAATAGTATTCATTAGATAATCATCACATTTATTCATTAATCATTCATTTTTTAACTCAAGCCACTAATTATGGTTATGAAAAATGAATATCATTATAACCATGGAAACAGTATGATGTTCGTACGCATGAGTACCTTTTCCATTATTCAATGATCATTATAACAATAAGGTAATTATTGTATTATATTTCCAAAATTATTATAACATTATTAAATTCATAATAATCATTTAAATTTATATATATATTATACAAGTGATGTGGTGAATAAAAATTATTCATATCACTTCGTGAATGTGACAGTTCACACATACGCATGACCGATGCTATCGATTTTATGTCCATTAATGGAAAGAAAATAATTTAAAAGTAATTCTTTTAAAATCATAAATATCCCATTAATATCATATATAAACATTGATTCCATATTTATAACTAGTCATGATATATAGTAATGAAAAATTATCTATATCGGTTCGCGAGGTGGTAGTCTGCCATACAGAAAAACAAAATGTTCCTTTTTTATTTGATGAAATTAGAGATCGATTAAGGTTATGATATTAAGAAAATAAAAATTAGTATATATAAGATACTAGATATATTATATCATAATACATGAAAATATTTAATGTATGTGTATGAAAAAATAAAATAGAAATAATTAGAAAAACAATACATCATCATCACTTGATCACATTTGAGGACCACCTTATGATCTCTATTAAGGTTTTCTCCATTAAATATGACCTCACAAATGTTCTCTATTATTATAGAGTGTGATTTTAGTTGATATTATTTGATCCAAGTGGTTCTTCTTTGCGTGAGTATTAGAGAACAATGGATACCTTTTATAGGGAGAGGATGGGAACCCTGGGAAACCCTTAAAATATTAAATTAAAATAAAATATATTTTTAATCCAAATGAATACAACATTATATTTTTCTAAGGTAGGATTAAGATAGTTAAAAAATCCTCTCATCAAATAATTTTTATCCATGTACAGATTTTATTTTATACCTTATCATTTCGGTTTACCCTTAATTATTATCTTTTAATTTTAATTATGGTTACAACATTTTAATTATTAAGAGGCTATAAATTTTACTAATATGAATTATATTTGATATAATTTTAAACGTAATGAAATATTATACCTTATCATACGCAGTACTTATTTTAAAATCTTTTTTTTTTATTTTTAAATAATTTAATAAATTATTATTCTTATAAAATAGCAATGATGTAAATGTTTACACTATACATTTCATTGAATTTATTAAAAATCAAAATAGAAATATATCATCTAAAAAACATTTAATATATTTATGACAAGTAATATTCATCGAATAATTCATTTAAAATATTAATTATTTCAAATAATATATTTTTTATTATTTATATTATCCTTTATTATATTTTTTAATTAATAAATCTCTTATTGCATCATCATTATATCATAATTTAATTTAATTACCTATTTTAAAAAAATTATAAATAAATTTCCATGATATATGTAATAATTTTATATTTACAAATAATATTTATAGTCGATGATATCCCATATATAACAACATATTAAAATAATTTACTTTTATAATGAAATAAGTGCTACAAAAAAATATTTTTCATTGAATATAATATAATAAATGCATTAATGCCAATAACGAGGCTCCATGTCATGCTAAAATATATCCAAGGATTCAAATGGTCATGATACACTCATAGAATTTAATTATGACAAGTGTTAAGTTAGTTATTTATTATTATAATATTATTCATAGGTTTAATTAAATGATTTACCCTTTACCATGTAATTAAAATAATTACTGAAGTCACTATTCATAATTCCAATGAATATAAATCATCTATTTATA
The DNA here is from genome assembly GCA_963277665.1 of Viscum album. Taxonomy (NCBI): domain Eukaryota; kingdom Viridiplantae; phylum Streptophyta; class Magnoliopsida; order Santalales; family Viscaceae; genus Viscum; species Viscum album. The sequence continues at coordinate 767,356,345 of OY728136.1, forward strand.
TAATTTGGACCTTATGATTCCAAAAATTAAATCCATTTCTTCATATCAAAAACATATAATTTTTAGTAATTAATATTATATTAATCCTGGTTTTCAAAATGAGAAAATGAGTTTTTTAAAAGTAAAAACCCTCAAATTATTGACATGCGTCTATATCTAATATGACTATAAAAATACTTATAATGATCAAAATTGGGTTAAATGATGAAAAAAATATTGAATTATACTTTTAACAAATAAAAATGATAATATATCTACATTATTAATATAGGCAAAAAGGATGTTTTTTATTAAGATGCCGTAATTTTTTAACTATTCATGAAAAAATGAATTTTATCAGAAACCAAAAGACAACCAAAGTGAATTTTTATGACCGAATTCTAATTAATAGTTTTATTTTTTAAAATATAAAATATAAAAGTGAAAATAACAATATTTAAAATTTTTTCTCCATCAAAAGACGGTAAAACTACATTTCAAATATATTATTACTTTATGCTTAAAGTTGAATTTTTCTCAATTTAAGCCTCTAAAATTTAAATGAATAAAGTAAATATAATTTAGTGAACAAGTATATACCTAATATATGTATTGATTTATATTTCCTCCAACACAACTACTAGGCATATACTTCCATTTAAAATATAAATATTAATAATTTTTTAAATTTCAATTTATCTCACCCATATTTTTACCAGATTATTTAGGAGAAACTCATTGTTTTGTGTCGGGTACGGTATTGAAAAAAGAGTCCCTTTTAAAGTTAAGTTAATATAAAATAAATATATATATATAAATATATATATGAAAATTTCTTATTATATAATTACATAGGATGTCACTCATACACGTGAATGAAATTATCATTATCCAATATTTTTGAAGGTAAAAATTAGTATATGAAATTTTCCTCCCAAAAAATAATTAGTTTATGAATATATTTAATATAACTTAGAACCATCCTAATATAAATCCTTTGAATATAGTGATGTAATAAAAATCATACCTTTATGTGAATATGGTATGTCATATGTATGTACGAGTAATACTTTCACTTCTATATTGATGGAATCAGTGTTGATAAATGTGGTATGAGAATAATTATAAAATATGATTTTACATATAAAACCAAATTTATAATATTAAATATAATATTATATAATTAAATCAGTTCCATATGAATTAAAATGAATGTGATATATTAATGAAATTATTTCTACTTTGAAAGTAGTCATTTAGATATCCCCTTAAGTGCATTATGGTTGCTATTCTGGGTAGACTAGAACATCTTAAATGAGGATATGGAAAAGTTATGTATAATTTACTATGATTTGGATAAAATACGAACATCTGTTTTTGTTGAATAATATAATGTCTGGGAACCCTATTATAATTGAGGGGAGGGGCACTCTTGGGGTTTTTTAAATGATTAAAATATATTAATGTAATTATAAAAAATCATTCCACATGGAAAATATGGTCTAATAGTGGTGATATTTTAGATCATATATTATACCTGTAATCCTATTTTAAATTTATTATTATTTTTACCCAATTTTAAAAAATATTATTTTAAAAAAATATATTTATTTCAAATTTAGAAACAATTCATTTAATTTTCCTTCAATGTAAAAAATTAAAATTTAGAAGTTGAATCTTTTAATATGGAAAAATAAAAATATATCCACTTCTTATATGAAATTATTGGAACATATTAACTCACTAATATTAGTTTATTTTTTTAATTTTTATAAATATTTACTATATTTTAGAATTCATTTTAAGAATAATTCATTTGTGTTTCAAAAGAATTTAGGTTCATTTTAAATTTTCAAAAAAATAGAAATAAATTTATGTAATGAAAATAATTATATTTATCTCAAAATATATAATAATATTCACTCATAACTATAAATATTACATATGTGGAAACATATGTGATACTTAAAACAAAGAGTGTGACATTTTATATTTTTCCAATATTTAATGATTATATTTGTGATTATCATGGATAATATTTCCTAAAAAAATAAAGTTAAAATCTTGAGATGACGTGATTAGACTTAAATTTATTTATTAATAATTAGAAATAAAATTTATGGCCTCATATCTTAGCTTTAGCTGTTATTAAGATGAATTAGTCTTTATATAAGAGAAATTTCTTACCGTGGTATCTAATCATAAAATTTAAAATTAATGGGTCCTATTTAAAATATTAAGACCTCTTAATTAAAATATTAGAATGCATTATATTTAAAAAATACATCTCAATTGATGAAATTAGTTTAAAAAACAAATTCAAAAAATGCATTGAAAACTGATTTAATGAAAGCATTTTTAAAAAAAATTATGTATTTTTCCATATAATTTCCCAAACAAATATAATTTTAATGTCAATATTTTTTATTGAATATAAAATATGTAAATATCAATAATATATATCACAATTAATGATTAATTTTATTTATTAATAAAAATAAATTTCATGCACTAAATTAGTTTTTCGGCAAAACAACACATTTATTTTCAAATATTTTTTATTTTTTTCTAATTAATTGATAAAACTTGAATTAATATTATGAAAATTTAAAACAATAATTTTTCATATTATAGTTATTTATATTCACAGAATCCAAAATAATGGCCAAGTTAAAATCCTCACAAAATATTATTTTAATAGTTTGTTGTGGTGTGTTTAAAATCATTATTGCATTTTATTTTAGCTATCAAATAAATTAAATTATTCAGAGGTTATTATATTTAATAAACTATTGGTTTGACATTATATCCCATTAATGTTTAATTTTAAGAATAAATTCATCACTATAATTCAAAAAATCAGAATATCATTGTTTCATGACATCTTCAATTTCCAATGTAGCTTCTCTAAAAATTTTATTTATTCAAATGAAAGTTCATCAGGTCAATAAGATTATTATGTAGAAAAATATCCCTACAATGGTATATTTTTATTGGTTTATAATAATATGAGATTTAATTATATTGTGGTATGAAATCTATGTTAAATATATGTGGTTGTTAAGGTATTTAATTCCTCATGAGAGATACATAGAATACATAGTAGATATGAGAGAGGTTTGGTGGAAGCACTATGTAATAAGTGACATTCATTAATTGATCAGGAATCTCAAAAGGGATAATATATATTGGGGTATGATTTCCAGGAATTATGCACCTCATAATTTTCTTCCATGAAAAAGTCCCCAAAATCCATATTGGCACTGAAATACGTGCACCAGGATTAGTTGAGGATGACACAGACGATTTGAATTGAATGTGAGATAAAATGGTGAAAATTCCAACAAAGGATTATACTTAGAGAAGAACCTTCCAGAAGACCCCTCCCATTAGTGTGTGTGTGAGGGCATCTAATAGTACTACCATGAGTCTGACACACTCTACGACCATGCAAGCATCTTTGATGTACAACTCTGTGAGTCAAATTGAGCCTTACCCATTCGTGGTTCCCATTTCAATCACAACTCAACACTGAGCATCATGAGACCCCTTTTACTATAAATATATCCCCCCATGAAAACAAATTTTACATCAATATTTCATCTTCAAATCAACCATTTTTCAAAGCACCCATGCACTGAGAACTCAAGACAAAAAAGGATCGCCCAAGAATTAGAGAATCACAAATCCCCTTTTGCATTGATCATACATACACCAGCCAAAGTTTGGGTTTCCCTTCATGAAATTCCATGTTATTAACTATGGAAGGAGGCCCATTTTGCCGCACGACGCTTTAGGGAGCATTCAGTATTTTCAAATCACTCTTCCCTTGATCCAATACTTGATGTCAAAGTAGGGTCACCCTACTTCATGAAGCTTTTTTATTCATTGATTCCAAGACCTCTGTGATGAACCAAAGGATCATGAAGCACCTCTATGTGATTCCCTCAATTTTTTGATACCCTCTTTCATGCAACACTTTAGGCTTGTAGGTAATTAATTCTATGTCATTCATCTGGTAAACCTTGTTATGATTCCCAACTATTTTCTCTCTTTCATTAGAATTATAATGGATATAGATTTTTGAAATAGCCATGATATCATAGACCCCACGACTGACCACACCTACACCCCAATTCCAACATGCATGGTTGGTTCGTTCTTGTCCATATGAAATCATGGTTGTTAGTTATGTATGTTCATCAGGTGCGGGGTGATTCCACCAAATACTGTATAAAAGATGATAAAATACCTTGAAATGAACTCCTTATCACATGACATTATACTACATCCTCACCCTATGAACTAATAATAGAGATCCCTAACTAAGTCATCATTCCTTCCCACAACTATTTATGGGCTTAATATTTTCCACACATGCAATGAGATACTCCTTCAATGGAATGAAATAATCTCACAGGGAAGGGCTTCTATCCTAGTATAATCCCCAATAATTTATTATAGGAGGTAGCGGTAATTCTTATCTTATACTCCTCTACATGCATATACATGATAAGGGATGGTCTCCGGGGACTCTCAACACCCCATCCCTATAACATTAGGATTTTTATCTAGGGGATGCTACTACTCATAATCACAACACCATCTCTTATTCCTGCACCTAATGTAACAAATCTGTTAGGTTTAATTCTTCATATTGTTTCAGAAACTGAGTATAAATCATATTTTCTAGAAGGTTAGTTATGAACCTGACATTATACCATTCATAACTAACAGGATATTCATCCCTTTCATCTAAATAGGGTATGTAGGATGTATCCCTAAGGTTCAATGCTGACCAATGGTAATCTGTGGTTCCCTCCGCCTAGGGTTTCACCACCTAAATCATAGTGTGTACTTTAATCCATCTTAATATATTATTTATATCAATTCAATATGTATTGGGCGGATCTTTTTGTGTGTTGGATGTCACACAACCATTGGCACTCAATTGAATGATTCCATGGGTAGGCTCCAACTACATGTACTATTTTCAAAGGACCTTGTCCTTTTGTGAATTCCGTAATTCCCTATCCATATATATATTCTCTTTGATACCCAACTTACTAGGATGCATAAGAAACCTTCCTAAGGATCAAGCGAATTACTCTTAAAACACCCATCCATTCCATCCATTTCATGAACGTCATCCACCTAAATCTAGATTCTTACCTAGGTTGTGATATCCCTATTTAATCACACCATACTCATAAGTCATCAGATCATGAAATCTCCAATAAACCCTTATCTGTCCTTAGTAGAACATGGGTGACTTCACCACATATGCCCCCCTTAATCTGACCAAGATAAATCCTCTTGTGAGTGGTTGTCACATTATATAATCCCACATTTCATCCAATGAACTACATGGGTTTTTATCACAATGTTCTGAACAAGGCATATGGGAAGCCTCCATGAGGTTTAATTCTAACAAATTATAAATCATGGTTTTTCACTCATTGGGGTATCCATCCTCGATCCTCTCTCAATGTTGTCCATATCATCATTCATGATATAAAACCTTCCCTGTATGGGAAACACCACTATTAGGTCTGCCCTCATATAGAATAAAGATCCATCCATCTGATAAACCTTTTTTCTCCCTCAGAGGTAGGTACCTATCAGATTCACCCTCACAAGTGTTCTAATCAACCGTCCCAAGTGTCTTGATCAGTCTATTCGTTCTCTGATAGTCATTAAACTCATAACCCTCTATCTTCGTTATATGATAAACTCATGGACTACCCAATAATAAACATTATATACCAATGTAAATAGTTAAAATACATGGATATACAACACAATTCCATGTAATTGATTTGGTATGCCTATGGTTTTCACACTCTTGATAAGAACTCTTATGAGAAGGAATATAGGAGACCAATGTTCTAGCATCTAGACATGCTGCTAATGACCGATATGACAACTCTCCTGACCAAATATTGCTACATTGACTAGACCCCTTGTAATTTCTAGATATAAAATATGTAATTAATTGGAATCCACGAGGAGATGACACATGAAATGAGAATCATGAAAAACATCTTAATATTTAAGGGAGACATGAACTAAGTGATGAATTCTGAGGAGGAATCTATGAATGAGGGAACCAAATCCCATCATTTCATTTTTTTCAAGATGAAGACACCATTGAATATTTCATGAATGTCACCAACTTTTTCATAGTGAAAATGTACTGTACAAAACCCCATCAGTAATAAACAACAAATTTTCACCCGACAAACCCTGATAGAAGTAGTAGAAACAGAAATGGTGAACTGGAAAAGAACTCTTATCCTCTATATGGAGATTAATAGAGATCAAGATATCATTATTCATGAATTTTAGGAGATCTCAATATCTAGAGCCATCAATATTTAGAAAATTAGTTGGTATAATGTAAAATTCACTAGAAATTGGGGAAATTAATCATTGGGCATTGCATTCTATAAAATTGTCAGTGTGGATCTATCCTTCCAACCATGGATGGATGACAGAGTATAGAGATTTGGGTATTGATTTCATGTTATCTATACTCATGGATGGATAATCCTTCATTGTAGGACCCAAGCCACATGAAATCATTCTCCCATGCCAAAAAAGAAGGTTTAGGAGGAACAACATGGCATCAAACCCTTACGATTCCATCTCCACTATGTCTTCATCCATGACCACGACTACTAGGTGGCTAGGCCTTGTATTTCCCATAGAGGCCATGCAGAGGTGGGTGATCGATCCTCTCATAATATGGTATAATTATATAGGGGAAATTCCCATTAAGATCATGGCCCACTAGGAACTATAAGATTGTGCACCTCACCATCACCTCTACCCCCAATGGTTGCGCATAAAGCCACTACTCACTACTCTGAATGCCAACCAGTTTAGAGCATCTCCCCATAATTTTCAAAATACTCACTTTTCAAAGATAATGATTTAAGGGATATGCATGTCTCCCTATCTATGACAACCTCTAGAGATCTACCAAGGAGGATACTACAAGGAAATGTTAAATCAACCAACTATAAGTCCCTCAGCTGAAGAATAGGTAGTCTACACCCCTTCTCTAGCGGCCCCAGTCAGGATTACCTAACACTAACATTGTGCGAAAGTTCTGAAATATGTCTGTCATGTGGAATCATCTTCTATGACATCAGAGTCCCATGCAACCCATAATTCATTCCACCATATCCCTGCTTCAAGAGAGTAAGGATTCACCTCTTCCTAATCAGAATTTAGACCAAAACCGACTCAAAGGGAGGATGGGTGGACTCTTTCAGTCATCAGAATGATCATAAGAAATCTTTGGATGACCCATGGGTATGGGATTGAGAATGGGGGTCCTTCCCATACTATCACCCTCTAGATCAGAGGTTCCCCTCACTCTCACTCCCATTATAGAATCCCTCCCCATGTCACCAGCATCTTTCTATGTGATGGTTTTTCCTGTCCTGCTAAATTTCGGCATGGAGGTCCTCCCCATGAATATGATTTTAGATATAAAGTTCCTCCCATGTATTATATCACAAACACGAGGGTCTTCTTCATTCCATTCCTAAATTAAGTGTAGGTCCTCTGAAGGAAACATTTTCCATGGAAAAGGTCCTCCTCACCCTGTCATCCATCATCATGGAGATCCTCCTTATGTTCTCTTCATCTCCATAAGAGTTCCTCTCCACTCCAAAAAAATCAATTTAAAGACTCGCCCTTATTCATAATATGTCATCATGGAATTCCTCCCTATATAAACAATGATCAATACAATGGTCCTGCTCACACTTCTACTACTAAAGAGGAAAGAGGTCCTCTCCGTGTTATAGGAATTCGATATTGAGGTCCTCCCCATATTCTCACCAGCTCTAATGAATTTCCTCCTCACTGTAGAACTCCCAAAAATAATGGTCTTACTTGTGTTTCTACCAACCAATTCCCCCCGAATCAATGATACTGAACATGAAGGTCATCACCATTCCCCAATTGATATATTCCTATCTGCTCCATGTGTGATTTCTTATCGACGAAGATGTTGTTATTGATCTCATAGCCTATAAAATGGTCATACCCATGTTCTCGGTGACTCTAACAGAAGTTAACCTTGATACATCAGCACCCAGAGTTGATGTCCTCCCCACTCTCATAGCTATCTCAGTGACGGTCCTACATACTAAGAAAAAAACATGTATGGAGGTCCTACTCAGATCCCAGACATCTCAAGCAGAGGTCCCCCACAATTCATCCACAATAATCATAAAGGACCTCCCCATGAAAAAAAGTTACCAATCCCTGATGAACTATACTAGTGAAGACTAGAAATTGATTGGAATAGAATGAAGAACATTGATAAGAACCAAGTCATTATCAATACTATAATATTTTCATATTATGAAGTGAAATGTGATTCAATTATGAAGTCTTCACCACGATCATCTAAATGAGGGTCTAGGGCAGGATCCCAATATGTTTTTTACATCATCCTAGAAGTTCATATGCAGCATAACTCTAAACCCCACTATAAGATCATATTGGAGGAAGAATACCTAGCTCTATTCTAGAGTCATACTATGAAACCCTCTTTATCATCACTGGTTACCTTCTCTTACTTGACACGATATCACATAGATTTATTATGGATGATGGTAGATAATACAATCCTACCATACTCCCCATCAATATCCATCAACCTTGCACATGAGATAGTGGTAAATAATCTATCCTACAAGTACATGGACATGTAGTCAGTACAACCTCCAATAGATGACCAACTATGTAACGGTCAGTTATCTCACATAGTGTATCATCCACCAGAAAAACTACTGTTGAAGTTGTCCAATTTAGTGTCTTTTCTAGTTCATCATCTAGCCCTGATCAGGTAATGTGGAAAACAAATATTTTTCCGACTTTTCAGAAGGTAAGGCTATGGGATACCCTTTCTATATATAAGTTCTGTGGGATTTTCAGGAAAAATGCGACTCGGATTTTCACATCCTATATTCCCCCACTCTGTATGAGATCTTTTTCTTTCATCAGACCATCTTGGAACCACATTTTCACCATTGTGGTCATCACATGGATTATTTGGAATTCCAGGTTAATTTTTGTTACATTTGACATTAGTGATTCATGTTTGAGTTGGTAGTACTCATAGTAGTCCAACACCCTACATTGTCTAGATACACCATACCCTGTAACAATGATGAATTTAGATATTTACTATGCTTTGCAGAATTATTGAGAAGGGGTACTCACATGTTCAGATCATGGTCTTGAGATAGTATGCTACATTCTATTCTAGTCCCATCCTACAGCAGCCAGATCTACGATGTGATATTGGGGATATGAATCTTGGAACAGTCATGGTAAGCATGGTTTTCCCTGAGATTCACATGGAAGGGGGAATCAGTTCAGGTTCTGAAGAATATGACCCACCCATTATGGTAGCACAACATCTTGTGGATTCCATAGGTTATCACACTCATCCGAAAATGATTTTACTAGGCTATGGAAACCCCAATGTACCTTTTTATCAGTCAACACCCCAAAAATGGAAGAGATATAATCGAGAAATACATTCCATCTGACAAATCTGATGTCGCACAGAAGGCTGAGGGCAATCCTGACATAGACGCCTTGGTCGAGAAGCTTCCATATCAATAGAGGATTATTTAAGAGATATTTGTAGAATGGTGTTGGGGAAATGGTGATCCACGATACAATATTGTCTCTCTAATAGTATAGTAGGTGAATCCATGGGTGATTCTTGGTGAGTTTCCTCCTAATGATCTTGACAATCTTATGAAAACAAACATGGTAGATGTCAATGACTACAGAAATTGATTGTAATGTTTATCGCCTAATCCACCCAAGCTGCATGTGAAGCCTCCACGAAACTCGGCTTAGGTTGTACCATTATAATCTCCTCAAGTTGTTCTTATAACCACTCTACATTCCATTCCTTCAATATCTCCACAAGTTGGATAATCTGTTTCCTGATCCTACTAGTCTGCCTATCATTTATGGTGAGCCTATCAAAACATTTTTATTCCAGGTGCCTCATCAAGACCGGAATCCCCATCTGGATGATTTGATGGCTTCTCAAATTGTCCACCTCAAATAAATTGACACATGGAAGGTGGAAATCCCACCTAATGCAAAAATGTATCTATCATGGGTGGATGAAATTCAAGCACCAAAAGATTTAGAGAATCATATAATTTCCAACATCAATGGGATTACAGTTCTACTGTAGGAACTATCCCAATTTGTATCAAGGTATAAGTTCATGTTGGGGACTCTAGAGATGGATGTTGATGCCAAATTATTATATTTCATAAAAACATAGAAATTGCCTAAATTCATCTGGTAAAAACAATTACCTATAAGGTCTATTGTCAACTGGGAATATATTCATTGTATGTTCCTCTATCATTTCAGTTCCACCATCTACATGACATGTATTACTAACTACACAAGTTAAAACAAAGGCCAGATGACTGAGTTGTAGTCTTTGTTTCTTGGTGAAAAGTCCTCACATATTTACTCGATATTTTGTTGACTCAAGTGAATATGCTAATAATGTGAATCTGAAATTTGCGGAATTAATAGGTATTCTCCCTTATCACTCTAAATTTTATTGCTGTGATACATGATTTTGCGAAAAATTCAATGAACCTAGAGGAATCCTTACAGCATGCTTAGAAGGCCCTAATATCGCCTCCTCTATCTCATACATGTTGAACCACTAAGGAAGAGAATAATACTATCACACTGATATAGGATCCTAAGAGACTATAGCTTCTACTGATGGAGGCTCAATAATTTCCCCCACATAATTATATATCCTCCATTCTAGCCTTTGGATTAGCATTTCCCAACACATATTAAGCATGAACTAATACATAATGCACCATCGAATTAGTGAGATAATTAGGTTATATCCCTTCCACAAGGGAAGGCTCCCAGAGTTCCATTCACATATAGGAGGAACTAGTCATATTCATTAGATGAGGCTTAGGTTCCCAATTTTATCTAATGTGACTTGGATCAAGGATTCCAGATGTTTCCAAAATTCAAAAATCACAAGGAGGACGATCGTAGAGATCACCCTAATTACATCCCTTATCACTGAATCCCCAGAAATACCATAAATTTATTCTATGAGTTCAAGTACTAGCTTAAGAACCATATTTATAAAAATTAAGTCAAATTAGGCCCTTCCCCAATATAGGTAGCTCGTGTCTCTAAAAATATTGACATTGACCAAAATGTGAATGGAAACATGTATCCATGAGTGGTTCTTAGAATGATGATGATTTTTTAGATTCTTGGGTAGTTTTTCACACCCATGGCATCATATATACCCATTTTAATCTACCATATTTTTCTACTATTTTTGAACCTACTTGTTTTTCCACTACTAAATCCAAATCATATCCTTCCACTTCTCAATAGAGTATGCACTTACAATTCTAGGGGATACAAATCCCCCCATAGATGTTATGTACATCTCAAAATATTGGAAAATTAATGTCCCTAGAGATGGGAATCATTACCATGATCCGTCCAACCATGGAATATTCTTCAGCTGATGGCCATGCGTACACCTCTATTAATACCGATGAGCTAGTGGACCCCAAAATTTTTCCCAATGATGAAGAGTATCCTGAATTTCCTCCTAATTTCCATGATTGATTCCATTAAAGATGGGGACATGAACATGGGAATCTCCATAATGCATGGGATAGTGCATCCATACATGTCATTCACTCAGTTAAAATAAGATAGTATGTTTATCACATAGCTTAGTAGGCACCGCCCTTCCAACATGTATCAAAAGATTCACCACCACCACCATTTGTGCTACTCGACTAGGAATGTCCACCATGACCACATAATGTAGAACCACTCCCATATATGTCAAGGACACATTTTTTCAATAATAAGTCGATTGTTATTTTTCATGATTTTTCTAGCTAGAAGTGGGAAATCTGTATCACTAGCTCTAATCTAATTGTTCGGACAATAACACTCATCATAACTCTACCTAAAGTGAATCCCCATACCAGTATAAACATGCATTTAGAATATAATGATGGCGTGCTTTAGAATCTCAACATAATTCCTACAAATCTCCTGATCATTTACTACCACTATCTATCATTTTTCATCAACTAATACCTCACAGAAGCATTGAATATCCCCCTCTATTTCAAGACAGAGATAATGCCCAGAAAATCCTTCCATGCTGAGGAAGAAGTGATATTAGAATACTATAATAAAATTTCATTATCAGGAGATAATATAGGATCTATTGTAGAGGGGCACATTCATCCTTTGTATATCAACAATCAGATCAATGTCAATGAATTCTATCGATGTATATCCGACACAGTTTATGTGATCAATCTCATCCCAAACTAGATGATCAATATTCTTTGGCTGAATGAATTATATCTGAGTTCTTTTGACCTCAACAAACATTGTTGGGTTAAGATCAAGTAGAGACCATTTTTTAGTATCCTCTTGAATCCCCATTTTGGTGGACTAACTACAAGAACTGTGTTCGTTTTAATCTTTTAGGATACCTACTATAGTTCACTAATGGGTAAACCCTAGCACCAACTTCATTTGTAGGTTCTATCCTCATATCACTAATGACATATGTGCTCCCTCAATGGTCGAGTGTGAATACTCCAAGCTGATGCATCTCTCTTTTCCTATTGTGAATCCCATTATCTATTTGTCGACTATAACAAGAGAAAGGAAAAGAGGTTTCAGACCAAAATGTTGATCATTCCACCATTGTGGTCGACCCATGGATGGACTTGAATGATGATTTCATAATCTCTATTCATAGTTCATAGGTGACAACCCCATAATTGGGACAATGATTCTTTTTCTACAAGAATAGGCGAATACCCATTCCTAGGAACAAGGAATGTCATAAGATCATATCATACTATTATAAAGGTATAGATCTAGTGATCCCATGACCATTACTCTAATGTGGTATCACGATGTTTTTCCAATAGATACAATGGTATGCCATAACTGTATATACCACTATACTTGGTTGATTAGACACAGACTGAACCAAAACCATTAATTTGACATTATCATGTAGTGTACAATAGGTAGAAGATCTAATGGAATCAGGTTGATATCCTTTGTCACCATGATATTTGGAAGGACGGGAGTTCCCGAACATGGATCTTGTTTTTTTCCGAGCAACACACAATCATTCCAGTGGTATTAGTTGACTTTGATGAAACATCTTTTCACAGTGATCACCCCACCTCAATCAATGAATAGTCAATTTCAGTTTTCACCTCCCATATTCAAAGAATTCTATTCACATATATTGTTTCATTTTTGAGGTAATACTTATCCCTGAGATAGATCTGAGGTGAACACTAATCAGTTCAGCAATGTCTGCAGATGAATATCTACAATATATGGATTTCATAAAAAACATCATAATGTGTTTTTCTGAGTTTTGATGAGATTATAGGGTTATATCTGCATGTCATCATTCACCATATTGTTCATGAGGTATGATGCCACTAATTCAAGCATCCTCTTAGGAAGAGGAACCCCTCTCATGGTGCTATAGTAAATGCCAATTTTGATAATCTCATCGAAGATAATTTAACTAAATAATTAATGTATCCTAGATTCTTATAAAACATAATTTGTATTTTAAAAAATAATAGGCATATCAATGTCAACATAAAATTCCCGAATCTCAGCCGCCGCTATCCAAAGAATAACTTTAACCTTCATGTGATAGAGTTCTGTATTGATTCCACCACTGGGTTCCACGCTCTCTCAATCCTGTATAGGTATTTTGGATACACATACATCTGTATGAATACTTAAGATTATGATTTTACCATGCTTAGGGTTTCCATAGGGACCCTTTTTATATTAGTTAATTCACATCGTATTGAAGAATGCATTATCCACCTATCAGTGTGATATACACCACATATTCAAACTGATCATCAAGATACTAGTTAAAATCTATGTAGGATTTATAGTGGTAAATATCCAGTTGTGTCAAGACTCCCTCATGGATCATGGAGGAGTGTTTCTCTTCCACAAATCCTACCATCTGTTGATGAACCCATTGAAGTGATCATGTATTGTTACCTTTGGGATGTTTCTATGTTTTATTTTCAGATATAAAGGCATTGAGATCTACCTGTAGAAGATCAAGACCAATATCAAGATTCATCATATGAAAAACCTTTTGGAGATCTAAAGCATTTAACGAATCATATCATATATTTTATGATTCATTGAGAACCTGGCAATAAATTGTATGCATTTTATCAAAATCATGAATAAATACTATATTTTTTCCTAGGATGAAGTGTGATGGGATTTATTTGAGGTAATCAATATGTATATACTACAACTGCTGATTCTAATTCCTCCCTTATCTGTGAATTCATTGGTCCTCAATATGACTACCCTATATTGATCCCTCAGAATTATGCTTGATCGAAAGAATAGAGAGGGGACAAAGAAAAGATTATAATATCTTTTCTGTATTCTCCTCGACAAACTGCCCATATTCTCTCCTATTGTGAAGTGTTCCCTAGTGCCAATTTTTAAAATGGCGAAGTTACATCCCTACATGCAGCATCATAAGATATAAACGAAGTCCCATATGCACTTACTTAGGTATATAATGAATCTCATTATGTTTAATGGCTATCTGTCCCATTGCACAGTGAATCTGTAGTAGTTCAACATCATGTTCTCTCAGTAGAATGTCGTTAAGGGTTAGGAACATGTTTATTTTCTATCTTCCCATCTAGAACCCATAGAAAAATTTTGGGATCATGATTTTCTAAATGAGTCCATAATATCAGAGTATTATTCAAAGATGTGTTATAATATTCATTTAAACAGTACCTCCAAGAACTTAATAGGTAGAAGGTTCAATGATCCCAAACTCAATAGTGTAGGCCTAGGGATTTCCATTATTACACCTTTACAGACTGTTCTTCCACATTCGTTCTATCTGTTAGAAGGTTTCAACAACAATGATGAATAATATCAGGCTCTCATTATAGGTCTTGATTTGGAAATTGAGATTGATTTCTATCACTTACATGGGATGGTGAATTCATAGCTTGTCAGAAAATAGATCAAAAATGACTATGTCATCAGAAATATAGAACTCATGACACTATTAAAGTCCCTTGGAATTTGATGGAATATTTCCTTTCACGGCCATAGGTCACTCCTGTTACATGGTCACAAAACTATCTAGTTGATTCCTACACCATTATAGACACAACACTCGTGGAGCATGACAGTAATGATTTACTTATCCACATTGAGAATCTAAGTTTCATCAATCCCATTACACTAGAGAACGATTATAACTAGTATGTCAGTCATCTTTCCATTGGGGCTTCCACTTCAGGACCTCCATGCCCCCTTCTAGTGTATATGAGACCGATGATGGAAACCCCATTTCATTTATAACCAACAACAATAAAATATCCCATCAAAAAGAGCTGAAGGAGAGTGAATTCGTTAGTGTGTAGTGGAGTTCACCCTCTAGAATTTTCCCCAACCATGGTCGTATTCTCCAGAAATGTGGATTTGATGGAAATAACATCAATTTAATTCATGGTGATGATATTATTTATGTTATGTGGGAATTTCATGATAGTTTTTTAGTATCTCATCGTGTAGGGTTGAATATCTCCAAGAAGATTGGAAGTCTAGTAAAATTCTAGACTATCAATGGAAATGACTGTATCGAGTTCACCAAGAGGTTCAAATCATATTATATTCATGCAATTTGATTTAATTGAAGATAATATCACCTATATAATACCTAGTAGTCTTATCCCTTTGAATTTTAGAGAATTAATTATTTGTGGCAATACCCAACTACGGCAACACGCCAATGCAGGATCACTCATGGAGGGATATATTTTTTTCTATGTTTGTTGAGTCAATTACTCCCAACGAGGTAAAGGAATGTTATAATATTGAGTTCATTATATCAAATATTATCCATTGATTAAAATCCTATCATCGTTTTCTCACCAATATCAATGCGAATTTCCAAAAAGCTAAGCTAAAGAAATTGTACACTATATAGAACATTCATTCCAACCATACTTCCTGCTACCATGCGTAATAAAATGGGCATATCAAAGTGTTTAACAAGACCCTCTCCAGGAGTCATCATAATATAGTTGGAAATAACAATAAACTACTAGATGGAAATCTATTCTATGAAATTTGGACTAATTGTACGATGACTCAGAATTCCACCTAGGTGACCTCATATTCCTTGGTGCATGGAACAAAGGCTATCCCACCCATAAAGATTAAACTATGTTTTCTTTGAACAACTATCTATGATCAAAATATGTCAGAAAGGGTAGCTTATTTCCATATCAATGATCTAGAAACACTCAATGAGAAGAGTATTAGGTTCATGCATAATCTCAAGAGGAAGAAAATTTATATAACTGGAGTATTAAACATGAATATACATCTTCAGTCCTTCCATTAGGGTGACACACTATTGGTTCTAATGTCGCCGATGATAACTGGTATAAAGACAACAAATATGGAACCAAAATAGTAATGGACTTTAACAATTCCTATGGTTTTACTCAATGAAGCATATTCTATGGTGACCCCATAGGGGAGTGCATCACTCCTAAATCCAATGAAAATTTCCTCAAGAATTACATTTCATATGAACCACCCATATAAGCAGTAGGATGTAAACATGTCCGAAAACATTTTCTAATCACATGGTATTAAACTATTCCATGAATCATCCTTACTGCAAAATGTTAATCTACATGGATAAAACAGTACAATATGATGTTAAATAGTTTGGTTCAGTCCTATCTCATGACCATAATGTGTTTAATGAACCACATATTTATCGTATGACATCAAAATACATGAAATTTCATTTCCTTACCATATGATGTTAAATACTAAAGATTCAAGAACTAAATAAGAATTGATTACAATCTTAATGGGATATGTAGGGATGACTATGGATTTCATATGGACCTAGCCTCAAATTCAACCTTCCCACCTCTTGGCCTGAGTTTCTCTTAATGTACGTTGTGTGTGGGACTTTCTTCAGAGTGTATTGAATCACACGATCTTGATTAGTCCACATTCATGTCATTTTAATCTTTTCATTCCATACATTTCACTAATATAATTATGATCCCCACTAACGATCAAACTATATTTCCTTAAAATAATTACCCCATATCCTAGGAAAATGTCATTAAACTAAGAACCCAAGTCCAAATATCATGACAATAAACTCATCATAGCTTCCATTAGAATTTTGTTATATTGTACAGTCCCACTGGTCATTATATTAATTGGGATATAACTATCTTCAAACACACATACCTCTTAGAAAACATTTCCTCTTCTATCCCTACAACATGAATTTAAACTCTTCTTTAACATCCATTGTTCATGACATTAAACTGTAAGAGTGTTCCAAAATAACATGATCATAAACTAGGAACCAATGGTCAAAATTACATGAACATCAACAAAGATACATTAGTCAAAACAATATGTACTTAAATTATTTGTAACATAGGGGAAATTTACCCTGAGTCCAGGCACATCCCCCACTTACATGATCTTATAGTCAGGGCGTGAGACCTATTGTATTAAATTATACAAGGACATTCTCATATTATATATCCTTGTTTCAAGTATCTATTTATTTTAGGACCCTATCATCTTCCATGACTAAAGGGACCCACCATAAGTATGGTTCCTAGGCAAAATGGCTCACCTAGAATCCTGTCCCAATACCCCAGAAGACAATAGATAACATTATGAGACTGGCCCCATGTTTCGACTATAGAGAGCATTCAGACAACACATGTTTATCCTCTTATCATTTAAAATTATATGGCTTCTATATTTCAGATATATTCATTTTTTTATTCCAACATTATTCAACTCTAATTGGGTTCCAGATATCGGGATTTTTATTCACATTTTGCACTTCCATGTGTTCTAGTGAAACTCTAGCACTCGCGGTGTTACCCCACAATGCAACTTTACATGTTGCACGTGATGGTAAGTATATCTGGGACTTCCCTAACATTACATTCCCTACCCAAGATTTGAAATTCATTATGATAGGAAAATCCAAAAATTATTCCCTGTTTCCAACACCTATCATGGCTCATGTGGGATTGACGGTTTTTGTAGGCTTTATACCAATATTGGAGAGTTGCACAACTACTTATGGTCCAAATTCAATGGCCATAATCTAAGAACCAGACATCTGAGAGGTAGGTACTAAAACATCCCAGTACTATAATCCCTCATATGTGATGATAAATTATATGAATTCTTTTTCCAAATCTTATGATCATCAACTAGGAGAATTTTGTTCTAGAAACATAACCATAAAGTATCTGCATACATCACTACAACATGTTGTTAAGCGATGTGTCATAGTCCTAGTCATAAGATGATATATGGTATTACATCCCCCATCCATACTAAATGATGTTAAACTACATGGACTAGTCTCATCACAGGAACATAAACTATGTCATCAGCATATTATCTACACAATAAAGAAAGAAACACAACATTGTGGTGTTCTCACTTGAGTGGACATCACCTTTATCACTATTAACTCACCATGACATTATTCAGGAACTACATGTTGATTGATTCCAATTCATATAGAATTTTTACTGACTCCTTGATTTTATGTCTTGTTCCATCCACTCAAGACAAAAAAACATAAAATTAAAAAAAAAGGTATATGCCCCATCTCTGTGTTTGGGTCAGTCCTATGCGAGGATACATCTGTTCCAAAACTATGTATGTCTTCATTCACATCATCATGGGATATGTAGAAATTCCCAAGAACATTGTCTTCAGGCTAAGAAAAATTCAATCTTTGATATTGTATGTAATAATATGGGCTTTTATAGTCCACATAAATTTCAAGTTATATTTGTCGCATCAGACATATCCCTTTGTAGGTACCCCCCCCCAATAACATCCTACTCTCATTAAGATAAACTGCATTAAACTCATTGTACTAATCACATGATGATACAAGGAATGGATCATAGAATCCTTGACATATGTTTTTAAATTAGTCAGAATTAAAGTGGTATATATGGATTTATTACCAACCTATTGGTATATGTAATGCTTCCTGGACATTTCGTCCTTGGGGTCCATCCCCATGTTTATTAATATTTTTACCACTCACCATCCAATGTATTTGGAACTTTTTTAGTACCATGTCACATACGAGAGCTACCTTACATCCACTTTCCTTGAGAAGGGGTTTGAGTCCCTCTATCTGATATTCCCAATTTGAATTTTTATATGCGATGTGGAGTAGAACTGAGGGTGTTATATCATTTATGGATATTCTCTCATTCCATATCCATACATAATGTGTACCCTTATTTGGGGAACAATAAAAACCCATATATGAAGGGACACCATTATTGAATGTCTTATAATCATATGGATCAACTAAAATTATGGGAAAATTCCATGGAATACATAAGACTAAATTTTGAGATACATCAGCAGTCAACCCTGATTTGTTTTCCCCTTCATAGGTAACACTATATGGATGTTATGTTTTTATCATGGTCAACATTTTTCATCCATAATTATTCCCCACACATTGTGACATAGATATTTGAATACCAAACTAAAAATTTAAACTTTGTATTCTAGTGTAAATATAACAGACTAAGTGTTACCCCTCTGTACACCTTTTCATGTTGATTAACTGGGTCAGTGTCATTGGGACATCCAAAACCTAACTTCTCCATCCCCCCTACTGTGTGATTCCACATGTCACGGAAATCCTATCCACTGCTTATTTCCCACACTGAGAACATCTCACATTAACATTGGGTATTTATGGTTTTTACCAACATAGTGTTGCTTCACATAGATTTTAGCTCCAAAAACCTATCACATTAAACAACATTATTAATCAAAGTTATCTCTGGAATGTGTTCTGAAGATTCGAACCTCCTAGGACCCCATTCACATTGGGTATGTCAATTCTACAAGATGTACACATCCTTAAGAGATATTGTTCTCTGTGTTTTGAATTTTATAACATTAAACCAAGAACTAGATTCATCCAGGATGTATGACGTTAAACTGAACATCATTGATGGACATTTCAATATGATTTTAAATAAATGGTTCCCCTCATTCAATAATAATGATGTTATATTGTGTAATGTAGTCCTAGTTTCATGATAATAAATTGATTAGCATATATCCTTACCATATGAAGTTAAACTACATAGAAATTCAAAACTAACTGTTTTATGATTCCCATATGTACATGATACGTAGAGAAACCTAGACATTATATCTTCAGGTAGAGGACCATGTTTATTGAGCCTTGATCCTTTTCATGGACCAAAAAATTTGAACTGCAACAACTTGTGATTTCAAGGAAATCTACCTTGAGTTCAGGTTTGGTTTGTTTAATTTTTCATGGGACCCAATCCCTAAGGATAGATATAAATTTTCCTTCTGATATTTCCCACTAATGTGACTAAATTCATCATGGCGTAGAACATAGAGTGCTAGAATCCACATAGAAATTCTCTCAATCCATCACCACAATTCTCACATACTGTTATTTGGATCCATATTCTCTTACATATAGTAATGGAGCTCTTAACGGCATGGTGTCTAGATATAATGGTCACCCACTATCATGGAATAATGTCCAAGAAGACTTCAAAAGGATTTTGGAGATAGATCCCATGTTTCAAACACAGTCAGTAGGAAAACATCGTTTGTCTGTCCCTATATCAATTAACAAAATTTGTTTTTTTGTTTCAAACATGGTAAATAGTTGTACCCTATAATCGTGCCACATTTATTATGATCTAGATATCAAGTGTCATGAATTACATTTTCTACTTCCTTATATTCCAATGGAACATTAACACCCATGGTGTTTCCTCATCGTCCATCCATGTACGAAAAGCAAGAATGTCAGTATCACCATTAAATTCTAAGCTCAACATTTCCCTTCCATTTATGTAAATTTATCCATGTGATATAGAAATGATATCATCACTACTTATTTCCAACAATGAGAATGACTCATATGGGATTAGGGAATTTTGTAAGATTTGTAAAAACATAGAGGATCTACAGAATCCTTCAAGTCCAAAATCTATGACCTTAAATAAGGATCCTCTCTATAGTACTCTTGGTAATATTTTGTCTGGAATTGGTTCATCCATATTCCATAATCATGTAAGGTTTGTCACTTTCCCACACTACATATATCCATCAGATATACGCTCCACCATAAATGAACATTGTATGGTTTTATTCCAATCTATATGGGATATTTTGTGATACTTAGAAATAATGTCTTTGTTCCTAGCAGTATATTCAACTTTTTGACCCATTGGCCATAGTGTGGTGTGGTTTGGGGAAACTCTAGTACTCTTTATGTTTTTTTATTATCTTTTCTACACACTTACATTTTATTTTTGATACTCCTACCCACAACATTCTTACTACATGACATTTAACCATAAGGTATTGTCCTTACAATATGGTATTATACTTTTTTTGTTATCCAGCTTGCATGATGATAAACTGCAACACATTTTCTATCCTATAAACATGATATTAATCTAGGCACCCAAGTCGATTGATTATGTCTTTAAATTATTTGTACAATTCTATATAGATTGGGTTTTATGTATTTGGGTCTCCTTAGTCCACAATAAAATGGGGTTTTCCATAACACCGCACTACACAGATCATCTCGAAGCTTCCTCCACTATGGTCCAAACTAATCAACCATAAACAATGATTACTTGGTCCATAAAACATGATATTATACCATTTTCATTTTGGTCCAGGAATTATGAAAATAACATATTTTCATCCCCTATAGTACAAGCATCATGACTACAAGTTGTATGATTTTATAGTGAAAATTCTATGACCATAATCTATGAACCATACATTCCCAGGTATAAAACGCTACACTGCATAGTGCCACAAACTTTTCCTCACCTATGAAGGCACCACCTCTAACACATGTCATATACCATGTCATATTTCTTAACTATATATTTCTTCAATCACACCCTTATGGGATATATAGTTATGGGAGGAAATTTTATCTTTGGGACCATCCACTAGATTAGTATAGGTTATCGGCCCTTTGGCACATATTCATCTTAAGGTGTGTATGAAACATTTGATCCTTATTGGATTTGTTTACATCAGGTATTAGTTCCCATGTTCCGTAAAAAACTCTTAGTCAGAGAAACATTTTGTAGTCTAGGCATCATGACTCTAAACTATTTTTTTTTACTAAGAAACATGAAATTAAACTGTTTTCTATGGTATGTTGAATATGAACATAAAATATTTACACACCAGAGTCTTAATACCAATATCATGTATGTTCATCCATCACTTCTATTTCATTTTGTTTTATGTCTTCCATCACCATAAAATCCAGAAGGACCGAAAACGATGATGTTCTCATGAAACATTGTCTCACCTCCGATCTTGTGCCGACTCCCTAATGGATCTATGGTAGAATGTAGTGACTTGTGTGTTTCAAACAAGGTCAACTATTCATCAAAATTTTCTTTCCCCATTATTTCACGGCGATGTTATGGCCCCAATATTTCAAACATGGTCAATATTTTACACTAACTCGCTATTATCCCTTTCATCCAATCCTCTAAATGATCTTCCTAACTCTTTTTGACTCTTCATTTTCATTTTGGGATTACATATTTCATTTAAACTATAGTGAGGTCTCCCACATATCAGGTAAACCACACTTTACCTTCCATTATTTTCTATATTATTCATAGATCACATGGTTTTAAGAGTTCAACTTGGATGGGAACTAATGTGGTTGATTCATATGAGGGATTCTCACCCCACACACTATGACCATAAATTAAGAGAATCATTAGGATACATGTTGTGGTGGTATGGATCACTGGCCTCATTAATGAATGGTTTTCTCCTACAACATTGCATATTCGTTCATTCCATATGTTTCTTATTATATTTTTTGTATTTTGGTCTTTTTACCCCCGTTCATTTCATGTTATTCCCGCTATTACACTATGATGCGTTAGAATATTTCATAATCTATGTATCCTGATTGTAAAATATTTCCCATGGTCTAGGAAGTGTGGCCTTAAACTATGTGAAATTCCCTTTTCACATGCCGTTAAACCATGAAATTTATATATCACACTGCATTAAACTAATTCATGATTCATCATCAGTCTAATGATATAAAACCTCAATGCATTTTAGGACCTCATCAGAGAGGTCATTCTTGTCAATGTTGGTCATCTACTGCATTGATCATGTATTCATCTATCTCTCAAAATTTGAGGTGACACTCCCCTAGAAGAAAAAATTGATATTTTTTCAGTCCAATGTGACTTCACCAATGTTCTCTAATCCATGGTGGGAAAATTTCAAGATTTTTAGAATCTATTTGACCATTCCATCACCACACCCCATAATTTGTGTTCCCCTTACATGGATCCTTATACTATTTCATGATTTAAGGGAACCCCTAATGGCCATACCATACTGCTTCAGCTCACCTACTGACATGAGCCAATATTCTATAGTACACAAGACAACACCTCATGATAAGTCCCATGATTTGAACATGGTCAGTAGTCAACCCTGATTTTTTCCCCATTTGATGCTATGAAATGTGGATACCATGTTATTAAAAATGGATAGTATTTTTCCCATATCATGGCCCTTACCCATTATGGTTTTAATATTTCTGTATTTATTAAAATTTAGCATCACCTTTTTCATATAGACTCCAACACCCTTAGTGTTAGTACATTTGTGAATTAGAGTACATTAAGAAAAGAATTTTGTCTACCATGAGTTCCATGTTCTCTAACCACAACCACTCTCCTCCCAAACACCTTTACTGGTCATTCCATATAAGAATTTCAAATGTATTTAATGACTATCTTTCACTTTAATACAGATATATTATCTATACAGTCCCCCTTTCTTTTCACACCATTCGTGACTCCCATGTGCTTAGATTTGGATAATTAGTTATCTCATGGATATGATTGGGTTTAAATAATTAAATTAAAAAGGTGTGGTCATGCACATAGATTTATCAAAATTAGAAATAGTATGTTTCATCAATTTGGCATAAAACATCTCCTATAGATCATCCAATTCAATAGAGTGCTTATCTCTTCCACCTTTGGGCATGCTTCCTATAGTATCTAACAATGTTGAATGAGATCTCTTTCTTATTCATTTTCATTAAAAAGTAATTCATCTGCCCTAACCTATTCCTGGTCCAGGATAGTTTGGGGCACATGAAGTTGACAAAATATCTATCACATTATCTCTTGGGCTTCCATAATTCAGAACCAAGATCTTGATTTCCGTTTCAATTAGGTTGTAGAAAATGAAGACCACTCATCCATAATTCTTCCAGACATCAGGTATCTTGTTCGACCACTTGAAGCGTCTATGTGATTATCAAATTCTTTTAATTCCATGAAATATTAGGATGGTTATTGATATAAAAATACCCTCTCTGATAGGTAGTCCCGAATGATAATCTGTTAGACATGTGCATCTAACCCTCCAGCACATAGGATATGAAGCTAGTGGATAAGTGATCCCAATAGTTTTATAACTTATGATTCAAGACTTATTTCTATTAATCACTTGATCCACATCAATACCCAATTTCAGGTTGGTCGACTATCCTTGATTGTATCAGATTTAGATTCATCTAGATCCTTCAAGTCTATACGTTCGTACTCTACAAATGTGGTGACGAATTCAGAAGAAGGATCTTCCTCTAGCATCAAGTCAGATGGGATGGGCCCCATCTCGTGGGGATAGTCATAACCAGTTGACCCCACCATGGAAATTTTGTCCCTTTCGTCCACTTGTATTGTTCCACCAATAGTATGACCTGTAGTTACAATTTATTGATCACCAGAGGTCATGGACTCGAAATCTAAGACACCTAGATCCATATGGATCAGCACCCCTATCAGGAAAGGAGCACCGAGTCCACTGACCATTCTCACTAGCAAAGTAATCACTACTCTGGGGACTATTTAGATGGAGACCAAATCAGTCAATCTACTCAAATAAACAAAAAAGTATGAATCTGCAAGATTGGAAACATATAGTGTTCAAATTATGGGTGCTCATACTCTCAAATTTAAATAATTGAGACATGAGCACATGTCCT
This sequence comes from Viscum album, assembly GCA_963277665.1. Classification (NCBI taxonomy): domain Eukaryota; kingdom Viridiplantae; phylum Streptophyta; class Magnoliopsida; order Santalales; family Viscaceae; genus Viscum; species Viscum album. Next base: position 767,381,642 of record OY728136.1, read on the forward strand.
ACCATATATGATTGAAGGCTCCAAATGTTACAAAGAGGCCACCCTTGTAACATTTTCACTACTAGAACCTACAAATCCTATCACCCCAAATACAGGTTCTGTTTCATTGATCTCTATTCTTGCTTCCACACCATCATCCCCATAATAAGGGGACTCTTGAATAAGTTTCTCCTCTATGGAATATGTTTCAGTCGAATAAAAGAAATGGGACATATGGTACGATTATTGAATGTGTTAAATCATTATACAATATCATCAATGAATCCATCTAATAAAGTGTCTCTTGAGGTTTCTACCTCCCATTCTCTCAAGAGACGACCCCTTCGAGGCTACAGGGTGCCCTTTATTGGCATACTACACCAAGTACCATCTAATTCATCAGGATGAGTATACCACACCACCATCTCAGCAGAAATCATTAATGATGGATAGGTCTTGTCTATGAACACATTCAACCAGTTTTTCATCAGACACATCATTCTTTAAATAATGTAAAAGGTCTTCCAAATCTACCAAATATCATTCTCCATCTTCATGGTACATGAGGAGGTCGACCATAGCATAACTGATCCCAACCACTTCCACCCCACACATGTTAATTTGGTCCCATATCAAGATAGAATCAAGGATCAACCCGTTGGAATCCTCGTTTTTTGAGGCCTTGAGATAAACATCTTCCTTTTAAATATATACTTGGCATAACCACATCCTATGATCTTGGTTAGGCCATATGTGGAACCCTAAATATAGTTTCCCTTCCACCTGAGTCTGCCTAACTGATACTGATGTTAATCATCAATCTCTGGCCAATGCAGGCCTCCAAATAACTAACACTTCTACTATAACACCAGCATCATTATCTGGGAAATACCTACACAAATGAAATTCCTTTCCATTATCCAACGTTAGTCCTGAGGTAAATGAGCCACACCCACATCGAACCGAATGGTATGTCTTCTCATTGTTTCTCCTCAATAAGTAACATCCCAACCCTATGAATATGCTTTAACCATTATATATGTAATATCATATAGTGGATGTTCAATATAGGTATTTCTATATTCTCTTGTGAACATGAACCGAACTACCTCATCATGAATGGGTGGTATTCATGTCGTACTCCAAAATATAACATTGGAGTTAGCCTCTATAGGCATCTAAAATACCTTGAGAGTTAGTGTGGGTGTATGGTGTGTATATTTTCTCCTAGTCAACTCATTCCACCATTAGTCTAACTCATAATTTTATGTGATATGACCACGGTCCCCAGATTAATATACCATCACTGTTTAATACTCCAATTAATAGAGGAAAAAGATCGATGAAAAATCTATCTATGAGTCTGAACTTACTGAGTACATCAGTAAGACCCATCCTGACTGTAAAACACCCCATGATATTATAAATTGTCATTCTAATGTTCATCATGGAGGGATTATGGGACTGGAATACTCATTTCCACTCATGTGCACTGCTATCTGGCTATATAAGAAATGGGTCATCCTATAGATGCACAATGGAATCATCCCCTTGTTTATGTATTATAGAACCGTTTATATCTTCAACAGTAGGAGGATCCCCTTGTTTATTCACTTCCCTATTTCCAGAATCACCATGATGATAAATATTCTCATCAATGCTCTAATCTGTGCATCACTCAGTGAAATAATCCACAAACAGATAAGTGCAACAATGTATCCAGCCATCCAAATTATCTGTTGATACTCAGTGGTGATAAAGTAACCCCATAGTTATAACTGTATATACTCCATGATTCACTAGTAAGATCCATCGTTGCCTCACTAATCTCCCCTCAGACTGGTGTGGGCCTCATCAGTAGATTCATGGGTGGTTTTTCAACCTCAACTAGATCCTCTGCCCAGATGTTCTGATAGTGGGAAAACCACTATTTGAAATGGACGCCTCTTCATATATAAATTTCATTAGAATCTCCCAAAATTAGGTCCAGTATCATTTTCACCAAACATGGCGTCTACTACGGATCATCACCTACATTTTTTGTAGGGAGAAGTTCCTAGTACATCACCCCCATAATGGGAATCCTTGAAATATGAAAGAGATCAATAAGTTTGAGGCTAAAATCACTATAATGAAGATGAAAAGTGTTGGTCTATTATGACCACCTATTTAGTAGATCTAACAAGATATATATTGGTTGGTAGAGATGGAATTGTGAGGCCCATGTTGACTCATGTAGGCCTACTCACCTCAGTTATACTCTTATCACTATCGAAGATTCCCATACCCAGTATACCCATTCCCACTCATATGTGATGTTGATGACCCAGAAGAGATCCCAATCATCCTTCTATCAATTATTTAGATTTCCCAGAACCACCTTGGTGGTGATCTTATAATGTGATGGAGATGATTTATCCACTGAATCATTCCCATTGATATCATTGGTATGATTGGTAGGAAATTTCACTGTGATTGGAGAATGGTCCTTCTAGATGTAGCTGCTAGTATCCATGGGACACTAATTATATCATGGTGTGCCTCTTAACTAGTAGATCAACACTTCTCTACTTAGTGACTGGATGAAGACATCGTCCCTCATACCATAACTTTACAATGATAAAATTTTTGAAAGAGGGTTTTCTTTTTGAGCTTCCAAAAGTAGATACAACAATTATTCATGATCATAAAAGCTTTGATCATACTCCTCGATCAAAATATTATTCACTATGTCTTCTCTCCAGGAAGAATCAACAAAAATTTCTTGGTCATCTTCTTAAGAAGTCATCGATTTAGTAAATAAGAAATCTGTATCATCATTTTGTGAAGACTAATCCTGAAAATGGTTCACAGATCATTGATTCACAGAGTGGTTGGGTACTTTTCACAGCACATGAATTAGAAGCAGTGTGTGATTCCCTAATTTTCTAAATAGCGTTCACGGACAATAGGTCCATGAAACCCAGTTCCAAAGTATGCATTTGTGGGAAGATATAACTGTGAAAAAAGTGAGATGTTACGACGGTATTTATGGAGTTATAGCAAAGATGGGGATCCCTCGCGGATTATTTATAGGTGAGAAGTTTAATGATCTTAGTGGTGAGACAATTGAGCTTCATGGAAGTCACTACTCCTAATATCATCACAAATGTCTATATTGGGATCCACCCTCATGATCACACATGTTATAAGTGATTTACACTCAGAATAAGACCCTATTTTTTTAAACAACTTCCATTCTGAGGTAAGGGGGGTTTTTTAACGAAAAATTCCTCAAGAATAGTCACAAAATTCACAGCAATTTTGAGTTGAACTCTATATCTTGCATCCTAAAAGCCAAAAAAATATTCTTCCTTAACAAGTTTCATCGTGAAGTCTAATCATGAATACCTTTCACAGAGAAATGGTTTAGGGGGTGGTGTGATACAATGCATAGCTTATGAAATAGTAGTAGCTTGTGTTGCCTCAGTTTACTAAATAGAAATCATGGAGAAAAGTACTAGGAATCTGAGTTCATAAAGATGATTTAATGGGGGAGAAAGAGGTTTTTGTAAAGACGTCTTCAAAAAAGGTATTCTAGTAGATCCAAAAGAGATGTGGGGCCCTTGCTATCTATTTATAGTTGTGTGGTCAAATGAGATTTTTGTAATGAAAAACATGAATTATGTGGTCTCTTCCCCAGAGCACATCTGGAATGTCATCATTGAAAGACACCTTTGTGATCACAAATATTTTCAATGATTTACCATCATAATTTGAACCTATTTCTACATAGGGTCCCATTTTAGGGGGTCATTTGTTGGAACCAAAATATGTGCGCCATGATTTGTCGGGAAATTCAAGGTTGTTTTCAATCACATCATCCCTCATATGGTTCAGAAGCTACCAAAGGAATTTTAATCATAAAACACCTTCATGTAGTCTCATCCCCGCTTCATCACACAATGATAGTTAATGGTACATATGTGTTTCTGACACCCCCGGTGACCACACAAGAGTCTTTGATGGATTTATCTATGACTCTGATAGAACCCCAACCATTCATGAAATTAGTTTTTCTTTCATGGAACACCTCTGAGAATTGAGAGAACCATTTTCCTAGATATATTTGTCTCCCCACCCCCCTCGAAAGCTCTGATACTTAGAATTTCAACATTCAATCTCCTATTTCCCAAAGCACCCAGACACAACAAACATGAGCAAAAAATGTTTCACTAGAGTTATTTAATAATCATGATTCCACTTTTCTTTTTTTCCACCGTACCCATGCCTATGGTTTGGATTCACTTCCTGGTAGTCAATTCCATTCAAAATGGAAGGAGACCCTATAGGTTTCTTAAGGCATCAAAAAGAATATATCCTTCATGAAGCACTCTTAACATGAGCCAAGATTTCGTATCAGCTTAGGTTTACCTTACTTCATGAATCTAAATTCATTGTGAAGAATGACCCCTCTTTAAGTCACCAATTATTTGTGAATCACTTCAATGTGAGCCCCCTACGTTACAACAAACTATTCCATACAGTCCTCCAGTATTATACATAGTAACTTCATGGTACCTCATTTGGTTTCCCTTATTATTTTTCCCTACCTTTTACAATATAGAATATTTATTCTAATGGATAATTATTTTTTGTCATAGTCATGCTAACATGGATCTCACTACATGCCACTCCTCCACCCCACTCCAATCAAGAATTTTTAGTGCCTTCCCAAACCCATGAATGGGTGGGTATTAGTTAGGTCTATCAAATGGGTGAGTTGTGATCCCACCACAATCAAAATCCATGATCTTTAACTACCATAGATTCACAACATAATAAAATTAATTTAAATTGTTTCTTTAGCACAAGCAATTCACATGGGGTACCCCTCCTCAAGAATTTTCCACATTCACTCGTCTCCATTGGAGTGAGATATTCCTCACATGGTATGATATCATCCTCACATGGAATGTTTTCTAACTATGTGAAATCCAAGCCAACCTAGTGTAATCCAAAGACCATTCTTGTGTGAGGTACCACTCATGATCCTCTTCTCCTCCTCCAAAAACACTAATTATAGAAGGGTTTATTATAGGGGAATCTCGACAACCCAACTATCAGACTTTTGGATTTGTCTATATGGGTAACTTCTTACATTATTCCCCACACTATCTCTCATGAACACACCCCCGATTACTTGTTTGGCAGGTCTAGTGCATTCTATTGTTTCTCACACCAAACATGACTCACATGGGCTTAGTGGTTAATAGTGACCATAAAACCATACCCTTCCGAGATATGTGGGTTTTGATCTCTATCATCTAAATATGGTACATATGATGCCTCTATAATATTTAGTCGTGACCAAATGTAGTTATTGGTTAACTCTTTATAGGATTTCACCTACTGGATCTCACTATCCACCATAATCCATATCCATCCTAGTATTTGCCTCATGTCAACCTCTTTTGGGAGGATATTTTATTGGCATGGAGGTCACTCCTCATTTGAGTTACCATTGGTCATAATTTACACAAAATCCCCAACAACATATCCAATTTTTATTTGGAATCCTCTTGATGTGTAATACCCAACACCCCATCATTCATGATCTAGCACAATTCAACCCTAAATCGGTCACCCATGCTAGCCCAAGACAAGTCCTGAGAGGCTTTCCGGATCCTCCTAGGATGGAGACACACACAGAGGGAATCAGTATAGTTACAAAGTAATGATGACTCAATCATATAAACAATTAAACAACCAGTGGAAACAAAAAACACCCAATACACATTTATATAATATTTCAACTGGATAATATTTTCACATGGATGTGAAAGAACAATTGAACCAAAGAAACTCATCTGACCAAACTAGAAAACAAATTATCTCCATGTGACCCCTCTGGTCACTCTGAAATATAATTATCGCACGTTTCCCCATGCTATTGAATTTGAGTAGAAAATTTCTCAATGTTTTAAAAAAATAATACTATGGGAATTAGTTTTGAATCTCAGTAGGTTTTCACGATATTCTATCCCCAATGCACTTAATTTAAAATAAAAGAAACATAAACTACATGTTTAAATTTCATATATATAATTATTTTTTCAAAACATGGATTCATGCTATAATCATTATAAAATAAAATGGTTGAATGTTTTCGTAACCATGAAATGCTTGCGAACAATTTCAAAGATATTCCACTTCAAAATAAAAATAGTTTTCTAGAGGGATTCATTAAAAATTGTACAATTTTAAATAAAACACACACAATGATAATATATGATCAAAAAAACACTATATGATGATAGTGAGTACAAAATATCCGATGGGCACTAGTCATGGGAATACCCCTAGGCACTACTTTGTTGTGGGCCCCATGAACCTCGTATCTCGATGTAAAAGTACACATAAAAAGCATCTATTCTCATGAATGACCCACTAGAAGGGATCAAATACTAATAACCAATTGGTTCCCATAATCATCATCAATTTTTAGTTTTACTTTTCATTATTAGACATGTTACACAAAATAGGTACGAAACCATTATGGATCACTAGCATATTAGTACACGTCTTCCCACCTAGATACTCAGCTTTCCCTTTAGTGATCAGTTAGGTTCCACATATTATTAAATACACATTACACATGAAAAATTCATTCCCAAATCATACAGATGGAAACATCCCACAAACATGCTTCACAGTTATTTCACGGATCAATAAACAACTTAAAATTTTAATAGTACAATTTTGATAAGTATAACGTGGATTTGATTATAATCCCATTAAAAATTCCATTTTAAGGAAAACACCCACCATTAACATATCATACATGATTTCAAATCCCCATAAAAATTTACAAAATAAATTTTATGGACCATAAAATTACTCCAAATGATATAACTTGATGTACACATGAAAACCATTTTTTCAAGAAAAATGCCAAACGAGGCATTAAGCATTCTTCATAGAAACAAAATTTATCAAAATAGAAATTTAAAAAATTCATAAAGATGTTTAAAAACATCATTTTCAGCACTAGAAAATTTACGTAAAACCCTCAGAAATTCAGGTTACACATTCAAAACACATCAATTTCTATAAAGGTGCAAAATAGGCCATTTACCAAGAACTCATGCCAAAACACCTTAAAACTGATACTCAATTCATTATAGAACCCAAAAACAGATTGGAACCAACAAAAGGAACCCAAAAAACTATTCACATGTTTCCTATAATTTTCATAATGAAAAAAAACGTTTTATATCACATTGAGCACACAAAATCTAACTGGGCACTTTCCCGAAAACAAGGCATGAAAATATTAATAAAATGAACATTATTTAACATTAAAAATTTTATAAAACAAATATTTCATTCAAAAAATTTATTTTAAATACTAAACTATGATCCAATAATTATATGTCCGGTTTGAAAGAAAATGGATCATTTAAAAAAACACTTAGTGTGACCACTTTAACCTAAACAACACAATTTTCACAAAATAAGGAATAAACTACCAATCAAGAACAGTAAATAATTAATTAAAAGGGTAAAAAAATAAATATCATACATATAAGGTGAAAAAATAGACGAATCTGGAATTTTAACGGCAGATCATGGGAGAACCTTCCTCAAAACCAATACAAAATGGAAATTCACATCCGATAACACCTTAAAAGGGTTTATAATCCCTAATCCTATAAATAAAATCCACAAAAGTGATAAAACACTATAAAAATAATTGTAAACCATATCCCTTGGTCTTTCATGAATTATGAAAATCATAGATCCAAAAAAAATTGGAAGGATGAGAAAATAGAATGAAACTCACATTGATAACTAGAGAACTCTTCATCTTCCCATATATCAACACCCTTAGCGGAGATGAAATGGAATGTATCTCAATGGATAGGATCCTTATTTATGGAAGAAATAAGGAAAGAATATTTGGGTGAAGAAGAGTAAAAAATTAATGATTTATGAATGAAAGAACTTACCTTTTCAAATATAGATTATTGGTGAAACCTTGATGATTTTCACCATAATTCCAAACATAGATGAATTACAAAGAGGGATCATAGTACATGGGGGTGCGTATAGGGTTTCTAGGCTCTTGTATGAGGTGGAATGACCAAATCATATTATCAAAATGAATTATATATAAAAGAAACAATATAATTTAAAAAATGGAAATGGGCTCACCGGATGGCCCAATACCGGAATAAATATCTGAAATACATCATTATAATTAACTATTATGGGATCAAAAAAGATATGGTTGTTGAATATGATATATAAGGATATGTGGGAAGTTGAATGGGTAAAAAATATTAAAAATCGAAGGAGTTATAAAAGAAACAATTTTTCTTTTTAAATTTGGAAATTAGATCATGGTTTGGCCTGAATCATGAAGTAACCACCATTTTCTCCAAATCCCAATAATAATATATGGGGAAATCATGTTTGGACTATAATAAATATATGGAACTTCACAACCCAACATTAATCTCACCCAAAACCATAGAAATGGATTATGATTTCCAATGAACTGAATCCAAACCAAGAGATGAAAAATCGAGTCTGGCAGTTCTCCCATACTTTAATGCTTCATGCCCCCAAAAATCCATTAAACTGTACCTCTAATTGATCAATACCTATATATTCCTCGTCAAGACAATCTAGACTCATAATCTGATGAAATTTCACCCATCAAAATGGAATTGAAGCCTCTTTCCAAAAACAAAATAATAGCACACAACCACATCCTAAGAATCGATGGAAGGGTCAAGACACTCATCCAAAACCAATCCAAGAATATATTGTTGGGACATCTCCCAAAGATCCCAATGACCACCCCCCACCAAACACCAAAGAAAATCATGAAATCCAATGATTTCAATGGATTTTAAAATAGACTCCCTAACTTTATGAACTAACCAACTGTGACCAAAGAATATTTCCACATGATTATTAATTTGTCCCCTCCCACATTGGCCAACCCTAGCTCCCTTTCAACAACCTACCTACCTTGTCCAAGAAAAATAAACACGTTCATTTAAATTATTCACTCCCAAATAGAAGAGTAAAGAACATATCCAAAACCTCTCACACAGAACAAAAACCACAACCACAATGGGAGGGTAGGGAAGGGTCCCATTGATTGGACCGCTAAAATAATAGCTTAAAACAACCCTCCACACTTCACCTATAGATGGATAAAATCCATGGCTGCACTAGATTCACATGGGTAGTCTACACAAGGACACTATCCATAAGATGACATCCAAGATGGTATAACCATAGACACTTCATGGGAGGTATGTCTGCTATGCCCTTTGTGGAGAAAGGAAATTCACAGTGATGAGAAACCAAAATAGAAATCCCAAAACCAAATCACCACAATGGTGGATGCACAAACTTAACTAAAATACCCCAACACTAGGATTCCTACCTACACAGTAGCTCTACATAGAGACGTATGGCTGGTGCCCTAATAGTTGAAGCATCCACTACCTCACAATCATGAGTTAAGGATCAAAACTCTCCATGAAACTCACTTCCTCAAACAAAACACCATTACCCAAAAAGAGATTTGGAAGATGCACATCACTATTCTATCTCAAACTGAATGAGGAGTAGAATGAACAATGAACAAGGTGAATCCCATTAATATAACAGATCACAACTCCCACAACTAAGAGAATTAACATATCAAGAATGTTGTTTAATCTATAACCAAATATCTCTATATTCCAATTAATGAGCTGAGAAATAATTCAAAGAGGTGGATTTATCCCTTGAAATGAAGTGTTAGGCTGAGAAACTATAAATCATGCCAATGAAGTACCATATGTGGGCACATCACAACATCAAACACATCTTTGGAAACCCACTAATAATTATAGAAAAACCAAGACACCAACAAGATCCCATCTCAAGACACAACTACAATATGACATCTAGGTCATTATAACCCATACAAAACAAACAACACCTTTATGAAACAGGAATAACTAGTCACAAAACAATTAGTTTATAAATAAATGCCACTATTTTTCTGCTCATAACACTTATAAAAAATATTACATGGGGGATTTCCACATTCATTGATGGTGTTTCATCAAGTCACTCTCACATTAACATTTCTATAACACCCTGAGCACCCATGCATCATGACATACTGGAAATCCATCCAGATATCCATAAAATCATGCATGTGAGAACCCATGAAAACACCAAATTCTAAAATAACACATCATTCCAGAAAAATATTGTACCTTCCAAAGGAACACTAACCACCATGTCAATGACCCTTTTTAAATTTCCTAAAACAAACCACACTTAACCCAGAACCATTTTCATAAAAACCTACCACCTTTAATTATTAACAAAATTCAAAACAACTGACCTAATATAAACAACCCCTTCCCATTTTATTTCTTATAAAATTATATTTTAATAATATTATGGTCACAAAGACCATGGACCTTTCGAGGAAAAAAACAACCACTTAAAACCAATTTCAAAAACCATTTTCTCATATTCAAACACATTTCAACTTCCCAAAACACACCAATTAAAAAATGTTTCAGAATCACCTAAAAATGATCCATGATTTTGAAACATTTTTTTTCAACAAACCACATGTTTTTATTAGGAAAAATATAACCCCATTAAATCATTTTCACATTATTCCTAATAATTGTATCACAAAACGCTAAATTCAAAAACCTATATTATATTATATTTTCAAAACCAATTTACATAATTCTAAAATGTTGATTTTTGAATTATGTTTTTAGTTCATGAAAGGTCCAAGAGACCCACAAAAGTGAACTACTGTCAGTGGATAACTTGACCATATGGTTAGCGGACACAAACTAAACACATCACAAACATGGAGAGCCTTCTCAGAACCATGAACCAGATCCACAAGTCATTCCAACTCTATTGAGACCACATAAACCATTAGTTTGAGTCCCCTTGTTGTAACCGAACACAAAACAAACAATAAGAACTAAGGACACTAATAAAACTGGACATCCCCTATAAACCCAAGAATCATAATGAGCAGGAGTTCAAAATGATTTTCCCACAATTACCACTCATGTCAGGAATATCATACTCCATCTACCTTGGCTTCCCCATAAATAAAAATGTCACTCTAAAAAGAATGGTCCACTAAGAGATGACCTCCTCTAATAATATTTTTTCATGAACTATACAATGTTGACCCTAAACCGGTCACTGAGGTTAGCCCTGGGCAAGTCCCCAGAGACATTCCAAATTCTATCAGGATGGATACAAGCACCGAGGGCATCAGTAATGTGACAAAGGAACATTTTAACCCACATATAATCAATTTATCAACTCGTGGAAGGAAACAAAAAGCCTAGTACACATTTATATAAAACAGGAACTGAACAATACTTCCACATGGAAGGGAATGTATACTGAACCAAACAACTAAACTGACCAAACCTAACAACTAACTATCTCCAAGTGACCTTTCTAGTCACTCTCCAACACAATGATCACATATTTCCCCTAGCGATTGATCTTGAGTTGAAACTTGGAAATTGGATAAAAACAGAAGATGATTGTATGATGGAGTATTAAAACTCAATAAGTTAACCCGATATTCTCTCCCCAATGCACATCCATTAAAATAAAATAAACACCAACTCCAGGATTGAAATAAAATATATAAAATTATGTTTTCCAGTCATTTTTTCTTGCTATAATGATAATAAAATAAAATGGTTGCATGTATTCATAACCAGGAAATACTAGTAACCAATTTAGAAGAGACGAAACATCAAACTGAAAATAGGTTTCACAAGTGATTATTTAAAGAATGTACACTTTAAAATAAAACACACATTCTACAATATTTATGAACCAAACACACCGTATGCAGAAGGTGGGTAAAAAATAGCCAATTAACACAAGTCATGGGAATATCCCTTTGTACTAGCTCATTGTGGGCCATACGCACCTCATATCTTGGTGTAAAACCAACCATAAAAAATATTTGTTCTCATGTATGAGCCAGAAGTAGGGAACAAATTCCCTTATCCTTTTCGTCCCCAACATCATCATCATTGTATAGATATTTTTTATCATCAAATTTGCTACGTTAAACATGGACGAAACTAGTCCATATCAGTAGCATACTAGTACATGTGCGGCCACCTAGATACCCAGGTTTCCCATTAGGGCTTAATAAGGTTCCACATATTATCCAATACACATTGCACATGAAAATTGCATTCCCAGATCATATACATACAAATAACCCACAATAATGTTTCACATTTCTTTCACGGATCATTATATTACATAAAAATTTCATGAAACTATTTCGAGAAGTATAATGATGATTTTCACATAAAATACATGATATAATTCTCTTTTAAGTCCGAAAACCAAACATTATTGTATCAAACCGAGTTTTTTAGCTTCAACACAATTTAATAAATCAATTTTATGGACCATAAAATTGCTCCAAATTATACAACATGATGTACACTTGAAAAACATTTTTATAAGAAAAATTACAAATATGTCTTTAATCATTCATAAAAAACAACATTTACAAAAAGAACCAATTATTATATATATAATTAAGGGTAAAAAAAATATTGGATGAAAATAAAATTTACATAAACCCCTTAAAAAATAAGTAGCACATTCAAACCCCATCCTTCTCTATTAAGGTTCCAAATGAGTCATTTTTCGAGAACACGCACCAAAACACCAAAAAAACCATACTAACATCATTTTTAAACACATAACCTGAATGGAACCCACCTAAGGAACCCAAAAAAATTTATTCCCATTCTTCTAATATTTTCCATAAGCCAAAATAATCATTTTATATCACATTTTGAACAGAAAATCCGACCGGGAACGTTCTAATAAATGAGGCATGCCATAATTAATAAATCGAACTAAATTTAACACTAAAAATGTTATAAAACAAAATTTTCATGAAAGAATATATTTTATTTGAAAAAATAGGTTCTAAACATTATAATTCAAGTGATAATGCAAATGGATCATTTGAAAAACACTAAGTGTGAAAAATTTAAGAATAACAATACATGTTTTACAAAAGAATGCATAAAATACATTGTTTCACACTTAATAATTATACCAAAAGGTGAAAGATAATACATATAAATTATATAAGGACAAAATATAAATAAATAGATGAATATTTAATTATTAATGAATTTCATGGGAGAACCATCCTCAAAACCATGGCGAAAAGGAATTAGACAACCGATAACACCTTCTGGTGGTTTATAATCCCCAAACATATTAATGAAAGCCCCAAACAAGATGAAGACACACAAAAAACATGGGATAACATAAAATAATGTCGTTTATTCCCAGGGGAGAATATAGAGCGAAGAAAAATTGGATACAGGAGGAGGAAGGATGGGAAAGGAGAAGGAAACTCACATTGATAACTAGAGAACTCTTAATATTCCTATTTATACACACCCTTAGAGGAGCAGGAATGGTATTGAACTCAATTGAGTGTATCTAGAGGACCGAAAAAACTAGCGATTGAATAGTTGGGGGACAAAGTGAAAAAACTGAATTATTTATGAATGAAATAAATCACCTTTTCAAATCTAGATGATTTGATAATCCTTGATAAAGATTGACCTAATCCATGATGGATATGAAGTCCAAAGAGGTAAAATAGAACATGGTGGTGAAAAAAGGTTTTATGGACTCGATTGATATGTTTAATGAAGAAAAAATACTGAAACATAAATAAAATTTAAATGAATGAAAATATTTTTTTAAAACAAGAAATTGGATCCCGAGCTGGCATAATACTCGAATAAACAACCCAAATCCACCATTATTATAAATTCATAAGTGGCCTAAATCGATATGGTGGATTTAATATGATAGGTTTGGCCATGTGGAAGTGGAATGGGTGAAAAATGTTAAAAATAGAATGAGTAATAAATGAAACAAATTTTGTTTTAAAATAGGAAAATGGGCTAACCGTTAGGCCCAAATCATGACGTAACCAATGTTTTTTTACAAAATAACATAAACAAGCTATGGGGAACCCATGGTAGGATGATTGGAAATAGATGTTAAATAAAAACTCAATATTGAACTCACCCAAAACCATAGTAAAGGATCAGTATTTTAAAAGAACCAGATCAAAACCAATACATGAAAAACAAGATGTGGACCATCAAGGACTATATGAACATTTATTACCAAACAACATTGATACTTAGCAATCCTTTCTGGGTATCAAGGCCCAAAACCTCAAAACACATATCCATTCCATCAATTATTCCCACTTCATCCATATTAATCATAATTCATAAGCAATCTCCCACATCATGGTGGGATCCCACCATCCATATGGTCCATCTCAACATATAATCCCCACTCAGACCTTATATGATCTCCATTGAACCTTGGAATCCTACGCACATAAGCCCCACATAATCCATCCAAGAGCAGTTCAATTTTGAGGGCAGTCTCTGTATGATTACCCCACTCCATCCAATGAACTATGTGGGTTTTGATCCCTATTTTCATAAAAAGGGTACATAGAAAACCTCCATGACTTTCAATCCCAACATATGTAAAGCATTGGTGTCTCCATCGTTGGGGTATACCTCCTTGATCCACCCTTAGTTGTCTCCAAATCAGCCTTAATGGTGAGAATCCTTCCAATTATGGGACACAACACTATCAGGTCTGTCAACATAGGGTATTCTTATCCACCCATTTGGTAATCCTTCTAGGTACTCCATCCATTGGATGTACCTATATGATCTACCATCACATGTGTTCTGATTCACGCTCACAAAGGTTATAATAATTCCCTTTCATATAAAAAAATAGTACTTACCCATGCGTTCACTTGAAAATATGTTCAATGCTTATTTTAAAGAATACAAAACTATTTTTCAAATTTAATAAAGAACATGAATGTTGAATATATTGAAAAATTAAAATTATTTTAAAACATAGAAAAACTATAGTAGAATATATAAGGTAAAACATAAACTCAAATACATAAATAAGAGGATCAAATGGACATTAATAAGAATATTACATTCAATAAAAGAACATGAATGAAATAACAGAAGTATTAATGTCACTGAGAAATTATGAAGACGACATGAAAGAAATATAATACAGAATTAGTATATACAAAATAATATCCCAATATACAAGAATGAAAAGAACATTCAAATAGAAATTTAAAATTCAAAACATAAAACATAAGTATTAATGTCACTGAGAAATTATGTCACACCGTACAAATATCCAATGTCAAATGCATGGAAGACTTTTCTATATAGAAAAAAATATTTAAAATAAGAAACCCAAATTTTCAAAATAAAAATAAATGAATGCTAACATAGAAGAATTAATTAGAAACCAAAATAAAATAAGTCTTTATTTACCTTTTGAAGAATTCAATGAAAACCAACGACCACATGATACACAACATCCATTGAATGTTCACTATTTCTAATAGGATAATATTTAATAAAAACTGAATGGTCTATAACAGTGAAAAAATGATTTATTTTGTTTTCCATCCAGTATCGTAGAAATAAAAATTTAAGATTCAAGATATATTGAGAACATGAAGTGCAATGAGATTTCACCCTTAAGTAATTGATAGAGGATAAAAATGTGAATTATAGTAAAACATTAAATAATGAGGAAAAAGATTCACCGTATTACTTAGAAAGCCCAAAAAAACTCCATACAAAAAATCCTATTGCAACATCATCTTTTTCCGATCTTCTGTAAATTAAAATTATTCACTTCATTAAAAAAACACATCATATTCCTCTTGGGCCAACCTAAAAATCAAGTAAATAAGTCCTTACCATGAATGGATGGTTCCCCTTTCCTATGGGTTGTGCACCACCCGTGCTTGTAGATGAACCATCCATAAGCAGCACCGAACTATAGTAGAAATTGTTAATTACATTCCATTATTTTAGCAATCAGTACTTTCACATAGATGAAGACTAATAATTTTTGAATCCAATCTATTGAGTAATCATGAAACAACAATATTGATATAAACCATTAATAGAATATTTAATAATAAACAACAGTCAACACAAAACCCAAATCTGGTCAATTTTACTGAAGAGAAATAATCCATATCGCATTAGAAACAACACAATACAAACGGATTAACTCCCTCATATTCATATTCTCCATTACCATGTATGGATTATTCTCCTTGACTGTGGGTTTTTCACAGCCATTCCCGCTGATGAACCAATCATAAGTCGCACCGACCTGTAGTAGAAACTATTAATTTCCTTCCATTGATATTACCTATAAGAACATTCACTCATTTGAAGTCTAAATGATTGATATAAACACCAAAAATACAATTTTATTATGAAAAAAAATCAATACTAAAAACATACTTTGAATGAAGGATATGCAACGCTAGTGAGTAGAAGTTATAATAGAATCGATTTTACCTGGAATATTGTGAATTTTATCCATACTCAACATAAAACCTCATCATAATTGGAGTAAATGGATTTATTACATGTCATGTTTTCAAACAGGATGGTCTAGAGCAAGCATAACTACAAGATTATTGTGCTTGAGAATGTCGTTTACTTTTACTACTTTAAGGGGAAAATTTGAATTACAGACCTAGTTATTTTTCTACTCATTGATGAGTCCCTTAACATGATAATGCACTTAAAAGTACCTAATGAAAACCCCATATTCTGTAAGTAGATCTTTTGCAACATATTGAACATGAAAGATTTATACTAATGGAAATCACGTACTTCATAAAGAGCTGCAGCATCATGAAGGGGTTCTGCAATGTTTTCATAATATGAGGTGGGATCATACATGTATGTTTAAAGGAACAACAGAAATATAAATTTTGTTTCCTTAACAATCACATGATTTCAAGTGGGTGCTTGGATTTTTATTCATTCAATTCAGGTTGAGAGTCAATTTAGGAGTGGTTTTTCTGACTGTATCGTCAAGCAGATGAAAATAGAGACTTCATGTTCACATCAAACTACCTTTTGCTTGTGCCAGCAGGAACGTGGTGGATTTCATATCAATTTAGATAAGGGGGAAGAAAAGAGTTGTATGAATTATATTAATAATCATGGGATCTGTCCACAAAAATTTAATTCAAATTAAAATAATATTTTGGTATTTGCAAACAACATACTATAAGAGTTCCAAGATAGAATAGAATCATATAAAATATCTATAATAGATGAAATATGGAGGAAGAATTCATACATGATTTAATGAAATTAACTTAAAAGAATAATGTTTTCCACCAGATCAATTATAATTATGGAAAATAATGCCTTCATGTCATAAAAAATGAAATTTATTATATAATATCAGAACATGAATTATACTTCTGTGTTATAAAATAACGGAAATAGAGAACCCCTTTAAAAGATATATCATAGAAGTGAGACCACCTCATCAATATAAAGATCTACATACTGGTTCCATGAAACATATGGTTCACTAACCTAAATATAGAAATATAATTTCCTATTTGAATTTTGATCATCACAAATAAAAAATGATTAAATGATGTTATATTTCATTTTAAGAAATACTTCAGTAAAAAATAGTGGTATGTGGAATGTGTTCAGAAATATAATATACCATCAAGATCATCATTTCATAACATGTGATGATGTTAATATTTTGGTAAATATGATTTTTTGTAATAATCAGTATTTTACACCTTCAAACATTGATATATTACATAAACATTGTTCTAATATATGTTCGATTTCACAAGGTAGGTCACAAACCTGAACCATTATTATACCAGAAAAATTAAGCAGGGTAATATCGAGAACGAATGGTAAAGAATAATTCAAGTGGATATGCTTCCCTGGGGAACATTTAGGTTAGTATTTATGTATTGAAAATCATAAATACATACAAGAATTATAATGATAGATATAGGTTCTAGCCATAAAAAATTTAAATCATATCAAAATAGCATTTTATAATCTGAAAACTGATTAGTTTATCAAATACTATATTGGATTGAAGCATAAAAAATCCATACATGAGATGAACTACAGAGGCGGACATCAGACATGATTCATTGACATCATCTTCTAATATAAATATTTAAAACAACATCAAATAATATTTTAGTTAAATAAGGCCTCCAAGTCAAAACAAAATGAAATTTATGAGACAATATTAGAACATGAACAATATTTTTCTCATGATAGATTGATGATATGTTTTGTAATGGAGGCACTGTGATGACTAATTAAAAAAAGAGAGATATCTACTAACCCACTCAACTTATATTTGTTCTTCCTCCTTCAGATGTCACTTGTATTGCCTGCGATTTCAAATAATTAAATTAAACCAAATAAATATATATGAATAAATGGAAATGGATGTTTTATATTGTGAGATATGGATCGAGAGAGAGATAATATTATCCAGTCTAATGTTTATATCTCTCACCAGGTCTTCCTGGTGTGCACCCCATTCTTATGCACTGAATTATAGAGAATTAAAAATGAAAATAATTCAATACCAAAAAATATAATACAAAAAAACTGCCCATGATAATCTTAAAAACATAGACAATAAATAAAGAAAGGTACACATCCTATAATTCTGTTCAATCATTATATAGTTAACCAAAATGTGACAAAAATCCATTAATATATTAATCATGTTGCAACATTAATCAAATTCAAAGTTATAAAATCTTCATTTTTGATGAACCTACATAATTATATGTAGATTTCTTTATTATTATGCTTACTCAGATCATCAATCGTAAAAATAAAAGAAAAAATATTCAGTAATAATTATAATATTTATCCTATTGAATAATCATATGAATATAAAAATAAATGAAAATTTAAATGCATAAGTTGGATTAATGATATACCAAAAGAAATAGAGAAAGAAACATTACAATTCTTGGAGAAGATTCAACGGAAAGTAGTGTAGGATTGTGAGGACGAAACTTTTACTAAACCGTCACTTTAACATATCTAAAAATGTTATTTGAAGCAAAACCATATCCCCAAATCTACTGAATTCAAATAATGGAATCCAAATGAAGAATCAAGTCCTATAAAGTCATCAACTGAGAATGAACGTATCAAAATATGAATTTCACATTTAAACAATACAATAGGAACAAAAAAAGATAGGTTTACACTATAATACAGTGGTGGAAAAAGTAGAATATCTATGTAGCAGCTTCATATGATCAAACATATGGTCAAAATTATATTAATTGTCAATCACAATATAGTTTCTCTATGATGGTTATTAATAGAAACTCAAAACATTGACCTTAAAAGATTATACTCGAACTAAAATAAAATGAAGTTTAATAAAAGGAGAAGGGGAAACCATGAATGCCTCACCTTGTTCCAAATAGGCCAAAAAAAAGACACACATAGTACTAATTCAAATTATAATGCTATAAATCATTGTTCCAAAGTACAATATACCATCATGATCAGTATTTCATACCATCTGATGATGATCATAGTTTGGAAAATATTATTTTTAGGTAATAGATAGTATTTAACACCCTCAAACAATGATATATAACATAAACATTGTTCTAATATATGATTCAATGTCACAAGGTAGGACACAAACTTGAACAGTTGTTATACCATGAAAATTGTGTAAGCTAATATCAAGAAGCTATGGTGAAAAAAATTTCAACTGTATATTCTTTTCAGTGAAACCTTTAGGATAGTATTTATGTATTTAATTTCATAAATACTTATAGGAACTATAATAATAGATAAAGGATCTAGCCATAATAAATTTAAATCAAATTAAAATAGTATTTTATATTTTGAAAACCACTTAGTGTAACAAATCATATATTGAATAAAAGCATACAAAATCCATATTTGAGATGAACTATGGAGGTTGACATCATACATTATTCAATGAAATCAATTTCTAATATTATGATTTAAAAATACATAAAATAATATTTATGGGAACTAAGGCCAAAAGTCAAAGAAATATCTAATTTATGAGAAAATATTAGAACATGAACTAACCATTTATTCATGTCGAATTGATGGTATGTTTTGTAAAAAAGATAGTGTGATGACTGATTAATAATAGAGAGAGAAATACTAACCAACTCATCTTATATTTGTACATCCTCCATCAAATATCACTTTTATTTCCTGTAATTTAAAATCATTAAATTAATCTAACTAAATATATATGAATACATGGGAAATAGTTGTTTTAGATTGTGAGATATGTATGGAGAGAGATATAATCTTATACAATGTAATTTTTTGATATCTCACCAAATCTTCCTGGTACACACCCCCTTCAGATGCACTGAATAATAGAAAATCAGACAAATAAACAATTCAACACTAAAACATAACTTACAACAAAACTGCCCATGATACTCTCAAAATCATATACAACAAATAAAGCATGGTACCCATCAAACAATTATGTTCAATCATTATATAATTATCCAAAAAAGTGACATCATTCCATTAATAAATTATTCATGTTGCAACATTAAATAAATTCAAAGTGATATAATATTCATTTGTGTTGAAGAAACATAATTGTATGTATATATCTTTATTATTGTTCTCAATCAGGT
Organism: Viscum album; assembly: GCA_963277665.1. Taxonomy (NCBI): domain Eukaryota; kingdom Viridiplantae; phylum Streptophyta; class Magnoliopsida; order Santalales; family Viscaceae; genus Viscum; species Viscum album. The sequence goes on from OY728136.1 coordinate 767,402,298, forward strand.
CATCGATCATATAATTAATGGATATAATCTTCAGTAATAATTCTGAATGAGAATTCATATTACACGTATTTAGAGATAGATAACATGTATTTAGAACGACAGGATTAAAAATTTGGAAGAATACCAAAATACATAAATTATAATAAGAATAATTACCTTAAAATTCATACTCATAATGAAAAATTGATAAAGAAAGCAATTACACTATAATAGTGACCATAAAGATCTAGAAATTGATTTGGAGTTCTTCATGAATCTCGATGGAAACATGAATAACTAAATTTGTGTATGCATGCATGATATGAACCAATATATTTATAAAAAAATCTGTAAAATGAAACGAATAATGGAAAATGGATAACTACATTTAAATAATCATATGTTGAATCGAATCACCTTTGTTATAATGAAAAAAAATCAGAAGTAAACTTCATGTGGTGGTACACTCCGCCCATTCTATTGGCCTCTTTGAATAATGAAGCTCTAATTACAGTAGTATTCTAGGTTAATATATATCAAATAAAAAATGAAATATTCCAATAGTGGAGAACAATAATAAGAACAATTTGATGAAATTCTATTGCTAAGGTATCATTAATTCAAATTTAAGTGCTATGAGCAGTTAGAAAGAAATAATTCAGATTCATGTCAGACAAGATGAGTTCAAGTGCATACATCAAGCCATGTGTAAATGGAGCTGTTTTTTTAGAATGCAGTTCAATCAAACTGATGCATATTATATATACACACATTCATAATAAATATTCCTACGTATGAATGTTATCATACAAAAAAATCTATGGAAGGCAGACCTTCATACACCAAGGTGATTGGGAATCTACAAATCTATTGAAAATTGCAAAATAAATACCGTCTTCTAGATATCCAAGATCATTTCATAAACACTTTTGAACTCATACTATGTGCTTCTATTTGTAATATTTTTCTAGAGCACACAGACATGTACATCATCAAGCAAGAATATATATATGATGAACTGTTATTTTATATTTGAACATATACCTTACAGTTGCTCAAGTTAACTAATGTATATGCTTAAAACTCTTCACCAGATGTTCTATTTAGAGATATTTCACCCTGAATTAGACATTAGATCTAGAGACCCATCATCCATGGAAAAGAATACAGATTAATCATTTAATAAAAACACCAAATGAAATATAATATATTGAGACATGAAGAACTTTGACAGTGGTTTAGATGTTTTTCATTGGATTATATCTTGGCATAGTCGCTGCAGTCCCGGGGGTGTGAGAACCCTAGGTGGAGAAGAGGACCAGAACGTAAGAGTGCCGAAGTGGGAGTCACCAATTACAGGGAAGGAATAGTCGGAGGAGCCGAACATGGAGGAGCGAACTTCGGAGGAGAGGAAGTCACCGGGTTATACCTGGTCTTGCTCACTTCGTTATTGAGGGCACATGAACCATAGGTGTTGTGGAGGACCTGTACATAGGAGTACCAAAGTGGGAGTCAGTAGTTGCGCGGAAGGAATAGTTTGAGGAGCTAAACATGGAGGAGAAGAATTTGGAGGAGAGGTAGATGGAGGAGCCAATGTCGGAGGAGCAGAAGGCAGATCACGCGCAGGTGGAGTCACGACTATAGAGGGGATTCGGGGAGTATATGGGAGTGGGAGAGAGGATTCGGTGAGGGGGTATTGGGGATGGTTGTGAGAACCCTAGAACTGGGAGAATGGAATTGATGAGGTGAATTAGGGAGGGCATCAAAGATATAGGGAAAATCACGATCGCGGTCAGGGTTGCAGGAGATGTTTTTGTGTTCAGGGTGTTTGGATTCAGAATTTTATGTGACGTGAATCCGTGGGTTGATGACACGTAGTCAGAAAAAATCATGATTTAGTATATATATATATACATTAAACTCAAGACCCAATGTCTCTCTTAGATGTTAAACACATGATGAAACCTTATTAGACCAGGTATGCCTTTGTAAAACCTTGCAATAAATGCCTCTGGAATAAATTGACCCCCAATTGACATTAGATTCCTCAGGTATCCCTGCACTAGTGATGCCCTCTTATATGGAAGAATACATGTGACCACTATTCTAGTATCCATAAGTTCCACTGATTCCTAACCTAACTACTAAGCAGGTTGAAGGTTTATTCCCTGACTATACCCCTTTGAATGTCTAAGAAAAAGGTGATTAATTAATCGGCGTCCATGAATATATGAAACACCGGAAAATTTTTATGAACATCATCTTAATCTATATGGGATTCCTGGACTAGGTAATGAATTATGAGGAAGGATCCACAGAAGTTGGGACAGATATCCCATCACCACATTTCAATTGATAAGCAAACATATCTGAAGATGTGTTGAATATTGTACACCTTTGTAAAGAAATAATGCATGGTACAATTCATAATCAATGAACAACAAATAATTCCCAAGAGGCCAACCCAGATAGAAACATAAAACAACCCTTATCGCCAATATCAAGATACATATCACACTAAAAGTTTTTAGTATCATGATTTTTGTTGATTCTATGTTTCCTTAATGAGTTGTTGAATGGATTAATATATCTTTGTAATTTACAAATCTTTAACATGTCCCAATATATTTATTTCTCAATCTTATTCCCATCATGTTGAATATCATCACATCCTTCATTATAATTTATTATAAAGAGAACCCATAATTCTCTAATGAGATCTATTTTAATAATAAAACCCATCTATATGATGGAATTGATCTCAAAAACACTTTAAATCCATAAAAAAGACATATTTATATCCTATATATTTGAATTTTTCTTTTATACCGAACAACTATTGAATGATGTTAATTTATACTAACATTTAATGATTTATGTAGATCATGATGACAGGTTTTCAAAAACATTGAATTCATGCTCAAATCCCTCTTATATATGATTGATTGTGGTAATTAATGAAATACATCCAATATCTTAATCTTTAACAGATTAATTTGTATAATAGAAAACCAACTCACATAGAAATAAATGGTGTCATATTTCGAAGGTGATAGACTATAACCCATATATTATTGTTTTCATCATATTTATTAGGGAGTCCAATGAAAAAATCCATTGTGTTGTCTTCCAATTTATATACTATTAACACTAATGTTTTTAATATCCCATTAGGCTATCTTATGTAAATCATGACATGTTGATATACCAAGTAATGAGAAACAATCTCTAAAATATCTCAATTCATGTAAACCCACAAAAATATATTTCCTATTTATAAACATCTTTATACTTATAGGATGAATAGTTAATTATGATCAATAAGATTCATCTGGAATATTATTCATCAAATTTGGATGGGAGAAATTCTAATTTTTTGATCCTTATCATTCCATCAAAACAAATGTTGAAAATATGAACATTTTTAACCTTCTTCTTATAGATTAACATATTCATTTTATGCATCATTAATCATTACACAGATAGCTGAATGAAAACTTTTTTGATAAATATATTATTTGTCCCCTTCCATTAATATTTCATTATCGATCCTTTATAATTAATGAATTTCTGTATCATTATGAACATCATCATAGAAATTCTAATTTGTCCCTAAGAAAACATAACCTTCTTTTTTTAATATTGTTGTAATGTGTGAATATGTTAAAATCATTAATCATATCCAACCATCTAATCTAGAAAATATTCAACAATTTTAGTGAGAAAATATACATTAAATAATTTTGATTAGAATACATATCAAATAATTCTCCATGACTACATTTCTTAATATGATTAATAAAAAATTGACTGTTGGTAACTACTTATAGTGAGTTGGGTGATTATTATCATGAACTTCTAATAGGCATGATATATAAGTTATAACTTCATTAGAACATATCCTTTTCCTCTCGTAGAATCATCATTATATATTGAAACCCCTTCTCTATTTCAATTTTGTGTGTGTATAGTTACAATCAATAATCTTCTCTTCAGAACCTTGAATTATTCCACACATTCATTCATATAATGAAACTTGGATCTTTTCCTAGTTTATATGGTGAGTATGTTTTACACCCTTGATAATGTTTTAATAATTTTATGACAATATCCATCCGACCCTTGAAAACAAATAATATCATCCAATGTGTATTTTAAATAATAATTATTAATAACATATATATTTGAATAATGAAATGATATATTATTACATTCCATAACACAATCTATTAGATCATGTACTGAATTAAATAACATAACATTTCTATCACTGATGCCGATAATTATGACCTGATTTTTTCATATACACCTTATAAAAAAATAAGAATACCATGGATAACTAGAAACATAAAACTCATTTTAGGTTTTGAGATTTACTAAATTTGGATAACCTCTTAAAGAAACATATCATATCAAGTATAAATAAAAAATATTAATTCATAATTTTGATTATCATCTCATGTTATAACCATCTTTTAATTTTCATATTTGTTCATCAATATCAACCTTAGAAAATCATTTTTTTCTATAAATCAGTTCATTTTTAATATCCTGGAAATAAGGAAACATATGAAAGGGTTAGCTGAAATGATCAGTAAGGGTAAACATAAGCATTAACTACAAAATATAATCACTGAGAATAAAAGTACATATGGGTGCGATGACTTTATTAATGTGCATGACAGAATCATAAGAGAACTGATACCCATCAATACATGGATAATGAAACAATAAAACCTTCAATAAATAATTAACAATGGAAATAGACATAGTAATAAAAAACAATGATCCATGTTATATCATTATTGATAAAAAAACATGATAAACCCATAATAGGAAATTAATATATTTTTGGCAACATGGAGTATAACTTTTACAAATACTTTTAAAAATATCTTAATTGGAATAACCATATGATTGACTTGAAACCATATCATTACCAAATGCATAAGAGATCAATAATGGTGAGGTTAACATGCTGGTTATTGATAGAATTGTTTTTTATACTTATTAATATTTATGGATTTGATATTAATTTTACCTTAAAAGAGATTAAAATTCAATGAGTATATGATAGAAAAATAATTTTTTTTGAAATCTAGTTTTACATGTAAGAGTGAGTTATACTAAACAAGAATATACTATTAATATTATTATTTTACATAGTAGTTATTCCCCAATCAGTGTATTGGTGGGTATGAATAGTCATAAATTTATTATGTTTAAAAAAATTAACTAAATGTTTTTACAGTCATATATTAAATTTTTTATAGGGTAAATAATAATAAATCAAATTCTAAGCATAGAAATATCTAACTTTTTAAATTCGGTTTTTACCGCATTTTAATGGAGAACCCATATTAAATATTAGTTTTGATATTTATATAAATTTTTTATGAAACATTTACTTTATTATTGAATTTTAAATATCAAAATTTAATTTGGGAATTTTTTCTTATTTTTGTGAGAACTACCATGTTTTCATGAATAATGAAAAATACTGAATTTTAAATCAAAACAACTTTTTTTGAATAATTTATTTGAAAAGTTAAATATTGTCTAAATTTGGTAAAAATATATAATTAATTCAATATCAAATCATTTAAACAAAATTATATTTTTGGATAACATTTCACATTAATTTTAAAAATATACACATAGAAAAAAGTTGAACATTTTTACTTTAATACTGTCCTTTGTCATCCTCTTTATAGAAATAAATTAACATTATTCTTTCACACATATAGGATAGGAGTTTGGAAAATGGATTCCATATATCAAATCATGATATTCTAAATTTATAATATTGTCAAAATACTTTTCAACTAAAAAAATTCTTAATGAAATTAAATTTAATTATTATGATTAAGAGGAAAATTATCTATTAAGGAACAAAACCATAAACATAATAGAAAAATCTACAGAGAATATTTTCTGAAACACATTTAATATTAATATAATTTCCCTACCCTGCATTTCAAAAAAAATTATCATTATTGGATCCACTATACATTGAAAAAACATTAGGGAAATTCCCATTTCCAAAATTTTCAATATTTCAACTCCCCCTCCACTATAAAAAGGCCCTAACCCTTCCCATTTATATGATCTTATAGCAAAATTTTTCACAAAATAACTATTATAAAATAATCCCCCAACGATGTCCTCATGTCATTTGTTAAGAAGGTGGTCATGATCATGATCGCGACATGGTGGGCCCTGAGCCTCCCTTCTTGACTATAGGTGTGCCACATCAAGAACCACATGTTGTACCTGATGTGAGCACTGATTCTCATGTCCATGATCGTTTTCTATGTCTCATTCAGTCCATGCAAGAGATCCATTTGTTGAACCTACGATGGATGATCAGATCTGTGAGTTATAGTAGCATCATCCACCTACATTTTCAGTGGATGTTGGTTCTTACGCTGATGAGTATTGGAAAGATGTGTTGATATTTATCATTGAGCATCTCAAAACGCCTCCATATCTAAGATTTAGGAATTCCTCATACATGCTTCGGGATTTGGCCAAGTATTGGTGGGATGTGGTTACTGAGGCCAGCCATCATCAGGGCATGTTATGGGATGATTTTCAGACTACCATCGATGATTATTTATTTCTATATGAACTGAGAGCATATAGAGCTTTAGAATTCATGAATATTGGGTACAGATCTATGATAGTTATGGAATATTCATCATGATTAAATAATTTAAAATACACTTCACCACTTCTAGCTGTTTTTGCACTTTCATGTGCCAGACATTTTTAAGATGAGATCATGTACACCATCCAAACTCATGTGAATGCCCTTCATCTGCCTACCTTTTCTGAAATAGTTGACCATTATCTTATCATTGATCATAACATAAGAGATGACATGAGTACAAGGTTTAAAGAATAATTTCTGTGTCAGGCCAGTAGTTTTTCCAGTGGAAGGAAATGTTCCCTCGAGGATTCCCATTAGGGAAGTGGTAGTCATACTTTTCATCTTGATTTCTATATGGCGTTTAATTAGTGCAGATGACTGGGTCAAAAGAATCTCAAATGTGATAGAGACTCTTTGGAGTTCTGGGATTGTGTCCATCTGGTTCATATTTAGTTTTTTTGGAGGAAAATTCCACCATCTTCTAGTGGAAAATGATTAATATTTGCTCCAACTTAAGGAGGGAGTTATTTTTCACAGTGGCGGGTGAGTAGTTGGAATATCACTGTCAGTTCTAGACACGGAAAAGGTTATGGTAATAGTTGTCTGAACCATGATCACTAGCAGCGCCAACAGAGCAATCATGATCGTGGTAGTCCTTGCATTGGTACAAAACCATGGATTAGTTTAGTTTCAAGATTTACAACTAATACCTGATAATCAGGAAGTATGACCATCTATAGTATGATGTACTATTCTAGTAGCCTGTACTATTATCTCTTATTTTTATGATAGAGGTTCTTCACACTCTTTCATTTCAATATCTATCGCGGAAATCCTAGGACAAGAGATAAAGTATCACTTTGTTGTAATGATCCTTGATACACAATTGGTAATAAAAAAGGAGGTCAAATAGTAGTGCATGGACAGTCCCCTTGAAGTGGGTTGTTACCATTTCTTGTTGAATACCTTTGTTCATGAGATGAAGGACTTCGATGCGATTCTCGGTATGAAACAGTTCGAGATCTATCACACCTTTTTAGACTACAACAGTGACATGGTCTATTTTACATCAACAGAAAGAGGTATTCATATTTTTAAAATTGAGTGGGATGTCTAGGATGGGAGATAGAGACTAAAGAATCGTGGTCTAGGTAATGTGACCACCCTGATCAAAAATGATTTCATGGAAGATCAGAGTTTGCATCAAATTGATTTCCCTCATGTAGTTGATCATTTAAGGAAGAAATTTCCAATTTGTTTTATGGGATACCAAATTAGAGAGAGGTATAGTTTTCAAAATAGATTGTTTTTGGAGCATCACTTTTTTCTATTCCTCCATAGAGGATTGAAACTACTATGATTTAGTAGAGCTCAAGAGACTGAGAGGGGACCTAGGGCCCAAAGTGTTAATACAGCCCCGTATATATTACTATGGTTCACCTGTACTTTTTCCTATGAATGAGGGTAAAACTATTCATTTATGTGTGGATTAAAAAAGGTTGATCCAGCTTAAGGTCAAGAAATAATATCCAAATCCTCCTATATATGATCTCTTTGACAAGCTCTGAGGAGTAACGGTTTTATCTATGATCGTCCTGTGGTTGGGTTATCATCAGGTGTGAGTTAGACCCTCAGACATACCTCGTACAACATTCCATAGATGATATGGTCTGTATGTGTATAATGTCATGTCGTTTGGTCTTGTGAATGTGCCAACCATAGTTCTAGATTTGATGAATATGGATTTCCACCCCTATTTGGAATATTTTGTCGTGGTCTTTGTGTATGAAATCTTAGTTTATTGTCTCACTCGTAACGATAATTCCAAAAATCTTATGATTTTTTGAGTACATAGAGATGGTATCATCTTTATGCCAAGACTGCTATGTGCATCTTCTGGAAAGAAAAGGTTAAGTTTTTGGGTCATATTATCACATAATTATGAGTTTCTATTTACCATGAAAATGTTAGTGCTTCAGTTTCCTGGGAGCATCATAAGAACATGTTTTATATCATAAGTTTAACAGTGCCCGCAAGATATTATAGGCATTTCATACTTAACAACTTACATCTTTCTCAACCTCTAAATGGAATTACAACGAAGGATGTAAAGTTCATGTGTTCAGAAGCATGTGATAAATCCTTTTATTAAATGAAATGGAGGCTTCTCCTGAAACCGATTATGATTCTTCCAGAACCAGTAAATGGTTATATCATCTTCTACGATGTATCGTGAATAATCCGTGGAGTATTTTTGATGTAGGAATACAATGTTTTTCCATACAGATCATTGTTTTTCAGGCCTCATGGGACACATTATCTGACACACAACATAGATCTAGCAGTAGTTGTACATGTTTACATTACTGTAGAAAATATCTATTAGGTGACCTCTCTTTGGTGTACTCGGATCACAGGAGCCTCAAGTATATAATTTATCAATTTTACATGAACCTAAAATAGTGGATATGGGATTAATATATTAAATCCATTGAATTTTAGCTTCGATATACACCTGTAAATGGAAATATACACTGAGTTTAATAACTCAATCACATGTCTTAAAAGAAGTTATTGATGAATGGAAGTGAATGGACCACGTTTCTGAACTGCATATTGAGTTTCAAGATCGTCACAAGTAGTCTTACCTATCATCCTTTTTAGTAGCATATACCCTCCTTGAGAAGGTGGAGAGTTGGAAGCTTTAATATACTTGATGTTTGGTTCTGCATGAGTGTATATTAAGAGATAACCCATCAATGAATCATTTTTTGACAAAGATGACATCATGTGTGTACGTTGACATGTATGGGTTCCGACAGATGGGAGCGAAGAGTTGATTTATGTGTCCCACACATCCTAGTGTGTAGTTTACCCAGGAATCTCAATGATATATCGAGATATGTGACGCCGGTGTTGGTGACCTGGGATGAAGTGTTATATAACATTCAATATAACTAAGTATTCAACCTTTCAGTAGGTGAAAGCGGAGCACCTGAGACCTGTAGGCTAGTTACAACGATATCTAGTCGCAGAATAGAAATGCGAATATATAGCTATGGATTTCATAGTTGGCATACCTTTGTCGCTGAGGGGTAGTGATGCTATCTGTGTAGTCATAGACCAACTAAGGAAATCATCCATCTTCATTCCAATATGGTATATTTCTCTGTCGATGAGTTGGGAAGGATATATGTCCATGAGATTGTATGACTATATAGGTTTCCCTGTACAATCATTTCAGATCGGATCTCTCATTTCACTTCACAGTTCAAGAAGGTTTTGTAGAAAGCTAAGGGAAATAAGGTTCTTATAATCACAAATTTTCACCCTAAGACCGATAGACAATCAGAACAGATGTTATAGGATCAATAGTATATGCTTTAGTCATTCGTACTTGATTTCGACAGTTCTTCTGAATTGAAAACCCCGCTCATTCATTTCTCCTATAAATATAGGTTTCAAGTGACGATTATGATATATCCTTTTGTGGCCCAAAATTATAGCCCTGGTCGTTCACCCCTATGATAAATAGAGGAAGGTGAGGTCAGCCTACCTGGTCCTCATCTCATTCATGAGACTTTAAAACTAGTTTAGTTGTTGAGGAAGTGTATGTCTACTTCTCAGTGTAGATATAAATTTAATGAGATTCGCCACTAACGACCTCATGAGTTTGAGGTTGGGGATAATGATTTTCTACATGTATTGCCTAGGCTTGGGAATAGATGGTCAAGGAAGCATGGAATTATTTTTCCTCATTACGTCGGGTTATTTGAACTTCTACAAAGAGTCGGGATAGTAGCCTATTCATTGTTACTACCACAGAGGTGTCATTTCATAAAATATGACTTTCATGTATCTCCTATTCAAAAATATCATGCCGACCGGTCTCATACATTTAATCCTAAGGAATTTGAGTTAGATGTCGATTCTACCTTTGAGGAATATCTATTACGCATCATTGACTGAAGCACAAATGTTCTCCCAGGTAGTTCTGTTCCTATTGTACATGAGCTATGTTAGCATGGTCATGTACATGATGAAACATGGGAGTGGGAAGCTATTTTACATTCTTAGTGTCTATAGTATATCTCATAATTTATTTAATTATAATTAGAAGAAGAACTCGGGTGTGAGTTCTTTTAATGGGAGAATACTGTAAGAAAATGGTTTTTCAATTAGGTATGGATCATTTGATTTTCATTCAAAATCATTACTATGTACATCATATGGATACATAATGAGTTAGAAAAGGTTTTGAGGGTATTTGGGTCTTTTAGGGAGATCAAAACACCTCTTTTTTGGGAGAATGGACAAGTAACATGGTAAATGCTTGGTTGGCGCACAATTTTCCTAAACACGCTGATTGTGTTATTTCAAAAATAGTCATATCGGGCATTTTTCACATGGGCATGTCACCTAAATCTAAGAACTCCTCTATTTCATAGGTAATCATTCATGTGTTGTGCACGGTTTGATGAAACCATGTGGGGTGTTATTTTGGGTAGAACCATCTCGCAGAGCTTGCCCATGATGTGACAAATCGTGCCCATTATAATATTCTAGTTGAAATGCTCAATATTTTCTTAAAGATCTATTTACCCCTTATTCCTCCCAAATCCAAGAATCAGTGGGATTAATCCCTTATCATCTCAATTAACATATTTTTGATGGACAAATCAAGTGATGATGATATCTTTTTCATCTAGAATCTGATTGATCTCCTGTTTGTCACATTGGATGTGTAACACTAATTACTCGAGTCCTATTTAATTTTTCTTCCTCTCTCCTTCTATTGATCAACCAAGATAACATCATGTGAGTTTTTTTCTCCTTTTAATATATCGTCTCTGATCCATGGAAAATAAAGGGTCGATACTAGAGGAGGAGAGGCGTACAAGCCTAATGTGGGTTGGTTTTATCTCATATCTAAAGTTCATTGATTCTGGAATGATTGATTGGGTCACACCAATTTCATCAAAAGCCATTTTTTAAATTTACATGCCATGATTATACATGGTAGAATTATATAGTTACTCTCTTTCCAAATATGTGATAAGTTTTTTGGATTTACACCAAAAACTCAATCGGCCAAATGTCTATGATTATGCAATATTTTGATTTTTTTGCTTTGGCATGTTTGAGCCATCATTCAGGTGCGCCTTTGCTTGACCATCCAATATATGACCCTTCCTATAATAAATGACTTGTTATTATTGAGAATTTCATAATGACATGTACCATGTATGCTCACCACATGTCCTTCCAATGGTAAATGGTTCAAATTGATTATTAAATATGAAATTTAAAATTGAAAATTTACCAAGTATATAAATTGGCCTTATTAAATGGAATTGAATAAAGGTTACATGTTTGTAGCAGCCCTTATAATATTGATGGAACGTAAAAGAGTGAACGTCTACAATTGAATATTCCATAATGGTTAATTGAGATATAATTAAATGGTTGCATTTCTACTTGGTCTGTTCACCAATAATGGAAGAAAAGGATTAAACCAAATGAATTAATACATGATTTAAATATCAAATAGGATTGGACTGACTCGATCTTTCCTTGGATTATGATAGGAGAGTATCTTTGGTCATGGGAACCCCATTCTCATTCATGGATAAAATTTTCTTAGGTTGACACCTACCAAGGCTTTGGTTATTTTATATTCAATAGATTCCTAGTATACTACTGTATAGTCCAAAACATTATTACAAAATACCTCATATATTGTCCTTGATTTCTGCATTTAGTAGTAGGTTCAATGGTTAAATTCCATAAGGCCCTATATTTTCTTAGCCCCATTTTACATTGGTCGATCAACCTAGACTCAGTAGGTGCCTTATTGTGGAATTCCATGGATTACACTCTTTGCATTAAACTTTTACCCCTTATCATGACTCAAATATTACTGAGTTAGCATTCTTTTAGATATACATTACCTTGGATATTACCATTGAACTCCCTCACCTGTTATAATTTTCACATTTCCTTGTTACATCTTGGGACCTTCACTACATATAATTTTATGAGTTAATGTAATTTCTAGATATTCCTCACATGACCTATTAACATTAAATGGTAATTAATTAATATATAAACTGGTCACATGTTCAGACACAAGCTAAGGGCTGAAGAAGGTACTTGGGAATTTATTTATAATGTACTATTTTCATTACATTATATTTTAATGCCGGTACAATGCTATATTCCATTACTATGTCCCGATGTTATAGAAACCATTGGTGGTGGCCCAATAAGATTTACCTCACACCCTCTCTAGGAGTCGTTTTGTACCTGGTGTTGATTACATGACTGCAGTTGTTGAAAAGGGGAAGCATACATCTTCGAACACTTAAATGTTTGTCAATAAGATGGAGCATGACAAAAGATGATAGAGTTGGATCTTGATATTCTTGGTGTTTTTTTTTGTTTTCAGTTACCTTTTTGAACATGTAATTCTGATTGTATTATATATGTATTTTCCAGTTTTCTAGTTATATGACAATATATCATCATTGTTTTATTTGATACAATTATTGTTATTCTAGTCTATCTATTGCATCAGTTGGCTTCCACTATTTATTTATTTTATATAATTATGCCACAAATTACTAATCATTTATTTTCCATCCACTATGCTACACTCTACTAATAAGGGAATAGTCTCCCCATGGACACACCATTTTACCTTGCTGCTAGTCAACATCCTCTAAAATTCAGAGAGATGCAGTTGAGGCCATGTGGACCACTGGGCTCAGGGTACCCTTTAAGTGTAATATGGGTCTGGGATGTCACATTTTGATGTTTTGTCTTAAATGGGGAGTTTCTCACTATCATGTCTCTTGGTTGGAAAAAACACTAATTCTTTATTCTGGTTGATTTTTTGGTTTTGCTTCGACTTGATTTCAGTTGGTCTTAGAGTTTTTTTCAAGTGAATTTAATATTGAAATAAAATAGATCTTTTTATAATGATATTAAAACTATTAAAAATTCTTTTCTTTCAAATTGTTTTGGAAATTGGTGAAATTGGATTTTTATAGAATGAAGTTCTTCACATTGGAAAGAAATTCTTATGTTTGTATTTGGTAACAGAATGGAAATTACGACCCTTGGTATTCCATAGTATCATCCACATATATGTGTGGAAGAACATGAAGTTCACATTGGCATATATATACAGTTGACTTGATTGAAATTGCTTGAACACATGTGTGGTGGTATATATTCTTCTATGGGTCGGCCTTTGAAATTTATGTATTTGATTTATTTGGAAAAAAGGATTTGAACGTGGAGGTGATTTATAAAATTGGATTTAAAAAAAATTGGTACTGGTTTTTCAGGATGGGACCTTGAATAATTCAATTTTGAAATAAAATAGAAATGGAATTTTTGGAAGATTGATTCTTGTCTATGTTTGTATGTATTTGGCTTATGAGAATGTCATCCTTTTAGGCTGTATTTCTTTTGGGTGTATTTTTCATGTTTCTCAGAGTATGCCACCAACAATGGTATCTAATATAACCACTGATTCATTCCCAATTCCAGTTCCTTTTATGTGTTTCTATTTTATCATGGTTATTGAGGATTGTTTGGATAGTTATGGGATTGCGGAAGTAGTGTGTGTCTTCAGGTTTTTGGAAACATTTGAGTTTGTTAAAGTTAGTGTCATTTTAGTTTTAATGTCAGATCCTATTTGGGATTAGTATAGGTTGAATGTCTCTTCGTCATTGGAGTTTGATGTGTAATTGTTTGTTGTTGAGATTTGCGGAGGTTCACCATCTTGCGATCAGGGTATGCCAGAGGAACCTATTCCTAATGAAATCTCATTTATCATGTCCCATGTATAGTATTTCAGACAATACTACTACGTGACATCAGTGTGACTGGTTTAGGAATTTCTGTTTGTCTTTTTCCTTCCCTCGAATGTTTTTTCATAGTTGTGGTAATTTTAGTTTCTAGGAAAGGTTCTGTAAGAAGCACTATTTTTGGAATGAATCATGTATATGGTATTCTTGTTCTTGACTTTAAGGTATAAGATGCTTCATTTATTAGAGCCCCATCCTCAGGTCTTGCATTAAAGCTTAATCACAGTGCTGAGTTGTTGAGGGGTGTGGGACCTTGGCTCGTGTTTTGTATTCCTTGTTAATATAGAAATATAGGATGTTTCCTTTATTTCATTTATCAATAGGTATAGGTTCATCATTTCATAGTGGAGGCATGAAAGATATATTCTGTTGTGATGTAAATAGTTCGGTTCATTTGGATGGGTCACTTTGAGTCATTATTTTATTATAATAAATGGTCATCATATGGAGGTTAGGTGTTTGTTCCAGTTCAGTGTTGTTCTTTTAAGGACATGTGGGATCATTGAAGTGGGTCAATAGTGTTTTGGGTCCACCATCTAAATTTATTTCCTATCGGGGTTTTCCCTAGTGTTGTGAAATTTTTTTGGTGGGGGAGGTGGTGAAGTAATTTCTCATCCATTACATGCTAGGTAATTTCATATAAATAGTTCCATTTTAGTCTCTAGGGTGTGGTTTGGTCCACAAGGATAAATTGATGGTGTCCAGACTCGGAGTTCCAGCATTCCCCCTAGTGTGGTGTGTGCAGGATTCAAGGTATCTATGTTAGTGAATTCTTTTGGTGGGGAGAAATCTCATGTATTCTCCCCTCAATATTGGGCATTGTTTTCTTAATTGGTTGGCTGTGACATCTGTTAGGAATAATCAACCTATGACTCTCAGTTAATGTTGTTGTTTTTCTGGGCATGGAATCTGGTTTTGTTAAATATTGTCATGGGGACTTTCTAGGGGAAGAATATTTTTTGTGGTGTGGAGAATTTTTACAACCCGATAATAATTTTTTTATATTAATTATTTCTTGACTTTCATTTAGATCTTCTTGGATCGGTTGAGTTTTGAGTATAGTATTTATATATTGGATTTTTTTGTGGCCTTTGGGCTAGTGCATAGAAACCACATGGTTTGAGGTAACCTTTCAGTTGACTTATATGCAATTGTGGGTTCCCATGTGTGTTGGGATGTAGCGCACAACTTGCGCGTGGTTTATTAAGCCATGTTGCTAGTGCGCAACACAACGTTGTGAGTAGGTAGTACTGGGTGGTGCAGGAAAAGAACAGTTTTCTCAACCATGTGTTCAACTGTAGATAGATGAATGTGGACCTCATGGTTACCCAGTTTCCAAAATAAGTAGTACAATTTAATGGAATATAAAATGAAATGGAAAATTTAATAAAATATAATGAACATACGATAAAGAAAATGATATAAACATTTAAACAGAATCTTTAATAAAAATAAAAATATTAATATATTATTAGGCCTATTAAGAGTATTATTATAATTATTATTAGTATTATTTCATTATAATTTTATTTTATTTTATTTTTTCAACCCTAATCAACCCCCTCTCCCTCTCTCACAATGAAACCCCACTTCCTTCTTCTCTGATCGGCACACAACCCCTATTGCTCCTTCCTGGACACGTGCTACCATATGCCACCCCCTCTCCTCCATTATAGGAGCTTTGGCATGAGCCCTCCCCTTCCCAGTGTTCCTCTAGCGAACCCACACCTCGCATCCGGTGATCCCCCACCTACTGTCCAATGACCTACTCTGTCCGGCTTCCACCACCTCCTCCAACACACTGTATCCCTCCCATGGTCGGACCTCCTTCTTCGAAAAAATATAAGGTTTTCTCCCTCTCTTGTGGGCACTATATTCCTCCATGATTTGATTTCCTTTTAATTTTTATTGGATTCCTTCAATTTATCAAATCCCTAACACCCCTAGTTTTGATTCATTGATTTTTTTCATCGTTTATGGTGTGCAGTTAGATCATGAGGTATTGTTCTATCTTCTTTTGAAGCTTCATGAAACTCACACATATTTTAGTTAATCACTTATGTAAATTTCATTTATATCTTATCCCAAGGACACATTCATGTTTTAAATCAATCTTAAAATGTTATTCACAAAACAATAAGTATTATATTTA
Organism: Viscum album; assembly: GCA_963277665.1. Lineage (NCBI taxonomy): Eukaryota > Viridiplantae > Streptophyta > Magnoliopsida > Santalales > Viscaceae > Viscum > Viscum album. The sequence goes on from OY728136.1 coordinate 767,418,958, forward strand.
AATTGTTTAGTTTTTTTTTGTTAGCTAAAATTTTTAAAAATGGATTTGGAATAAATTCTATAATAATGGGTAGGTGGTTTTTTCCATACACGTTATTTGAAAAAATATATTTTTTCTCTTATTCATTTATCAAGTTCTTTAATGAAATTGTTTTTTTGGAACTTAGTTTTAAAGTATTTGAAAAATAATTAGATTTATTTTGTGTGCCATATTTACAAGATATATAGTGCATTTTTAGTTAACACCGTTTTTGCGACATGTTGATGTTTTCAGGAAATGTAGAATTGGTTAATTTGGTTGAACAAGTTGTGAGGGTTATGTTTGGATAGTGAGATAGTAATTTTGAAGTGATAGAGAATGATATTGGTTTTAATGTGGAATTCACATGTGAAATTTGTGAAATTATTATGATATATTTTTTCCATCATTTAAATGTTGACTAAATTATTTATTATATGATTTTTGAAATTATAATCATGGGTTCCATGTGATTTAGTTTATGTTTGTGTTTGTATTTAATGTGAATGCTAACTTCATTAAAATGGTTCTTATTTTAGAAATGTTTTTGGGTCCCTTTGTGTGATTTATAGGAATGATTTTAAAGGTGTTCCACATGGGTTGGCCCATTTTTCCTGAAACATGTTTTGGAATGATTTTTAAAATAGTTTAATTCCATTCATTAAATTGTGAATATTTTGGGTGTGTGTTTGGTATATAAGGGCCCTTTTGGAATTGAAAATGTAAATGTTGTTTTTGTGTGTTTTTTGGCTAAAGTTTATTGATGTGTAAAAATATTGTCCCAATTCATATACATTATTCATTGCATGTTTTTACTAATATATGTGAAATCTTTTTTCGTAAAAATTTGATTTGGTAAAAAAAATTTCACATTGACTATAGGAAAAACATTTTCGGTAAATGTGAGTGCATTATTGGAAATTTTAAAATGTTTAATAAAAATGGTTTTGATTAATGTATGGCATGAAGACCCAGTCGGAACCTTCAATGATATTATGTGAATATGTGATAAAATTATGTATTTATACATTTATGGGTCAACTTTATATGGATGTATCCCTTTATGTGTTATCGTTTACAGTGTCCATGTTTGGGGTTGTCAAGTGGGGTGCAGCAGGTAAGGTGAGTCATGCATTAGAGGGCCCCAAACACACACAGAATTATTATAACAACCATGTTTTTAGGTAATATTTTATATAATAAAGTGATATTGGTTAATCAACACCAATTATATGGGTTTTTACCCCCTATATTTTCTATTTGTCCATGTGAACTTTGCCACTACATTTGGTCAGTTTTGGGGTGGCCAGGTGGTTATAGACCTCGGAGCTTCACCATACCCTGGCAAGAGGTTTTAAACCATGTATATCTAAGGGTATACTAGGTATTTTTAGGATGTACCATGGTTACTTAATTACCCATATTTCATGTTTAATTTCTATTTTTCTAGTTTATTTTCATATTGTATTGTTTACCTTTCATATATTAGCCCATATTTGGTATCTTTTGTTTTGGGTTTTGATTAAAAAATGGAAAACTGTTTTGGAAATAGAATGTAGCGTGTCTTGGATTATTAAATGGGAAAAACATGTTCCTTATTTTAATATGGGATAACACTACAATTATATTTTTATTTCAAACTTCTAGCATTAGATTGTTTTTGGAAGGGAGATTCTTGGATTCTCCGATTCCCAGTTGGCATCCCTCCTCATAATATTAATGATAATGCCTATAATATATTTTAATATGTAGGTTAATTTTCATGGTTCATGTTGATATTTCATATACTCATGGTTGAGTTCAGTTGTTAGTTGTTAGAAGTGACCAAGATGTCACATAGAGGAATGTGCAATTTTTTTCCATCTGCAACTTGTTTTTAGTGTTATCATTAAAATTAATTTATCTGTTTTATTTTGATTATTATAAATTTTTTTCACAACTATTAAATTATGATGTCTAACACTATAATCCATCTCATGGGTATTAAGAGCACCCCTCCGAAAATGCTCCAATCTAGCTTGGGTGACCAGTTCATGGTCGAGTTAGCCTGGATCCTAAAATCTAATATGTTTTATATGTGCTTTCCATGGGTTTTATGGAAATATAATTTTTAAGATAATGGTAATAAATGATATTATATTAAAACTAAATTATTTTATACTTATTATGGGAGAAAATTATTAAAATAATATAAAATATTTGTGGGTATTAATGTTTTTCAATGCGCTAATAGTTTATTAAAATTTATATCCCGTATAGGGATTTTTATGCTCATCTATTTTTTAAATATTTTTCAGGGGACTAAAGGATGATTAAATGATTGGATGAACTCATACTTATAGCCATGATGTTATTTAATATAAGATATAATTATATATATTTTTATTTTTTATAGTGAAAAAACGGACAATGATTATAATTTTCTTCATTTTATTATATATGTATAATTTATGACCTAATTTTGTAACACACTAAACCCAAAAAAATCCTCAAGGTGAAAGAAACTAATATTCATGAATTAATAGAATATTATATAATCTATTAAAGATGAGTACTTATAGGGAATAACATTTATATAAGTTATATCATGAAATTTCAGGAGCTATAATGGGGCTCAACCCTTCATATAATCTATATCATTGTCACCAATTTCTAAAGAGCTATAATAGGGATCAACCATTTATATAAGCTACATTAGTCTCACCTGTAATCTATAATGGGCATAAACCATTCATATATGCTAAATATGGTTCACCCATTTCAGATAATTATGAAGTATTATTTCATGAATAAAAAACATTAATAAAAAAACTCATTGAAACAATCATTATTCATTTATAACATTATAGCCCTATATAAAAGAAATTGTTTTAATGAAAATATTTTGGAAACATGATTAAAATGGTCAAAATATATTGGTTTTTTAAAAATATATATGAAAAATTTTAATCCCTACATAGAAATCATGACATTGATATAAATATTTAAATTTTCTAGAGGAGGAAAATTATCATGTTTTTTGATGTTGATGGATAGAAATACCATTAAAATACCGTTAAGAATATACATGAGGTATATAATTATAAAATATTCCAAATTGTCTTATACCACGTTGAATCATTTTAATCATTATAACCATGAATTAATTATATTTATAATAAAATTAAATATTTTGAGAATAAATTATTTCATGAAATGATATCTAAAATGGGCTCTATATTCACGTCATAAATAAAGGTGTGTGTATAACAACAAAAAAATCCTCAATGAAAGGGGATTGAGCCATAATCGGTTACCTTGAGTATGACTTGTCATTTTTGTCTTTAACTTCTAGAATAATGAAATAATGTTAATTATTTCATTTATTTGGAAACTTTTTCCCATTTATTATTATACTATTTTCACTTAATACAATTATTTATACAAATAATTTATCAATTAAGTCCATGTCCTGTGTTTTGAACATATTCTATTTATGTCTCAAAATGACTAAGGTTGGAGTAATATGGTCAAGGAGGTCATTATATAAACCCATTCATGAATCAATGTTTTGTATAATTATCCCACATTACAATCTTTGGAAGGGTGGGCCATGTGTACGCATGAGTAACCCTCCAATTTTTTTGATCATCTTGGAAAAAATATAAGTAGTATTTATTGTTCTTGAATGATATTTAAATCAAAAATAATATATTATTTAACCATATATAATTTTTTATATAATTATTATGGTGTAAATGGATTCACATCACTTCAAGGATGAGGTTGTCCACATGTCCATGAGGGACATTATCATATATTCAATGTCTAAAACATTAATAAATATAATGTTATATTATATTTAAATTATTATAAAAATTTAATTATTATCATAATTATGTAATTTATTTCATATATAATCATTAAACACACCATTATTTCTTTCTATTCAACAGGTTAGTGAAAATTCATCACATCACATCACAAGTTGGTAGTCCTCTACACACACGAGTGATGTTTTGATGTCCCCTAAAGTATAAAATGTTACAAAGGGTGTATGTAATATAATAAATAATTATGAGTAATTATGTTATAAACATTATAAATATAATATATAAATATTAAATTCATTATTATTCCCAACATTGTGAGGTGGTTATTAAAGAACAAATTTCATCGTTTCACGAGGTGGTAGTCTTCCATTCAAACAAACACTGATTACAAATCAAATTCAACATATGTGTGTGAAGATGTAATTTATAATCCTAAAATAGAAAATATATTATTATATTTGATATAACTTGGTTTTTATATATGTTTGATATAAAAATAATTGAATTGGTGGAGAAAAAATAAAATAAAAGAGCTGATATAAAAAATTTACCTATTGTTCAGGTAACTTCTTTTCATTTCCACCAAAGGACATACACAAATTTCATTATAACCAAAACGAGACTTATAGGATGAGATATGGGGTCTTTATGGTTGATATGGGTTGTTGTTTGATGAGCCAAATGGAGTGAAATATGTTATGAATGGAGGAGAGTGAATTCACTTTTATTATGGTGGAGTTGAGGAATTCATATAAATAAAAACGTAAGCAATATTGGGAGGTCTCTACTACCTATTATGGTTAAAAAAATAAATATAATCGAGTGTAGGTGATTTATGGTCTAGAAAAAATTATACCACATAAAATAAAAACATTTTAAAACAATTTATTTAATTTAAAATTTGATTCATTATTTTTTTTCATTTTGGTTTTCTAATTCTAGTAACAAGTTTTTAACCTATTTAAAAATTCCATTAAGTTTAAATTGAAGTGATAAATATTATAAAATTTGATCCTAGTTTTTTAGGTAATAAATATAAACTATAAATTAAAAAACCAATGTTTTTTGGATGTTAAATTTTACATAAGTGTTTGTATCCCACACAAATACTGCTTAACCCTAACAGTGAAAACAATATTTATTATTATTTTGGGGTAAATATTTTCATTATAAAATACTAATTAGTCCATTAATGAAAAATAATATATATTTATTAATAACATATAATTTCATTACAAAAGATATAATTTTATTAGTACTTATAAATCATTTAATAAAATATGATTTATTGTAAACTAATATTAAGGTCAATTTTTAAATTATATAGTTATTTAAATATAAAAATTATCAAGAAAAATTTTAATTCAAATATATTATTCTCACAACTTTTTGTCATTATTTATTCTTCTACAAAAATAATTTAGTATAAAAATTCCTTCTATTTACCATACATTTAATATTTTTGTTAACATTTATTTAATTTAAGTAATTACTAAATAATAAATATGATGGTGTTTGTTAAAAATATAATGTAGTTATATCATATATAAAAATTATTTATAAATTATAATGTTACGAAATATTATTTTATATTTAGAAATATTATTTATGTATAATCCTTTTATAGTTTTTCCCAATACAAAAATTTATATAAAAAATAAAATGAAGAACGACTGATTTTTTGTCATTTTCTTTTGATATGTTACTATATCATTCACTTTAATATAATTATATTCCCAATAACAAATATAAATATTTAATAAGGTCATATGGGTAAATATATGTACATCCTAGGAGTGTAAGAAATGTTTATAGGTCATTTGGATAATTATGATTAATGTTTTACCACTAAGTATATTAATGTTTTACACAATCATTGTATTTTATTTTAATTTATTTCAAGAATCTATGTCGTGAAATTCTATATCTACAATACTATAAATTGATATTATTATTATTCCAAATAAGTAATCCCTTTTTTCAAATTTTAATACCATAATTGTCATAATTTAATTTAATATTTATCCAGTAGAGGAGATGAAACAATATATTTTTTAAGAGAAAAAGCTCAAAAGTTTCAAAATTTTGTATATCAAATTTCAATGTAAAATTAATTCTCATGACCTGAATAGTATTTATTTATATATATTGAAATGATTATGTATTTAGATAAATTTATAATTTAATTTAACTATATGATTTAATTAGATGAAATTAACGTTTAATATTAAAATTTAGTGGCATTCACGAGTCTTCAAAAAATGAAAATTCCAACAAAACTATAAAAATGATAATTTTGTTATTAGGATTGATGAAAATTTGCTCATTTAGTGTAATAAAATTTTCAAATGTGTAAATAATTATTTTTAAAATAACTCTTACATTGTAGGTTGGTAAAACATCAATTTTTAAAAATACATCGTTTAATTATTAAAATTAGATTTATTTTTATTTTATGCATATAAAACATATTAAATAAATTGGAAAAACCTACCATTGAATATGTTTCATAAAATATTGGTATCTTACAACCTACACCCCTATAAAAATAAGTTTTATCATTAAATTCTACTTGGTTATCAAAGGATTAATATCTTCAAAATTATATTACAGAATCCCACATAGTAGAACGTGTCAAAAAAATACTATCTTAAAAAGAATATTGGAAACATAATAGTAAAAAGAAGTTAGGCATAACTGGTATTCCTCCAAGGTAGAATATAGGAGGAATATGGTAAAAGAGGAAATAATTAGAGATAATGATGGATTTAATTGAACAAAAATAAGTGAATGATAGATAGAAAGCTAAGGGCCTAAAATTTTTAAATATTAAATGGTGGAAAATACTATTGGTTCCGTAGAGTTGAATTTATTTCAATAATAATTTTTTTCCAAATTTTTTTCCTATATTTGAATAATTATCCTTCCCACTAGACCAAGAGAAAAAATGGAAATATACTTACATAATGATTGTACTTTTAAACTATTAATAAATTTCTACTAAAAAAACATTTTTATCCTAATAATGATTATTCATGGTGAATTTTTAATTCATGGAGAAGAAATATATTTTAAAGAAAACAGTATCATAAAAGGGATAATCAAGATATTTCTCCAAAATTTAGACATTAACTGAAGCCAAAATGGTAATAATACTGTAATTTAATTCTCAAAATGTTTGAACAATTATATGATTCATTAATAGTTAAATGTGGTGCCCAATGATCAATGCAAACAATTCCATAAACAAGATTACATGAAATTTATCAATCCTTTACTCAATATGATTGAAAACTCAACATTTATAGTATTTGATCATATATTCTTATAAGAAAAATCAACCATTATTTCTTAAATAAAATCACACATTTTTCTGAAATAATATTATTTTTATGTAAAAAATGACATTCTAACTGGTTTATCATGTATGCTAGTTATAGGTGTGAAACCGTAATTTTTTGTTGTTGATGGGTTTAATTACCACCACCATGATTAATGAAATAGGTTGTCAATGAGCTTTTTTCCCCATTTTTTCATTAATCCTGAAAAAGAATTCCTACCTAAAACACTTCCTTTTGATCCTAGGGGTTACAAATACCTCACCAAAAAAGAATCTCTGATAAATTCATTAATATATTTACAATCTAATCTCCTAAATCCTCAATGGGATTTTGAATTCCTTGAACTTACATTCATTATTTATCATAAAGACCTATGCTGGTATAATATAATATTAAGATAACCTCACATGAAAACATACTAGTATCCAAATTTATCTAAACAAAACATTGATACAAACTATAATATTATATATCCCACACTCACATATCCAACTCTAAAATCAATAACATTAGTTTTCCAACATTTATAGAAGTAACTGTGACCCCATTTTTTATCTAAACTATAAAAAATTAAAAAAAACATGGATCACATACAACCTCATTGAAATTTTATGATTGTAGTTTTTTGTGAATCATAAGATACACATATATAAAAAGTTCAAATCAACTAGGACTCACATAAAACTTTTCTATAAATATTAAAATTGTCTCAAATTATAAATATCATTTCATACAACACATTTGGTCATCAACATCATCCTTTAGAAATCCTCAATAATAGGATAACATCCAACTATATTTTTGTAACTTGTGGAAAATGAAACATAGAAGTGGGTGATTTAAAATGATTATTAATGGTAAATAATAATAATTATTAACTGAATCTCACTAATTATAATAATATAGAATATGGGTATGATGAGATAATCAATTTGATTGAAAAAATATTAAAAGGACTCATTCCCATCAATACATGGATATGCAATCTTGAAAACATGTCATCAAGTATAAATAATGGAAATATCCATTAGAATTAAAAATCATGAGGATTGTGATAAAATATTGTACAAAATAAAAATCATAAGACCATAATAAGAAATTAAACACTATTTGGTAACTTTAATAATCAATTTCAGAAAACCATTTCAATTTGAATAACCATAGGACCAACTTCAAAAAATATCATTACACAATGCATTAGAGATCTATAATGGGGATCACCCATCATAGATGATATATGATGCTCTCCCATGATCTATAAATTTGATCAATACTTTATATAGTCTATATTGAGCTGATCCATTTACTATGATCTATAATTGGGATCAACCCTTCATATAAGCTATATCAGACTCACCAACGATCTATAATGGGGCTCAAAAAATCATATAATATATATCATGCCTGACTATTTCATAAATTCAATTGAACCATTTCATGAATTTTTTTTGTAAAATTCCATTAATACAATCATTACTAATTTATACCATTATAAACCATTTAAAATAAATGTGTTTAATGTTAATCTCTTTCAAACGTGATTGTCCTGTGCATAAGAAACTAGTTTATCAAAAAATCATTTAATTAACCATAATTCATTAGGATAAGGATAGATTATGGTATAAATAGGAAATATCCCCAATGTATGATGAGTAAAAATAGGTTTTGATGATGATATTAAAAAAACCATTTAAATATCATTAACAACATTCTTAAATAAGATGATCTTTAAACATTGCAATGTGACCCATACGACATTGAAACATGTAAATAAAAATCCCAATGAATCAATAACAATAAAAAATATTAAATAACATGAGAATAAATAAATTCAATATAGGATATTTCAAATTTTATTTTAGTAAGCATTTTAAAATATGGTTGGTGTAAAACATGTGAAACAATTCCTCAATGAATTATAGATTGAGACGAAGTCCCTTACCTCAAGTACGACTTATCAAGTGTGTCTTTATCATCATGAAAATTAAAATAATCTAATTATTTCCATTATTGATAAATTTTTTCAATATTAATATTAAATTTATTTTATTTATTACAATTTGTTATACAACTACTAAATGAATTATTTCTATGAATGGTCTATTTACCATATTCGGTTTATGTGTTAAAATGACTAAGGGTAGTTGTCTATGGACATGGAGATAAATATTTAAATATATCTTGAAGAATTATACTTGAATAATTTAACCATTAATATAGAAATTATACTTTTAAAACTAGTCATGAATAATTTTTTGAAAAATGAACCAACATTACAATTGTGGATACGGTAGGCCGTACATACAAATGAGCAACACTCGCATTATTTAATTATCGTTACAGAGAGAAGGTAAGTAAACCATATTATAAATATCATATTTTTTAGTCATATATAATTTAATTTCTAATTATTATGATGTAATATAATCCCGTCCCTAGGAGGTTGCGGTAGTCCACAAGTATATGAAAGGCGTTATCACTTATTCAGTGTGAAAAAATGTAATAAATAAAATGATATATTTTATATTGAAAAATATTATTAAGTCATTAATATCATATTTATTTCATTTTTATAATATATATACATTATAATTACACATACTACATTCAATGGAACATGATAGTGAAAATTCATCACATCACATTGTGAGTTGGTAGTCCGAATGAAACACTATTGATGATATCATATCATATTGGGTATGAAATGTAAAAATCATGTATATGATATATTGAATCTAGAGGAATTATTATGTTATAAAAATTTGAAATTTCATATATATATTTTATTTCCCTCATTATTGACAACATCTATAGTTGTAATGGAAGAATGAATAATATTAGTTCACGATGCTGTAGTCCTCCATACACATCAATGTTGAATGTGTATTACATATGAGGGATTTGTGTCGAATTAAAGGTCATAACTGAAACATAACAATATCTGTATATACTAATGATATGGAGGTTATTATAGAATAAGGTATAAATATAATTTAACAGATGGAAAATAAATAAAAACAAAAGTTCTCATTGAAGAATGTTATATCTTCTTTAAGAAAATATTTTAGGTTTGCAACAATGAAAAATAATGGAATTCATTCTTCCCTAATTTAAGAATCTGTTATGAGAGGATATGTGTTGTATTTATTATTATTTTATTCCTATAAATAATATTTTAATAATTAAAATATATTTTAATTAATGTATTTCCAATCATTTCAAGATGCTACATATGCCCTCACATGAGATTACTTTACCCAAGAAAGATCATTTCCAAAGATAAAATTCAATCATTGTAAATCATTCAGAATTATTCTCCCTCATTAATGTATTTAGAAACTTCTAGTAGTTATATTTATTTTTTTCCATTGAAATTTAAAATATAATAATACCATTTATTATGATTATCACAAACATATCATGATTATCACTAATGAATCTATACACATAATACATAATGATATATGGGGGATTATTTTGACCTAACAAAATTACTATAAATTCAAAATGTCATGAACATTTACAAAATGTTGTCTTACAAATATCCTTTCTATTCACCTTCGATTGATGATATAAAAAATGAAGAAATTTTTTGGATAATTATTAATCTCTGAATAGTTGATCAAACATGTCATTAATATAAGTTAGATAATACTGATTCATGATTTTGATATTGATCAGTTCTAAATAATCAATATAAAGTGGCATTAGATAATAATTAATCCAAAATATATCAAGTTCCCCATGTTTAAAAAAATTGACAAATGAATCCATTTTGAAGACTTAATTGGAGTTTCATCTTAAATTTCGGTATCTCAATTAGGGTAATTCTATAAAGAGTTTTTGAAATAGTTGTTAAACCACTAATGAGTTTTATTGATAACTCAACATTATGATTTTTAGAAGACATGTGAACTCTTCGTGAAAGGCATCAATAACTCTTGAAATGTTCCCATGTATTTGATATTGTGTTTTTCTATAACCATATGAGAAAAATATATTTCATGTATAAAAAATAAGAGTGACATGGTAGAAGTAATATAAATTGAATTTCTAATATAATACTCAAAATAAAAAAGATCATGGGTTTATTTGGAATAAAAAAATCCGAATTCCCCTCTTAAAAAATTGACAAAGGATCCAAATAAAAATTCCAATCTAGTTCTATTATGATATAAAATTCATCTAAAGGGATAAGTACAAGTGAGTGAGGAAGAAAATTACCAAAAAACATCAATTAGTGTGGAATAATATACTAGAGATATTAACATCACACCATTAATAGTTTTCACCTCCAAATCAAAAAATAAATTTTGAGAATTGAATTTATTTATAATTTAAAATTTGAAAGATATGATGTAGTAGGAATATATAATCTCATATAAGGAATTTTATCTTATTGAGTGGATGATACATGTATCATTCACTATGTATATCTCATAATCAATATTTTCCATTGGGAATTAATATTAATACGATTTTTATGGGATTATGAGAGATACATGGTGAATGAGAAATATTAATACCATTTTCCATGTATCTCTCATAATCAATATTGTCCATTGTGAATTAATATTAATACCATTTTCCATGGGATTATGAGGATATTGATAGGGGTCATCAAAATATTTTCGATTTTGGACTACTCATCATGATTCTAAGACACATTGAATATTATGAATTATATTTTGGGTGGGGTATTAGTTTATTTCTTCATTTCCTCGATTTTATCCACTAGACTTTTCAGTCCAAAATATGATTTATTCGAGTTATGATGAGTCTTGATCATCCTTTTTAATATCGAAATAATTGTAATATTGGGAATTCCCAACTTCTATTTCTACAATTTGTGCACATCAAAAAATTTCAATATATATAGTAAACTATCTTATAGATAATTATTTACAGAGACTTGTATTTATGCGAAAATAAATGGACCAGATTTTCTTTTAGGGATGATGATTAAACACAAAAAATTCCATTCATGTCATAGAATATTTTATTCATAGGTACTTATAGATTTTGGACCCTTCAACCTAAAATCATATAATTCCTTCCCTGTAACTATTCATAGAATATGAGGTAATTATATACTAAAGCATATTTTCATAATCTTTTTCCATTCAATGGATTGAATTTTACCCTATTGACTCATATTCTAAATATATTTCCACCAATAATCATCTTCATATTCTAAATGATAAAATTTAACGATAAATTATTGATGTAATAAAATAGGAGAATATTAAATTCTTACTCAATGGTACGCATCCATCACTAATCCACTAGTGGATAAGTAGATAATCTAAATGAAGGTGGATGTTTCGTTATGAATGAATCATTTGTATGTTGTTCAACTCTTGTATTATTTGGATGATGAACATGATTCATGGATTGAGAAGCTATGAGGGAATAAAAATACGGTACTAAATCCCACCACCTATTTAAATTCTTTTATTTGGTGTGAAATCACTACCTTTTACATCTAATTTCACATTATCGTGGTTTTATCATGCTTAATCCCTTGATAAAAACCATAAATAATAGTTTGTGAAACAATATTTATAGTTAAATCCAAATATTCAAAAATAATTAATTTTAGGATATCAGAATAAAGATACATTTTTTCTACCTAAGGATTATTTGGTTCAACATAGGTCATCCAAAATCACTACTAAAAAATTAATATGTAATCTTATACCTAGACATATCACCACGGTTCAAAATAATGTTTTCACCATTATAGTTTTCAAAATATTACTAAATATTAAATTGAAAATAATTATATAAAACATTACATTTATATAATAATATTACATATTATTTTATGAATATTCAACAAATAATAATATATTGCAAACCAAAATCATGTTGGTTTAGTATCATTGAAAAAATGGAAATATTAAGATATGTGTCATAAGTTTTTCCCATTTTTTTCGTAGATATAACCTTTTTAAATCAAATCATACATAATAAATTTCTTTACGAACTTGGGAGAGAGAAAATATAAATTGGTGAGCGTAGATGCTTCCTAATTTTTATTATGGAATATATTATTGATCAAATTAATATAATAAGATTATAAGGATTTGATAACATGAAAATATTATTTTAAAACCAAAAACTTCATTTCAATGATCATAATAATGATTAATGTAATAATTTAGGGATTTCCATAAGATATGAATCCTAAAAAATCAAATATCATGTGATGTGAGAGCATTACATTGGAATAAGATATTAAAAATTTTCATAAACATATTCATATGAAATCATATTCAATGTGTTAAGGGGTCATCTCTAAATGTACCATAATTCATTGGGTTGAATCTACATTCCTTCATAGTAGAGATGGTTAACTACAATGAATATCATTGAATAAAAGCCTATTAATATACCCGTTTTAAACCATATTCTAATCTTCTTAATCACATGAGATAACAATCATTACACATTGCATTTGAGGGTAAAAAAGTTTTGGTCCCAACCCTCCATAGTTATGACAAAACAAACATGCTTATTTTATAACACAATATGTATCCTTTAGTTATAATATTACCACCATACATGGTATATAAAATAACTAACCATCACATAATGAAAACAAAACATATATGTGACCAATGATCAAAAATGATTCATCATATCATTATATCATAATATTTGAAAATAAAATTGGTTTTATAAGGAGTTCATCAATACATTATAGAACATCCCATGGAATATAAATGTGTTTCATGAAAATATAATCAATATAAACTTGTACTATGTCCAGAAAGAGTAATAATTGATTCATTATACCATATCACAAATAAATAATAATTAATGTCAAAGTATTCTATCGTATATGAAGATTCAATTAATATATCATTGAAATATTTAAGGACAAATATATCTTTTCCACATTGATATTAACTTTAAAAAATCCACAATATTATTAAAATCATTTTCCTTGAAATTAATATAATAAAAATGTAAACGAAAATTAGAGATAATGAGTGATTATTAATGTTCTAAGTTCATATCATGTAGTATATATCAATAGAAAACATTCTCTTCACATTTTTTTTAGAAAATTGACATTGTTCCTCATTTGAAAAAAAAGAATCATTTGAAATAATTATTTTAAAATTAAATAATTACATATTTTATCACAAAATAATAATAATATAATGTAAAAAAATTAATCATAACAATTTTGAAGAAAATAATTATTATTGACGATAAATGTTTCCCGACCAAATAGCACAATATCATCCTTTAAAATTAAATATTTTTTATATATATTGAGTATATTAGTATAGTGAAATTAAAAAATAAATTTTATCCTAAAAATTAAAGATAGAAAAATGTAAATTAAATGTATTAATCATACAATGATTTATTATATCTAATAATTTTAATTCATCCTTAATAAATCCCATTTAATCTATGATCTAAACATAAGTCCCCTAACTCTTGTCTAAATTACTTATTATTTGTTCAAACCTCTTGAATAATAAAATAATATATATATATATATATATATATATATTATTTTTCTGTGATCATATATATCAAATCATATATGGTTTAAAAATATCATTTTACACCCATTAATTATAATTTCATTATTAAAATTGTTATTTAGGATAATAAATATATCATATTTCATTCATGCATTGGTTTGATAGTTTTGACCCATGTACATTGATTCTGGACCAATCACATCCAAACTGTGTAGAAATATATATATATAATTTAAATTATTTATAAAAATAATTATATTTATCCATTGAAGGGGGATATTGGAAAATAAATAATTATAAACCAAGGTTCTAAATTTATACTGTCGTTAGAAGGATAGATTCATAAATAAATATCTTAAATATAAAATCATCATACGTATTTAAAACTCTATATATTGTTCCAAACACACATTGATCTTCTAAAACATAATTTTTTACCATTTTTTAAATATATAAAACAATGTTTATATAAGAAATCATTGTATTATAAGAAAATGGAAATAAAGATAAATATATGAGTAAGGAGGGAAAATGATATAATAATGAGAATTATCATTTGAATGAAGAAAATAAATTAATAAATGAAGTAATGTTATCATTAAATTATAGAAATGAAGAAAAAAAAGAAATCACATCCTAAAAATAAGTAATGGGTCAATATAAGGACTACCATTATAATGTGGAGAAAGTACCATGGTGAATTATGTTCAGTACTAAATCCTTTACATAGAATATCCTGAGATGGAGAAAATCACATAATGTATTTTATAGAATTATAATTTATGTACCACCCATCACATCATTCAAATCCTATATATTAATTCTTCATGAGAAATATTTGAAGTACAAAAATCAACGCAATGAAGAATACCATTAGTGTTATTTGAGTTTCATAATGTTAATTGAAGGCATAATAGAAGGCTAAATCATAAGGATTCCAATAAAAGAAATTATTAAATCGTATTGAACATTCATACTAGAATAAGGGACATATGTATTGAACAATGAAATCATATATTGAAGATTAATATGGATGATAGTATATATGAAGAATAAAAACCATCCACTTGGGTAGTGCTTTATGAAATAAGTAATGAAACTTTTAAAAATAATGAATGTCATTATAGATTTCAAAAAAACTAGAGTTTAATTATATATGTTACCCCTAACATAAGGATAAAATTAATAATCTATTCAAGGATAAACAACATATGATGTGGGTGATTCTAAACATAATAAAAAAAATATTAAAGTTCATTTAAAATGGATTTTTAATGGAGAATACTAAAGCTGATAAAAACTTGTGTAACCCTAAAAATTAAAGGAATATTTAACTGGGTATATATGTCATAGATTTATATAAAATATAAAATATGTTCCTGTGAAGAATATCATTTTATATTGATAAAAATAATGTTAACATGTAATTGATAAGTAAAGTCGGTGGTGTATATGATCCATCATCTTGTGTATATATTTACCCAACACACTCCCTTAACATCATGTATAAATAATATAATATCAATACATACTTATAAAATAACCTTATTAATATATATTTAATTTTATATTCTATCTAACTCTTCTCGAACACATATAGTTTGATAAACATAGTGATATTATTTGTAAAATAATTTCATGATATATATAATTTTATATGTGTGTGTTCATTATTATTCAACTATAAAAATTCTAAAATGGTTTTAAATTTTAACCAATATGAAACCCATATTATGAATATTCCCATGATAAATAATTTCATGGTAGATGACAGAAGGTATACCATTTTTTCATAATCATATATATAGGATTACCAATATTTTTTATATAATATTAATAGTGAAAGAATATCATTTTCACATTATATTTTTTTTAATATATTTTATATATTACATTTTAATGGAGTAAATATATTGTTTCATAGAGGTGGTAGTCTCTGCATATGCACGTGTGGCACATTATGTTTTATTTTAATATTAGGTGGGAATGAAAGGAAAATATTATAATTTAAAAATAATAATAATTTAATATATATCTTATTAGTTAAATAAAGTAACCTATTAAACCTAATATTTATTGTGGTGATGAAAAAATGAAAAATTTATTGATGGATGTGGTAGTGGGCTCATGATAAATTCTAGGATTTGTTCACAATGTTTTCATATGATTATTTTTGTGACAATACTCCATTGAAATGAGACTAATATTTAAAATATAGAAAATATTAATTATATTCAACATTATAAAGATATATATTTTTAATCATTTCTTGTTTGTTTTATGTCTTTATGACATGTTCTTTATGTACTTTATTTGATCATATGCTAATATAGGATTATACTTTATAATCAATGATATTTTTTTGTCACTTATATTATAATGATAATTCCATCTAACATTGCAACCTCACCCATTTTACCATTATATTGAGGATCCATTAATTATGATAAGTTGATATGATATTAATAATTGACATTTAACCTCACCCCTACTTATTGTTTTCATTAATATATTTAGGAATATGAAATGGTAAAATGATATGTCTAGAATAATGATTAAAAGGGAATAGTTATAGATAAATGATCATAATTATTAAAAAAAATAGATCATCATTTATCTAGTAACTAAGGAAATAAACATTTTTTTCCGTATTCTATGTGACTATTTTTGCAATTTATCAATTAAAAAATGAAATAAAAGTATTATTTATGTAAGATTATCTCATGTTTATATAGTATTGAATCCAAATCTATATTTTCACTAAGTACCATCATGATTTCATAAAGTTAAAAATGTGTCATTATATTGGAAGTACTGGATTTTGGATATGATCCATGAATATGTATAATTTAGAAATAAGTGTCTCAATAATGTGGTAGACTATGAAATTAATTTGGGAATGTATCTGTGTAATCCATATAAAGGGTATGTATTCAAGAGTGATGCTTTTATTTTTATAAATCAATATAGAATTATATTAGATCTCATAATAAAATACTTTCAATAATTTTGAAAATGTTTCCAAAGGTATTTCATCCACATACTTATATGCATATTGAAATGTAGTTTAGTTTTAGATATGGAATCTTAATTAACTCTCCCAACAGTTAATAAGGGAAATATATAAGGACAACTAGCATATTCATATTATAACAATGAATTCTACTAAAGATATTATGTCATTGTTTTCTATAGATTAATCCCATATATAGAAATGTTAACAATATAATATTTTAATAATTCACATTTTTTAAATGAGAAATTTTTTCGGTAGTTTACTCCTAGAACAATACTAAACATAAAAGAAACCATAATATATTTAAATATATGTGAATGATCTCTAAAACCATGAAATTGAATTAGTGGTAATAAATAAGCTTACACGATTTATCCTATAAATATACAAAATATGATGGATACTATTAACTATAATTTAATTAAACTAGTTTACATAAAATGTTCAATATGTATGGTTTTTTATTAGAAATGTATGTTTCTAGAAAACCCTTCTTATAAAATATTAACTTCAACTTCTGGAATTATGTGATTAATTTTTATAATTTTTTATATGAATAAATTTTAAAAAAAAATTATGTTGTTATATGATATGAAATAAGAATAAAATAGTAAATATTAGAAAAATTTATTTATTAAATGAAATTATTTTAAATAATATATAATCATTTTATTAAAAAATTTAATTTATAAATTATACCATTATAATTTGAAAATATTTAGATCATTTTTGGATTTAGAATTGAAATTTTATCTTTAAATGATTTTTTTGATTTAATTAAAATAATTTTTTATATAAATACTAAAAAATACAATTTTTTCTAAAATTGATTTCATTATGACATAATCATATTACAGTAATACATTAAATATTTTTACAATTTTATATATAAGATAAAAATATTTTTAATTAATGTAAATCATTTATCATTACTATGATTTTTTTAAATTCCATTTATATTTTTCTGGAAACATAAGTTAGAGTTTACTCTAATAATGTTTTTTACACTAGGATTTACAATTAAAATTTATAAATTTTTTAAATTAATTCTATCCAAATGTATTTAATATATTATATATAAATTATAATAATTTTTAGTAATAAACATTTCAATTTTTTGCAATGAAATATAACAAACAATATTATGTTTAATGAACATGACATGAAAATGTCATAAAATTAAATTTTTATTTCAGAAATATATTTGTGGAAATGATGGAAACCTCACAAGATCATAAGAAAGTGTCATTTAATATATAATTATGTAACCAAAAAGATAAATACGAGACTAATACATGTCGAATCAATAACCCTATATAACTCCAATTGAAGTGATGTTACCTTTATATCAAAACCATCTTGGATAATATATTCAAAATGATTTTTTATTTTGACCCAAGACATGATATATTCATCAAAATTCATCTTTCGTTCATGGATGACTCATGATAAAATGTGGTATTGTTTATATGTTAATCTCCTTTTTCCCCATTATGGTCATCTCAAATAATTCTATCATATGTTTTTCTAACATACTCTAGTTGGGAATTGATCTAGAGAACTCATTTTAGTATTTCATACATAGAGAAGACTATGATCTAAAATGGTAATCTTCACACACAACTTTCCCGAGATTATAATAAAATCATTAGTGGTCCCTAATTCATGAGACTATAATCTGGTGTTACTGACCTTAATCAAGTCAGATTTTCCAACACATTTAGTTTCTCCTGCATCACCTTAGTGAGCCTGAAACTAAAATGGATCTTCCATATTTTCAAAAAATATCTACTATTCCTAAATAATTACAAAAACTGATATTGTAATTCTACATTAAATATTAACAATCTTCTTATGAAACTATTTATTCATTTTAGATTCGTATTAATGTTCCTTGTTGTTTACAATCATATTTTATGACCACATATTCTTATGTTTAGAAAAATGGGATCATTCCTTATGAATTTTAAAATACCTCCCATTTACAACAATGAATCTCAATGAGCACCATCCGCCCTTCTACCCCATCATTCTATATAGGCCTTGAAATCAGATACCAAAAATTCCCTCTAAAAATTCAATTAGCATTTTACTTAATGTATCATCACTGAAATATTGTTCATCATATCTGTGAACATTAGTGTATTCCACCTCCGAAGGAGTGACTTGGATAATAATCTCTCTAAGAGTTGATGAATTTCTTATTGGTTCCACCATTTGAAATTTCTCTTTAATCATGAACAATATCATGAATCCATATTCAATTAAAATGGTTTCCATGATTTTGAGTCTTATTCGACATTGTGGTACTCAATGTGTCTATTTCATTAACATATACATCATTTGAAGCCTTTGTGGCCTACATTGGACTTCAATAGGGAATGAGTACGGAAGTACCTTATCCACACTATTCTTTAATCAATATCATATATTTATAATTAACAGAAAAAAACATCATATAAATATGATAAAGGATTTGCAATGACTGGTCTTATGTACCAAAATACCAATGAAAACAGCCCATAAAAAACCCTGGATAATAAAAAAATTCTACAATTTAGACCTGATCATTCATAATTGCACAAGGAATAAAAACAATAATATTTTCACCAAGACCTGTTCCACTACACAAATCTATATAAATATAATAGTAGTTATTAATGATACATCACTAGAATAAAAAAACAAAGTGACATATTCTCTTTAAAAAATAATAGATATGCACCCACACTATGAAGACAACCGATTATTTGTAAATGAACTCTTCCATAACCGTATACCAATCATATTTTACTATCGATCATGAAACATCAACTACAATTAAAATTTACAATGAGATAAGATATAAAAAGTTCTTCTTCTAAATTCACTACATAATTTCCATCTACAAATATTCTTTATCATCAGAATAATTGAAGGATTCAAAAAAGGATGATGGAGTTTTGGAAAACATACACATAGTTCCATGTTGAAAGTATAACATTTCTTGTGGAAGTCTTATTACCATGTGAATAAATTGAATTCAGATATATTTTTAATACATGGAGCTATATACCAGGCCTAGAGCAATTCATTTCTTGATGTGAATCATATCATGATATTTCTATTGTCAATGAATCCAACATTTTTTCATTCCAATAAAACCCATTATCAATAATCAAACTAATCAAAATAGTCATCTATAGGAAAATGTTTTTATAGAAATCCACCATTGTCAGATTTTGAAGAGATGAGGAATATATGAACTCTATGAATGATAAGATGAATTTTAGAAACAATAAAAAATAGAACATTTGGGTTGTAAGTAATATCAGGGGCTAGAGGAAGGTAATCTGTGCTATAAGAGGGGATAAATGAATGATGTTGAGCATCCATTGAAGACAATTAAAGTCACTCACACCCAAAAGGTGGAGGGATTGATGTTGTGGCCATTAAATTGTCATTAATGAAAAAATATGAAACTTATAAAAACATAATGATCACATAACCTATGACGTAATCTATAAGTTGTTGGGGATATAACCAAGAAAATAGAAAAAAAATTCAATAAAGTGTATTATTTATATATATTAATTTATATAAAATTAGATAAATTAAAATATTTATAATGAGAAATGTAATATTATTTCAATAAAAAATATAATTATATTAACACACCTATATTTGGTATAATATTATAAATTATATTATAAAATCATAATAGTTAAAACACTATTTTTCTGAAAAAATAAAATTATTTTTAAATATGAAATATTTTAATTTAAAATAAATATTCACATATATATAAGTTTAATAATGATAAATAATTAATAAATTTAATTTTAGAACTTGAAAAATATTTAGTAGGGTTTATGATATAATTTTTGTAAAATAGAAATCAATTATTTAAAAATAGGTTACTAAGGTAAAAACAAGAAAACATAACAGTAAAAACGTAAGAAAAAATGAATACTAACATATTTAAAATATGTTCTTAAATATATGGTTGAGGATTTATCAACCCAAAATAGCCACATAATCCATTATTTATAAATTTCAATTCCTTTTACCCTTGAATAATGTAAAAATATCATTGATATTTAAAGGGTTCTCTCAAAGGTTCTAGTTTTTCTCATAAAAATGAGGACATGTCATCCCCTTCATTCCAAAAACATGGTATATAGTTAATTACTAAAAACATAACGTCTTCCTCATATTATAATAATATATCTCATTTATAATCTATACACTCAAATAGTTTTCCCAGGCTATTAATTTTCAGCGATACATTGAAGAGAATGATTAAAGTCCCAATGTTAGTTTTGAATAATAATTATCCTTTTTTGCTCATAGTATTTCAGTGAAAAAATATCATATCATATTAATATTATAAATTCAGTATATTCATTATAATGATGTTTCATTAGATAAATAGTACACCATTATTAATCATTTATATTATCTTAAAAAAACAAATTGATATTAATCGTGCGTTTTGTGGACTTCCACCATCATAAAGTAATTTTTTAATTTTTAATATTTATTTTCCTTATTTGTAAAAAAAATCCATATTTTATTAAACATCTTAATAAAATTTAAATAATAATAATATTAATTAATTATAATGATATTGTATATTTTTTAAACTATACTCTCTCACCATGATGAAAATTTGTCTTGTTTGGATTAGTTTAAAAAATTACATGGATAATTAAATAAAACATTATAATGAATGAACATGGGAAAATATTATAAATTTAAATAAAATTTAATTATAAAATAAATATTTTTTATGTTTTTTGGTTATATTATATATTAAACTTATTAATAAAACTCAATGATCAATCTGTAAAATTAAAAGATTCACCAATAGCAATTATATTTTCCCGAAAAAATAAGTCAAGACAACATATTAAGTAAATATGATTTGATATAAACAGCCCATTTTAAATTAATGATATAATTATATGTTTCCATCATATATATCTAATAAAAATAATTAAAATATTTAGGAAATTAATTGGCAGTGTAGAACGAAACTGGAAAAAGGTAAGGGTTGTTTTCACAAAGTAGTCTACTTGATAATTGTTTAGTATTATGCGCATAATTTAATTTATGACGTCCATATACAACTTATTTAGGAAATAATATCCTAAAATAAATTTTATTTATTTTATTTTATTTTTATTCATAGGACATAACTTTCATAGAGTATTTTTATTGAAAGGTTTCTCAAGTATTTGTGGTTCTATGTGCCAAACAATAATTAGTTTATATATGTTTTTTGAGGTATTTTTTTATTTTAATTTCATATTAAAAACCCATGTCTGTATCTATATCATATATTTGTTTTTATGTTAAATTAAATTCAAAATATTGTCATTTTCATCAAATTTATTTTACTCAATTGCTACCCCAACTATAATGCTTCTGTAACACAATTTTAATTTACATATTTCTGATCATTATCTTTTTCAAAAAAATATGATACATTTAAAAAAATTATTATACTATATTTTAAGATTTTTTAATTTGAATTAACATATCTAACACATTATTATTTTTTAAAAATATTTCTTTAAACATTGAATATGATGCTTCTAAGTAATACTCTTAACTACAATATATTTTCTGTGATTTATATCTCATCAACATGGAATTCTTTCATATAGTATTGTGTTCTTATACACATATATATTATTTTATGTAAATTTATTCACATGTGTGGTGAAAAATATATATTGATACAATATAATGACTTTTTAATCTTTTTATATTTTTTATTTTGAGTAAATGTATTTTTAAATTTATTTAAAAGAGGATTACCTTTCACATTCATATGTTATGTTTTCCTATTAAATTTTCTTGATAAAAATTATTTATTTAAAAGTAAAATTATAAAATATTAATTTTAATAATTAATTGTTATAAAGAGTTTATGTTCTACGTTTTTAAAAAAAAACTATGTGAGATGTAACATCATCTATTAAATCAATGATACAAATGACATTCTAAAAGATATTTCTTGTTTTCACATCCAATTACTATATCATTTTCAAATTTATTTTCTATAATTATGTTTATATTTCGTATTATTTCATGTTATATAATTATTTATCACTTTTTCGATTGAACATGTATTATCAAAAAAATTAATGCATGGTCCATTATTTTCTTATATTGTTCCATGTATTCTTATGAAGGTATATATTTAATTTATTTTTAAACAATTATATGATCGCCATGTTTCTTTGGGATAATATTATTTTGAAAAAATCCACATAATTTATCTAGATTGGTTTTGATAGTGTTAAAAATTTTATTTTCATGGAGAAAAGTAGTGTCATTACATATGTTATTATTCTAATAGTTTTCATTATGGAATGTTGGCAATATTTTTTTTACAACCCACTATATTCCTGTTGTTGGTATATAATTATGAGAAGTGTTTCATTTAAAATGATACCTATCTTGGAATTATATATGGTTATTCCCTGATAATATATGTTTACTATGTATTTTAATTTTATAAAATTCATTATACAATTATTACTGTTCTTACATTGTCATAGGTTCCCTATTAAATTCTATTAATGTACATCTAGAAATTTTTTTTGAATACATTTGAATTAATCATTTGTTGAGTAAAGACATTATTTATAATTACCCATTATTAATTGATAGGTCTCATGAGACAATATTTCTTTAGAAATCATGTATACCTCTCCACAAATTTATGAAATATTTTAGTATAAGTCCATAAAAACGTGTTATTGATATTCTTAATTATACATTCTATTAGTATAGATAAAATATTATTAATATATAGGTTTGAAAAATTTTCTATATCTAGAATGATCTTAGTTACTTTGGATTTTGTAATTATTCATATTACCCATTCTTCCATATTATGTATAACATGATTGTGTTTTCGAAAAAAGAATTTATATGTTTCCCAAACTAAGAAGTCGATATCACATATTCCTTATGTTTACATTCTATTGTATGTGAATAAAAGTGGTATAAAAGATAATTTTAGAAGGATAAGAATTGTGAATGGAATTTTATATGAATTTAAATAGTCATTTTATATATAGTAGTTTTAAATATTGTGAATAATATTTCCATATAATATAAATAAAATAGGATTTTTTAGTTTATCATATTTCACAATAATCAAAATCTATAAAACAAAAAACATAAACTATAAATAAGATGTTCGAAAACAACTAATGATTTTTTAATTAAATACTATTATATCAATTCTTTTACAAGTGGTTTCAAATAGTGTTTTTAATTTAATTTTTATTGTAACATATCTCAGATTGTAGCTAGAGACATCACATTAACATGGGAAGTGTAATTTTAGTGACCCAAGATTTACATACACGGAAATTATATTTATTTTATGGAATAATTAATACATGACATAAATAGATTCCCAAAGATCGTATTAGTTGAGTGCCCAGGGAAACATGGAACATAATATTATAATCATGGTGAAAGATATTCAACACCTCCCAAAAATATCATCCCCATTTTTCCTACCTAAAACATTTATTTATATCCTAAGGAAAAGTAAACATAAAAAGGGTAAATTCAAATGCTCAGTAAGGGTAAACAGAGTAAATATAAATCATATAAATGATTTGAAAATATTACCCTGTATATAAGTGATCATAATATCATATCATGGGATAAAATATAGAACATCAATATAATCCCAATAATCATAACAGAAGACATGAAATTTTTTTTAATACACACATTAGAATTTTAAATCATTTCATATAAGTTAATGTTCATTTCCAAGACCATCTTAGCGGGCAAAGTCCATTGTAGAACTGAGTTCACTCCTTCTCGCAACCCTATAACACTAATGAAAATTTATTTTTCATTATGTCCATGTCTATTTCATGAGATATAAATCATTGTATATTTAATTTTAAGGTGATATAGGTACCACCCATCTCATAATGAATCCATTCTTATCTGTTCCACAAAAAATAAATCATACATCAGAGCAGAACCCATGTAATAAAATGGGCTTCTTCAAAATCATGTCATCCTAACATAATCCAGATAAGATAAATGCACTTAATAAAAATAATTCCATCAAAACATAATCATATAAAAGTATTAATAGGGAATGAAACATAACCATATATCATATTATATGGAATATATTTTTGATAAAACACGTGAGCATTTTTGTAGAATAAAATATATATTCTTAGAAAAAATTTCCTTTTCTCAATATGTCATGAAATTTACAATGAAAAGAAGTAAATTTGAATAATTTTAAAGGAAGTTTCATGTAAATAATTCAATAAGAAAATGTAAAAATTTGTTCATTCCTTATAATGTTAAAAAATACTCTCTATGTACTTTTTCTAGAAAAGTTAAAAAGTACTTCGTTTGGTATACAAAATAAATATTCCATCCATACCATGTCGTAAAAGTCATAAAAGGGTAAAAATTAATTTAAAAATACATGGAATTATATATAAAATTTTATGGAAACATTTTTAGAAATCATGGACATGGATGATAAATATAACCCTATTATATACTTAGAAATAAACAATCTCAAATAAAAAATGAGATTGGAAAAGTTATCCCTTACATTAGGTCTGATATGATTCGTTTGTATCCAAATATCCTATATAATTTTTTAAATAATGATACTGATTTATTCCAGAATCATAATCGTTTTTATGAAAAAATTTATGATTGTATTTTAATCTCTTTGGTAGTAACATTTCATTGTTAATCATTATTCAGTTATTAACTGATTTATGTTCATACGTATGTTTTTTCATAGAAGTACTTGTTTATATTTTTATGTTGTATTTTAATAATTTAAATCATGGTATTATAATAATATTATATATCATTTTTATTCATTAAATTAATTTATATAATCATGGTTTAATAAAGACCATATAGAATGAATCACATCGCACCGAGGAGAGGGTAAGCTATACGTATGAACCTTTGACGATATCATTCCCATAATTGATAAATGGTATTAAAATGGTTGGTATATAGTATCTCAGAACTAGTATCAAGTTATATTAATCATATATATAAATTATTTCCACTATTATACCCATCCATGTAAGGTGGTGGTGAAAATCAGACTTTACCGCAACGTGGAGATGGTAAGTCATTCGTACGCACGCGCGATGATATCGTTTATTCATAGGATGGGTATATTATGAAATAAGATTGATAAATATTTATAATAACATATCAATAAATTAGTCGTAAATATGTTATTATTTTATAATTAAACAATTAATTAAGTGGAAGTAGAATAAGAAATAAACTTGAAAGAATCAGTCGAAGAGATTCACTCTTCCTCGATGTGATTCTTTTAAATTTCCACAAAGGGCACTAGATTTGGTCTTTTGAGAGGACTAAAACATATATAATGTTACTAGAGAAGTTTATATTTTAAAATGTTAGGGTTTTTGTGAGCATGATGTCTCAAAATGGATTTAAGAGGAGAGGGAGGATGTGCCCTTTTATAAGAGAGGAGAGAGGCACATTAAGAAACTATCAAAAATATTAATATATAATATAATAAAACCCTTCCAAGAAACAAAAAAAGTTCCCCTCATTTTAATATTACGTGAGATCGGGTTGTAATCTCGTCACCTAATAAATTTTCAACAACTTATATTTCTAATTTTAAACTTATTTTTTTAATAGACCCTTAGTTATTCTATTAATGATTAATTTTATGTAATAACATTATAAATATTTAATGTCAATGAATATTTACTTATGTGGTGTTACCTGACCATAAAAGAATTATTTATGAAATTTAAGACCTTATATTTATCATTTTGTAATTTTTAAATATTTTTATGATTTTTAAATAATTTAATAAAATGTTATGTTTAAAATTATCAATAGTGTCAATTTTTATACTATGCATTTATTAGACATTAAATAAAATTCACAAAGAAGATAAATAAAAAAATATTAAATACAGTCCTAAAATGTAATAATAAACTATAAAATTCATGTATAACATTAATTAGTTCATATTACATTTATTTTAAAAAAATTTAAAACCATTTATTTTTTATTTCTAATAAAAAATAATTTCTACATCACTATTCCGTCATCATTAATAGTAATTATTTAATAATTAAAAATTAAAAATAAATTTATATGATGTGGAAAATTATTTTATCTTTCTATTTACTATTTATAGTTGATTATATATTATATTTTACCATATATTAAAATTAATACACTTATATAAAAATAGATTGTGATATATTGTCCATTTGACTAGTTTTTATTACATTCATGACATTTTCATAAGAAAGTGGAAATAAAGTGATACCATTTCGAAATATAGATTTTAAGGATTGAATATAGTCATCTAATAGGATTTTTCATGTTTTACAGTAATTTAATAATATTATTTTTACCCTAAACAACTTGATTCACCATAAACCATTTTAATAAAAATAATTACCAAAGTTGCTATTCATAATGCCCAAAAATTAAATGTATCCTATTAAAATAATATGGACCTACTAATTCCAAATATGGAATAATTTTTTCAAAATTCAAAACAATGAGGTTTCAGTAATTAATTTAAAATTAATCATGATTTTTAGTAAATGTTTTTTAAAAGTTAAAACATTGCAAATGATTGAAATGTTTCAATTAAATAATTTAAAGTAAAATTAATGATAATGATATAAATTATATTAAATGGAAAAAATATATTACATTCATAATTTATATCCATTATATATTAAAATTTAATGACATAAATTATTTCGATGAAAAAATATTATAAATAAAATTTATCGTATATTTAGTATTCATTAAAATATGTGTGTTATAATAAATATATAAAAAAAAATCCAATGTAAGTTTTTATTTCCTAATTCCAAAGGAGTTTATTTTTATAAATTGAACTTATAATCTTTTAAAAAACTATATTTAAAATTTCGCTTCCATCAAAAGACATCAAAATTGTATTTTTTTAAAAAGTACTTATTTTATTCAAAAATTGATTTTGTTCTTATAACATGTTTTATAAATTGATAAAGAATAATGAAATTGTTATATAATTTAGAATTTGGAAAATATTATTAATAATGGCTAGTTTGTATCCAATTAATAAAATCATATTTTAATAAAATATCATTTTTAATGCTCGGTTTTGCATACAATGAAAGCTATTGAGGAAGGTCGCTTTAGCGTGTAACGCTAGCCAAGTCAGTGATTCATGTAGTGAAATATTCTTTTGGTGTTATGTAAAACGTAATAAAAAATTAGTTTATTTATACATAGAAAAATATATATACTCAGTGTTGTGTGAAATCAATTCTATCAAAAAACATGAAATTGTGTGTAACACAAGCCCGATATATTATTTTGTATACTGAAAGCTAATGTGGTGTTACATATAGTGAAAGATAATCTTGGTGTATCATAAAACATATGACATCAATTAAATTAAAAATAATATATCTCATAAAATCATAGTGTGTTACAATCTAACTCCATTAAAATGAATTTCACCCAAGAAATTCGTCAAGGTTATAAATGGTTTTCTACTGGAATGTATCTTTCATGGAAACCCCATCATAAAAAGGGATATTAATCTATAATTTAAAAAAGTAAATATAGAAATGTAACAGTTACCCAAAGTAACTCATCACTGGGTTTCCACATAGAAGAACATTGGTGGGAAGTGAAAATGTGGAGATAGATGAGAAATCTAACCACTATGTTCTAATTGATAGTGATAGAGAATATGGTATATAGAAAGTTAAAAAACAGAAAGCAATAAATCTGTGGTGATTTACGGGAGTATCTGATTCATTAGATAAGAGAGAACAAGGATAACATTTTTGTTTTTCAAGAACATTTCCCTAAAGTAGAAGAATGTTTTCTTAATGAGAAATATATACTTTATTTTAGTGTAATGTCATTGTTGGTGGTTCACTAATCAATTTCCACATCATCTCCTATTTAAGGAAATGATGTTGAATTTTTAATTCTTGAAGTGTTAGAAATTCATTCAATAGAATGATATGTCATTCAATATATCTTAACAAAAAGGTTATAACCGATTAAATATATATTATTCTACCTATAATACATTAATATAACAGCCTTCATCCTGAATATAAATTATACTATCCATAAATGGATAACATTACAATCCTTCAAAAAAATAAAAATATAATTCTTTAGATGGCGGTGAACTAAATTGAGTTAAAATTTGTCTCATATATCTCATTTGGAAGTTCTGTTTTATCACATTCCATAAATATAAATACCTTATTCATGTATTCTATTGAAAAATTATAATAGCATAAATTTTTTTAGACCATAGTAACAACATGATTTTTATCAAATTTAACTCTTTCCACACACCAAATATACCTAAAACTCTATATAGTTAAACCATGATATCAGTTTGTCCTTTTATCAGTCATGAGATCATTAATACTATCAAACGTATTATTTTCTCCTTATCACTCCATTATGCACATATCATCTTCTTTCCAAAAATATTTCAATCACATTTCATTGTTACGAGTACAATATAATTATGGAAATCCATTATTGAACAATATATATATATATTCCAATATTCCGTAATATGATAAATGAGATTCCACAACACTATTTTCTTACTCTACAATGCCAATAGTGATCGCATCTGACTTCCTTTTGATTTTTCCCTTAAGTGGTTGTTGATGTATATCATCATTAACCCATGTATTAGAACATTAATAAGCATAATTCTCCATTTCCTCGCACTTATAGCATTCAGGTGTTGGTGGTTCATTTTGAATAGTATTTTCTCCATTCACATCATTAACATCATTTTTCCCATTACATTGACACTCAACTACTTGATGTCCTTCTTATCAAAACATGAAACATATTCTAGTCCCTTTAAGACAATCTCAATCATACTTTTTTCTGCATTATGATCATAAAGAAACATTGATCTTGTTTTCACAGTTGGTTTACAATTTTCACATGAACTCCATGTTATATTTTTTTTCAAAACCATGAGATAGATATGTAACACCAAAAAACAGTTCTACCTTGATAGAACAATGCACAATATCTATTTATCTACTAAAGTCCCTTATAGTTAATTCCCTTAGAAGAGTTGGTTTGAATCCATGAAATAATAGATCAACATTACTTTCAGGTTGGATGATAAATACAGAAGCATACCTGGAAAGTTTTCTAAATTTTGACTCATTTTTACCAACAGATTCATCATCATTTTTCTTATGCTCAATGAACTCCATTTCAATATTTTTTCAAAGAATACAAGGAAGGTACATATTGAAAAATATTTTCTTGAAATCATCATATTCCATGGATTCAATTTCATCTTGCTTTCATGTATTCTTAATTAGATTCCACTACTGGCCTTCTTTACCTTCTAAATGATAGACAACCAAAACGACATTTTCATGTCTCAAACTGTGAGGTATGAAAAACATGTTTTCAATGTTGATGATCAATTGTTCTACAACAAGTGGATCAGAATACCCACTAACAGAAGGTGGGTATTGCATCTGGAAGGACTCAATAGAATGTTGTTCCCTTCTCTAGTCATATGATAGTCTATAATGTTTCATAGAATCTGTAAGTATAGAAATAGGACTTTTCATTAAATTTCCCATAAAATTTGTTATTTTCGGAGGTCAATCATTACATTTCCCAGTGAATTGATCATTATAATTGTTCCTTCAGGTTCATCTATTCATCTAAAACCCAAAAAAAATATTGTGAGAGGCAAAAATAATAATAGGAAAACAACATAGTCAAGGGGGAGTACCTTCAATATCTAACATCATTGGTATAATTCTAGGTTATTCGTTATCATTATAATATTTCTAGTATTATATTCTATACTTATACATATCCTTAGGGACATCACTATACATACCTTAAAAATATATCTATGGATCTCACAAATGTTTTCGCATCGTAGTTTCCTAAGGGTAACTAAACTTTCTCTTAGATAACAATTATTGAGGCCCAGATTGAAGTACATGGAAATTACATTTATTTTATGGAATACTTAATCCATGACAATTATAGAGGCCCAAAGACCATATTACTTTATTTCCTTTGGAAACATGGAACATAATCTTATAATCATGATGAATGATCATCAACATCTTCAACAGAAATATTCCCCTTTTCTTTTACCACCAAAAACCATTATTTATATCTTGGGGAAAAGGAAACATAGAAAGTGTGATCTAAAATTCTCAGTAAGGCTAAAAAAAGAAAATATCAATCATATATAATATTTGATAATATTATCTAGAATATAAGAGTTCCAAATATCATGTCATTGGATAAATAATAAAAATGAAATGTAATCCCATTAATCATAACATAAGACATGAAACAATGTGTAATACACACATAAACTTAGATAATCATTTAATATTAGTCAAGGATCATTTCCAAGACCATCATAGCAGAAAAAGTCCATTACTGAAGCAATTTCACTCTTCATTCTAACACTGTAATACTAAGCCGGATTTACTTGTCGATCCAGTCATGTATATCTCATGAGATATAAATCATACCCAATGAATTAGAGGTAGATATAGGCCCCACTCATCTCATAATTAAACCATTCTTATGTGTGACATAAAAATAGAAATCATACATCATAGCGTAACACATTTAATAAAATGGGATTCTTAAATATCATGTCATAATAACATAATCAATATAAGATAAATGGACTTCATAAAAATAATTCCATAATAATGTAATCAAGTAAATGTAGTAATAAGTATAGATACATTACCAGATATCATCTTATATGGAAAATAATTTTTATGAAAAACTTGAACATAAATCATGAGGAAAATAACCTTTCTTCTTCAAAAAACTTTTTCTATTATTTATATGTTAGCAAATTTTAAAATAAAAGAATTTAATTGAAAATAAAAATGAAAACATGAAAGGGATTCTTTAGGGAAATATTTCCCTATGAAATCATAATATTTTGTTCATTCCATATAAGTTAAATGACATTCTCCTTGAGCTTTTTCCGGAAAAGTCAAAATGTATCTCGAATAGTAAAAAAAAGATTCCTTTAGTAACATGTGTTAAAAGTCAAAAAAGGGTAAAATTGACTTTAAACATAAATTTAATATTATTAAACATTTTATGAAAGCATTTTTAGAAAACATGGACATGGATGATAAATATAAACCCAGTAGATATTTTGAATAAAGTTTCTCAAAAAGACAAGATTATAAAAGTTATCACTTACCTTAGGTCAGATATGCTTCCTATGTATCCAAAAATAATGTATAATGATTTAAATAATCTAAAATATTTGATAAAGATTCATAATCAGTTTTATGATAACATTTATGATCATATAATCATCCATTGGTTAGTATAATTTCATTGTTACTCGTTATTCAGGTATTAACTACTTTATATTCATAAGTATGTTTTGTCAAATAAGTTATTGTTCCAATTTTTAGGTTATATTTATATCATTGATAACATAATATAATCATAATATATATCATATTTATTTTTTCAATTCATTTACATTATCATGGATTAATTAAGATCATGTAGAAAAATCAGATTGCACCGTGGAGACGTTATGTCATACGTACTCACGAGTAATGATATCATTCCCAAAATTTGTTGAATTTTATTGAAGTGGATGGTGTATAGTATACAGAATTATTATTATATTATAAGAATAAAATTATGTTATTATTTTCACTATATTACACATCCAAGTAAGGTGGTGGTGAAAAGCATATTACACCACAGCGTTGAGACGGTATGTTGTACGTATGCACGCATGTTGTTTTTTTGAAGGCTGGATCAAATGTCAAATAGATTTGTTTCATATTTATAATAAAATATCAATATATTATTGATACTAACATTATTATTTTATAATCAAACAACTAAAATAGTGGATGTAGATGAAGATAGAACCTTGAACGAATCAATACAATAGATTACCTCTTCCTCGACGTGCCTCCTTTGAATTTCCACTTAAGGAACTAGATTTGGTCTTTTGAGAAAAATAAAACCTCTAAATTATAACTATGGAAGTTTAGAAGAGTAAATTCCAGGGTTTTATGAGCATGAAGTTTTAAAATGGATTTAATAAGATAGGGAATATGTGTCCTTTTATAAGAGAGGAGATGGACACTTTAGGAAACGATCAAAAATATTAATTTATAATAAAATCAAATTGAAACCAAAATTTTTACAAGTGTCCCTAATTCAAATATGAGAAGATATATATTTGTAATCTCATCACCCAATAATGTTTGGACAATTTATTTTTTTATTTAGACCATATCTTTCTAATTGACCCATAGTTATTCTATTAATGTATAAATTTGGTAATAAAATTATGAATATTTAATTGTAATGAATATTTAATTATGGGTTGTTAATTCAAAATAAATGGGAAATTTATAAAATTTTAGACCTTATAATTTTCACTTTTTAATTTTTTAATTTTTTTATTATTTTCAATAATTTAATAAAATGTTATGTTTATAAAATGTCAATAGTTTCAATTTTGACACTCTTTATTTATTAGACATTAAATAAAATTTACATAGAAGATAAATTCCATAAAAATATTATATACCCTTTTAAAATGTAATAGTCACATATAAAATTAATGAAGAACATTAATTATTTTATATTACATATCTTTTAACATTTTTAAAACTATTTTTTGGATATCTCTATAAATAATATAATTTCAACATCACTATTATGTCATCATTAATGGTAATTATTTAATCCCAAAAAATTATGAATAAATTTTTATGATGTGGTTAATTCTTTTAGAATTATAGATACTATCTATAGTCGATTTGTAATCCTAGATATCCATATATAAAAAATAATACACTTATATAAAAAATGATTGTTACACTTTTTCCATTTTATTAGTTTTTGTTGCATTCATGTCATTCTCACATGTAATAAGAAATTATGTGATTAAATATAAAAAAACAGATGTTAATGGATGAATTTAATCATCCAATAGTATTTTTACTGGTTAGTATTATATTTTTTAATATTATTCTTACCCATAATTACCTGAATCACCTTTAACCATGGTACTAAAAATAATTACCAGAGATACTATTCATATGCCAAAAAAATCCATGTCTCCAATTAACATAATTTGGACCTACTGATTACACATATGTTATCCATTTTTATAAATCCAATACAAATAATTTCAAGTAATTAATTTAAAATTAATCCCATTGATGAGAAAATGGGTTTCAAAAGTAAAAGCATTACAAACTATTGAATTTTTTTCCTATGAAATTAATGTAGAATTAATATTAATGACATGCATTTTATTAAAAGGGAAAAATATATTCTATTTATCATTTAAAACCAGTCAATTTTATAATTTAACAATATAAATAATCCCGATGAAAAATGTTGTTTTTAATTAAAATTTACAGTCTTTTACTATTCATCAAAATATGAAAGTTATCATAAATATTTTCAAAATTTATCCAATGTAAATTTTCATATATTAATTATAAATAAGGGGTTTATTTTGTCAAATTAAACTTATAAACATGTCAAAAAATATATTTAAAATTGGTGTTGCATCAAAAGGTGGAAAAACTATATTTCATTGATAAAAACATATTTTATCTGAAAAATTTATTTTATTCTCAATACATGTTTTATAAAATTTATATGATGGATGATAATGTTATAAAATTCAAAATGTGTTTTATAATATTCCTAATAGCTAGTTTATATCCCGTTAAATTGTCAATTTTAAATAATATATCATTGTTTAGTGAAACTCGATATTGTGTACAACGTAAACTATCAAGGAAAGGAGATTTTGCATGTAACATAGGTGAAGTCCGTGTTTCCTGTAGTGAAATCTTCCATTTGGTGTTGGGTATAACCTAATCAAAACATAGTTCAATTATACATTGAACAAAATGAATACTCCATGTTGTATGAAATAAATTCTATCAAAATAACTTGAATATGAGTGCAACACAAGCCCCATATATTGTATTGTATACTACAATCTATTAAAATTTTGTGTATAGCACAAGAAAATCATTATATAGAATAAAACAAAATAGATAAATGAAATTAAGAACAATATATCTTATAAAATCTCCGAGTTTAACAGTTATGAACATTAGATGTAATAATCACCCAATTATCAGATTTCACGATTAACATAACCCATATTTATTTTAGTAGGGTTGGTAGAGTTCAACTTAATATTCATGACACAGATGAATGTATAGAACTAAAATCAAATATTTCATTCCCTACCCATCATTGAATAACGATTTTACTTTTTTCTAAATCATTGTCTTGATCCACCTATATTTTAGTTATTGAATAATATTTCACATAAAATCATGTCCTTGAGGGATATTGTCATTGATTATCTTCAATAACCCTTTAATTAGTACATTTTATCCAATTTTTGCATTGTTCATTATATTTGAAACATTGAAATATAGGGAGACTATTGATTTGGGAATTCTTTTCATTAATCACCATATTGATATTCTTCAAATCAATTACACGTGTGTTTATTTGA
Organism: Viscum album; assembly: GCA_963277665.1. NCBI lineage: Eukaryota > Viridiplantae > Streptophyta > Magnoliopsida > Santalales > Viscaceae > Viscum > Viscum album. Next base: position 767,455,278 of record OY728136.1, read on the forward strand.
TGTACCAACCTTCGACACATGATACATTTACTGGTCACCTTGAGGGTTTTTATAGGATGTTTGATTCCAAAATTTGGACATGTGGTGTGTTGGATTTTTTAATGAAATGAGTTTTATTAGGTGGTCACTCATAGAATATATTTTTTCATAGCAACATATATAAATTCCTATATTTATATTTTGTGTCAGCCATATCAATATCAATATAAAGGGAACCTCCTAAATTTTCTTCGTAACATTATTTTTTTAAAATTTGTAATGTTATTAGTATAATAATAATTATCCTGATAATGATGTATCTGATTATAAATTCATTTTTAATTATTAAAAAACATTTATATCATGCCTTCCATGTGATGTTATCCGCATAGTATCCAATAGATCAATCATTCACTTCCTTATGTTTATGTAATTCCATCTTAATTTTATGATGTTGAGTGAGAGGGAAATATTTATTGATTAATATAATATGATTTTCATCTCACATAATTAACATCATTTATTCCAGGTTCATCAAATTCCTGATTACATTCCACACCTGATTAGTTTTTTTGTCAAGGTGAAAACCATAAAATATGAATTTCTCATTCTCAGATTATTGAAGGAAAAAAGTATATTCTTAATTGACTGATAACATTTTTAAGTGACTATGGGACCATGATATCTATTAAAAGGAGGATTTATTCATTTAATAATGTGATCGCCTTATAATTCTCTCATATTAATAATTATAATCTATTGATGATGTTTTTCATATCCAGATTCAGTTGAGACAGTACTTCTAAGAGGATATTTTCTACATCTACCATCACGTTGGGAATTGTGTTATTCTAGTTATCAAATTTATTGGTGCACATGTTTTGATCATGATTACTCTTATGTCTGTCCATTTTCAAAAATAAATCACAGTTTTGGATGGAAATACTTGGATTAATAATTATACAAAAGGTAAATAAAAATTTTATAAGGTTTAACCCATTCTTTATTTATATATCCTATAATATGAATCTTTAATCTTTAATCCATATTATCCATGGAATATTCATTATTAGGTCCACATTCAAATTATTTTCCAAATAAAATCAAATAATTCATAATTGTTGATAAATCGAATAAGAATTATCTAATAAATATACTACTATTTTGGAAACACAAGTGTGTTGTCAGGACACTTTGCAATTCACGAGGTGAAGATCATGTTAACACTCAATCATCTATTTTTTTGGATATTAAACACAAGTTAATATGTTATAGAGACTGAATCCATGTGTTACACATACAAATGGGTTTTCTTCCAAAGAAAACAACACTAAAAAATTAAGAAAACATCCAGATATTACAGAACCCTTGATCATATCCCCAATTTTTTCACAAATTTCATTCAAACTAATATCTAAAAATATATATACATTTCACATATACCAAATATAAAGACACATCCTTAAAAAACAAAATTATTAATATTTTAAATAGATTTATGACAAATAAAAAACAATGTTCTAGATGTCATGTGCCTTTGTATTGTTAAATCCAAATAACAATTATCATAAAATTAAAAGAAAATATTATTCATTTAAAACAATTCATTGTTCTCAAATAATTTATTAATCATCTAAAACATCACTAGATACCTTGAATAAAATAAATAATGAAAAGGGTGAGAAAAAATACCATTAAGGGAACAAACAATGAAATAAATAAATAATTGAGAGTAAGGACGGATAATAATATTTCCTAGAGATAATGATCATATACCTGGGAACAATACATTAGGAAAATAAATCATATGATAATGGAATCATAGAATTTTTGGGAAATAATAATTCATTGTTTCGTAAAAATATTCTTAGGTTCATTCTTAGGTCCATTATCATAATGTCTTAAAAGTCCAATGGTATATTAAGTTTAATCCTAAATACCTTAAATATTATATCAAGAGATATAAAAATTAAAATATTGAATTACAGTGGTATATAATTATGGTGTCACCTATCATAAAATAAAAATCATACTTATGTGTGCAACATTTGAACATAAATCATAAATAAATAATAATGATGATGGAATCAACATAGAGGAAGTGGGTTGTTTCCCTTGGAATCCGGGGATGACCGCCTTGATGGGAGGTTCAAACATTCTGATCAGTTTCTAACGGGTTTGTTCGTAGAACCGGAAACATCCAATGATTCCACATCCATTCGGACCTACTTTCCACGGGTAGGTGCTAATTAGTTTATGGACTGATGAGGCTTAGGAATTTTCATTGGTCGAGAGTATGGGAGGTCGGACTCATCACACCTTTTTGAGTGGAATTATTGTCTACTCTGGGACTCTCTTTACAGATTTAAGTTATGTTTGTGAATCCTTTTTACATTACCAAGTACAAAATGAGCTTTCCTTTAAATCTGACAATCAATGATTAAATATGTAGGAAATTTAGAGAATCTGTTGTATTTAGTCGATGTTCTTCATTGATAGAGAATCATCTATATTTGTTAGAGATTCTTGGTCAATGGTACCCTTTGACACATTTATATAGAATTATCTTGGTCATTATGATGACCATGCTGGTTTTAAAGCCACTTAGTGCGGCACAAGAAGTTTATTGTCATTCAGAAGGACATGTATTATTTTAGAGTTGGGATCGAACCCATAGACGGGCTACCTACGTATCCTTTGTTTAGAAAAAGGAATCAGAACCCACATAGTTTGAGTAAGGGAGTATGATGTTTATGATTGATGGATCAAAGAAGGATGTCACATTTTCTTTTACACTCTAAGCTCATGTGAGTCATGCTTGGTGTGAGAAACAAGAGGTATTGGTAAAAATTAGACAATTGTGCCATGAAAGATGCAATCATAAGAAATAATGTGGGGATTATGTATTTATGACTTCCCAGATAAATGAAGGTTAGGATTTACTTTAGGGAAGAAATCCAGAAACATGGTCCATAACGGTATATGTGCTTCATAGAGATTTTGAATACTCTAACTTGGGGCATACTCATGAAAAGGAGGCCCAAATTAGGAGAAGAACAATGATTGGATTTTACACCGGAAAAAGAATCTCAGATCAAAGGTAAATTAGGACTGGTTAAGAGAAATTAAGACTGGGGCTTACTCCGAAAAAGGAGGTCCAGGTCAAGGGTTAAGGTTTGGGGCTTACTCTTGAGGAGGATTCCCAAAATTGGGGACTGGGGCTTACTCCTAAGGAGAATGCCCATATTTGGGAACTTTAAGAATTGGGTCTTACTACTAAGGAAGATTCCCATGTTATGAATTATGACTGGGGCTTACTCCTAAGGAGGATGCCCAAACTTGAGACTGGGGATTCGTCCTGAAAAGGAATCCCAGGTTAGGGGATCTGGGGCTTACTTCTAAGAGGATGCCCAAAAATTAAGGGACTTGGGGCTTACTCCTAAAGAGGATGCCCATATTAGAGGACTTATGACTGGGGATTATTCCTGAAAAGGATACCCAGGTTAAGGATTCTCTCATCTTAAAGGATGAGGATGAATGAATGAAATCTCAATCTTTAGTGACATAAAGATGTGTAAATCAATAGGTTTTGAGAGATATTCCACAGAATTCCTTTCAGATAAGGATGTCAAATCAAGAAATCATGCCATAAATGGATTTGAAGAGTTCCTTGAAGACTGAATCTTGAATAGGAAAGGTGTAATCGCTTAAGAGGGGTGAAATGGGCAAGAAAGGCACCCAAAAAGGCAGGGGTGCGCAAGTCCTGGCAGGCGCGCATGTACTGCGCGTGCGAGCAAGTCCTGGTCGCGCAGGTATATTCCTGAGCGACACATGATGTACTTGCGCGACGGTTAACCAGTAGGGTAATACTTGAGAGACTCTTCATTAAATCCTTTAGAATCTTCTTGAGGTTCTTCCATAAGAGGGGAGTGCAAGATTTATTGAAGGAGTATGGCGTCGCGCAAGTGTGGCCCTTTTCCCTTAAGGGCTGGCCACTCAGGCACGCAAGTGTTGATGAGTTTCAACACTTATTCCTTCCTCCCCCTCTTTAGATATTCTATTCTAGGTAAAAAATTACCTTAGAAGTGTTTTGGAAGCTTTGAGAAGACACTAGGGCGCTGAGATCTCAAATCTGAGTTTCTGAAAAAAATCATCCCCAAAATGGGGGGCCCACATGGTCTATTTATAGGCACGAGAAGACCCAGGTCAGTTACCACTTAGGTCATGCAAGTCACTTGTGTGACCACTAGGCGTCATGCAAGTGGACTTGCGCGACAGTGATAGAACTTGTGTGGAACATGTGCTTTTGATCCCTTGTTCATGCCTTCGTCAATTTTTGATATTTTATTCAAAGGATGGATCAATTTGTGCTAAGTCATTTCCCTTTACATTCCTTTGGACTCTGTGATGAAAAAGGGGTGTAAACAAAAGTCCCCCCTCAGAGTTGGATCCGAAAGAAATGAGTATTTGACTCTGATGAAATCAAAGACATCCAAAGGAAAGGGGGCGCGTAAGTCTTGATAGCGCAGAGGGCGGCGCGCAAGTGCGCATCCCGCAGGGCCTGGGAGCACTGGGTGCAGGTGCGCAGATAGGCCGCCTAGCCTATAAATACATGGTCATTGGACTCTCTTTACATCTGATTTCAAATCCCCGAACTCTTTCCGCACAAGTCATCTTCTTTCTGTTGTTTCCTCGCCATCGCGTTGGTGTCAAGGTAATGGGACTTGCGTGGAAAAAACATGCGTGACAAAAACTTGCGCGACACATTGAACACTTATGCGGGACATCCATACTTGCGCGCCTTAATTCCTTATCCATTTTTTTTTCAAATTTCTTTCACAATGTTTATGAAAATTCAATCCATTTAAGAGTTAATTTATTCAACTCTTATGCAAAATCAATGGCTCTTAGACCTGGAATAGTTGATGAACTGGCTAGCAAGCAGATAGATGATATGATGGACATCATTGACCATGATTATTATACTGTTAAATATAGAAATCTTCCATATTTGGCTAAGTATCTGAAGAAGTATCATCGCGACTTCCCACAGAGCACTTATCTACCTTTGTTTGGCTATGGTCATCTACAAGAAGTCACCATTCCAGAAGCAAAGAACTATCTTCCATTTTCGTGGTTCCAGAATTACACCAACTTTGCTTCAGCAAATATCTCAGGTGGAGGAGTATTTCTAAGTGATGGAATAGTGGAGAAGGCCTACGTGATGCATCATAGCCCTTGCACACTAGATCTGAAAAATCATACACCTGAGTTGCAACCACATTGTCATCCTTCAATCTTCCGAAATGCTCAGATGGATCAATCCAAAGGCTGGAAGAAAAGTTGGGACTTCCATCCTGGGGGAGGCGTTAAGCCAACTTGGATGTGGGAATACTGGGTGCGACAAACCTATGCAAGGTTTGTCGAGGATCTGAAGGGAGCTGTAATATACGAAGCTGTCTGGGTTGGGAAAACATATGTTTACAGACATGATAACTTCGTGTCAGAGATACTCAGCCAGTGGAGTCCAACAACTAATTCTTTCTAGCTGACTCATGGAGAAGTAGGCATTAGTCTGTGGGATGTCCACAAGATCTCCAAGGCTCCAATTTAGGGTGATATGTATGATGAAATTATTCCTCCCAAGTTGACTTGGAATGATTCAGAGAAAACTCCTGCTTTAGCTCGGGAATTATTTAAGATCTTCCATAGGCTCAAGAGTTCAGAGAACTCATTAACTCATTCTAGAAAGGATACTCATCTGGAGGACTGGAAGAATATATTTCTTATTGAGAATAAATAGAGGGAGTCAAAGGAGAAGGAGCCGAAAGAAAAATGATACAAGAAAAAGAAATCAAAGGGTAAGAGGCCCAAGCGTCCTACCACCTGCCCAAAACTTGAGAAGAGGGGTGCTCCTGGCACATTCAGGCCAACTCTAGAAGCAGGAGAGTTTGAGAATTAGGGATATGATGTGAATCAATGAATCCCAAAGAAGACTCGTCTGGCGGGCTTCCTGGCAATGTGGCTCAGTGTTTATATCTTTCCAGTCAGAGATTCGAAGGGAGGCGTCTGGCCAGGGACCTTCGTCATTGCGGCAATGATGGATGAGGAAAAAATGGTTGGGCTGGCTACCCCCATTTTAGCAAAGATTCACAGAAGTTTACTTCATGTCTTCATGGGTAAATCTCCTTTATTAATAGTTGGACCATTCTATGTTTTATCGGGATGGATCACCACTCACTTCAGGACTTATAATGTACAGAATGGATTACAAATTCCTAGAATTTCATTCAGTCTGTCAGTGCAAGCATTCTATGGAGATTCTCCATTAGATGTTAATGCCTATGACATGAAAGTGAGGCTGACCATGTTTAATGAATTCAACTTCATTCCCTATGGAAGTCCGCCAACCGGGTGGTTTGTTGATGATGGAACAACCCATTTGGATTTGGGGGCTTACATGCTAGCTTGCAGGGATGTTGTGATAGTTTCCATGATTAATGGAGAAATCATATGCGAGGCCTATGCTCCATATATATTTTCATGTCAATTCAGTTTTTTGCAACAGATTGTTGTATCTCCTCTAGTACATGTCAGGTTAGAGCAACATCCGATGGTTTCTCGGCAACTATGGATGCTGACATCAAGGGAGAAGATTGGGGCAGTATTTGATCTACCAGTAGAAAAAGCTGAACATAGATTGACTACATATTATGTCGAACACTGGATAGCACCATACCCCAAAGGGATATTGAATCACCCAGTTTATTAGGTGGGGAAAAGGAAGTGGACTGTAGAGAAAGAAACCCTTCCTCATGAAGGTGATGCTTCCCCACCTGAATTTGATTCAATAGACTCCTCCTCTAGAACTGATTCACCTGATTCCCATGATGGGGATGAGGAGGCACAACCAGCGGCAATGCGGTTTTGTGCCCGATATAATCCTCCGGTCAGAATTAAAAGAACCACTCCATTAACTCCTTGTGAGTTACTTCATTGTAGTAATTTAATCAATGCCACTTTATAAACCAATAAGTCTTACTTTCTTATTCTTTATCTATAGTTGCACGATCTGGGAAGAAATTGAAGTAAAAAATTGTAGGACGTTACTCACAGCCTTCATATCTATGACCAGAGGCTGTCCAGTTATGGCAGAGTTTATACTGTGGTACTGAGACCGCTTAGATGGATTTGTGTGAGGGCCTACAATTTCCCGAAATCAGGAATATTATGGCTTCTACAAATCTTCAATATGAGGATAACCCCAATGAAGTGCAGGCTTACATCAGAGATCTGGAAATGCTCATATATTCCACTGATGAGTCTGTTCCTGTCACTAGTCGGGTGAAGGAAATAATTGATCGTGGCGCCACTGTGGGGGCTGGTGGTTCTGGAGATGAGGAGTGGAATGAGTATGTGGCTCCTGAAGATGTAAGTTTTCTTTACTTATTTTCATTGAAACTTGATTTCAGTCGAAGCTTTGTTACGTAAGGAAGTTTTTTTTTTCTTGTAGCATGAAAATAAAGGAACTGGCGTTCCTTTTCCATAGTATAGCCATGGTGGTACTGCCATCGAGGCTGCTGCTGATTCCCCTCGCGAACCAGGCGAGATATCTTCAGGACAATAGGCCATGAATGAGGCGCTAGACATAGACTTCCATTCGCCAATCCAAGTGCCAATAAGGGAGACTACAGATACTCTCAGAAAACCAATGAAGCAAAGGCAACAAAGGAGGAAGTCCACAGCTAAACGCTTCTTTAGAAATGGTAAGTCCTTCGAGTAATCATGAGTTTATACCCATGACCACATGGTTACTCATATTTCTGGGGATTGTAGGGGCTTCTTCAATTTCCCCCTAAGGGAAAGGACTGATCCTCCTTCAATGACCACGGAGGGTGCTGTGGAAAAATCACAGATCCAAGATGACTTGGCTGCTCTTTGAGAAGAGCTATCATCTATTCCCAGTATCCCTCTTGCTGTTGTTGCAAGAAAAGAAGAACTTGTTTCTGGTAAGTCAACAATGCTTCATAAAATGTTGAATGAAACACCGATTGATTTCCATTCTGTGATACTTCAGGTTCAACTCCTGCATTAGATCTTCTGGCGACTGTTGCAACTGATGCAACTGATGCTGTGATTTTACCCGAAGATACTGTCTAGGGTCAGGGGCTGCAGGATGTAAGTCGTCAAGAAGACACACCAAATGCTCCCACTGGTGAGACTGACCCGGATTCTGAAATATCATTGGATTAAATGATGAATCCTGGCATGTCTTTTGAAGAATTTTATGATCATGCTAAGTTGTCCTATGATTTAGAAGACATTGGGAGTGAGTGTTATCCTTCGCCCAGTAAATTTTTTTATAATTTAAACTTCTAATCATGACTGAAAATGATACGCAGTTCCATCCATAGAATCTGCTAAACTGCCAATGCTAGAAGTGGGTGTGGACATTGATGTCAACCCTACTATTACAGAAACATTATCTCAAGTAGAGATAAACCCATTAAACCCTCCTGAGACCCATCTTGACGATCCTACTAAGACTAAGAAAGATGGGGAGGAGTCTTCTTAGGTTGATTACCCATCGTCGGGTAAGGGATAACAATATTTGTGATTGTAATTAATTTTCAAGACAACCAATTCTTTTGTTATCCTTTGAAGCTAACAAAAGCATTCAATTAATTATGCAGGGCTGTCAACTGCAGTGGCTAAGTCTGGAGGTGAAGCCTTATCCTCATCCCCCACTGGAATTGAATGTGAAGAAGCACAAGTCAGGGGGGAACAAATAGAACATGGGACATCTTTAAGTGCATTAATCATAGATTACATGCCCCCCCTGTGATGATGATGTTGAATCAGACCCAGAGATTCTTAAAGCGTTCATATTTTCACGACGCAAGGCATGGAACAACATATGGAAAATCATATCTGAGGTTCCTTTAGAAGAGTTATCATTGAAAATTCCTCGATTGTCCTCTCAATTTGTCATACTAGGACTTGGCAGTTTTGGATATGAAAAGATCCATATCACAGCGAAATAGATAATCTTCATGAGGGAGTGGGAGAAAAAGTACCGTGAAGATCTGACCAGGGTGAAATTGTCAGTTAACATCGGCGAATTTGAGGCTGCGGTATACCAAGCTGAGGCTTATTATACTGCCAAGATGAAGGAGTTGAAGCATAAAATCAAAGAAAAAGTCGTCTTGCAGATGCACCTTCAGCAAAAGTTGGATGCTATTACTGGGGAACATGACCAACTCAATAATTCACTGGAGGGAGTTCAAACGAATGGTATGAAGACCATTGCGGATGCCAAGAAAGAACTCCATCAGGATGAAAAGAGTGAAGTTGGTCGAGTGCATGAGCTTCAAGTAGCTGCTGATGAAGCTCGGGATGCCGTAAATCAAATGAAGTGTTATGTTGAAAGCCTCTTGTAATTCTTGAAAAAGAGAATAGACTCTAGTCTGTGGATGTCCTTCTAACTCTTGTGCATCAATGAAAAACAATTTCACCTTCACTCATTTTTACCTGCATTCTCTTTTGCTAAATGCTTTCGATTTTACCTAAGCCAATGGGCCTAGTAAGCATTTTTTGATTTTTACTAGTATTATTGTAAATAACCCTACAAACATCAAACCTTTTAATTGTTCAATGTTACCTAAATCATACACAATGTATGTTTAGTGAGATGGGAACTTGACTTTTATTCAGAGTTTCCAAGTCTTTTGTGGGCAGTTTTAAGTCATTCACCTTGGACATACAAAGGATAATGTTTAAGGTCGAAATAGCTTTGAATGAAATGGATTAGAATTGACTCAGTTCCTTGAAAATTAATCTGAAAACATATTACCATACTCATGTATGAAGGAAAATATGTAAGCTATGACTTAAGAATATTTGAAATTTGAGGAATGATTTGAAAAAAGAGCTAAAAGGCATCAGAAGAAGTAGTTTCCAAGAATGAAGTTACCATTATTTAACAAACCCGTTTGGGGGTTGAATTATGCAGGGCCACCTAAGGGCATTGGATGCATAGTTAAATAAAATACTATCTTTTGGCTAACAAGTTTGTTATGTAGACTGTTTATGCAAGGCCACCTATGGGAATGTGCTTCATAGTCAGGCAAAATGACTCTCAGAAATTTACTTTCCTAGTGCTAAAATCCAATGACAGTTTATGGAGATTCAAATATTCCAAAGTATAGAGTTTTTTACACGGAAAGAGGTACTTGAATATGGAGAAAATATTTCCAAACAAAATTATCAAAGAACTGGATGAATATCAGTCCTACGAAGGTCTGACCCAAACATAGGGAAGGAGAATATAAACCATAGACTTGAATACTTTTAGATCATGAAAAAGGATATGGGAAAAATATGTTAAGGATGGATATTTGTGTGGATCCCTACATACTATCATTTATGACAAATAAGGACAAAAGAGGCATTCTTCCCAAGATTGAAGTTACCACTATCCAAAAATCCCGTTACGGGTTGAATTATACAGGGCCACCTAAGGCAATTGGCTGTATAGTCAAATAATTGTATCTTTTGGCTAACAAGTCTGTTATATGAAGTTTTTATGCAAGGACACCTATGGGCACGTGCTGCATAGTCAGACAAAAGAACTCTCAGAAGTTTGACATTTTTGTGACTAGAAGTCATGAAAAGTGGTTAGAGGATCTGAAAATATTTAAGGTTAGGATTATGACACATAAATATTGGTATTGTTAGATGTATACAGAGATACATAGATCAATGCTAACCATAATCATGTTGTGGCTGGGTCCGGAATTGAAATGTCGGACTTCACTACGTATCCCATAAGGATGAGTATCAAGCCATACGTAGTTCGTAAACTACAATTTAATGTTGTGTGGGACAAAAGTATTAGAGATCTTAGTTTAGGGTCATAGAGCTTGGACCGTTTTAAGAAATACACAGTGTGTATTTTCATGGGGACTTTTCAGACAAGGGACTGAAAGTGGAATTTGGGGTTAGGTCCAAAGACTTGGGGATGGATTCGAGGGACACTCGAACATTCCTACGTATCCTATAAGGATTGTAATAAATCCCATGTAGTTCTAGAAATACCCTTTGAACAAATATGGTTCACACATTTGAAGGGTGAAAGGGGACATTAGTACAATGATGGTTTAACCCAAGATAAAAGGTTTGGGCATTTCCATGTATGCACGTAGTCTTGGAAATGAAACATGATTGATAAATAAATGAAAATAATGATTCCTTCTCAGGTGAGGGTATCAATGAAATTTGTAGTTTATTGTTATACTGGACAAAAGTGTTATACAGTTTAACATCGTTTAACAAGGACGAAATTGAACCAATTTAATGGGCGGTTTCACGAATTATTATCGTATGAGATAGAGATGAAACGATGTGAAAAGATTGGTTTTGGGCTTGAACCATGGGAGGTTGCCTACATACCCATCCTAGAAGGCAAGGATCAAAGTCCATGTAGTTCAATTAAAGAATGAATTAATGATCAAGTTGTTCTGGGGGACAATGACCTAAAAAAATGATGTTGGGACTTACACATGGTTAGCGGCCCAGAGAGAGTGTTATGGTTGAGGTTTGCTCTAAGATCACGTGAGTCATACTCGGTGTGAGAAAAAAGAGGTAAAAAGAACCTTGACGATGAATAGTTTAATGTCATGTAGGACATATAAAGGGAATATGCAGTTTAAAGTCTTGCAGTTAGGACTATTGGTGCTGCACAGTTTAGTGTCATGTAGCAGAGACAAAATACAGTTTAATGTCATGTAGGACGTATCATGGACATTCTGTACAGTTTAGCATCATGTAGTTAGGACGATGGGGACCATAGAGTTTAACGTCATGTTGGACGAAGGGGGGGGCTGTGCAGTTTAATGTCATGCAGTGAGGACAAAAGGGTGCACCATTTTAATGTCATGTTGGACACATTGGGGTTTTTTTTACAGTTTAATGTCATGTTGGACGAAAAAGGGACGATACAGTTTAGCGTCATGTTGGACGAAAGTGAGAATAGTTTAAGGTCATATGCATGGATCGTGGATGGTGATGTTTAATGTCATACTGGATGGTGGGGTAGTTTAAGGTCATACAGGACCTTTGATAATTATGTAGTTTAACATCTTTCCGAACGTAAGGGACTTTTATATAGTTTAGCGTCATGTAGTTAGGACGTCACAGTTTAACGTCTTGCTGGATGTTAGGGACTTGTAAATAGTTTAGGGTCATATGTATAGACCATTGATGATGCATTTCAAGGTCATACATGACTTTGTTGTAGTTTAAGGTCATACTCGACCATTTAGGGAACTTTTTCATAGTTTAACGTCGTGTGGGAAAAAAGTAAAAATAGTTTAAGGTCATATGTATGGATCATTTCTGTATAGTTTAACGTCATATAGAAAGGACGAACTGGTGCCACATAGTTTAATGTCATGTTGCAGGGACAAATTGTTGCCGCACAGTTTAATGTCATGTTGCAGGGAAAACTGGTGCTGCACATTTTAATGTCATGTTGCAGGGACAATGGACTTTTCTACAGTTTAGAATCATGTAGCTAGGACGAAAAGGACTTTTGTACAGTTCAACATCATGTAGCTAGGATGAAAATGACTTTTGTACAGTTTAGCGTCATGTAGCTAGGACGAAGTATGTACTTTTCAGTTTATACAAAATACATCTTCAAAAATCTGGCATTGGTTGGAGTAGTGATGAGTTCTCCATCCATTGAGATTAATGAAAAAGATCCATTGGAGTAGACCCTATGTATTGAATAAGGTCCTACCCATTTTGTTTCATGTTTGGGAGGATTCTTTCCTGGTATCATTGGACTTATGATAAATAATACCAATTCTCCCTGAGTGAATGAATGAAGAAGAACTTTTTTGTTAAAAGCGTGTTCTATTCGATTCTGATAGACTTCCAAGTGGTGGAAAGTGCAAACTCTTTTCTCATATAACCGTTCCAATTCATTAAATCACTTTGGAAATGGTTTATCTATAGATTATTGATCACAAATGGCAACTCTGTGCGAGGGTAGTTGAACTTCAATGGGCAAGACGGCTTCCGTTCCACATACCAATGATTATGGAGTTGGCAAAGTTTCAGTGCGGGTGGTAGTCAGATAAGCCCATAAAGCATGAAAGAGTTTATCAGGCCATGACCTCTGATCTTTATCCACCATCTTCTGCAGTATATTTGAAAGAGTCTTGTTAAAGGCTTCGATCTGGCCATTGGCCTCTGCATGATACTGAGATGAATGGTTGGATTTGATGTTATATTCTTTACACAACTTCCTCATCTCAGATGAAAAAAAATTGGTGCCATTGTCCGTCAATATTGTATGAGAGACACTAAATCTGGTAATGATGTTAGACTTGATGAAGCTAACAATGAATTTAGAACTGACTTCCTTGAGAGGTACTGCCTCTGACTATTTGGAAAAGAAGTCCGTAGCAGTAAGAATATAATTAAACTGCTTGGCCGTAGCCGAAGGGTAAGGTCCCACCACATCTATTCCCCATGTGGAAAATGGCCATGAGTATTTAGCTGTATAAAGAAACATTGGAGGCTGATTAATGAAGTTGGAATGTACTTGGCATGAATAACACTTCTTTGTGAAATCAACACAATCTCATATCATTGAAGGTCAAAAGTATCCAAGCCTTCGAATTTGATCTGACAATATATGTCCAGACTGGTGGGCACCACTGACTCCTACATTCACTTATTTCATGACAACCATTGTCTCTACACCATCAATGCATCTGAAGAGAAATCCATCAAAACCACGTTTATAGAGAATTTTCTCTAGGTGATCTAGCATATCATAAAGAGTAAAATTGACCACACATCGCCAGATTTTTTCTTTCTTAGCTCTATCAGGTGGAAGTGTTACATTTTGAAGGTATTAACTGATAGGTGACCTCCATCCTAGAGTATGACCATACGGTTTAGGAATGGGAATAATTTCATTAATTTCCTCTATTCTGATTCTAGCATAAGGTGATATTGCACGAAGGTGGGAAATTCTGATGGTTGTCTTGTCCCGAATTGGATCTCCCAGATCTGTGGCTATATTAGCCAGCGCATCAGTTGGAGCATTTTGTGATCTTGGGACATAAGAAAATGTCAGTTCTGAAGGGAATTTCTCCATTAACTCTCTGACATAATCATACAAAGGGATTAGTTCTTCTTTTCTGATGGCATAATCCCCATTGACTTGTTTGATTACCAGGTCTGAATCACCCTTCACCTTTAGGTGATTCACTTGTACTTGAAGAGCTAATTCCAAGCCTCCGATAAGAGCTTGGTATTAAGCTTCATTATTGGTACCACCGTCCCACAATAAGAAGTAATAAGGTAACACTGCCTTTTCTGGAGAAATGAGCACAATTCCTAAGCCAACTTTGTTGAATTTAAGATTTTCCATCTTCCTCCCTGTTGGACTTCTGGAAGCACCATCAAAATACATTTCCCATGCCTGAGGACTTTCTTGAATATAGAAGACTTCCTCATCAGGGAGTTCAATATCTGAAGATGGGTCTTCCACTAAAGGGTGTTCAGCCAGGAAATCAGCCATAGCTTTGCCCTTTATCACCTTTTGAGACACATACTGAATGTTGAATTTCTGCAAAATAACTGCCCACCTTTCTAGACGTCCTATAAGCATTGGACGACTAAGGATGAATTTGAGCGGGTTATTGCGAGATTCCAATTGGTCCTCGTGATGTAGTAGGTAATGTCTCAACTTCTGAACTGCAAAGATTAATTCCAGGGAGCACTTCTGAATACTTGAATACTGGTTTTCTACTTCATGCATGGTTCGACTGAGATAGTAGAGACTATTTTCATTCCTAGCATCATTATTTTGAGCAAGAAGGGCACCCAATGATTGCTCTAGAGGTGTCATGTAGAGGATAAATGGTATTCCTTAAGCAGGTGGCATGAGTACTGGTGGACTCAAGAGTTATTTCATGAGAATATCGAATGCTTCTTGACATTTTTCAGTCCACTGGTAAGTGACTCCCTTCTTCATCAATTTTGTGAAGGGTAAAGTTTTTCCTGCCAAATTGGCGATGAAACGCTGAATATAGGCTAAGTGTCCTCGAAGTCCTCTTAATTCTTTCAAATTCTGAGTAGGTGACATACCAAGGCTTGACTTGGTCATCTCAGGATCGTCTTCAATACCACGATGGCATACATGAAAGCTGAGAAATTTTCCTGAGGTTACCACAAAAGCACATTTTAAGGGGTTCATATTCAAATTATGTTATCGAAGCTTACAGAATATGACTTCAAAATAAGCCAAGTGATTAGAACATTGTTTTGATTTAACCACCAAATCATCTACATAGAATTCAATAAACTTCCCTAAGAAGGGTTTGAAGATACGATTCATGGCGCGCTGATATGTTGCACCTGCATTCTTTAAGCCAAAGGGAATTACCCGGTAACAAAACACACCCTAAGAGGCTCTGAAGACTGTGGATTCCTCGTCTTCTGGGGCCATTCGGATCTGATTATATCCTGAATATCCATCCATGAGGGAAAGTTCTTCATAGCTAGTTGTTGCATCAATTAAAAGTTCTGTAATCGGAATTGGGAAATCATCTTTAGGACAATGCCGATTAAGATCTCTGAAATCGATGAAAACTATAATTTGTATGTTCTTATTCTTTACAGGTAAAATATTAACCAACCACTTGGGATATTAAACTTCTCTGACGAAGTTAGCTTTGATAAGCTTATCCACTTCAACTTCAATTTTGGAAGCATAGGTTGGGTGTGTTCTTCTCGCGTCTTGCTTAAATCCTCGATGTTCTTCTGGTAATCGCAAATGATGAGTAGAAACATCAGGATCAAGCCCAGGAATTTCTGTATAGTACCAGGAAAATATATCATTATTTTTCTTTAGAAAAGAAATATACATCTATTTCTCTTCAAGATTCATGGCCACAGTGATTAAAGTGGGGCGTGGATCTCCTTTTGTACCCATATTTATTTCACTGAGTTCATCCACAGTGGTAGAGATACCCTCTTCAAATGCTAGAGGAGCATCTATGAGATCTTCTTCATCATCATCATGTGTTATTTCTTACATTTCTACTTGCACAGTAGACGATAAAGTAGAATTCTCATGATCTAAAGAGACGTCAAAATTTTCATATTTAGAAGAAGAAGCTTCCATTTCCAACCTGATTGATGATGAAGGGTCTTCTTTGGGTAATAAAGAGGAGATGATGGATTGAGAATCGACATCATTGTTCACCTTCGATGTTGCTATAACTTCTTCTGGCCTAGTTGGAAAAGCATAGAATTGTCGGATTTCAGTAGATGAAATGAAGACGTCACCATTTGTGCTTTCATCACTTCATGGTAGATTACCAATTTCTCCCATGTTGTCAGGATCAATTACTGTAATTGACATTATGGATCATTCCATAAGAGTATTTTGATTTGGGTCTATCATGTCAATCTGACTGATAGTCAGCACATAATCTGTACTCACATGTGTAAATGGATTTACTAGAATTTTTTCCAAACCATATGGAGCATTAACATTGGTAATCTCCTTTGTTATGGATTTCTCCCTTTGCTTCATGTGATAGAATTCCGCCTCAATGTATTGAGACTCACGTGTCTTGAATGGGGCCTTATCACGATACAATGTTCCAACTTGACCATCAAAATAGTATTTGAGACATTGATGGTATATTAAGGGATAGCCGCATGCTGATGTAGCCAGGGACTTCCAAGAAAGATGTTGAAGGGTGAGTCTTGATCAACAACCATGAAATCTGAATTGGATACAAGATCTCCCAACTGAGTCTTGAGTGTATCTTCACCCAGTGGTTCTTGTTCATTTTTATCATATCCCTGTAGGATCATGGTGGAGGGAGATAAATCAGATTCCGTGAGGCCCAATCGACGAAGTGTACAAATGGGCATGAGGTTTACTTTGGAACCATTGTCAATGAAATCTCTTAGGACGTCTACACCATTGACCTTTCTAGATAAATACAAAGGTCTGATATGCCCATGCACTACATCGTCTTCATCTTTATCTGTAAAAGATATTATTGCATGGAATTCTGCAGGATTATTCTCTATGTGATAGACTTCAGCTGCAGCAATTTCAGTTTCAAACTCTTGAGGACTTGACAAAGCCTCGAAGAGTGCTTTCCAAAGATCTTTTGACAGATTCAAAGAATCCAAAATTGATAACTTGGTAGGTACTTGGGCCATGTGTTTCAATATATCATACTTTTGATCCAGAGGTCTGCATTTCCCAACAGGAATATGTGGTTTAGCAAGTACCCTGGAAGCAGATGCTTTGGAAGTTGATGCATCTTGTATTGGGATAAGTGTTGTCAACATCCTTGGTTTTGGAAGATTAGACCGATTAGATCCATTTACTTGCTGAGTGGAAGAAGATGAAACCTTTAATCGGTCTTCCAAAATAACTATGTCAGGACTGAATTTTCTATTGGTAGAAGAACTTTCTTGTTCTTCCTAAGCTCGCAGAAGGGCTCTACCATGAGTTTCTACTATATACACAGTTCTAGAAGGGTTAGAATTGGGGTAGTGTCTTCTGAAAGATCCACATCTTCTCCTTTATTCTGAACCTATGGAACTTCCTCTGATTCCCTTATTTGATACAGGGAATTCAGGCTCATCAAAATTAAAACTGTGACTGGCATATGCATCTGTTAATTGAATCATATTAACAGAACCGATGATTAAATCTTCATCTGATGAAGAATCTTCCTGATTAGCCCGTTTAGGCTGTTCCTTTTGGTGGGGTGATTCTTGTGGCTTTGAAGTAGATGGCATGAAGTCTGGAATAGTCGAAGACAACTTAGGCTTTAACACATACTCATCTTCTTCTGATTCTTTTTCTTTCTTTGAATCATTTCGTTTCTTTCAGGACTTTCCCTCTAACGAAGAGGGATTTTCTGCAACATTCAATGTAGAAGACATAATTGGTTTCCTTAATTGTGTTCTCAAAATAGCATGAGTTCGATTTATTGTCTTTCTGACCATCGAATCATCATACTTTTGTGCATTTTTTCTTTTGAATTCCTTCCATTCATCTTCCTCCTCTGGAATTGTAGCAATGACACATGCTACCTAGGCTGAGGAGCCTTTCAATGTGACTTGTCCCAAGTCGACCATCTTTTGCAGGAGGTCTTTGAAGACGAAACACTCCTGGATGTGATGCCCCAAAATTTGGCGAAAAGGGAAATAATTAAGATAGTATTCATCTCCTTTCTTGTTTGGCCTCTTGGGTATTGGAAATTGAACCACATTGTTTTCCAGAACCGAAATGAAATAACCAGTAACTTTTTCATTTCAGAAAGTGTGTGTTTTGCTCTTTAGATTCTCAAATTGTTCTTATCTTTGATTTTTTTGATCATATGGACGAAAATCCCTTTGTTGTTGGCACTCAAAAGGTATAGCCCTTCGAGAAAATGAAGGTTTTGAGGTAGAAATAGGTACAGGTGCTTGTTTAAGCATAACTGTAGCAGTTTCTTCTTTACCCATTCTCCTTCCTAGAGCTGATGGAATTACACGAGATTTAGCCTTAGCCTGTATAAGGGAATCTTCAATCTGCTGAGCGATTGAATTAAGGTCTCGAAACCCTCCTGTATATTTCACAGGGATTAACAGCGTGCATAATTCGTCACACAGATTTTCCACACAGATTGGCAACACTTTTTCTTGAGGGAGTGCTAAACTCAAGGAATATGTTAATCCCTTCCATCATGAACTGAAACCAGAGACTCTTTCATTCTCCCTTTGCTTACAATTTTTAAGATAAAAAACTGTTGTCTTTGGTATAGTTGACCTGAACTGAAAGATGAATTTTTGGCAAAGATCCTCCCATCCGGTAATTGACTGGGATTGCAAGATTGTATACCAAACAAAAGCTGGTCCTTGCAAGGTTTGCACGAAGCATCTGAGTTTCACTACTTCTTGATGCTCTGGAGTTCCCATCATAGGATTGAAACAAGACACATAATGCATCAAATGTTGTTCAGGATAACCTGATCCATTGAAAATAGGGAATACAGGATTCCCTAAACTGGATGGAGAAGAAATTGAATCTACCCATTCAGGGTAATATTTATTTTCTGGTTGAACTTTTGCATGTTTCCCTTCCATAGATTTTAACTGAGCTGTTAATGACTCAATAGTGGTTATTAAATTTTGAGAAACATTCGGTTGAACTTGGACTTGGGTAGGTGCAACGAATGGAACGTGGACAGATGTGGCAATTGGTGCTGCAACTGATGGTAGCACTACCAACTGTTGTTGCACTTGACCCGTAGGATTAGACCTGTAAGGGTGTACTAATAGAGGAAGATATTCCTCATCCATCTTAGTAGATACAACAAATTCCCTTGGCTGACGGACTCTAGCACGCTCACGAAGAAGACTACCCTGAAGTAGTTCTGCATTCAACCTCCTTAATTCCTTCATTTCTTCTTCCTGTTGTGCAAACCTTTTCTCTAGTGAGAGCGATTGACCTTCTCCAGAAGAATGATATGTAACCTAGTTCGTTCCCTTCCCTTTGTTGGATCCTTTTCGGAGAGGGGGAAGTGGGTTAATCGAAGGATTTCCTAGGTTCTGAGTAATCCTTTGACTTCATGGACGCACACCTTCTTCATTTGTGTCGGTGCGTACATCTTCTTGAGCAGGAACCTCTTTATCTGAGTCCCCTGAGTGAGCCTCATTTGGTGGATCAGCAACAACGACATTGATGACATTGATTGATGCATAATTAATCGCATCCCTTCTATCAGCATTTCTGTGATATTGTCTTCTTCCATGTCTTTGATGAGACATTGCCTTTTATTGATTCGATCCCTCAGGAACTTTTTGATGAACCATAATTTTGAGGGAATCTCCTGATAATTTGGCTCTTCATTCCTCTTGAGGTTTCTTCCCCAATCAAGAAAAGACCGACTTTCTCTGAGGAGTGGATTGATGATTTAAAAAAGTCCCCAGTCCAGTGGACTGGGGTTGTTCCTGCTGTTCTCCCTCAACTCCTCGAATCCTTTTTGATGATTCTGAGGGTTGGTTTAAAAGAGTCCCCAGTCTGGCGAGCTGGGGTGGTTCTTGACATGCTATGTCTGAGACTTTCTTGAAAGTCCTCCTGATCTTTTGAACCTTAGTCCGGAAATTAGCTGGATGCATTAATCTGTATCCGCTTTTATCACCTGGTTCAAAAGACCGTTGGATGATTTCTAACACTTCTGTCACTTGGTGACATGATTGCTCCAAATGAGAGGCCTGTTTAATATTGTCGTTTTCTTGATGAAAGGGTAATTCAACAACTTTTTCTCTGTATTCTTGATTTTGAGAGGAACTAGTTGAAGCCTGTTCTTGGGGATGCTTTTGATTACAAACAAATCCCAATGACTGTGGTTGGTTATGGGCAATAACATTGCATGAGACCATTTTCGGCGGGCTTTGCTGACTGGAGAGCACCGTGAAATGAAGTGCTCCATGAACACCCCATCCTTCGACATGAATACCAGATGGGGGACTAGCAATTAGCTGACACAATATTCTTAGTGCACCAAAGAATGAACGTTGAAGGGCTCTCTGCTGCTTCTCAGCCTTCGGATATCGAGAGACTGATAGAGATGCCAAATCAATCGGACGTTGTAACCCTTTTATTATCTTAAGATGATTTTCATATTCATCATAAGATAATACTTTCTTTTTCAACTGACAAGGAGTTTTCCGTATATTGAGACGAATATCATGAATTTCATCTTCTGTCAACATTTCTAGAATATTATACTGAGAGTCAGCCAGAGGCCAAAAAATGACTGGCACTTCACCTTTCGCCAGTTGTTTTCTCATATTCAGCATTTCCTCTTTATCATTTTATGACAATTCTTCTACCTGATTTAACCAGAGTTGATGTTTCCGTGTTGCTTCATTGGATTCAACAGGATTGGTAGAGAAATCATTGATCAAACTAGAAGATTCATGACTTAGGGGTGGTTCAGAGAATGACCTACACCATGGGCTATCTTCTGATTTATAAATTATTTCACCTACTAGCGATGAAGCTTCAGACATGACTGGTTTCGCATTTTCAAGTGCCTCCAGATAAGAGGGCTTTCTCGGCACTACATTGTCCACTGGAGCATTTTCCGGGCAATGTGCAACACTACTACGGAGAGGACTTTCGCAGTGAAATTCATCATGATGGGGAGGACCACCATAATGGGTTATAGAAAAAAGATGATATCTCTTGCTCCTTGGTCTTCTGACCACACATAGGGTTCCTGTGGCTCTCATCTGAAGATGAAACTTTGAGATCGACTGAATTGTCATGAAACAAGCCTTCATGAGGAAGTGTCTATTGAAGACCTTCAGAATTAATGTACCCAGTATTAGGAACTGAGGCAGTAGAATCTGGAAATCCAATATATAATTGTCTGAGGGCTTCATGAACTCTAGCATCGAGCAAGGAATTGTTACAGATTGGCTCTTGATCTCCTAACTGTGTTGGGCATGTCTTTTTCTTAGACGCCTTCTTACTCACCTTGGAAACCACTTGTTGACGAAAGTGGCTACTCTGAGCATGTGAATGTGCCTGATCAGGAAATATGGCCAGGTTAGGCTAACGATCTCCTTTCAAATAAGGTGTATGTGCCTGAATTGGTCATCCGTATGATATGGGGGAGTATGCCCCATAACCCTCTTGGACTGGAACAGATGTGTGTGTCTGTTACGGAGTGAATTGTTGATGTATCACTCCACTGGTAGGGATAGATTTATGTGTCTTTCCCTGAGATTCTTCTGAAGTTTTTATAATATCCTGGATGGCATCCAGAATATGAGCAGGGATTTGCTTCTGCTCTTTCACAATTGATAGAATATGCTTGGTGATTTCAGCTGCCAGAATGGGAATATACATCCATTCTGGGTTTGGAGTAGGTGTATGTGCCTGCCCCTATCCTCCTCTTCCTGTCAGTGAATCCTGAAAGTACTCAAGTGTGGGGGTAGAGAGTTGATTCTGCCTCCTATTTGTTGTCGGGGCTTTCCGAATAACATCTGTGAATGCTACCAAGGGAGACTGTTGGTAGGCTTGATTAATACTATCAGGTGTGTCTTCCTTCTGATTGCACTTCGCCAAACATGGTTGATGAGATCCATCATATGTAGTCAGACGTGCCTGCTAACTAGCTGAGGATGTATAAACAGGTGTATGTTCCTTCCTATATTATTCCGCCAGAATTGCCATGTAGGATTGGCGTGATGCTGCTAGACGAGTCTTCTGGACAACGGGTTCAAAACGGGCAGGTGTATGTTCCTACTCATTGCTTACCACCAAGTTAGGCTGGTGGACTTCTCCAGAGATGGCAGAGATGAGAACATTCTCACTGTTGACAAGATTCCGCCTATGGTGGTTCTTCTTGCTTGGTTGGGTTTGAGGAACCTGAGCCGAACGTCTGGAGTTGGTACCCTCATCATGTTGAGGGCGCACTACCGCACGAGTCTGGCGGCGATTGTTGGTGGGAGCCCTTAGGAAGGACTCATGTCTATTTGAATTAAGGTCCTTAGGGACCTGCTCATTCACCTCCCCAGAATAAGGGACCGAATGGTGATTGTGATCCAGGGATAACGTCCTGAAACGGTTGGAGACGGTAGTCTGCACTGCCTTCTTCTTGATCACTGGTCGTCGTTGTCCGGACGACCGATGTGAGTTGTTTACTTGGAGGGCTTGTCGGGCAGCCTCCAGAGTTGGGATGGTACTATGTTGAAGGTACTCTTTAACCAGTGCATTTGATACCCAGAGTTGAAGACGCTGAGTAGGTGATATCGTCCTAAGAGCAGACGAGGATCCAACAGGAGTAGCAGCAGTGGCATTTTCAGAAGTAGTATTCAAAGGTGGGAACTTGAGAGCAGCCATTCTAGAAAATCAGATGATCTTGGAAAAAGAGTTCCTATTTGATATAACAGACGTAATCAAGATAAATTTAGCCACTATATATTTTGGATGAGCACATATGTCAATGATTGTTTTTGTTGGCCCTCTCAATGAGTTTTAAATAGGGGCCTAACAAATAGGTAAAACATCATTTTAACTTGGTTAAGGATTCACGTCAGGTCCACCATTTTTGTTTCCCTCGGAATCCGGGGATGACCTCCTTGATGTGAGGTTCAAACATTCCGATCGGTTTCTAAAGGGTTTTTTCATAGAACTGGAAACATCCAATGATTCCACATCCATTCAGACCTACATTTCAAAGGTAGGTCCTCATTAGTTTGTGGACTGATGAGGCTTAGGAATTTTCATTGGTCGAGAGGATGGGAGGTCGGACTCATCATACCTTTTTTAGGGGAATTATTGTCTACTCCGGGACTCTCTTTATAGATTTATGTTATGTTCGTGAATCATATTACATTACCAAGTATAAAATGCGCTTTCCATCAGATCTGAAAATCAATGATTAAATATGTAGGAAATTTAAGGAATCTTTTGTATGTATTCAAGGTTCTTCATTGATAGAGAATCATCTATATTTGTTAGAGATTCTTGGTCAATGGTACCCTTAGAATCATTTATACAGATGTCTCTTGGTCATTATGATGACCATGATGGTTTTAAGGCCACTCAGTGGGGCACATGAAGTTTATTTTCATTCAGAAGGACATGGATTATTTTAGAGTTGGGATCGAACCCGTAGACGGGATACCTATGTATCCTTTGTTTAGAAAAAGGAATCATAACCCACGTAGTTCAAGTTAGGGAGTATGATGTTTATGATTGATGGGTCAAAGTAGGATGTCACAATTACTTTTACACTCTATGCTCACGTGAGTCATGCTTGGTGTGAGAAACAAGAGGTATTGGTAAAAATTAGACAATTGTTCCATGAAATATGCAATCCTAAGAAATAATGTGGGGCTTATGTATGTATGATTTCCCAGATAAATAAAGGTTAGGATTTACTTTAGGGATGAAATATAGAAACCGAGTCCATAAAGGTAGATGTTCTTCTTAGAGATTTTGAATACTCTAACTTGGGGCTTACTCCTGAAAAGGAGGCCTAAATTAGGAGAAGACTAATTATTGGGTTTAACTCATGAAAAGGAATCCTAGATCAAAGGTAAATTAGGACTAGTTAAGAGAAATTAAGACTGGGGATTACTCCTAAAAAGGATGCCCAGGTCAAGGATTAAGGTTTGGGGCTTACTCTTGAGGAGGATGCCCGAATTAGGAGACTGGGGCTTACTCCTAAGAAGGATGCCCAGATTTTGGAACTTTATGAATTGGGGATTACTCCTAAGGAAGATGCCCAAGTTATGAATTATGACTGGGGATTACTCCTAATGAGGATGCCCAAACTTGAGACTGGGGCTTACTCCTGAAAAGGAAGCCCATGTTAGGGGATCAGGGGCTTACATCTAAGAGGATGCCCATAAATTAAGGGACTTGGGGCTTACTCCTAAAGAGGATGCCCATATTAGAGGACTTATGACTGGGGATTATTCCTGAAAAGGAGACCCAGGTTAAGGATTCTCTCATCTGAAAGGATGAGGTTGGATGAATGAAATCTCAATCTTTAGTGAAAAAAGATGTGTAAAACACTAGGGTTTGAGAGATATTCAACAGAATTCCTTTCAGATAAGGAAGTCAAATCAAGAAATCATGACATAAATGGATTTGAAGAGTGTCTTAAAGACTGAATCTTTAATAGGAAAGGTGTAATGGCTTAAGATGGATGAAATGGGCAAGAAAGGTACCCGAAAAGGTAGGGTCGTGCAAGTCCTAGAAGGCGCGCAGGTACTATGTGGGCACGCAAGTCCTGGTCGCACAAGTATACGCCTGCCCGACACATGATGTACTTGCACGATGGTTAACCAGAAGGGTAATACTTGAGCGAATCTTCATTAAATCCTGTAGAATCCTCTTGAGGTTCTTCCTGAAGAGGGGAGCACAAGATCTATTGAAGGAGTAAGGCAGCGTGCAAGTGTGGCCCTTTTCCCTTAAGGGATGTCCACTCAGGCACGCAAGTGTTGATGAGTTTCAACACTTAGGCCTTCCTCCCCCTCTTTAGATCTTCCTTTCTATGTAAGAAATTTCCTTAGAAGTGTTTCGGAAGCTTTGAGAAGAGACTTGGGCACCGGGAGCACAAATCTGAGTTTCTAGAAAAAATACTCCCTAAAATGGGGGGCCCACAGGGTCTATTTATAGGTCGGAGAAGACCCCAGGCAGGTACCACTTAGGTCACGCAAGTCACTTGCGCGACCACTAGGCATCGTGCAAGTGGACTTGCGCAAAAGTGATAGAACGTGCATGGCACATGTTCTTTTGATCCCTTGTTCATGCCTTTGTCGATTTTTGATATTTTCTTCAAAGGATGGATCATTTTGTGCTATGCCATTTCCCTTTACATTCCTTTGTACTCTGTGAAAAAAAGGAGCGTCAACATGGGTGTAATGTTCCGAACTTGGACACCATACCAAACTTCCATGATCTCGGTTGGTCACTTGGACTCAAGCGTATCTCTACAAATGTAAGAGGCTATCGAATAACTGTGGGGGCCTAGGGTGTGTAAATGGGATGAAAATTACCTCATTAACAATGTGTAACAAAGTGGAATAGAAATAAATCTTTACAAGATAAGCAGATATAACGTGTTGACAGTTGGAAAACAAATAAGAAATGGATACATAACAAAAAATCCTAACATGTCTCATATAAATTTTAGTTTTTTGAAGTATATAAAAGATATCATAAATAGGTAAATAATAGTACAACAATTTATAGTTATCAAAAATAAAAAAAAAGGCCAAAAGTACTATATGGGAATATCATCATGAGCCCCATCTCGATCCCCTGCTCCCCTACTCCTATGCATGGAACAAAATAAACCCCCTAACCATGGGCGGCTTACCCTATCCCTACCATTATCTAAAGAGTCATTTTGGGTACCCAAAGGCAACCCAATGAGGGTGTGAGACCAAATTCAATTAGGGATCCTATTAATGGTCTAAACAAAATTGGTTGTACAATATAGAAGGATGTGTAGTGTGAAACATATATATGGCATGTAGTCAAGAAAAGTAATGTGACTATAGAATTTCCAGTACTAGAAATGTAAATGTAAAATAGACTCTCAAGCATCACTATAAAACATGTCCAAAAACCTCTAACAAGGAATCAAAAAAATGAGTAAATAAGTTACAAGGAATTACCATTCATTCATACATGTCTTGTAGCCCCCATCCTTGTCATGTAACCAGAAGAGAAGAATAGCTCCTACCAAGACATATAATCATACATGTAACATTAACATGGCTGCAATGTATACCAAAAGTGCTAAAACAATCCATGAATTATTTTTTCGGCGTCACATAAAATATTTATTTTGATCATACCACATAAAAAATGTGTTATACAATGAATGGTTGTATCAACGATGTAAAATACCAAGGTGTTCCCAAAAAGATCCAAGAGTATCTCGGCAGAGACTGGTTCGGAACTGTTTGGAGTCCTAGGAATGTGTAACATCAAACATTTCCTACAGGGTCCAAGAAATAGATCCAATGGGTAGGAAAGCCCATGACATCCAACAGACTCAACACCCATGGGGTATACTCTATTCAAGGAATCCACTACCATGTTCAAGATCCAAAGAAAATCTCATGAGGAATTTAGGGAATCAATTACAATTTTGTACCATTTACCTTTTCATACAATACGATTACACCCACTCATATAACCACTTCACATTAAATTTCAACTCATGAGTATACCCACTCATATATTACAATTCATATTCAATGGAAACAAATGGGTATATACAATCAAGGTTTACAATTCCCATTTAAACATAACACTTGAGTTTACCCACTCATTTCCAAATTTTCTAAAAAAATTGACTTAAACAATTCATGTTTAATACAAAATATTTAATAACTAAAAATGAACATAATATGACAATGAAAATGAGGAAACCCATCTCTTAAACGTCTCATTCAATTCATTTAATTTATTAATAAGATTCCTCTAATTAGGAAATAATCAACTCACCCCATTAGTGGTCCTATAATCTATAAATAAGGTAAATTAATACAGAGAACCCCATGGGTGGCCTTGGCTGAATAAATAACCACCAAAATGACTCATGGAATCGATATATAATCCCTAACTGGGTTAAATTCATTTTATTTAATTATTCATTTCATTTTTTAGATAGAGATGGAAAATCTAGTGGGCGGCACAAAAACCACTACATATTTTGTGCACCAAATCCAATGGGAAAACTATATACCACCTATCTTTTCTTAGTAGTATATTTTTCATCTAGAATAAAATCCTTATTCATCTTATAAAAAGAGAAAACCTAATAATAGATGAATAACCTTAAATTAGGGAAAATCGTCTTTCACATAAATTGTGTCATCGATAAGAAGAAGAACAATTAAAAACTAAAATAGAATCATGTAATAACTGATACAAATACAAAAAGATGTTCTGAACATGAATTAGCTATTTGAAAGTGGAATCTCCCAAAATATAGAAATATTTACCAAGAGGAGCTCTCAAATTGTATATGATACAATGTGGGGGATAATAAATTAAGAAATTAGTTTAAAAGTTAAACATAATTTAATTTAAAATTATAAAAGAACCCTAAATATCTTGTTTTCACGGTTTGAGAACATGGTTTGAATGCAGAAAACTTTCATTTTTAGAAATATGATAAGGTAACCCACACGGTAACCTTGAATAGCTTAACTAACTATACAAAAAATGTGCAAAAGTACAATGTCAAAATTTCATACATTTTCATACAGTCTAGTGACTGATGTCCCATTGTTTTTCCTAACTATTCAGACTACTCTCTACCCTTGCTGCACACAGTTTATGTGACTATTGGACCTTCTTCGTATAGTTTGAGCTGACTATGCCCGAGGCCATTTTAAAAATTAGACATGGTTTTTGGGCTCCAAACAAGACCCTGACAACCCTATTACCTCCGTGACCTCAAAATGAATTCACATTAATCTATATTTATCCACTAATACTAAAATAAATGGTACTTTTAAATCATAAAAAAATTCGAGATCCATCAATATCCCCTCTTAGAGAAATTATTCCTAGAATTTCTCTCTCAAGGGTTTTCCTGATTGGTTAGTGTACAACATTGTCCCCTAAGAACCTACATTGGCATCCCACTCTCATGTAATGTCCAGTAAATGGATGTGTTAACCTAACACCCATAATAGTGGAAACAACAAGAATTTTATAAACATCATGATCTTATCAATGGTATGCTTCTAAATCCATTAAAAGGATACATCTTCCTATAAATTCACCCCCTCGGGGTGAAAATCATGAGACAAGTTCAAATGATAATGGAACAACTGAGATATGGGGGAGAATTCATGCATGGATCAGTATCTATGGGATAAATTAAAATGATAGGCTACTGGCCCAATTCTCTCTAGAATCTCAAATGACATGACATATCGTAGTGAAAGCATACCTAGTCTCAAAATCTATCTATGGCCCAATAATAGTAAAATATGTGAAAATACCCAATCCCAATCCTCGAACTCTAGAGGACCTCCTTAGAGATCGACGTATGATTTTAATTAAGACTACATAGTATCCTTCCTCATATAAATCAACTGGAGCTTATCAAGAGTCCCCTACATAAGACATGGTTCGTGTAAAGCTTCCTCACATGCCTTTAACAAGAACGTGATTGATTTATTTGGCCTACCATAAAAATCCTCATTAGGTGCATATCGGTATGGTATCCTCATATCTATTACTATAGGTGAAATAAAATAGGGGTATATTCCTCTCCCAAGATCACGTAAAATCATGGAATCATTCTCACTGTATTTTCCTAAGCACATAAATCATACGCTATGACAAAGCATCCATCTGATGGTGGTGTGTCGTGCTCATTAGAACATGTGTACCCAGTTCCCTCTGCAAAATCGACCATAAAAGATAAATAAAATGATCTTCCCTACCGTAAATAATAGTCTGTGGACCCTATTAAGTCATACTATCTCATGGATATACAAAATTCCAAGCACACCCTCATTTAAGGTCTCCTTGATCAGAATAAATAAGAAACCCAAATGTGCCTGTCAACAACAACACACAGATCTTCACTAACTTCTGAAGACCTTATTAAACCTATCATGATGTCCATCATGTCTTCATTCCATTCCCACTCATGAAATGGGTAGCTACTATAATATCCCATAATGTCATTGGTGTCCTACTTCACCTACTAATTGGTGGAACATCACGTGAAAAACCAAGTTGCACTACCCTTCATACCATTCCACCAATACTAGAGAGCTTGGTTATCTAGACACATGATCACATTTAATTCTCCTTAAAAATCATGATGAAGGTTCTCCCCCTAGGGATTTTATCACAAAATGGTTCTACTCTGGACCCACGGTACCTCCACTTTCATAATATCGATTAAAGGAACACTACTAAGCATTACATTAACACTCACTAAATGAATTCATTTACTAGGAAAACCATACTATATAAGACATAATATCAAGGGCCTAACCATAATGCAATGGTTGAGTACCATTCAAAAAAACTGAAACTTGTCACAAAATATTTCTATATGGAAACTATTGACCATTTTACCACACCTGCCTAACCCTGAAGAAATTTTTAAACTGGTTTCATACAACAATAAACATCGAACAAGAAGAATAAATTGTAGAGCCTCACTATCCAATTTTTTTTAAAAATGTATGGTTTATATGGATGGTGTATTAAAAACTAAATTGAAACACTTTATTCCATATTGTATTATATTTACCACAAACATGTCAATTGAAATCCATATTGATATCCTGGTGATGTTCTGTGGTCATCCCATCATCCAACAATTTAAAACTATCATTCATCATCATGAACTAGGTGGTAACCTTGATCAATCCCACTAGAATCATCATCCTTTTTCAAAATCACCTTATATAGAAACACGAGTCCACTGTAACCATATATTCATTAAACTATAGTATAGTGAACTAACCTAATGAATTCCATTCTCCATATTTACATGTGTGACATCGGTACGAGTCCATGATGTCCACTTAAAAACATTTAATGTGACTACAGAGGTATCCTTGTAGATGTCATGTCATAATAAAATTACTAGTGGCCAAGAGTATATCCAATTAGTTAGTAATTTGGAACCTAAGTATCAATCTGGGATAATTATGCTATGATATTAACCATGCATCATCATGAAATAACGAGGAAAACCACCTAGACAAGAACTGCATATTTTAAAACATTAGTGCATCAAAAAATACATATCCTCTTAGTGCATCAACGATGACATAAATACATGGTAAATGATTCTAAATGAACAAGATAACACTAAGATGATTCTGAGGATTTCCAAGAAGATCATTCAAACTATTGTTGGAAAACTTCCTTATAAAGAAACTCATATTCACTAGCTGAAGCATTGTCATAAACTGATAAAATGCCTTTACCATACGAGTCATCATGTGAGTTTTCAATCCTTATCATTGATGTCCATACAAGAATAATGGTTTTCCATAACGGTTTCATACCCAAATAGCCACATTAATTACATTATTCCTTGTATGAACTAAAACAAACACTAGAACCAATGCGACGCTCCATGCCATTGGTTTGTTATTGTTGTTGAAATTTGAGATAGACCATTTACTAATAAGAATGACAGCCCAAATTCAACATAAACACACAAGTGATACTCCTCTGAGTCACACACACAATGTCTAGATATTTTTCATGTAAACCAAAACAACCCCAACCAACATTTGAAAACACCTGATTCACTTGGATGTCTTCCCATGCATTGGGATGAGCTTGATTTCATTAATTCCATGGTCACTCTACTCCTGAGATAACACATTTACGTAACAGACACCTCAAAGCACATTAATTCCATAGAACCGAACTTGTTCATTATATAATTTAGTAACTCAATGGGTACTAAATATATTAACACATGGTACCCTAAGGTTTTCGGAATAAGACTACAATCCCTAATACTCTCTATAATATATCACCCCCCAACATCAATATACCAGGTTTTCTATAATGATATTTAAACAATTATAATAGATCCCCATATGACCATTATCATGGAGAATATATAAAAATTCATCCATCACTATATAAAATAAGTGGGTCACGAGACCTACTAAGATGTTCACCATGTAGTAGGAATTTCTTAACTATTGAAAATAAGAATTACCTAATGCTAAAAACTATAATAAGGGTTAAGGATACCATGGAACCCATCCAAAAATATAATTTCATTAAAAAATACAAGAGTCCTACTATGAATATTGACACCCAAATGACACAAAATGGTATAAAACAATATCATTTAGCAAGGAACATGGGCTCTAGGGTGGTAACTACCTCATGCCACATCCCCTTAAAAAACATAATGCATCACAAATAATGATTTTTCACCTCTAAAAGTAACATGGATTATAATAATATCACATAATGCGTAGAAAAAATGAAATGGACTATGCAAAATAGTTTCATTTCTATCCCAATGAAACTCAATATAATTCTATAAATTCTCTTATAAGATGCTTGAAATGAATGACACTGCTTTACGTTCCATTTTATGGTCATCACATTGATTCAATTTTTTTATTAATAATTTAAAAAATTGTTAATATAACATCATGAACCAACTATAAATAAAAATCATAAGGTACAAGATATAATGAACAGACCAAGGATAAACAAAAATAGTTGTATCAAAAATTATTTTTAAAGCATTACCCATTTATTTGAAATTCAATAATAATAAGGTAATTTATCAAAATAAAAAACCATTAAATTAATTTAATATAATAAAACCTAAGAGGGTCCCATTAAACCTACCACAGACCTTTATAATGAAACCCAATAACAGTTGATTTATTATCAAGGTTATAAACACCCATAACATAACTCCTCATAGGAATCTATCCCTAACTTTCCTACCTTCACCAGTAATGAATTTTTAAAGCTAATCACAAGCCGAAGAAATAAAGTCTAATTTTTTAACTCAAAATAATAGTACATGTCAAACCCCACCTAAATCTAGGTTATAAAACAACACCCTCTCCTAAATCCATGATTATAACAAAGAAATATCAGCAATAACAACTAGATACATTTCCTCTAGACCACTCAATGTCAGGTCTATGATATCACTCTAATTCTAAGTCCACATTCCCATTTTGATTCATATGATATTCATTTATATTTAAATTAAATCGTTTATTTAATAAAAATATTACTCAAATGGTTCAAAATGTTTCAATCCATGAGGTTTTCTAACACACATTGAACCAAAATTTTGTTTCTAAATAATCTATACCCTGTCAAATACACATTAAATAATTGAATGAAAAGATTCTCACTTTCTTGTTCATAAGGGTGCATATTCCAAATAAAATAAACTATAGAATCAAATTCACTATCCACATCACAAAATATATAACAAATCTATGAATTTCTATATATAAAAAATCAATAAATCATGAAACAAGTCATGTATCAAAAATGGCCCAGTATAGTGCATGAAATGTGATTCATGTATGGTTCCTAAAATGTTGCTTGAGATGTAATACATTTATCTTATTGGGTTTCAACACAAGACAACAACATTCATGTGTATAATAACATCATAATTCTTATGGTTAAACCAAATATAGAATCAAATATTCAATAATAGTCTAAATCTAGAAAATAAAAATTTATCTTGAAGCAATTTTGGTTTTCCCTATACATAGGGTAGAGACCCCTCGGAGGAACTCATTACCAAATTCATTTTCCTAATTATCAATTTCTATTATCGAAAAATATTAAATCAAACACAAAAATATATGATTTGATATAAATTTGTATCATCCCTAACTCTGAGGTCATTCAATAGTTCCATGAGTTCTGTTGATCACATGGCCTGAAGTGCATCCCCTTAAATTCTAGAGTATTATTGATAGAAGTGAGGGAATATTCTCTGTTCATGGGAATATTATTCCCTCATTACCAAATTTTAACTAAATTTAATAGAAATAACAGTTAATAGAATATGAATTCAAAATAAATAGGCATTCAATAAATATACAGAATATTAATACATAAAAATTTCTATATGTGTCTCATATACAAGGATTATGATACAAGTTTCTATAAAGTAGCTAAAATTGGTAAATTTTAGTAATTTACAATACGAGTATCCAAAGTAACAAAAAGGACAAAATATATAATTTGATATAAAATCATGATCATTAATTCAATCCCATTATCCCTTACTCCTAATTAGAGAACAAAATAAAACCCCAAACAATGGATATGTCTCCCCTATCCCTACCATCATCCAAATAGTTTGTTTGGTTACCCAAAGGCAAGAAAAATATGTTTGGAGAGATAATTCTAGTAAGAAACTACCAAAAAGTCCCAAAAATAATGGTTGTGAAATATAACAAGCTATGTAGTGTTCATGTAATGCACATAATAAATTAAAAAAGGTAAAGATACCATGTCAAATCTACTACTAGACACATATATCTGAAATAGACTATCAAGGATCCATTAAAAATATTTTCAATCTCCTCTAACATGGTATCTACATATGATTCCTAAATAACTAACACAGTCTTTTTATTAATCCAAACATGTCGTGTAACCACATCCATTCTGTACAGCCTGACAATATGAACAACCATATCCATGTTTTATAATCATACATGTCACACTACCACAATTGTGATGTATAACAGAAGTGTTAAAAACATCCATGGATGATCCATTCAATCCATATTAACTTATACTATATGATTGTTCTGTATAAACAATTTCTAAGACAAAAATATACAGATCCAATGTTTAAAAGATGAGGCATCCTTGTTGGTTATATTGATCATCTCGATGGAATCTCAGTTAGGCACAGGTTTGAGTGATAGAAATATGTTAAAAATGAAAATGGCATATGTGAGTCCATGAAATTCATATACAAGGGGTATCAATCCCAAATAATACCATGGAATCAAGACCCAAGGATAAAACAATATTCGTGTTATCCACTAGCACATTCATGATCCAATGATCATAGTCCATGAAATTTATGGAAGCATTCACCATTTTATACCATTTAACTTTTCATCCAATATTTATCTAACCACACATAAAACCATTTCAAATTATATTTGATCTCAAGAGTATACCCACTCATGTATAACAATTCAAATTCAATGGAAAAAACATGTAAATACACAATCATGGTATATAATTCAAATTTAAACATTACATTTGAGTTTACCCACTCATTTCAACATTTTTCATATATACCATTAATAAAATTCATGTTCAATATATTCCATTTAATAATTCATCATCTACATGTTATCTCATGTAGATGTAGGCAATCCATCTCCTTAAAATCTCATTAAATTTTCTTTATTTAATATTACACTTCCACTAAATATGAAAAAATCAACTCACAACATTATTTTTCGTGAATATATAAAATAGGTAAATTCATATGGAAACCTCCATGGGTGGCCATGGATAGGGAAACAACCTCAAAAAATATTCATTGAAGATAAAGGGAATCCATAACAGGCTAAAATTCAATAAATTAAATTAATCATTACATTATTGGGTTCGAGCCGGATAGTTTAGCGAGCTACATGAAAAAATCTAGGTTTATAAACACCCAAACCCAATGAGAAAAGTATATTCCACCTAATTTATCTTGGTAGTATATTTCTCATCCAATATCGACTCTTGATTAATACAAATATGGAGAAAAATGACGCGTTGAAGAGGAACCTAAAATTAGGGAAAATCATATTTCACATAAACAACATCATTGATCAACAGAAGAACGATGAACGACTAAAAAGGCATCTAGTACTCACCAATTCAAATCCAATTATATTTTACATTCATTATTTATAGATTGTTTGTAAGAGGAAATATAATTTCTAATGATTATCACTTTGTGGGGTTCAAAAAATTCATAATCTACTGTACAAGAATTAAATAGTATAAAAATAAATTAAAAATAAAATTTTATTTAATTAAAAAATTTAAAATTTATCCATAATTACTCAGTCACATAGTTTGATTGCACTATATGTTAGATCATAATCCAATTGTTCATCGTTAGCTAATAGTGAAGGGAACCCTCACGGTTACCTCATATAGTTTGAATAACCATACAGAAACAATACAAAAACCCTTTTTCAAATTTGAATACATTCATGAATGGTCATGAACCTCAGGTCTCGCGATTTTTCCAAATGATACCTCTTCTTCATTCCCTCTACTTAGGCAACATATATTTTATCAGACCATGTGGCCTACCCTTCCATTTTTTAGATACCCAAGTGCTATACAATTTTAACCCCAAAACGTGGGTTTCAGGCTCCGAAAAAGCCCCAAAGACCCTCATTACCTACATTAAATCAAATTAAATTCATATTAATCCATATTTAAATATAAAAACTAAAATTAATTATAAATTGACACGATTTTAAATCCTTGGTTCATAATGTGGGTTTCAAAATTTTAATTAAAGGTGTATATGAATGATAATTATTGAGGATACCCAATAAAATAAGTAATTAAATAATTTTCTATCATTAATAACTAAAATATAATATATATTTATACAAAAATTAATTATATTATATAAATTTCATTATAAGGATTAATTAGAGGAAATAATAAAAATAACAACATTGGTGGTTTTTATTGAAATAAGTAACAGAACTTTTTAATGAATATAATTTATTATTTTTTCCATAAAACATGAATTTAATAAAAAGGGTTCACCTAGAAATAATAATATATTTTAGAATATTTTTTGGTTTTATAAAATTTTATTCATTTAATTCTTGACATGAGAAAATTAATTGGAATTGCCATTTAATTTAGGATTACATTAATTTGGGAAATTTGAAGAAGACTAAAGGAATGTATAAAATATATATTTATAAATATTTAATGATGTATATATTTAATAACCATATATACATAAATATAATATTTCTATAAAAATAACATTGTTTTTAAAATGGTGAGAAATAACAAGACTGTGTAAGAGATAAGTAATGAGTTTTGTATAGAAAATTCCTCACCAAGTTTCCTTATTCACTATGAATATGATATTAACATAATAAAGTATTAAATTTTTTACATTAAATTAGTAAACAATAACATCATTTATTAATATTTAATTTTGTAGAGTATATTAATTATATTTTTCTGTTTATTTTTAATATTTGTTTCTTACATTTTTTACTGGGAGTTGTTCAGTTAATTTCTTAATAACACATCTACTTTTCTATCAATGTTAAATAGAGCTTTAAAATAATATCATTATATACATAATAATTTTGGATTATTTATTTTCTTATAATATTAGATAAATAATTAAATATTCTGAATAGTTCTCCAAAAATACACCAAAATTAAGAAAGGTTCCATTATAAATCTATTTAATGTTGATAAAAGTTATACACCAGCATTTTATTATCAAACATATTCGATGTCTAATATGATTCATATATAATATTAATGGTTTCAAAAATATTATTTTTACAAAATAAATAAAATTTTTATGTTATCGATGTTAATAGGTGATAGAAAATAATATTGTTACATGGATGTCATAGTTTGCATGTATGTACAAGAATCACATACATTTTTTGTGGAATATGAGGTAGTATTAAATGATATATTTAACATTTAAAAATTATAATAATTTAATCAAGATAATATATATTAATTAAATAAACTTTTTGAAACATTTATTTTACGTGGTGATGTAAAATTGAGCGCATTCTTAATAGATGAAGCATTCTAAACTTTTCTGTTCTAAAAAATTCATTTTAATCAAATATTTTAGAAGGAATTATAAAATGGATATTAAACTAGTATAATAAAATTTTATCATAGTAAAATTTATGGTGTTATCATACCTTGTTCAATATATGTGTCTTAAGGGCTGTAAAATAAGAAATGAACTGGAAAAGTTGGATGAAGAATATTTATTGTCCCATTGATGTGATCACATGGGTAACTCTTTAAGGATCGTTATCATGGTATTTTTGAGAGAATAATTACTATAGAGAATTTATAGGGTATTTGAGTTTTTATAAGATATTTTTTTTGTGATAAATAATTTTAATGGTATGATAAATGTCTAAAAGTTAAGATCAATTTATAAGAAAATTATGTGAATTTATTAATAATTTTTTTCAATATAATTATCCCATTATAAAATCAATGTAGCAAAAATGTACACTAATTGATTGGGGAAATTTATATGGTCAATAATACACCCCCCTTGAATAAATAAAAGTGTTCCTATGTTTTACGGTTTTCTATAATATTGAACCACATTTACGTAAAGTTTCTATTATTGTGGTAACTCTAGTTTCACCCTCTAAAAATAATTCCAATGGATGAAATTAGAATTTATATTATTTTACAAAATTAACATGATGATTTAACATACTGAAACAATTTCTTTAAAAATATTTATATGTTTTAGTGAAATAAATTTGAATATTAATGCATATAACACAAACAAAGAGGTTCTTAAAAAATTATTTTATGCATAACATTTATTTGTGTGGTAATTTTGTAATTTTTTTCCAACAAAATTATTTAAAAAATATAATGCATATTAATTTTATAGATATTTATATTAAATATGAAAATTATTTTTTTGGAAAAATAATCATTAAATGATATGTCAAAAAATGTTTTTATATTAGAATTAAAATATGAATATAATTTTATAAGGATAAAAAAAGGTTTTATAAATATTAAAAATATATTTATAATTTATAAAATAATTACTTAAACTAATTAATGATCTTTTAATATTATTTGTGAATATATTTGTGTCCAATATATATAGATAAATCAATAAAAGTCTTTTTTGGAAGATGAATTATTTTTTACCATTCTTCGAAATATATATATATATTTAATTCCAAAAACAACTTAGTAGAAGATCATTTTCACATAGTGAAGAAATTAATAGAATTAATTTTATTAAATCTTACTTTTATAATGGATTATACAATATTTTTAGATAAAAATGATTAAAATTAAATTTAAATATATTTTTATTTTTATAATGCAATTTAAAGAGAGCGATTTATTTATATTACAAACTACAATACATCAATTGTATACCATAAGAAATGAACCAAAAAATATACATGTAGAATGATATTTTTAAAGATATAATTATTTCAATAAAAATGAAATGAAATTTATTATAAAAAATGCATACAATATTCCAACAAAGTAGAAGATATCTTATCTAAAAGGACAACTGTGGTTATTAGCATAATTTTTCACTTTATCATCTCAAATTTCTTCATACCTATTTTTTATATAGACATATAGGTTGATTTCTAGACCCAAATTGGGAAAAGTATCATATAATTATAATTATGTAATTTTAATAATATTGTTTAAGACCAGGAATGTCTTGACACTTAAAATTTTTCAAAAATATATATATTATTAACATACCACATGTTCTATTTTTATCCAAAATGAAAAATTATATGATTTGTTATACTGAATCAATGAAAAGGTGACATTAGTTCTTATCATCTATATCACCGTTAAGGAATCATGCATAAATACATAAATAAAAATTCAATATAAAATTTACGGTCTATTCTACAATCACAATCTTATAATCCATGCAACATAATGCATAAATTTTCACTAACATAATACACCTAAAACTAGATTCATATTTAAATAAAAATATAAAACTCTTTTGAGTAAAATAATAAATCATCAATGATATAAAATTCATGGTACTTAGTATATCCATTTCCAAAAAAAATCAGTCACCAACATATCATATCTCCTGCACCAAATCATCTAAAAATCACACACCCATTTTGAAATCTTCTCTTTCATGTTGAACCTCAAAACAATGAAACAAATATCTAGTTTTTCTAAATAGTTTCATAACAATTTTGAAATATATTTGATGATACTAAATGATTTTATTAAAATATTTAATAATCTAATAAAATTGGTGACATATTTTGTTTGAGAACGTTGATTGAATAATATTGGATATCTTTGAGGATGTCTTAGAAGCTTTCAAAAAAAGTAGAACTAATTGATGATGCACATTATGGTGTTTATGGGGTTCGAAGAAGTTTCCCCATGTTTTTTAAATAATGTATTTGTGATAATAATAAAATATGAACTAAATTTTATTCTTTAATTAATGGGTTCATATAATTCATTCTATATTATGTGGATTTTAAATTAGAAAAGTCCAAATGTATCATGTAATTTAATATATTTGTACGACTCACATGGAAAATTTGAAAGAGTAACCTAAAAGTTTGGTAATCAATTTTTTTACACATAGTGTTATAATATTATTACACGTGAAACCAAATAAATATTATTAAAAATAGTAAAATTGTCTATGAACTCTGATCTCTAAGAGTAGTATTCCGATATGTTATATTAATTTTTCTAAAACTCTATGAAGATCAAAAATACAAATATATATTATATAAAAGACATAAATCGAGGATATTTTTCAGTTATAAAATTTTAAATTGAAACTTATAGATATTAAGATGGAAGACGCCTATCATATTTTTTTATTAAATGATAATAATAATTACATAATAGAAACATGGATTTAATTTATTTTTCTTAATTTGTAGGAAATATAATAGAGGGAAATAAAAACATTTCATAAATTATTTATAATTATAAATTAAATATCCATTTCATAGTAATTGAGGAAGAAGAGGTTGCAGGAGCATCTCACACTACAATAAATAATGAAATAATACTGAGATTCCTGACTTATTTCTTATGGATATGGATAATTAAATTATATGTGTTTTTATGGAGATTAATACATGAACCTATTTCATTGGAATGAATTTCTTCATAAAATAGTGTTCTACATATATCATATAAACAAAAAATTACTTATATTTAAATAGAATTTGATTACAAATATTATCTAAGAATTAAAAAGGGAGAAATATCTAATATAAATTAAAATAATTTAGAATAGGATATATAAGAAGAAAAATATGGTTTTTTGGTAATAGTTGTTATTATATATATACAATAAAAATGAAAAAAGTATATATATCATTGAGTTTTGAAATATATTATTGTTAATATGTGATGATGGTATAGAGTGTATCACTGATCGTTATCAAGAAATTGTTTGGGAATAGAGAAGTGCAGTTTGTTTTGACATGACCTCATATATGTGGTGATCCTTTTAAAAACATAGGATATAAGACAGTGTACTTACATTTCATATGATATTATTCTAGTATTCAATGACTAGAAATTCAATGAGAATTATCATACATTTTGATTTATAATCATCTAAATTTTAAATGATGACGTTTTTTATAGATGTAAATAAGATTTATTTTTACAGGCTTGTGTGATCATCTATAATAATATATGAATCATTCTAGATGTTGACTGGTAATCAATAGATCATTTTGGATATATTATGACACCTACCAATATAATAATTTAATGTTGATAATATTTTTAGCATCAATGTGTGAATTACAAATTGTTTTATACTTTAAAAGACTATTATAATAAATGTATAATAAAGACATATTAATCATCCTACATCGAAAAAATGGTCACATCCTGTAGTGGGTATCAAAAATTAAACATATCCTTTTAAAACCTTTTAAACCTAGTTTTTTTCTACTTTCTGTTGAATAAATATAATGGTGACTGTTAAAGTGTGTGAATCAAGTCCATAAGAAATCATATATTTTAATTTTGAAAATAAATTATTAAAACTGTGTGACTAAATTATCTCAAATTATTACTGATATATTAACCAAACTATAAATTTCAGGTTGTATCAGTGACAATGTAAATCCCTATGAGATACTATAGTAATCAATGGTCATGTATAGATTCTACTAGTTCTGTTAAAACATTATATTACTATAATTTATTGAAATAAATTTCAAAGTTGATAGAATGTGATTATGAATTATCATCATTCAAAGGACCTATATATCATTACAACTATTTAAATAAGTTGTTCTCCATATGTGATTGATTCAACCTTTATATATGATGATAATAGAACTCTATAAGTAAATTGAAAATCATAAATTTATATTAAGCCACCATATTATAAAATGTATTTAGTGATGTTATTGGAATCATGAAACATCTGTAATGTGGGATAAAACTAAATATATTGAATATTTAAATTTCAAGAATAATGTATC
This sequence comes from Viscum album, assembly GCA_963277665.1. Lineage (NCBI taxonomy): Eukaryota > Viridiplantae > Streptophyta > Magnoliopsida > Santalales > Viscaceae > Viscum > Viscum album. The sequence continues at coordinate 767,496,627 of OY728136.1, forward strand.
CAATATAAAAATAATTGGAAATGATTTAATATATTCAAATTAATAATTATAATATAATTAATGACTTGTTAAAAAATTTAATGATATTATTATTTCAAATAAAGTTATTTTGGAGAAACATTAGAACAATAAATCATTGTTAAGAATAATTTGTGAAATTTTATTACAAGTTTGATTTAATTATTTCAGATTAAGAATAAAAATATCACTTTTTTTATCATATGTAACATAAAACACAACTGAACATTGTTATTATAAAAGATCACGTGTTCAAGAAAAAATAAATATAGGATATGAAATTATACATTATGAATAGACTGAAGATCATGGTTATTAATGATAAATTCTCCAGTGAATCATATTTTTTGGATGAAAAAATTATGACAATAAGAGATTTTTGGTTCCTATTTCCAAAAATATAAAAAATTCTATGGAATATAGAAAGAATGAAATCCACTAAAAATATTCCTATTTTTTGTAAGTGGACATTTTATAGATAAAAAAAATGAAGAAATGTGGAGAGTATAATGATGATGAACATGGTAAAATAATTAATAGGAAAAATTTTTTGGATAAACACAAATATATCAATGACCACTAGTGCGAAAAATGATTAGTTTTAAAGAAGAAAAAATGGAATCATTATAAGAATGAGGGGGTGAATACCATATCAGGGAAAGAAATTCATTAAAGGATAATACATATATTTTTTTTAATTTGTGGCTCATGTTGAATTACATGATTAATTCTCTTGTTGTGATAGATAAGGAGATGGACACAATGCTGAGAAAATGTTATAGAAATATCTTGATTATATTCTAGATATAAATATACATCACTCGTGTTAACATAAATCCATAATATAATGGGTTTAGAAAATGATGAATTAAAATTATTTTTCCCATAAAGATGGGAATGATTATATTGTGGAAATAAATCTTATCATGTTAAAATCTACTGATCCTAAGGGAATATTTAATTTTTTTGGGAGAATATTTTTATTATTGAATATGAAAAGAAATTGATGAAGTAAATGTTACATAACCATAAAAATATAGTTGTAATAATGAGTTATGAGTATAATTATGATATATAAAAAATAGAACGGTCATAAAAATAATTTATGAAATAAACCATATAATTAAAGGTAAAAACACTATTAATGTTTTACAAAAGATTAAAATTTGGTTTCAATAATATTAAAGGTTCTAAAATAGAATTATTGAAAAAATTGAATGAGAAAAATACCTTCAAACCTAGTACTATATTGAATGAAATTGAAGAAATACTATAAAATAAATTATCCCCAAAAATGAGAATAAATATATTTGATGAAAAAATGATTATCTCACAAATATTATCAATAGTATCTCGGTTGAACTGCCTTTAATATCTACCATTTGCAATGTGTTCACTTTAGGAAGTAATAAAATGAATTTTTTATAAAATATTATCTTTCTAGTGGGTAATGGAATAAACAATATAATGATATCTTATTAAACAAGGGAATAAAATAATGAATGAATCATGCCCCAAATTAGAAACAGGGAGGGTAAAATTTGAAATTTAGATTTAATTATTTTGGACGAAATTTATTGATAGTGTGACAAACAAGGTAACATTTATATAATAGTTTTCACTATTCTTACCAGATCAACTCAAAATTCAATTTGAAATAATAATTCTCATATATAAAACAATATTGAAATGTGACATCTTCTTGAGGTGGTTCTTAGAGATAGTAACTGTATACAAATATGGGTTCTAAAAAATACTATTCCATCACATATTATCATAGGAAAAAAATATTTAGGGAATCATAAAAAGAAATATTTTATTCTTCCAGTTTTGTTAATAGATGTTCCTTAAAAACAAATGTAATACACTCAAAGGGGATTGGACCACAAAAAATTATTTTTAAAAACACATTATTTCTTAATGGGAATTATCAAAACATATTGAGTGTATGTTGGCAATATGAAAAAGAAAATATGAATATTTTAAAATGAAACACATTCCATATCATGTGAATAAAATATGGATGATTCCAAAAAAGAAAACAAATAACAGGTGGAAATCATTTTTATATTCTTGATCATTTTTACTTTTTGGTCACACTGCTAAAAAAGAAGATATTTATTGGAATAAAATAAATTCCCAACCTCATTAAAAAATAATGAAAAGAACATACAAATGAAATTTTATGAGAGATATATCACAATTATGTAGAGGAAAACATGATTTCTTTAGAATTTTGTTTAAATGATAAGATTTTTAATTGAAAACATAAAAAATATTGAATCCAAATTTCACATCAACTATAAATATTCCATTGTGATTTACGTAGGTGTATATTATAATAGTCAAATAGATTTAGAAAATAAATCATCAATATTATTTATGAATTAAAAAAATGGCTAATTTAATGTGTGTGAATATATAATAAAATATTGTTTATATGTTTATAATTTTTGGATGGAATTTTAAGATTGAGTATAGGATCCATATCAATAAATTTGGTCTAAAAAAAGAATATAGATTTAAAGAGTTATTTTTAATCCTATCCTGCTAAACAATGTCATATATATCAATATTGTACCCCTTACATGGCTTAAATTAATGATATTTCTGAATTAATAAATAGATGTATTGTATAAATTTTGAGGATAATACCTCATAAATTCATTCAATAATTTATTTTATGAATAGAATCTATATGAAAAGATTGGTATATGAAAAATATGTATTTTCTAAGATCTAACACTAACATGAATTTTTAGATATGATGTATACAAAGAAAAAATTAATAAAATTAATTTGTTTTTGTTGTATTATACAACTAATGTTTATTAAATACACAAATATATAACATATTTTTTGTAGCCAATGAAATTAAAATATATTTCATTAAGAATAAATATAATTTCATTAATAGCTTGTGATGCATGCAACACGGGTTTTAAATGAAAAAAATCTATTAGAATATTTTTTTTCATCTTTACCAATATATCATATAATTTATGATGGAGGTTACGAATACTATAACATAAATTTTTAATTTTTTTTGTAATGAATTTATTTTAAAGAAATTATGATTCATTTAAAAGAAACATAAATTGTTTCTTGAAAACAATATTTTTCTAAAGGATGGTTTAGTCTTGCATTGTGTATAAAATTTTAAATTAATTACTTACACATTTTAAATATTTATTTTAAAAAATGAAAATAATTTATAAAAATATAATATCTATATTATCTAAGGTTTAATAATTGGGATTTTTATCAAAATGATCACTTTTTTGATGAATAGTTATAAATATTGAATTTTAATTGAGAACATCCTTTTTGATTAAATAATATATAAAGTTAAATTAAATTTGAAATTAAATTTAATGTAATATAAGTTCATTTTAATATCTATTAATCCAATATAGGTAATTTTTTTCATTTTAAGTTTAATTTTATTTATAAATGTTGTAATCTTCTGAAACATTTCACCTTAAAATCCAAAAACACCATTATATGTACGAGATTAATTATAAATTAAAATTTTCCATTACTATGAATGGAAGTTAGAAAAATTTATTCCATACTTCTAATAAGAATATTTTATGTTATTTAATAATATCAACAAAACATGTTATCATAATTAATAGTTAAAACAATAAAAATTGATTATAGTGATTAAGATAAAAATGGATATACTGAGGGTTAAACCAAATATAGTAGGGTTAAATTGACAAACAACCATTTTTAAAATCTATTGGATGACGATACATCGACGTTATATTTTTATGGGTTGGATAATAATCTAACACTTGTTTCTTATGTCCTAAGAAAACGTTGGAATTCACTCCCTTAAAAAATTAACAGTGTACCAAACAACTCAAATATAAAAGGCCACAAACACTCATATATTTTTAACAACCTAAAACTTCCACGATTAAACCCATATCTAAACAGATAAACTACAAAACCCCTAATATAATTCTATAATTATTACTTTAGAAATAATCCCAAACTATTGAGGCATTAGGGCAATCCTACACATGATAACTAAAGAAGAGGTAATGTTCTTCAACAAGAATTCTTGTTTTCCCCCGTCTCCTTTAATTCTAATTATAAATTTTATAGATAATAAACTGTGTATCTTCAATATAATTATATTTTTTCTTGTTATTGGAATTACCTAAACCCTCATAACTTCAATCAAATGGGTTATGATATCATCATTCGAGTGTACAATGAATTACCTCCTACCAAACAAATATCTCTTGACTAACCATTACCCTAACTCAAGGAATGGAACGACTGTAGATATAATGATTCAATATGATATTTATATAATAACAATTCATATTTAATAATTATATAATATATATAACTTTACATACCCTTCCATCAGAGATATGATAACATCACTTGTCTGTAAAATATAATACCTCGTCCTGAAGCAATGTGATTTGTCTTTCAATAACTCATTATATAGATATTGATAAGGATAATGTTAACGATTATATAATATATTCATGAGATAATTATGGTATTCAAGAATATTTTATCAATATTAAATGATTATATATGTAATTATCATTTTTACATTTTCACTAAATGAATTATGAAATCATCATTATTGAACAGTATTACCACCGCCTTTATATAGAAACGTGACTCTCTTTTAATCACAACATGACATGGATGGTTAGTATAGGTATTTTATCTAAAATAATGTTGTACATACGATTTTATGATTATTTTATAATGATAATATAGGAAATTTATAGGATATTATAAATGGTATAAACCATTTTTTGGAATAATTTTTTTTATTTGGAAATATTAATGGTGGTAATGGGATCCAAGGAGGTTTTGGGGGTGTCTGTGGCATGATGGAAGACTATAACCCTAAAACATATGATATTAGAAGTGGGAAAATTGATTTTAGAAATTGTTCCACCTATACCACAATGTTTCCCAGACCGTGTTGTAGAGAGGTAAGGATGTGTAGGGTGCCACATGGTTACCCTAAAACTATTTGGAATGGGGAGAAGTTCTATGTGATATTGTAGGCCCCTTTGGAAATGGAATACCACATGGATAGCACAATGTTACTGTAAATGAGTGCCTAGATTGTGTGGGGTTCCCAATTGAGAAGAACATGGTGCATTGTTGGATAATGGTTTGGAAAACTATGTGGCCCAACAGTGAACCCCTGCCTCTCTAAGTTATTTTTAACATTTTTCATTAATTGGACATAAATTCCTCACACAATTTCTACATTCATATTCTATGGACTCCCAATCATATTCACACATCCTTTTCATCTCCTCGTTCTAGATTCATTGTTATATCATCGATTCAACCAACAAATTATTTACCGTATATCAATTAGAAACATAACAGTAAACTGATTTTTTATCTACCATATATTACTCAGTTATACCATCCAATGTTATTCAATTTAAGATAGATATATTTTCCATTATATTGAGATATTTGAATGATTTTTTATATTTATCTCATTCTACCCGGATTCCATAATCAACAATCGACGAGTTGAGTGCTACATTTTCAAGGTAGGTGGTCTAGATCCTTCCTGTTTTTTCATCATTTTTAAAATTATATGATAATTTTCCGCACACCGAATCCTTAGAAAGACACCTTAAATATGATTATAAACTAATTACAATGGGTTCCACATGTTTTTTTTACCTTTCCATTTTGCAAAAACCAAATGTGGGTTGTCCTCCTTGTTATATTCCACACCTTGGGTGTTACCACCTTAATATCCTAAATGCACAAACCTTGAGATCCTGAAAGCCTTATTTGTGTGTGTTTTTAACATTTGTGAAGTTACATAATCAATAATTTTTAATTAGGATGAATTGGGATCCACGAGTTACTCCCATTTGGAAATTCCTGATCATTTATTCTTATAGATTAGCCTAAAAATTTATGATTTATATCATTATTTACATTAATTCTATACTACATACCCTATAAATTATCATGTTGCTTTGTTCCTCATTTTTTTATACATTCTAAATATATCATTTTCTCATTCCATTTTTTATTACATGTTCCTTGTTCCTTATGCCAAAATTTATTCTTAGTGCTTATTTACATTTATCTAGTATCATAGTCGATTGTCATGAAATGTATAACTTGGTACCGGCTTTATAATGTGATTATAAGGATATTATTGATGAAATTTGATTTCATATTCTATTCCATGGGATATGTGTGTTCGTTTCCATGACTCACCTACTATGGGTCGAGAGAGAACAAATTTACCGATTTAAGGACATTTTGGATGGACTTGACCAGTTCAGTTTTGAACTATTTGATGCACATAGAGTGATACATTGGATTTCCATGATAAAATATCATAGTTAGGATTATTTTTCACTCAGGACTGAAAGAGGTTTCCTAGTGGTTCAACCATGTATGGTTTGTTATAAATATATATATTCCATATCTCAGGTTATACATAGTCCCCAAAGTGAGATACATTGTATGGAATCAAATTTATCATGACACAAGTGATATAAGAGTCGCCGTTATGGGTCACATTGGATAGAACCTATGAAAATTGTTATCTCAGAGAATCCTATTGCGAACCACAAATTTGTTATAGATTTCCATGGATGGGAGCTAAACCCTATCATTGGATTTGAAAGATATTCATGATTGTATCATATTTGATGTTTATTTTAATTATTATGTGCATGCTAGTATGATTTCATGAAGAAGGGACCCCCAATCCAAAGAAAAATCATGGATTATGCCTAAAATTGGTGCTTTATTTACGATTTCATATACACATACAATATTTCATGTATATATACATTGGTTAAGACATCCATATTAGGCTAATGAAGGTGGTATTGGTCTATTTTCCAAATAGGTACCTAGAATGATGTATATATTTATATATTTATTTCCATGAATTTATAATTTATGGAAAAATTGATGATTTATTTAATGAATTAAATGGATATACCTTGGCACTATTGGTTGTTGCCTACTGATATTATATCTCATACCTTAATTGAGATTTCTTTTTAACCCATTTAGACTTCATGATTATAAATATGGATAATTAGAATCCACCATCTTCAAATTTGTTTACCAACATTAGGATATTGTATGGGGTTATAAGACCGAGCCTATGCTTGAGATGCTTGTTGATGGAATTTTTGGCCTTTTGTTATTTTTTTTGAAGCATGTGTTGTATGCATATATACATTTTTCTTCTTATAATGAATTTTTTTATATAATTACCATCATTGTCATAAAAATATATTATTTATAACCTTCTTCTTGTTTACTTATGTTTCATTGTTTATTTTATTTATTTTCAATCCTATTTGTTTCTCATTTATGATTATGATATTTATGTTAAATTATCTACTATTGTTCACACAATGATTTAAGAATGGAATAGTCTCCCCATAGACTCACCCAGGCCGATGTTGTTTGTCGAATTCCACTATAATTTAGGGATGCATGACTTAGGTGTTGTGGCTACCATCTCCGGCCACGGCTATGTAGATCCTGGGGTGGGACACTACAAAGTGGTATCAGATCTCTTTTTCATTTTTCTTTTTTTTGTTTTAGATAGGAGTATAGAATACTATAATTTTGTAATGATATTGTTCTTGAAAGTATCTAAACATTATAAAGGGGAATCAAAAATTTCCTTCGATGGATAAATTCTATTATTTCATACGTTGTTATAGTTTGATGTATTTCAACATTCGGTGATGAACTTTCATATAGACATTTTCATTTGTTATAAAATTAATCATGGTATGAGATTAATTCTATCAGATCCCAATTAAATGAGGGTATATTAATTAATAAATCACAATAGGAACAATAAGACTAATATGTCATGCATATTTCCTTTCCATGTCCACTTATCAATGTGCATTGCATGTTTTCCCTAAAAATGTTGTTTGTTCCTTATTCATATGCCATGAAGTATTTTTAGTTTTATATTATGGAATATTTCAATATTCCACAGAGGATTGACATAGCATAAATGACACATAGAGTGAATTCCCTAACCAAATAGGGTTTTCTACATAGGTTAAGGAAAACACATTAAGTAGAATGTTATGGCATGATGATCCATGAGCCATTTGTTTGAGGAGTGAAATGTGTTAATGTTATGATTAAGTTGATTCCACTGTTCAATATATATGGTTTCAAGGACATTTAAAAATTATAACTGGTGATCAATATAATTCTACCATTTAATGGGAATTTAATTACATACATGAATTAAAATGATTACAATCTTGAAAATAACGAATGAGACACATCATTCGTTTATAATTAGACCTTAAACCTGACCGGGACTAGGAGTGGGATGTAAGGTATGTCATTTTTTATCTACTTATGTTTTTTATCACATATTTCTAGATTCAGGAAGAGATTGATGGTCTTCTACTTTTATAGGGAGGCCTTATACCTGCACTTTTTTTATTATTTTCTTTACCTACTAATCCGATATTTTATAGATCATTTATATTGAGTGAGTTTTTAAATTGTAAAATTATTCCACCATGAAATTTTCCTGATATATTCCAAGAGAGTGGTGAAGTTCACAATCTATAAGTGGGGTCCTTTATCCACCCATTGTACTTCCAAGAGTGCCACCTAAGGAACCTCCTATGGTTCCACCACTAGGAACTAATTTTCAGTTTTGTGTATGTGTTCTTAGGTTCATGATGTATGTTCATTGTGACCCCTGGCATGGCCATAATATTGATGAACTATCTTGAGGATGTTTTCAGCAACATACTCCTACCTTCAAGGGGGACAATGGACCATATGTTGTGGAGTCTTTCTTTGAATCTATAGTGTCATTTTTCGACCACCTTGAGACACAAACAAAGAGGAGGGTCAAGATAAATACATATATGTTACATGATTCTTCCCAGTGATGGAGGGACATCAGGAAATATTATGAAATTCATCAGGGTGTGGAATTGGTAGATTCCTATATAGCATTTTTTATCACTTTTATCAATAGATACTAAGGGTGTATAAATCTAGTAATTTCACGAATCTTCATCTTGGTACTAATACTATGATCTATTGTTGTTATACATTTAAATAAATTAATGTTTTATCCATCTCTTAACAGTGATGAGTTGATGAATACAATGAATTTTGTGTATGGGAATGAGTATATTGTCCAATTTTAGATGATCATCTTCTAATTGAATATTGTTACCCAAATAGTGAACCATACCATTCTTACAGATCACAGTAAAAAAGAAGATTAAAATGTGATGTAGGGTAGTTAAATTCCAAGTTAGGGAAACGGTTCCTCTAAAAGTATGAACTTTCAATTTTATGGTGCACATGTGGGAGGTTCATCAAGGTAGCACAAACTGATAGTAATGTGTTGTGTAACTAGTGTGGAAGGGCTTGTCATAAAATTCCCCAATAAACAATGAACCCAATTGAGTATTAATTAGAAGTTCTGATGGGTCACCATATGTTCTTCTTATACTATTTTTCTATAGTATATACTATGAAGAAATATGTACCGAATCATCTGTCAGGTACATCATCTGCAACTCCCCATAAGGCTGGGAGTTGGTCTTCTACCTTCAAATCAAGATGAGGTGGATTTGGTCATGATAGAGGTAGTAAGAATTCAATGATTTAGTGCCAACAGATTGTAATTGTTCATGTATGTTATTAAGTATCATATGACTACTGTTCAGAATATATCTATTTATTAATTCGTATAATAAAGGAACTCAGTCTTGGGACATCAACAGTTACATTTACTACTTTGGTTTCCTCTAATTTAGTTTCTACCAATTTTGAAATAGGTGAATCAAATAGAATTATAACTTGTTTGGTTTTGGAAATTTATGGCAGGCAAATGAGTAAGTATTTTGATTCATTTATTTTGACCTATTGTTATGGGTTAAGTCAGAGGAAATACACTAGTTCTAAGTGTGACCCTTGAGATTGGAGGGTACCTATTCTAGGGGTTTCTTCTTCCTTGTGATGATCGTCATTGATGTCATTTAAGACATGAAGGTGATTATTCCTTATCACACTCAAGTGGATGATTATAACTTCCAGATATTATTCACATAAAATTAGTGAAGCACGCATAACCATAAGGGATAGCGGGATGAAATGTAATGTATATATAGAACTAATCATTCTGAGATGGGGGGCATGGAAACTCAGTTAATGAGACCCCTTAAGATAAATTAGGGAATTCACAGAGTAGAGATTCCTCCTATTGTGAATCATTTCCGGGACATTTTCAATTTTGATTTTCCCTTTTTACCTCGAGAGAGATTTTTACAGATTTCCTTCGATCTTGTGCTAGGTGGAGCACCAGTATCCCATCCTCCATACAAGCTGGATCCTACAGATCTTGTTGAACTCAAGAAGAAGTTCAAAGGACTTGAGGCTAGGGTATTACCAAACCCATTACATCTCATTTCTTTCATCCTATCCTTTTCTCCAACAATGTTGATAGTTCCCTTGGATTTTGTGTTTATTACCTTTTATTGAACTATTTTACGATACAAAACATATATACAATTATTGTATAGTTTATCTCTTCAACCATCGACAAGGAGTGATAATTTTCTCTAATGTCGACTAAAGATTAGTTTAACATCTAGAGAATGAGATACCCTCACTCGTACCATGTTAAAATTTCTAGAGTTCATACACATTTCACTTTTATTTTGTTATTCTGTTTGGTCTAATGAACCTGAAAACATTATCTATGGCTATAATGAATTGATTTTTCAACTTTACCTGGATAATATTGTGGTCGTCTTTATAGATGTCATCTTGGTGTATTCACGCATAGTACATGACCACGCCAATCATCTCGAGACCATACTGCATAAAACTAAGAGAGAAATTTATATATGCGATGCTCAGTAGATTCCACTTTTGGAACTATATGGTTCTCTTATTGTGATATGTGATTTCTATAGAAGGTGTGTCTGTTGACATAGATATAGTAATTATTATTATTTCATGGTAGATTCTTCTGAATTTGTTTGAGATAAATAGATTCTTGGGGATTCGTGGATATTAAATGATATTATTCAATGACTTTTCATGTCCGGAATATACTCTTATGGGCTTAAAATGGAAGGTATGAAATTACTATAGTCTAAATCTTGTGTGACTTATTTTAAGGTGTAAATGGTGATACTTATATTAGCACTTATCCAGATTCATATTATGATGGCTAGAGACTATATTTCATTTTATGATGCGTCAAAGATCATATTGGGAGAATTTGGGATGTAAAAAGATCATATTATAGTGTACGGGTGTTTCTATTTGAGGCCTCATGATTATAATAACCCAACACATGACCTTGATCTAGCTCCCATAGTTCACACCTTATATTGGGGGAGGCACTTTCTATTGGGTGAGTGACTCTTTGTTTACATGAATCAGAAAATTATCAAATATATCTCCACACAATAATAAATGAATCATATGTAGAAAATGTTGGTAGATTACCTCTAGTACATTGATTTGGATATTTATTACACACCAAGATAGATAAATGTTATTGTCGATTTCGTGAATTGGAAACTTAGTCACAGGCCACCATGGAGGCCCGTAGTGAGTGGAAGATGATGGATCAGTTTTATGAGTTCCACCTATATGTTTAGTAATAGATACAGTGACCATCATTTTTCAAAAAAAATTAATATCTTTTTTCGTAATACTAAAACATTGTAAAAAAAGATGAACAAACTCTTTAATTGGTCTAATGCCTTCCAAAATAAAGAAACGCAAAAAAATGGTACGCAAATGTGCTAAATCATCTCCCAATATGTTCTTCTGGACTAGAACCCTTATTAGACACCTCAAACATAATATATGTAATTATAACCTAGGGGAATGGAAACACAAAAAGGGGTGATCCCAAATGATCTGTAGTGGTAAAAAATTGAGACATTTAAACATAATCACGAGTATATGGGTGCAAGAACATGGTCAGGAAAATTGAAGATCATACCCTACATATCAAAGATAATAACATGAATCATTGAATAAATATTTTCATGTCATAAGACATGAATTATTATGAAATAAAGTGAATAATTCATGAAAAAATGACTCAGGAATAATACATATAATTGTTGAAGACACATATCCATATATTATGATTTATGTAGTATCCAAGGTATCACTACCAAGACAATAATTGTGGTATGGGTTCACTCCCCATATCATCTTGGTAGTCATGGATTCCTCCAATGTCTATCTTAGTAGCATTAGTTAACTACTCATACCATCTTGGTAGTCGTGGTTCACTACCATGTCCATTTTTGTAACCAAGGCTCATTCCCAACACTATCCTAGTATATTTCATAATGTATAAATCTTTACCATTGCATTGGGGGGGGGGGTGATATAGGTCCCACCTATCTCATAACTAAATCTTACGTACATGTTACAAAATATCATAAATAGTTGTATCATAACCATTGAAATGAAATTAGTATTATAAACATTTCATCATATCACAGCATATGGAAATAGACACGTTTCTTACTAATTTCATCATAAAAAACCCATGAAAATGAGTGACTTTCAAAAGAATATAACTCATGAAAGTGAAATCAATTTTTATAATAATCCTTCCTTAAAAATATAAACCATTAGAAGAAAAATATGAATAATTTCCCTATAAATAGTTATTATCACCAATGGAAGTTATCATATATGGAAGATAATTTTTAACGTCCTTTTAAAAAACTTCATGAAGAAATTTTCCTCCCATCCTTGAAAAAATGATTTCATAACATCAAACATTATGAAAACCTTTTTCATTAATATTTGTTTTTAAAACATATGAAGGAAACATTGAAAACAATAAACCATGTTTTAATTCATATTACCTTGTAAATTGTCTTCAATAATATTTTGAAATCATTTTTTAAGACATTTTTAAAAAAATGGTTTTTTGAATGCAATAACATTTTGTCTGAAGTGATGGATAGACAATAAGATTTATATTAAAAACAACATGTTATGTACCGGAGTGTGGAAAAAGATTTACTAAAACATGATAATGTCATGAATAAACACATTATCTGGAAATAAACGAGTATTCTTAAGAGATTGAACAAAATATCTAATCAATGGATTCAAAAACATGAACAATCTATAAATGCAATGAGATTTTCTTGATAAACACTTATATGATTGTATAATGGGATTATACTATCCATGTGTGAGAAGGAAATTAAATTATTATTAAAACATCATAAAAATAATAATATTCATAATATAACATGTAAAATTTTATCATTTAAACATCTAATAAGTGTTTTGGTGCATAACCCAACATGAGTCTCAAAGAAGGAAAATTGAGACAAAACAATTTTAACAATTTCATATATTTTGAAACATAAACCTCATGAATTGAAGTTCTTTAAAATGAAATGTTAATTTACATATATTTATTTATAATATACATATAATAACATCATGTGTAGTGCATTCACCACACAAAGGTAAAGAGTGGAGAACATACCATGTATCTCATCGAAATAAAAAGTGAGATGATATCTCCTTAACTTGTGTCTTGAATCACTTCGTGCTCATAAAATATTCCTGTGAAAGGAATATATGTTTATAATACATATTTTAAAGATGTTTATTATTATAAATAATATTATATATGTTTTGATGATGACATAATATTACCTTCTTGTTAACAATCATATGTTTTGGTTTCACGTCAGGTAATATTCTCTTTATTCTTCGCAAGAGTCATAATTGGTTATATCATTGGTCAATCTAATTATATAATGATTCCTGATAGTATAACATGATATAAATAGTTTTTATATCCATTAAATTTTTATAATAATAATATATTTTTTATAAGAGTATGAAATATAATACATCATTCATGGAGACGGTAAGCCGTATGTACACATGAATGTTAATTCCATTTTTTATTATCCAATTGAAAGAAAGAAAGAAAATTTAATATATGTATATGTATATAATATAATTAAATTATAAATATAATTTTATATATATCATATAATTTAACTATACCCACCCTTAAAAAATTCCATCTAGAATTTGAATGAATCACATCTGTTAGACATGGGGGTAGTCCACATATCGTCAAACGATGTTTTGAAATTTACACAAAATAGAAAGTAAAAAAGATGACAATTATAAAATTTATAAAGAATCATAAATGATTAATAAATATAATATATTACAATTATAAACATACTTTTTATCATAGTATCTACCATGCCATGTGGTAATGAAAAAATTTATGATCATTGTTTTGTGAGGTAGTAGTACTCTATACATAGAAATAATATAGTTATTACCCATTACTAGGACCTTTTAGAAAGTGTAGGTTGAAGCCATGGAATAACAATAATCACATATATTAAGAATAATTGTGTGGTTTTACAATAATTGAATTAGGGTAGTTTAGGGGGTGGATATGGAATATAATGGAAATGAGTTTGTGAGAAGAAATTACCTCTTAATAGGTTAACTCCTTTTGATTTTTTTCAAATGGATTCCTTGAGATTCCTAATACCCAATTCAAGGATTCTATGCTGATGGTATTGATTTTAAGAGCTTATTTGAGTTTATTATGAGTAATACAAGTGTATATTGATGTGTGAGGATGTGGGTAGAGGTGGTGTCCTTTTATAGGGAAGGTAAAGGTCCCACATGGCATTTTTTAAAACAAGTTTGGTGTACCCATGTTTTTACCTAAAAAAGTCATAATAAACCAAACCAACTCAATAATGGATCATTAATTGAATAATAAATTCCATATATGGGTATTTTAAATGTGTATTGGTCGTTTTGGGTATTATATATAATGTATAGTGCATTATAAACATAATTTTTCTCCCAACCAATGTAATTAATTTAAATCACATTCACAACTAATTTTGGTAAAAAAATTAACAGTATCAGAAATTATAATTTATGATTATTCCAAATATGTAATCTGTTTTTCCAAATTTTAATTATTGAAGTGTAATATATTAATTTATACTTAATGTGGTGGTTAGGTCGATAATGTGGGGTTTTAATGTTGAAATTATTAGAAGTTTGCAATGTTTTTATATTCAATATCTATGTGAAATTGGTTCTGCTTTGAAAAATTGGATTAATTTTTTTAAATATAATCTAATTATAATTTGAAACCATTTTAAATTATTAATTAAAATTTTTTATAAATTGAATTAATATTCATTTTTGAATTGAAATTCGGTGTTTAGTACTATTCATCCAAAAAATGACGTTTGTCAAAAACATCCAAAAAATTACATTATTGTAGTTTTATTATCATAAATTTACATTTAATAATTATTTTATCAAATTACTTTTCTAGAAGTGTCAAAAAATTATTTTATTATCTGTCCAAAAAGGACATTACAAGTGGTTCATTCAAGAAAATTAAAATTTTAAAACTCAGACTTCACCAAAAAAACATATCATTAATTATCAATATGTTTTAGTTATAAAAAATAATTTTAAAAAATATTTGAAAATTAGTTATTATTATTAATATAATTGAGTTTAATTTCTATGATACAATTATCTCATTTAAATAATTAATGAAAGTTATGTTCTGTTGAAACATAGTGTTGTGTGTATCATACGGCGGCACATTGTTGCATGTATCATACAACAGGTCGGTGTTGTGTGTAACATACATAAATATAGTTCTATGTATAAGTAATGTTTGACTTATTTCATTTCATTATATAAATTAATATTTAATTTATTTGAATATAATTCCATAAAAACTCTGTATCTTACATTATACCAACCATAAAATGAATTTCATCCTCAAAATTCATCACTCGGGTAAAGGAAACTACAGATATTTCTGAATAATCATATCTAGAATTTCCAAAAATTCTTCATCTAGTTAATGATTTCTCCAGAAAACATTTCTTAGGTGAGAGGTCTTGTTTTATATATCCTTGTTGGATCGTTCTAGAATTTCAATCGGTTAATCCTCAAAAGAAAGATCACGCTCCGGTGGTATGGCCACTTAGATCTGTATGCGGGAAATGATAGGTATAAACTTCTTCTGGATAGATGTATAGAAAACATCATGGTCTACAGAGATATTTGGAAGATGTTCCATGTGATAGGACATTGTCCTGATATAATCAAGAATCTCAAATTGACAAATATTCCAAGGGATTCGTTTCCATTTCTTCACGAATATCATAACATTCATCCAAGGGGAGAATCATAGAAACAGATTTTCACTAACTTCAAATTATAGATCATGCCAATGGTTATTGAAGTTCCATGGATTTAAAAACAAAAGAGAAAGGGGGGGGGGTGAATCAGATGTTGAATTTTTATAATATTCAAACATTTAGAAACATAACCCCTGAAACTTGTGAAGAATTATATCATTATCAAATATTATTGAATACTAATTAATAAAAAAGTAGGTGTGAATGAAAATCACACAATATTTACAAGGTTTATCCTTAGTGTCTGAACATACATCATTGTTATATATACTCCCATAGGTATATAAAAATCAACTATTATGAAGAAGTGAAAAAAATAATCCAACTCATGTTGGACACATTCTATCTCTTGGTAAGAATAATTATAATGATTCTTGTCAGTTTATAATTTTTTCTTCTAAAATAATTTATTTAAATATAATAATAATACTTTTTTATAATATGTTCCACAATTGTACATTCTGATTCCTCAGACTAATTTGGATGGATTTTATTTTTTCTAAATATATTGATATTGGTTTTTGGATACAAATTGTCCCAATAAAAAGAGGGAGAATTTGATTCCCACGAAAAATTATGTTGGATATGCTTTCATGAATATGATAATTCTGGATTCTATATATGATTCTCTGAAAATAACAATTGTAGATCATGGATATGATTCGTTGATAATATTGGGTCATGGACACAATTATCTAAATACAAGGATTCTAGATTCGGGATAAGATGCTATCATAATATTTGATCTTTGATAAGATTCTTTGAATTTGATGATTCTGGATCAAATTTTCAAACTATGATAAATCAATACAATGATTTCAGTCTAAATATCTAATACTAAATCTCCACTAAAAGGATAAAATTAATTATTCTTGAATCAAATGTATAAATTCTCTTTTTAATTCTCCATATATCCACCATTTACTCATGTGTACATGTCAGTATTAAACAAGGTGTATAAGCATTTATTTATAGGAAACTAAAAAACCAAGATCTAGAATCTTGAAAACAATCCCTACTTCCTGAAATATTAAAACTCTGAAAATATCATGAATTTTAGCATACTATTTGTTTTTGTATGACCTCCATAGATTTCTATAAGATTTATACATATATGAATTTCATGTTTGACCACATTAATTATTCTTCATTATCATATCATTAAGAATTCGTTCCCAACACAATATGTAGGATCTAATTTTTGCAGATATATAATGTCATTTTTCTGCAGAATGCTGGTTATTATTTTCATAGAATGCTAGTTACGATTCTCTATAGAATACTTGTTATGATTATCTCAGAATGCTATTTACTATTATATGTCAAATACTGGTTATGATTTTCTCAAAATTCTTCTTAAAATTCTCTTAAAATTTTGGTAATGATTCTCTCGAAATACTAGTTATGATTCTCTCAGAAAGTAGGCTAAAATTCTCCTCAGAATACAGATTATGTTCCTATGATTATGTAAATATGATTATGAAAATCTGATTCTTAAATCTAATCTTCATCTCAAAAAATTATTCAAAACTATTCAATAAAATTTCAAAATCATTCATCGTGAATGTTATCAAGACTTATGAGAACCTCTTGATTTGCAAAGCATAGTCTGATTTTGTTTTAAAAATTATGAAATCTCTCTATCTCTTAACATTACACCCTTCTATCTAAACCCTTTAGTAGCTTCATTATTTCTTTAATTACATAAAATACGGTCTTTCAAAAAAAAATATACCTCGGATTATTTTGGATCCAATGATCTGAATATAATGCAGATAGATCTAATTCCCTAAAAAGAAAGCATTCTAATACAAAAAAGGTTTGGCTTCATTTAAAAAAATCTTGATAGATCAATTTTTCAGAAAAGGTACTTCAATATCCCCCTCAAGATTTGTTGACAACCCTCATAACAAAATATTAACTCTTGAAATTTTTGAAAACACATGTATTTTGTAATTTTATCAAAACATTACCTTCGACAAAAGAATGTTTCTTCAAAACACACTACTGGATAAAGTAATGTTTTGGAAAGAATTCCATCACGCGGTGGTAGGAACATATTGTGGCTATGTAAAGATAATAACTTACCACATTTTATTTCATTCTTTTTATCCCCCATTCATTTTTTCTCACTTTATATTTCTCTCAAATTTCTTTTTCTCTACAATATTATTTTATAAAAACAACATCAGATTCATTAAATGATAATTAATAACAATTGAGTAAATCCGTTTTTTTAATCTCCAATATTATCAACATCTATGGAAAATTGGGGGAATCTTCCTTCTAAAATTTAAGAAGACACATGAGGAGACATAACATGTAGTTGCAGCCTCAATTCCACAAACCTTTCCTTCAACATCACATTTGTGAATATATTGGTAATCATATACTTTATTGAAATGTATTCCATAATACATATCCAGTAGAATCATTATATTTGCAAATGAAAAAAATTATATCAATGGGTTTTGATCATGATTGCTGGTCATGATTCTTAGAAAAATATTTTTCACACTGATTATGACAAAGTATCATCAATGGTTTAGAAAAACTCACTTTAAAATCTTCTAGGTGAACATTCATCCACACCCTTTGATTACATGCTTGATTAGATGTAATATATTAAAATTCAGCTACACTCAATGTTACTATAAATTTTTTCTTAATATATCAAAACACACAATAGTAACCCAAGAAAAATGTAGTTTGATTTTCTATCAAAACAATGTTAGGCCCAATCAGCATTAATATAACCCTGAAACAACATCATACAATTTCTTTTGTATAAAAAACCATGAGAATTTTTTCGTATAGTATATATCAAAATTCTTTTTTCTTCCAACATATTTGATTCTTTTTTATTACCTTGACACATACAACAAAAATCCACAACCTAAAAATATTCATCATTAAAGCTGTAAGGTAAAGAAGGCTTCATATTTGCTTTTGAAAGTCTTTCTGATTCACACATATTGTGGATTAATATTTGTTAAACATTGTCATCAATGAAATATGAGTTGAAACATATTGTGATTTTTCCATCCCAAACACGTTTTTTAATTCCATGTCATGCTTTTTATGGGATAATAAAAGGTATTTTTTACTTTTTTTAACTTTTATGCCATGGAAGAATGTTAATTCTCCATACATTGACATTTCAATGTTCTTTATCTTCTCTTGAGAAAAAACTTGAAAATCTTATTCTTTATCCCCAAATTTATAATGTCATCCACTTAAAAAATTAAAATTAATGTTCTAGTGTAAAAATATGGTATATGAAAGTTTCTATAAAATTTTCTATTAGAAAATTCCATTAAATTAAAATTATTATCAAGATTTTTATATCAAGCATGTGAAATTTTATTCATACCATTCAATGATTTCTTAAATTTAAAAAAAACGTCTTCATATTCATTATATGGAAACCCACAAGGTTCTTAAATTTAAATTTCCTCCACAATAGCAATTATTTTATGAAATTTTTCAGTCATATTTCATTTCTAGAAAGTAATACAAACATCTTCAACTCTTTTTTTCAAATCCAGAAAATTTCGAATAATATCATCATTAGAAAATATATTAATGTATTTTATCGCAAGGTTCCCAAGTCATAATTTCAAAAATTTATTTTCATCTTCAACAATCAAGTAACTGATTATATTGATTTCTCATCATTGAATGATATTACCCCTTCCTCATTCTCCTTCGAAAATAGCATTCCATCGTTCACTCTATTGATGATAACCTAATTATTATATAAATATTACCTCTTTCTAGCATCACAAAGATGTCTTATACTATGTAGGACATGTTTTATCCCATAACATGTAAAAAATCATCAGATTTCAATTTCTCTAGTTCAGTCTCTATCATACTAATTTATATGATTTTTATGGAACAATCATTTCTAAATGTACCTACTCCCCCATCATGCCTATCAACATGTTTTAAGATTCTTATAACACATGTTACATGTAAAGGAATCCCCATATCAAAAACCATGGTTTGTTCCTCTTACTTGAATTCAAAGATGTCTCAACAACAAAATACCTTTCCACAAAATTATATTTTTCATCATTGTTTTCTATTATATCATAAGAAACTTCATCTGGAAGTAGTTTCATACATATTTTTGAATGATAACTACACTGATCACATCACACACAATCTTCATCCAAACATTCAAATTGATTCATTATTTGAATGGTTTTATTATCATTATAATTCACCTATTCAACATCATGTGAGTGAAGATATTTTCTCATTATTATTTCATTATTTCTTCCACATTATTCCAACCTTCTTCTGAGTAAAGATATGTTGTGACATAAATTATATGCCTTATCTCCATAGATTTAAAAAAACTATAAATATCCTTTAAATCATTATTTTTATTCAATAGAGATCATTATATATTGATGCTTTTCTGATGATGGTAACCTTTTTCAACTCTAATATACTCAGTATTGGACCAGATTTTATTTTGAGAGAGTATTCTAATTTTTTAGAATTGATAGATTGATCAATTCCTTTCTCAACCTATGATTTCCCAATATCTTTTTCAGAATCTTTAATGTTAATATTACTAGATGAAAGATTATTTTTGGTAAGATAAGATTTCTTTTGATTATGGTAATGAACCTTCTTAGAAAATTTATATTTCCATTCTTTTATATCAGTTTATTTGATCAAGAATTCATTCAACTATATCAATTTACAATCATACTTTAGATTTTTTTTAAACTAATTACATCATATTAATTGCATTCAAGATTCATTCCATGATCTTTAATAATCATAACATGTTCTGTAATTCTATGTTTGTTACATAAAATATCCTAAATGTATTCAACAAACTTATTAATGAAATATTTTTTTCCATTAGAATGTTATTTAAGATCTTTCTGATTTAATCTAATGTATTTCTTATGTTTATTTCCTGTATAAATGCAACCGTTCAGTTATTATCTAATATTCTAATTAATATTCATCACCTCCATCTTCACTATCTAAGGAATCTTTTGTTTTTCAACCTTTTCAATGATGGTTTAAATTTTTTCTAAATATTTAACTTGAGATGAATTTTTTTTAGTTGATTCTAATTCAACTTTCATAATCAACATACTATTTTTCACTCTGGAAAACTTTTTCTGGGATTTGTTTGAGGTCTTTTATTCTTTATCATTTTTGTTCTACTTCTTCCATTGAGCTTTTTCATTAGAACCATTTTAAAATCCTCCATAATTTTCCTTGCTAAAATTCGTAGAAAAGTGTCTAATTCAACCACACTCAAAAAATTTGGGAGTAATATTTATTACATAAATTCCCCTTTCTCATAGATTGTTCTCGGATATGTGAGACATTAGTTTTTCATTAAACTCATCATCTCCGTTATCATAGGACTCACAAGGATCGACATCATCAAAATCGTTGATTTTCATCTTTATCATAACTTTAAAATCCATTTCATCTTCAATATTATTTTTAAATATTGGATATTTCCTCCTTTTATAAGAAACAAAAAATTTATGCAACTCTTCAATTGGTAAATCATCCTTATCATCTAAAGAATACATTTTAGAATCGAACCTCTAGAAATTTTCTAACAAGTTTCATGACAATTATTAAATCTACTTGGTCATCTCTGAATCCTCTCATATTATAGACAATATCATATAGTGTGGTGATGTATTAATCAATTGTTTTATCATCTTCATTGTAATGTCTTCATACACACTACTCTAGATTTGTTTCATTGTGGCCTTAACTTTTCTATTACCTATGAAAACACTTTACATCTTAATCCACATTATTTTTGATATATTGAGACCCATCAACATATGATAAAAAACAATTATAAGGAAATAAGGATTTCATTTCCATCCATTCTATAAAATTATATGTTTCTCTTGTCAAAAAAAGTCATTGGAACATTTTTATTTGTAGGTGGAAATCCAATAGTAGCATCATCAATAATTTCCATGCCAAGAGATTCGAGAAAAGGAATCATGCTAATTCTCCATTTAAAATAATTCTTTCCATTGAATGTAATAATTCCTCTACTATTGAAATAATATATATTTTCTATTATATGTATTCAACTAGGGATCCCCCTCTGATAACAATAGAAGTTACAAGGATTGAAAAATAACTAAGAAGTGGGGGAGGGGTGGTTGAATTAGTTGTTCAATGTTTATATGTTTCAAAATGTTTAGAAACATAACCCCGAAAACCTGTTAATATATATATACTTTTCAACTTTTATTTAATTACCATTCTTAAAAAAGAAGGTATGAATGAAAAGAATATAATATTTACAATGTTATGACTTAATGGGAAACCTAAATCCAAGTCATGTACACTCCTATGGGTCTATAGAATTCCAATATTATGATGTATAGAATATAATTTGAGGAAAATTCCATTAATCACATTATATATCATGATTGGAATGATTATATTGACTCTCATCATTTTATAGGGTTTTATTTTAAAAAAATTGACTATAAATAATTAATAAATTCTTTCTTATTCTATTTACTATTTCTCTTTCTCATTCCTCGGTCTGGTTTGGATGGATCTGATTTTCTCTTAATATAGTGATGTTGGATTCTAGGTCTGACTTTCTCAATAATATGATGTCGGATCCAATTCTCTCAAAACAATGATGCTGGATAAAATATCTTGAGCACGATAATTACATATTTGAGATATTATTCTCATGCTACAATAATGCTTGATCGTGGATATGATTCTATGATAGTGTTGGATCCTAGATACGATTCTTGAAATATGTAGTTTAGGGATTCTTGATATGATTATATGATAATGTTGGATCTTGGATATGATTCTTAGAATATAATTATTGTGGAAAAATTATTCTATGTATTATAATTCAATATAATGAATTCCGTCTCAATATAAAAAACACAATAATTTCTCAAATTCTCAATTCAATTCTACATCAATCATATGGGAACAATCACTTTTGAATTTTACAATTCTCTACCTTTTGTGCATGTGTCAATGTAGCTAATGAATAATTGATATGACCATGTATTTATAGGGAATCCAAAACCAATAGTAGGAAACATGAAAATGTTCCCCGCTTCATAAAATCATAAAAATATTAAAATATATCACATTTAAACATCATATTTGAATATTTAAAACCTCCAGAGATTATTTTGAGATTTATGAATAAGTTAATGTCATGTTTGAACAAATATATTCTTCTCCATTGTTTTCTCATTACATATTATTTCTCAATACAATAATAGTGGATCCATTTGTTGTAGATTTATGGTACTGATTTTCTATAGAAGGTTGGTAAATATTTTCATAAATTTTTGGTTACTATTATCATCAGAATATATGTTATGGTTATATCAGAAAGATAGTTATGATTCATTACAATATACTAGTTATGATACTCTTAGAATTATGGATATGATTCTCTCATAATCCAAGATTCAATTCTCATAGAATTCTAGTTATGATTCTCTCACAATATAGGTTACAATTCTCCCCAGAATGCTAATTAAGATCTTCTTATTAAGGGAATATGATTTAAAAAAACAGATTATAGAAATACATTTTTGAACAATATAATTCATCAAAATTCTTTAGAATTTCTTCAAAATATATGAGCATTAATGTTCTCTTGGACTATGAAAACATCATGATCAACAAAGAACCATCTAATTTTGTTTTAGAAGGAATGAAAAAAATCTATCTCTGGACTTCAAACCCTTCTTTAAAAACACATTAGCATCATCTATCTTTCTCTGATAACATCAAAGATTTCCATCCAGAAAAATAAATTAATCCTCATATTATTTTGGATCTGATGGTTTGAATGCGATGTAGATGGATTTGAATCTTGGAAAAAAAGAATTATAATACAGAAATTTTTATTTGTCATCAAATACAAAATCTACGTTAAAACTATTTATCACAATGGATCTTCAGTTATTAGTATAACCTTTCTATAGAATTTTTGCTGCCTGGATATGCTATTGAATGGATCTAACCTCCTGTACCATTTCATCAGCAATCTCTGATCACGATATATTTTTTGTCCAACCTCATCTCAACACATTGAAGCTCTAAGTTTCATCCCATTTATAGCATCCCGTCTTTTTATAACATAACTTTTCATTCCATTACACGGAACTTAGGATCTTTAAGGTTTAGTGTCTTGGAAACAAGGAACATAAAACATGAAACAAAAAAAAAACATTCTTCTTAAACACTTGAAAGGCTTCTCCTCATGTTCACCCTAGGCTCATTACTGCATCTCATAACCTGAGGACATACATCAAAAGGAAGGGTGAGCAGAAGGCCCAGCAAGGGAAACAAGTGAAACATTTTACATATGAACTTGAGATACATCAATAAAGTCATGAAAAGAACTTTAATGCATGAAAATGAAATCATGAGGCATATCATAATAAAAATAAAACTTTTTCATAACTTGAAGATGTGGCTACATCATTTAACATAGAAAATCATGAACATATCTCCAAGGTCCATCCCCAAGGTGTAATTTGAAAATTACCAAGGTTATTCACCAAGGTATCGTGAAAATTGTAATCTCTAGTGGTTACATCATTGCCCAATGCATTGGAGCGCTATCAGGGCGCACCCTTAAATTTGCCTTTATTATCATGTGAGCCACATATATCATCATCAACCATTTCATAAATAACCCATATAGCATAAAGGAAATGGGTTTCATTTCATTATCATAAACTTTTTAAAAACTGCTTTAAAGACATGATCTTTATATCACTTTAAAACCCACAGAAAAGGAAGGTGGGTCTAAGGTATGTAAATCCCAGAATTTAAAATAGAACATTTTGGTATATATGTGAATACCCCTTTAGAATAAAGATCTTTGAGTATTCACTTAATAAAATAAAAGGACTTTAGAAAAAGAGATAGACATTATGAGATAGAAATTCTGCAGCATAACGGCAATGTTCCGAGGTTTTAGAAGACATTAAAAGAGAGGTAAAATGGGTCAAACATTCATAAATGACCCATAAAATAGTACATGGACAGAATAAGAAGGATACATGATCATGGTAATGAAATTTCAAGGACATACCATTTGAAATGAAAAACATGGAAGGAAGAAAAAAAATAGATTTCTCTTATGAAAGTTCGGCAGCCTAACGACGTTACTTAAACATCAAAAAAAATGATTTGAAAAGATCAAATAGGATCTCTCATCATGTGAACATAAGAGTTCAGTATGATAGATATAGAGATAATTCCCCAACATAACAAAAAGGAACTTGAAAGATTTGACATGAAAGTAGAACTTCAAAACGAGAAGGGTGAAAACCACTTAAAAATTCGGCAGCCTAACAGCGCCACTTAAAACATCAAAATACTGAATTGAAGAGTTCAAATGGGGTCTCTCATCATATGAATATAAGAGTCCAGTATGATATATATAAACAGATCATACCCCAATATAACAAAAAGGAACTTGAAATAATTGACATGAAAGTAGAACTTCAAAACAAGAAGGGTGAAGAACCACTTAAAAATTCGGCAGCCTAACGGCGCCACTTAAAACTTCAAAATACTGAATTGAAGCGATAAAATGTGGTCTCTCATCATATGATAATAAAAGATCAGTATGATAATTTAGAGATCATACCCCAACATAATAAAAAGGAACTTGAAAGACTTGAATGAAAATAGTACTTGAAAACGAGGAAGGTGAAAGAATCCCTTAAAAATTCGGCAGCCTAACGGCGCCACTTAAACATTATTAAAACGAATTGATAAGAGCACGGGGGGTCTCTCATCATATGAACATGAAATGGGCAGTAGGATGAATATAAAAGAACATCCTACAACATAAGAACATGGAGTATAAAAGAAATGACATAAAAGAGATTACTTGAAAAGAAAGAGAGAGGTCGGATCCCTTACCTTAAAATTTAACTCTTAAACCTCAAAGGTTGGGACCTTGAGGGATTGGGGGAACCTTGGGAGGACTCCTTGGGAGGTAATGAGACCAGAAATTCGTTGGGAATGAGTGGGGAGTC
This sequence comes from Viscum album, assembly GCA_963277665.1. Classification (NCBI taxonomy): domain Eukaryota; kingdom Viridiplantae; phylum Streptophyta; class Magnoliopsida; order Santalales; family Viscaceae; genus Viscum; species Viscum album. The sequence continues at coordinate 767,523,001 of OY728136.1, forward strand.
GAATGGATGAGAGGAGGGCTTCGTATTTATAGGGAAAGTGAGGGGACAAGGCATTAATGGCCAAGGGACACCTCACATGTGCTTTTCTCAAACCCATGTGCTCTCCCTTGTCATTTATCATGGAGTTAGGCCACATGGGCCCCCCAAAACAATAATTCATCACCCTTGGCCGGCCAACCCTCAAATTATCTCATGAAATCATCATGACACCGTTATGATGTCATTAAACATACCGAAACCCTAAAACTGTATTTTTACTATTCACTGAAAATTCATCTTTTTCAGAAAAATCCCAAAATTTCACATTAACCATATATCAATGCTCTGATTTCAAAAATGAAATCCATTTTATAAAAATAATTTTCTAAATATTTTTAATTTAATTTTTAAATAAAAACACTATTCATCGAAAATTCATTTTTTTCAGAAAAACCCCAAAAATTACCATAACATAATATCAATGCTCTGAGTTCAAAAATAAAGTCATTTTTATAAAAATAATTTTCTAATTATTTTTAGTTAAATTTTTAATTTAAAAAAACATTATTCACCCGAAAAAACTAATACTTGAATAATAATTAATGAAACCGTTATTTAACTATTTTATTGAATCACATTAATTAATCAAGGTGCCTAGATTATTTTAAAACTTTCTTTAAGTTAGATTACTAATCCATTTGGTCATATTACTAATCCTAATCATAAAATCACTATTCATAATTTACTATTCATCAAAAAACAAGTTGATCTTATTAGACTCTAAATTTAGTACTGAACATAATTGAAGAAGACCATTTTTTGAAAATCATTACACATTTTTAATTATTTAGGGTTTACATAAACATATTTAAAATATCCTTTTTCTAAAATTCATCAAAAATATGCATACTATATTTATCCGGTCATTTCAAAATTCATAAACTTCATCATAAGATGAAATCCCAATTTTTATTTAAAACAAGGATTACACAAGGTAGTTACGGTCTCGTTACATAACCCCTTATAATACCAGCATAGGACCTAAGAGTAAGGTGTGCTAGGGTGATAGAAGCTTGGGGCGGCTCAGTCAACATTGCCCGAGTAGTAATTTCTATCAGTTTGAACTTCTCACGAAGGCGATTACGTTCCAGCTTCACATGATGATGTTCGGCTTGGATTTGATCCAGAGCAAAGCCCAGTGGTGCTACCTCCTTCCCAAGATCTGTTATATGGGCTTCGATCGGTCCAAGACTACTAGGTGAGGCCATCGAATCTTCTTTCTATAATAATTAACCAAGATTACTTATATTTAGAGATAAGAATCAAAACATTTTGTTCACAACGGTCATGTTGACCGATGGTTATATAATAATCAAAAACCACTGATCTCATTTTAATTATAATCATGTTTATCAAATAAAACATTTTTGTTGAGTATAACAATAACACATAAAATTAGGAAACAAAATTTATTTAAAAATTTCGGGTCGTTACAATCTTCCCCCCTTAAGAAATTGCGTCCTCGCAATTTTAAAATTGGGTTTTGAAATTTCATTGAAAGTCCCACATCGGAAAAGGAGTCAGTAAAAATATTACTTTAAAATAAAGAAAGGTAAGTACAAAGGTCACCCGAGTTAACCCACACTAGGGTTCCATGTAGGAAAAATGGACATGGAGGAGAAAACAAAGGGTCATGTTCTGAGGGAGCGTGATAGAGAACATGATTAGGAGAAAGTTAACCATGAGAAAATCCCAAACTTATGATGTGTGTAAACGGTCATTGATTACCTAGTAGGAAACGTAAACCAACAACATTTTTGTTTTACGTTTCTTTTCATAATTTTGAGGATTTCATTTACTACATAGAACAAAAACATAAGAAAATATACTTACCTTCAAGTAGAGTTTCATCCTTTAACAAGTCCCTACCAACACTAATCTTTTCTCCAAATGATGAGAATTCAAAAACACTTGGTCTCATAAAATCACAAGAATCATCTTCTATAGAATCACATAATCTACAAAAGATTAACTATCTATTTCTTCTATCTTTAAACATTATCCCAAAAACAGAAAGGTTAAGGTAAAACAACTCTTCAAAAAGAAAGAATCTCATAGGAATGGAAACTACTTTTAAATCATCAAAGTTCCATGGTACTACCCAAAGTTCATCATAGACCATTCCATAAATAACGTTCCTTAAAATTCCTCAAAACAAACCAAACTAAGATTGAAACCCAAATACAATAAGGATTTGATAACATAGTCTTCCAAAACAACTTCATTGTTCATCTCCAGACAACATCAACCACTCCTAACATCTTATAAAAAGTATCTAACCTAAACATATTTTACCCAAGATAGGTTAGTCATTCCCATAAGTAACCTAAATTACTATAAGTTCACCTTAAATTCATCGATTCTTCAAAATATAAGTCAACCTTACTCCTCAATGAAAATACCGTAGTAATCTATTTACCTCGATCAAATATGGTTCCCAAAATAATGAACGTCTTCCAAAATAATAATCATATTTTAATCCCCTAATCATCCCTGTCATATTAATACGAAAATCGTCGCATTTCCTATCACATTGGTTGTCGGAACATGTTCTTCCATTTCCAACCATTAACTAAGAAGAGAAAGCATAATTAGGGGCTTAAGTACTTAGATAATAATCATGAAAAGGAACTGAAAGCATATAAGGATAACTTGTATATGAAAGGTATACCCTAACTTGTGATCTCCTAGGTTCCCATCTAGGTTATGAATGATCATATATTCTTATGTGAACCTTTATTTTATTTTATCTTTGTTCCTTTAACAATGGTTCATACCAAGCTTATGAATTTACCAAAGCATATCCCCCGGGAGTGTCGTAACCAAGAGTGCAGCAAGGCCCGTTGTCGTGTACCATTTCCCGTTCGAGTCTAGCTCAAAGCAGTGTTTTCGGGTTTTACCCCTATGTACATCTGTGCCAGAGCAACCTCTACCTACTCGTATCCAGACAGGGATGTATTTTCTTGGCAACCCCTTACTCAATACTCACCAAAATACCAGGAAGATTTCCTATATTAAACTTTTCTATAGGGTTCCTCCTAGAGTTTTCATATCCTAATTTCCACAAATAACTAAACCATCCTTTGATACCAACTATAGCATCCCGTCTTTTTATAACATAACTTTTCATTCCATTACACAGATCTGAGGATCTTTAAGGTTTAGTGTCTTGGAAACAAGGAACATAAAACATGAAACAAAAAAAACATTCTTCTTAAACACTTGAAAGGATTCTCCTCATGTTCACCCTAGGCTCATTACTGCATCTCATAACCTGGGGACATACATCAAAAGGAAGGGTGAGCAGAAGGCCCAGCAAGGGAAACAAGTGAAACATTTTACATATGAACTTGAGATAGATCAATAAAGTCATGAAAAGAACTTTAATGCATAAAAATGAAATCATGAGGCATATCATAATAAAAATAAAACATTTTCATAACTTGAAGATGTGGCTACATCATTTAACATAGACAATCATGAACATATCACCAAGGTCCATCCCCAAGGTGTCATTTTAAAATTACCAAGGTTATTCACCAAGGTATCGTGAAAATTGTAATCTCTAGTGGTTACATCATTACCCATTGCATTGGAGCTCTATCAGGGCGCACCCTTAAATTTGCCTTTATTATCATGTGAGCCACATATATCATCATCAAACATTTCATAAATAACCCATATAGCATAAAGGAAATGGGTTTCATTTCATAATCATAACTTTTTAAAAACTGCTTTAAAGACATGATCTTTATATCACTTTAAAACCCACAGAAAAGGAAGGTGGGTCTCATGTATGTAAATCACAGAATTTAAAATAGAACATTTTGGTATATATGTGAATACCCATTTAGAAGAAAGAGCTTTGAGTATTCACTTAATAAAATAAAAGGACTTTAGAAAAAAGAGATAGACATTTTGAGACAGAATTTCTACAGCATAACGGCAATGTTCTGAGGTTTTAAAAGACATTAAAAGAGAGGTAAAATGGGTCAAACATTCATAAATGACCCATAAAATAGTAAATGGACAGAATAAGAAGGATACATGATCATGGTAATGAAATTTCAAGGACATACCATTTGAAATGAAAAACATGAAAGGAAGAAAAAAAATAAGATTTCTCTTATGAAAGTTCGGCAGCCTAACAGCGTTACTTAAACATCAACAAAAATGATTTGAAAAGATCAAATAGGATCTCTCATCATGTGAACATAAGAGTTCAGTATGATAGATATAGAGATAATTCCCCAACATAACAAAAAGGAACTTGAAAGAATTGACATGAAAGTATAACTTCAAAACGAGAAGGGTGAAGAACCACTTAAAAATTCGGCAGCCTAACGGCGCCACTTAAAACATCAAAATACAGAATTGAAGAGATCAAATGGGGTCTATCATCATATGAATATAAGAGTCCAGTATGATATATATAGATATCATACCCCAATATAACAAAAAGAAACTTTAAATAATTGACATGAAAGTAGAACTTCAAAACGAGAAGGGTGAAGAACCAGTTAAAAATTCGGCAGCCTAACGGCGCCACTTAAAACATCAAAATACTGAATTGAAGCGATCAAATGGGGTCTCACATAATATGATCATAAAATATCAGTATGATAATTTAGAGATCATACCCCAACATAATAAAAAGGAACATGAAATACTTGAATGAAAATAGAACTTGAAAACGAGGAAGGTGAAAGAATCCCTTAAAAATTCGGCAGCCTAACGGTGCCACTTAAACATTCTTAAAAAGAATTGATAAGAGCAAGGGGGGTCTCTAATCATATGAACATGAAATGGGCAGTAGGATGAATATAAAAGAACATACTCCAACATAAGAACATGGAGTATTAAAGAAATGACATAAAAGAGATTACTTGAAAAGAAAGAGAGAGGTCGGATCCCTTACCTTAAAATGTAACTCTTAAACCTCAAAGGTTGGGACCTTGAGGGCTTGGGGGCACCTTGGGAGGACTCCTTTGGAGGTAATGAGACCAGAAATTCGTTGTGAATGAGTGGGGAGTCGAATGGATGAGAGGAGGGCTTCGTATTTATAGGGAAAGTGAGGGGACAAGGCATTAATGGCCAAGGGACACCTCACATGTGCTTTTCTCAAACCCATGTGCTCTCCCTTGTCATTTATCATGGAGTTAGGCCACATGGGGCCCCCAAAACAATAATTTGTCACCCTTGTCCGGCCAACCCTCAAAAGATCTCATGAAATCATCATGACACCTTTATGATGTCATTAAACATAATGAAACCCTAAAACTGTATTTTAACTATTCACTGAAAATTCAACTTTCTCAGAAAAATCCCAAAATTTCACATTAACCAAATATAAATGCTCTGATTTCAAAAATGAAATCCATTTTATAAAAATAATTTTCTAAATATTTTTAATTTAATTTTTAAATAAAAACACTATTCATCGAAAAATAAATTTTTTCAGAAAAAAACCCCAAAAATTACCATAACATAATATCGATGCTCTGAGTTCAAAAATAAAGTCATTTTTATAAAAATAATTTTCTAATTATTTTTAATTAAATTTTTAATAAAAAAAACACTATTCACCCGAAAAAACTAATACTTGAATAATAATTAATGAAACTGTTATTTAACTATTTTATTGAATCACATTACTTAATCAAGGTGCCTAGATTATTTTAAAACTTTCTTTAAGTGAGATTACTAATCCATTTGGTCATATTAGTAATCCTAATCATAAAATCACTATTCATAATTTACTATTCATAAAAATCAAGTTGATCTTATTAGACTCTAAATTTAGTACTGAACATAATTGCAGAAGACCATTTTTTGAAAATCATTACACATTTTTAATTATTTAGGGTTTACATAAACATATTTAAAATATCCTTTTTCTAAAATTCATCAAAAATATGCATACTATATTTATCCGGTCATTTCAAAATTCATAAACTTCATCATAAGAAGAAATCCCAATTTTTATTTAAAACAAGCATTACACAAGGTAGTTACGGTCTCATTACATAACCCCTTATAATACCAGCATATGACCTAAGAGTAAGGTGTGCTAGGGTGATAGAAGCTTGGGGCGGCTTAGTCAACATTGCCCGAGTAGTAATTTCTATCAGTTTGAACTTCTCACGAAGGCGATTTCGTTCCAGCTTCACATGATGAAGTTCGGCTTGGATTTGATCCAGAGCAAAGCCAAGTGGTGCTACCTCCTTCCCAAGCTCTGTAATATGGGCTTCGATCGGTCCAAGACTACTAGGTGAGGCCATCGAATCTTCTTTCTATAATAATTAACCAAGATTACTTATATTTAGAGACAATAATCAAAACATTTTTTTCATAGCGGTCATGTTGACCAATGGTTATATAATAATCAAAAACCATTGATCTCATTTTAATTATAATCATGTTTATCAAATAAAACATTTTTGTTGAGTATAACAATAACACATAAAATTAGGAAACAAAATTTATTTAGAAATTTCGGGTCGTTACACCATTTATGGATTAATATGGTGCATTTTGAATGTTTGAGTGAAAGATATTTTTGTATAAAAACAAAACTAGATGAAGGTGTTAATCTGAACCTCTTTTTAAATACAGAGAAAAAGATCTCAATATATCCTCTATAGTTTTAATTGATTTTTTAGACTGACCATCTGTCTCAGGATGAAAATAAGCATTGATACTCAAATTTGTATCAAATTCTTGCTGAAGACTTATCTATAACATTGTGGTAAACCTCATACCCTAATATGATACAATATAATGTGGTACTCTATGATACCTTAACACTTTTATGATGTATATCTTTGAAAGTTGATCATGAGATAAATCTTCTCTGATGGAAATGAATTATTCTAATATAATAAGGATATTTACTACCACCCATATATTATTAAACCCTTTATAGTTTTTGGGTTTTATAATTAAAATATCTATAGTGATGTTCTACCATTTCCATTTTCGTATGGGTAATTAATGTGTCATCCCTTTACAATTTTTTCTTTTAGCCATAACCATTAGAAATAATAAATTATTAGGCAAATACTCCTTGATATCTCTATTCATTTCATCCCACCAGAATTATTCTTTTGAGTCCGTATAGATCTTCATACATCCATGATGAACATAGAATGAATAAAAATGATCTTCCACTAACAAACCCTTCTATAAATATTGTATGGATGAAACACATTCATGGTTTCTAGACCCTATCATTCCAAAATGATAATGGTTAAATTCATAACAATTTTTTTATTTCTTTTTTAATTCTCCATCTTCCTTTTGTTCCCCTTTAATATTTACGTGTTTAGAGGGTTGAACATTCATTTGAGAAAGATGAGATTTTTCCCGTTTAAAAAATATTTCTAGATCCATCCTTTATATTTTAAGAAATATTGTATCTATTTTTATTATCATCATGGATAATCTAGAACAATCCTTCCAAATCAAAGCATCATCCACCTTGTTCTTTTTCCTAAGGAGGTAATGTATTGAGTAGTCAAATTAATTTATCAACTCTAACAATATTCTCTAGTTCATGATAACTCATTTTCTGTGAATATATATTTTATAAATTTATGTTTATTAATATATCACACTTTTCTCCAAAAATGATAATCCATCCATATCATTGAGGAAAATATTACTATAGCTAACTCCAAATATAGAGTGGGTCAATGTTTCTCTCGAAACATCAACATTCATGTTGAAGAGGATATAACCATTTTATTTTTCATTAGAACACATCACAACCCCTTCTTGTATTCACCAATATTGTTTAGAACCCCTTGTCCAATATAGGATAATGTAAGAAACAATGTACTGGTCAACCCTCTTAATGTTCATTGAAATATTCTTCTCATTCATCAAACTACAGGATATTGGCACACTTATGAGAAAACATGGTCAGAGGATTATATATTCATGTGGAATTATCTAAATTTTTATAACATCTAACAAATCCATGAAACCTATAGATCAAATTCATCATGCTTATTCTAGGGAATAATTAAATATCCTTTTTCACTGATTGATCTAGTGTTATACCATCTCTTCTGATTATATAACCTGAACATGGAATCTTTTGCAGTCAAAATTCACACTCTTAATGTTCTAATTATACATTCTCCATCCATAGGGTAGTTAGTACAATTCTCATCTGATCTTTGTGACCATACTTTCTCTTTTAATAGATAATAATACCATCTATAAATACTACCAAAAACAAATCATGGTAATATCAAAAGACTCTATTCATTAAATACATGATGATATAGGGGGGATTAGAATGAAAAAAAGGTATCAATATATATTCATAGAGTATATACCCTATATAGAATGCCATCTAGGGTATATCATATTTCATGAAACTCAATTGATGATATCCAAAATGAAAGTAAATCTTGTAGAAGTATTGAGCTCCATTAAGTTAATCAAATATGTAATATATATATATATAGGTAACATGATACATTTCCTTGATTTTAATCTTTTCAAATATTGATAATCAATGAAGAGTCGCACTGATCCATCATTATTTTTCCAAAATGTTTTGTTTCACCCCAAGGTGACACACATGACCGAATGAATCCCTCATCATAGTTTTCTTGGATATTCTTCTACAATTCCTGCAACTCAACGTGTTCGATTCTATAAGGAGTATTTTTAATTGGTGTTAAACCAGGTCAACATTCTATTGAGAACTCAACTTCACATTTTTGTGGATCATTAGGAATCTCTTCCTAAATGAAATCCTAAAAGTAGTGAACAACAGGAATATCATATATTTTGATCATCTCCCCAACTATTTGAGATAAATAACCATTTCAAACGATATTTAAGACCCATAAAATAGATATAATTTCCACATGAAGTTCAATCCTATCACCAAATTGATGGATGGTCCTAAGAGGGTTGTAAGTATCAAATTTTACTTTATTTATAAGAAAATTTATGTCAGATTTAGGTAGATAAATCCAATACATTACTAAGATGACATCAAATTCATCCAAAGGAATAATGAGAATATTTTAAGGATGAACATTCCCACAAAAAAGAACAAGAGACCTATAAATGTTGTGAGAGGAAATCCTCATTACATTAGTGGTATACACTTCTAATTATGTGTATAATTGTTTCAGAGGAATATTAACACCCCTAGAAAATTAATTAGATATGAAAGATTTGGTTGATCCAGAATAAAATATGACATTAGTAGTTATAGAGTATACGATAAGTGTTCTTTTAATCAAGTATTTGTCACACACTTCATTAGAAATAGGGATTACATGATATTTCCTCACGTCCCATGGCTTAAGAGTATGCAAATGTCGATCATCATCACTGTCCATTGGGTTTGGGTAGTGGTTATTATGAAGACCAATCTAGTTTTACAAGTAGCATTGAATTATAGGATGTTAATTATTAGATTCTTTTCTCCTATTAACGACTTTAGGTAACTTATTCAAATTATTTTGGAAATAAAAATCACAATGGACTTCCTTTCTTCACATATTTGACCCCTTTAGAAATTATCCACCATGATTATTCCAAAAATTAAATCATAAAGTAAATCTAATATTATTTTCTTCATGGTTTTAAGATTTTACATTGTACATCATATTCCTCTTCTAGTAAAATCAATGAAATTGATATGTGACTCCATCCTCAATTTCAACCTTGATTTCACAATGAACAATCTCTTTGTAGCTACTAAATCCACATATGGAAAATGCCCTTCTCAGGCATGGATTTAATCCACTGAATTACCTATCAACGTTTCTTTTGGGTTGGATGATAATTCATGAAGCATACCTCACATGTCATGTAAAATTTTCCTCATAGTTACTAATAGATTCATCATCACTTGGATTCAACTCAAAGAACTCTATCTCAATCATGGTAAAAATATATTAGGAATGTACTTGTTGAAAAATATGTTCTTGAAATCATCCCATCTAATAGATTCAATATAATCTTATTTCCTTGTATTATTTATTATATTCCACCACTAACTTACTTCACCTTCTAACATTTAAACACCTAGAATCATATTCTCATGCTTCGAACACTAAAAATGGAAAATATCTTTTTAGTAGTAATGGAAATTTTTTTTATAAAGTTGTTTAGAAGAACCTTTGATATAACGTGGGTGGTTCTTTGTGAATGACATAATAGAATATTGTTCCCTCCTTTTCTCATTTAGACTTCAACCGAGATTCATATCTTAATATTGTTGTGTGAGCATAACAATGATGTTTTTCGTTATAGCTACCAAAGTGTTCAGTTTCTCAAGAGTAAAATAGTTTCATTACCTGTCACAATCACCATTAATAGGATTACTTTGTTTTCAATCCATTTAATAAAACTATAAGAATATAGTAATAAATAGTTATCATAATCATGAAAAATCACTTATATATTTTCTATCTTATGATTCCTTCTTTAATGAATGGAACCTTTGGTTTATCCACTATTATTCATAGAAAATTTATAATTAAATTATTTATAATGGTTCATGAAGATATTGTGAATTCCAAAAGCATTTCCCCAGGAGTGTCAAACTAAGTGTGTAGCAAGGCTTGTGGTTGTGAAGAAACTTACCCCATTATAGGCCCAGAACATCTTGTCAAATTTTTTAACCATAAATACATATATTGAAACCACATACACTTAAAGTGTCACGATAGGGATTTATTTAGGGATACCAATCAACCTATCGTTAGAAAAAAATCCAAGACATTTTACAATAATTTTCATTATCATTTGACATATTCCTAGACATGTTCTTAGGGTTCTCAATATGGTTTTCTCATCCAAGATTCCAATGGTTAACTATATATATTTTCTATAATAACAACTATGTATAACCTATTGAAGAAATGTCATGCAGCCTATCTTTGGATCTCTTGATGGCAGTCTTTATTGATGGACTTTGGTATATTGGCTTTGTATTTTGTGTTTCCCCGTTTTCTCCCTGCTGGTGTATGCTCTTTACACCTCGTGTTTGTAATTCTACGTTTTGTTTTTAATAAATTCCTTTTGGGGAATGAATTGGTGCAATTCATGTCACCACCTTTAATAAAAACTATATATAACCTATATATTCATAGATAAATACTAAATAACATTTAGGAATATGTAAAAATTATACAAACAGACTCCCAAAGACTATAATTTTAATACTTCTTTTTAAAAAATGGTAATTGAAAAACCATTACATAAAAGAGTTACATCATCTCCAACCGGGTTCTTCTTGACTACCAGCCTTATTAGACACCTAAAAAATAATATATATCATCAAAACCTCAGAGAAAGTAAACATAGAAAATGGTGATCATAGATTCATAATAATTGTAGGCATTGGATACATGTAAGCATAATCATGGCCATAATGGTATTAGAATGTGATCATGAAAATAGAAAATCATACCCTACATATTAATGATCATAACAGGAATCATGGAATAAATATCGGATGATTAGAAAATTGAATCATAATGAAATAAATAGAAGAATATATGAATGTATAACATATGAATAAAACATGGAATTATAGAAGAAACATATTCATATAATAGGATTTCCAGAGTATTCATTGAATCACTACCAAGACCATCGTTGGAATGTGTGTTAAATTTATATACCATCTTTGTAGTCATAGTACAATCCCCTAAAAATATTAGTGGTATGAGTTCAATCCTCATACCATATTGGTAGTCATGGATCACTCCCATGGTAATACTAGTAGTCAAGGTTCATTCCCAAGAACATCATAGTATTTCTAATGAGATATAAATCTTTACCCAATTCATTGTAGGGAGATATAGGTCTCACCTATCTCAAAAAGAAATCACACATATGTGTCCCACATGATTAGAAATAGTCATACCATAATCTGTGATATGAAATGTGTTTTATAATCATGTAATCATATCATAAATTGTGAAAATATATAAGTTTCATAATAATTTCATCCTAGATATAACATGGGAAAAGAATCTGGTTTCAAAAGAATAAAACCCAAGAAAGAGAAACACGTTTCATAAACATCATATCATCAAATCCTAAACCATTCAGTGAAATATTTTGAATGAAAACACTGTAAAATTTCCCCATAAATCAAGGGTGACACTATTTGATGTTATATTATATGGGAAATAAATTTCAATGTTATTTTCATGACATTTCAGGAGGAAAATAACATTTCATCTATGAAAAAAATTATTTTTATAACATAAATTCTTTTGAAAACATTTTTATTTGAAAATAGCCATTGAAAATTATATAAGAATCTATTAAAATAGTAAAAAATGTTTAAAATTAATTTTTCCTTGAAAATAATCATCACGTATTTTTTATAGAAAATAGTAAATTTTCATAAACATGTTTTTTTGCATAAAACAGGATTCTGACCGAAGAGAGAGAGAGTTCATATTTTACATAAAACATTCTCTTTTTGTAAAATGTCAGAAAAATGTTTTAATAACACATGAGTATGTCTTCAATTAACATATTATAAAGATACACATGATTATTCATTATAAATGGATCAAAATATTCACCCAAAGGAAGAATAAATGTAAACAATCTCTAAAAGTGAAGAGATTGTCTCAATAAATTCTTATTACAAGGTTACATGGGATCAAACAATACATGTATGAAAAATATATTACATGAATCTTAAAATATCATTAAAATAAGTAGATTAGTTATCTAAAATATAAAATGAATGTATATTAACATCAACATGTTTTTAGGTGCATGACAAGACATGAGTCTCAAAGAATGAAAATTGAGACAAAACATTTTTATAGAATTATTAACTTTTAAACATAAATCCCATGGTTGAAATTTCATAAAATTTATAACATAATTCCCAAATATTTAATTATAATATACATAAAATACAATCATGGACTGAAAATACACCACATAAAAGTAAATAATGGCAAACATATCATGTATCTCAAAAGAAATTAAAAGCGAGATGAAATCCCCTTACCTTATTTATTTACTCCCATTGTACTCAAAAAAGATTCCATTATAAAAAATTAAAGTTTATTATAAAGTTTTTAAACAATAATAATGTTATAGAAAATACCATATATGGGTTTTTATGACCTTATATTACTCATTTGTTAAAAATACAATGTTAAGGTTTCACTTCTAATAATCTTTATTTTTTTATTCACATGTATCTTAATTTTTTATATTGTTCATCCTGCTACCTATATAATGATTCTAGAATGTATAAAATGATATAAATATCATTTATAACTTGTATATTTTTATTAAAATATACTATATAATATTAAATTATGAAATTTAATACACCATTCATGGATATAGTAAGTCAAATGTACCCATGAACGATGTTTCCTTTTTTTGTTGTCCTATTGAAAGAAATAATGAAGATGACATATATGTATATGTATATAATATCATGTAATTGTAAGAATAATGATATATATTTAATATAATTTCATTAATCCAATTCTTAATACGTTTAATGTAGTGTGTGAATGAATCACATCTATTGGAGGGGGCAGTAGTCTACACGTCCCCAAAAAAATTATCATAATTACATAAATAAAAGTAAAAGTGAAGTGTGCTGTAAAAGTAATATATAATAATATATAAATAATAAACCTAATATATTACATATATAAATATATTATCCATCATAATTTCTACCATGGTATGTGGTAATGGAAAAATTAACAACCATCGTTTCGTGAGGCAGTAGTTCATCATACATAGAATCACTATGTTTATTACCCATTAGATTGAGGTTTCTATATGTGTATGTATAAAAGTTAGAAAAAAACATCCTATTTTATTGATGATACTATTTTTTCAGAAAATAATGGATTATAGAGAGTTTATGGATCATGGAAGTAAAATTAAAGAAATAATCTTGAGAGAATATATTACATATTAATTGGGTAGCACCTTTAGGTTTGTGCCAAAAAAACCATGAGTGGCCTTATCTACAAAGAAATTTTTATATTAGAAAGGGATTGAATTTTTTATCTTAATTATGTATATTTTGGTAGATAATAAGGGATTTAGATGTGTGAGAATGTAGGTATAGGTGGGGGCCTTTCCTAGGGAAGGTAAAAGAAACACTTGACATTTTTTAAAACAAGTTTGGTGTACCTATGTTTTTAACTAAAAAATTCATACCAAACAAATAAAACTCAAAAATTTATGTTCAATGAAACATTAATGGAGAAAAGGATGACTTTGGACATTATTATAAGTCATTTTGTGTCTAATATTTAATTATTAGTACTTTATTTACCTAATTTTTCTCTTGACTAATGTAATTAATTTTAATCACATTCACTAATAGTTTTGGTCAAAAATCATATTTTACCATATTATACATTACCAATTATTCATATTGCACATCTTTATTGTATTTTTCAAAATTTTATTATAATAATTCGAATAAATTAATTTAAAATATAGCTTTTGGTTGGGTCAATAATGCAGTTTTTTAAAGTTAAAATTATCAAATTTTTACTCTATTTTTTTACCCAATTTAAATATTAAATTTGTTACACAGAAAATAATTGGATTAATTGTTAAAAATAATACATAATTAAGATTTTAATCCATTTTAAAATATAATTTAAACTTATAAGTAAATTAAATTTAAAATTAGTTTTGAATTAAAATCTACTATTTTTCAGTATTAATCCAAAAATGTTGTTTTATAGAAAAATCCCAATATCTAAACATAATATAGGATTCAAATTAAAAATAAAAAATTGATGATTATATTATCAAAATAAATTTCAAAAAATGACTAAATTTAATTTTATAATTTTTTATAAAAGGGCATTAAAAGCAGTTTGTTCGAGAAAATGGGTTTTTAAACATAGAAGGAATTTACCAAAAATCATATCTTTAATTATAAACATGTTTTTTTATATGAGAAATCATAAAATACATTTTAATAATATTTATTAATATTTATATAACTGTGTTTAATTTTGAGGTTATAATTATTTCATTTATATAATTATATAAAAATAGAGGATATATAAAAACTGAGTGTTGTGTGTATCATATGCAAACATAGTGTTGCGTGTATCATATGCCAATAGGAAGTTGTAGGTAAAATATGACATGTCGGTTTAATGTTAAAGGGATATTTGAATTACGACATTAAAATATATTAATGAAAAATTAATTTATTCGAAAAAATGTCTATAATAACTAAGGGTGTTATAATAGAATGGGAAACCAGTCTTAGAAGCTCTTGTAGTGAAATCCTCTCTTCTGGAGTGGGTTCAAATGAGGATGTTGTCTGATTCCACTGGACATTTACTAGGGGAGAGAGTCTTATAAGATAACCCACCCCTTGGTTGGGTTTTTATGAGAATATGACACTACTATAATACGGTCCTGTTTTGATTCTTTCTAATATACACGAGTAGATGATGCATGAATATCATGCCTCTATATGGGATGTTCATCCAAGTCTCATAATGATTTACCGAGACATGCATCATTTGTATTAGTGGACAGTTAAAATAATGTTGATTATATGATTTATCACTCGGTGCTCCATCTATAAATAGGTTAAGTCATTGCAATGAATACCTCCTAGACTTCTACACTATATCTCTATTCATGAGTGGATGTAGAATGGATTCAATGGATTTCATGAAGGGAATTATGATAACCCCTTGATGCAATGATGTGATATGGGTGATCATTGATGGTTTGGAAATTGTGTCACACTTCCTACTGATCTGGGACAGCCTCAATGTCGATGATCGTGGGATGATTAATATTTGGTAGAATGTCATCCTTCATGGGGTTCCTTATTAAATCATTTTTGATTGATACACTCATTTTACATCATGGTTTTAACAATGGTTGAAAAATCCACTAGGTTCACATGTTCAAATGAGTTCAATATATCACCCTCACCCTGACAAGTCGTTTGAGAAGATGATATGGGTGTTAGAGGATATTATTTGGTCCATAATCCTTTATTGTTACGTTTTACTGGAAAATAATATCCCTTTGGGGGAGTTTTCTGATAATAATTGTATTCAATAAAGGATGTATATCGATCTCTATGATGACTTTTATGTTAGTCCATGACCTTCACCTACGTACTGAATTTATTTAGGTGCGGTTTATTAATTTTGTATTCATCTAGTTCAGGTGACATCAATGAATTTTCACCTAATTTAGAATCATATAGTGAAACCTCAATCTAGATTGATTCTTTATGCCAATCATCTTCATAGACCTCTGGTGTTCAAGGAGGGATATCACGCCATTCTATGGGTTTCACCTAGATTGGGTTATAGAATAATTCAAAGGCATGTAAACTAATCACGTCATTATGTCTTGTCTTTTGAGATGGTAGAGAGGGTGAGGTCTATTCCTTATCAATTTCTGTTACCTCAGAGGTGTCATTCCAATAATGATTTCATTCATTTATCAAAACATCCTTAATATCATGATGTCCAATGTCATTAGATTGACCCTGAGGATTTTGAGTGGGAGGTAGATATATTCTTTGAGGAGAATACACTATGTATCATTGATTAGATCATGATGGCTCACCAAGATTGGTCTATTACTTTACTCTATGTGAAATGGAATCACCGATGCAAATAAGATGGAACCATGGAGAGAGAGGCTGATGTAGGTTCGCAGTGGAAGGAACATTTCTCAGACAACATCTTACCACCCAAAAAAGGGAACATGGGGAAAAGTTATCTTAATTAGGTGGTTTTGTATCAATCAGGATATTATCAAATGTATGAACTATTAGTTTTCATTGAATTCTATTGTTTTTCAATACAAATGATTACTATGGAGGTCAACGATTTTATAGGGGTTTCTGAGGTCTATTCAAATTCCAAATCCCTAAAACATATTGAATCATTCTATGCCATATGGTTAGAAGCAACTGTGTATCCCAACCTCTATGGTTTCCCTAACTGTGCGGTAGATAGGAATAGGTGTATAGTGTTCCACATTGTTTCTATGAAACTATGCGGAATAGGAAAACACTTTAGGGGAATTACAAGCATTCATGGGATGCTTTATACCACACAACATGCACACAATTATACAAGCCACTTCCCTAAACCATGAGGGGTTCCCCTTGGAGAAGAACATAACATAAGTTTATTTCCAAATTTGTCCTTCCATGTAACCAAATCATGTGTCCGTTATGTTGTATAAGAAGTTCCACTTTTCCCCATAATTATACTTAAATATGTGACCTTATATCTCTTTTAATTCTCAAGTGGACTCCTCCTCCTCCCATGAATGAATACTTCTCTCCCACTTCTAGATTCTTTGCTATCTCATCCATCTGAGAAACAAATTACTCATCGTTTGGTTTATCAGGATGCTCTAAATATTATCCACATTCCTCTCACTCATATTTCTTGTTTCTTCCACCCTCTATTATCAATTTTTAGTGAGACAATGTTTCAATATTTTTTGTGATCTTGATGATTTGATCAATTTATCTTATCCTAGACTAATTCAAGCATCTACAAAGGATGAGTAGAGTTCTAATAGGTAATGTTATATTTTATATTTACTCCCCACTCATTTCATCATTTTTTAAATGATACTTCACTATGCCACATTTCATACCATTCTAGTGACAACACATATATGTTCAATAAAATTTTTTATTGGTTCCTCTTATCATTATGACCATACCAAACATCCAAAACCATATATGGGTTATTCTCCATGTAATTGGATAACACTTGGGTGTGCCTACCTTAAAAGTAAAAATACCCATAACTAGAGTTCCTTATAATCATTTCTGTCTGTGTTTATCCTTTTTGAAATTGCTTAATTTAAAATTTTGAATGATGATTAATTGTGATCTATGAGTTAGGCACCACTGAAATATCTTAATGTTTCATTCTTATTGATTATCACCATGCTTTAAAAAATATTTTATTTATTAAATTTATTCAAAAATATTTCCCTTATACTAGAGATTTTATATTAATTAATTATGGTTATGTTTTATTCCACATATCGCATTTCCTCATACCATGGATTATTCCAGGTTCCTTAGGCTATGTTTCACATTATATGGATTGGGATTGTTTCCATTTATCTTATACCATAGTCGATTATATAAAATTATATAACATGGATAGGATGTTTAGAATATGATTCCTTGATTCTAATTGATGACATTATATTTTATATTATATTTCTTGTGATATGTGTCATGGTTCTCAAACCTCACCTACAAATAGCAAACATATAATAGGAGTCCTAACATAAGGACGTCGTGGATGGACACATCGTATTCTCTTTCGATGTATTTGATACACTTGGAGAAATACATTTTCATTACTTGTACATGCTCTACGGGTGGATAATTTTATAATAATGGGTGACACTAGTTCCCTCTGGTGGAATGTATGGACATAATAATTAGTAAAATGGATACTATATGGCTCAGATAAAACGTATTCCCCTATGTGAGATTTGTGGTACGAACTAAGAGTTACTATTCTATGAGTGAAGAAAGGGAATCCATTATGGGTCCCCATGATGGCACTATATAGAATTTCATATATCAGAGTATCTTTTGTGAGGATTGATATTCATTGTGGATGGACATGGATGGGATCAGAATCCCATGATTGGATTTGATGGATTTACATTCTTGGGGCTTATTTTAGGATTCTTATTTATATTATAAAAATTATTATATGACATTATAAAAATATGACTACCATGAAAAAGTGCATGGTTAGGGTATTCCAACCTTGGTTTCCTTATTTAAGATGACCTATAGACATACTTTATTACATGTGTAGGTACTGGGTTTTTGATATACAGCTTAGGCTGAAGTATGTGGTATCAGTAGAGTGTCTATTTAGAATCCCAAGAAAAATTATTTACTTATTTCCTTATTTATTTCAATTTATTGATCACTTATGTCACACTATTGATTTTCATTCAAGAAATTATTTAGCCATGATGTTTTTGGTGGTGGCCTACCAATACGTTATCTCACATCTTGATTCAGAAACATTTTTCTCTCAATAAAAGTTCATGATTACCGTTAAGGATAACGGGATGTGACAATATTACGACGCTTGATTCCCATAATTAGGATGGATTATAGAGGTTAAGGAATGTGATGATCCTAGATATTCATGTTTTTGATGGTTTTGGTCTTTTCATATTTTTGTGTAGCATATGGTATGCACATGTTTCCCATTTTCCCCATGTACTCAATTTTTTAATATCATTATCATCATTACCATTATTATCAATTATTTATTCATATTATTATTTCCTACATATATATCTTGGATTATTTAAATTTTTTTGTTGTTTGTTTCTTATTTATACTTCCACTATTTATCAATTATTATTTGTTATTGTGATCCTTCTAATCAATGAGGCAATAGTCTCCCCACATATACACTCTAGTCCCACGCTAACGTCTGTAGTGTCTGGTGTTTGGGGATGAATTCTTGTGGTATTATAGAGACCATCCCAGGGAACTTGTAAGTAGAACCTATGGTGGAGAAGTATATAAAATACTTAACTCCATTCCATAAATCATTGGAAAATGGTAATGTATCTCATATGTATGTACAACCTACCATACCCATGCTCGTATCATTCATCGTTTCTAAAATCAATATTTATTGTTCAATGTTAATAGTATAAATTACTTATAAATATGATAGTTATGTCATTATTATTATTCTAGAGATGAATTAAATATTTATTATGAACATGAACATGAAACATCATAACAGAATGAAAATTGATATAACAAGGCAATTAACACCCGAATTAATGAAAATAATGAAATATTATTAACAAAAAGGTGACAAGATGTTATAAACTGATCATATGTGATATTATGAAAACTAATATAGTTCTATTATATGATAATAAATTGTTTAAAACTACTATATACAAGGTTATTGAAAATTCCTAATTAATGAAACATTATGTAAGGGATTCCATCTATATTTTATTTTATTTATGTATTTCGTAATGTTATGGACATATTTTAATTAATTATTATAAATACATCGCCTTGGCATGAGATTTCAGGATGGAATAATAATTTATTTTATTTTATGTTTCAATTTGAATTATTTCATCAAAGGGGATTTGAATTAAAAATTTCCATGTGGTAAATGTTATTACACAATCTCACATTGTTCTGTGATTGTTAACATTATCTGAAAAAAATCACTTCCTTATATTTGATTTTCACTGTAAATACAATATAAATAAATATTAATTTTTTTATAATGGAAATTATTATTACCAAAACCATATACCATTTTGACATATAGTGTTTATTTTTATAGTTACATGATTAACTAAGGAAATATTGATAAATCCATATTCTATAACACATACAAATATTTTATGGTTAGTAACATTGTTTGTGAATTAAATTGATTATTAAATTTATGAGGAATTATTACGACATGTATTAATTTTTGGAGAAATTTAATAGATAGATTTTTGATGCATCGATAACTCACATGAGAGAAACTTGTTGTCCAAATATGATCATTTTTTATCTAGTTGTTTTAAACTATTTTGATGATAGATCCTGCAGTATATGTTTTCATGTTCCTGATACATGACATTAAATAAATAATTATATCATTCATTTAGAATTTATTTATTATTATTATCTATGATATTTTCACTCTAATATTTTCTATGGACTCGTTTCATTTTTAGTTATTGATAAAATGGAAATAGTTTTCACCTCTTTACCATCCCATATTGTTATTCCTTATCTTATCATGATAGTAAAACTATATAAATGGAATGTTTTTTCAGTTCATTTCCTTTACAAGTTGATTATTTCAATTGATTCATGATATATTACACTGTACATAACCATTAATAATCATTGGTGTTCCCCCATATTTGATTTTCATTCCCCATGATATGATGAAGAGATCCCCGAATGAGTTTTTAATGATGAATCTTAATTGGGTTAGTTATATATTATGTTTTATTTATATTTCCTAAATTCAAATTGGTATCATGTATCTATACAGTTCCCCATAATTACTATATTTATCGGTGCTTCAAGATTTTATCATTTTTTTCTATACAAATTTAATAATGTAAGTCATCGGCTCTAAATTACTGGGGAAATGTTCATTATAGTCGGTATTATAGGGTTCTTAGAAGAAACATTGTGAAATTGGTTAAGGAAAATGTAGACTATAGAAACCAACTATGATAGACATAAATTACATGTGTGGAAGCGCACCATAATGATTCTGTTATGAAACGATTATTTTGGTTTCCAATCAATACTTACCTATCAAGACAATATATGTTGATATGGTTCTCACATTGATGTAACTAAATGAAATATCTATAATAATAGATCATTGAGATTAACTTGATCGTGACATGGGGAATCAAATCACGCCTTACAACACACCAAAATTCTGACTGTTGGGGGATATGCATAGGCTAATTCTTATCCTATTTAAAAAAGACTATGAAGGTTATGAAAATAATGGTATCCCTAATGAGACGATATTCATTATTCTCAAATTAAAAATATTTATATTTTAATTTATTTATGTTTTTCATAATATTTATAATTTCATTTTATGATTTCATTTTCATAATTTTATGAGATAATACATTATATTCCATTGATTTGAAATTGATCCATGAAAAAAAAAGGGTATCAATACTCCTGGAAAAAGTAGATATTTTCCTATTGTGGGAAAAAATATCTGGTATTTTATGATATTTAATATCTATTCCTTATTTTACATTACTCCCTTCACATTATTTTCAATTAAAAATGATTAATTTCTATTCAATGTTCTTGTTTTGATCATAAACACATTAGAATATAATTGATTGAATTATATAGCTTGTTATTTTGATCCAATAATTCCAAATACAAATATGAATTATGTTATTCTTATTTTTTAGTATTTCTGGTTCAAATTACAATATATCATTAGAATTGTGTTGTGGCCAATTTCTCCATTTGAAGGATCATATGTACCACACCTGACGGCCCCCCAAATCCATTTAGAAAAATGAACCATCAAAGAAGATTGAAATTATAAGATCCATAAATAAGACCAAAATTTCATTAATCTCTATTATATTTTTAATCGTAATGATACACACCATCAAATTATTTTTCTCCCAAATCAACCTATAAGTGGCCAAATTGACCCCTGAAACTCCATCCCACCATTTGTTTTCTGGAAATTAAAAACCAACAACTAGTTATTCCATTTCAAAACGTATAATATAAAATATGAGATGACTTATTTGTGTTTTGAAATACAAGATACATCCTCCAAAAAATTTATAATAAATAAATCATATTTTATGGAATCTTATTAGCCTAAAATATATCCACATTTGGACCAAGTTAATATTTGTCAAAAAATGGACAACAACACATGTTTTTCCAAAATAACCATAAATTTATCTCCAAAATAAAAATGTAAAAAAATATTCATGGTGTAATTTAATCTTCAATATCTACAACTTTTATAATGAATATATCTCCATATTCGAATGTATAAATTATCAATTGTATATGCCATGTGAATGGGATGTTTTGGAATTCAAGCAATCAAACATTATGGGATATAAAATCACTCCCATAATCATCTTGTAAGGGTTTGGTACATAAACACTTAAATATGATATTTTTCATAAATATGGACATCACCAGGGTCTAAGAGGAGATTCCTTAATTATTTTCAACCTGATATACAACTCCTTCTCTTTTCATTTAATGTTTTTTATCCATAATTTCAATTGTATTCTCATAAGTTGATTTCAATTTCATCATAATTTTAATGAAGGTTTCTTATTCATAATATATAATTATCATCCAATGTTAATTATGTTGTATTGATGTTATTAGTAATGATTAAATAATGTTTAAAATCATTTCCTTCTATCTTTTTCTCATTCATCGGAATGTATGTGATTGTTTATCTTCACAGTTTGTGTGTGTGTTTGACACACTACTCTTATATTGTCTTGTTATTTTTCATCTCTTTATAACTCATCACTATAATAATAATCATCCTAATTAATAACCATCTCAAAATTTGAGTAAATCATGTATTGAGGTAATTCATAATCTGGGGATGTTAAGTGATTGATATCATCAAATCAATTACAATTCCTTAGGTTAACAATGTGTATGTTAATCATAAAAGATCATGGATTATTGAAATTGTTTGTTTAACATATGTATTACTTGGATTATTGGAACCATAAATTCATAAAAACAATTAATCCTTGATTGATATTATATCCTTAGTTACATTATGTATTATATTAATGTCTCGCCACCTGTAAATTCTAATCAAAAATTTCTTCTGAAGTGGTTGTTAATTTAATTAAATATATAAAGACTCTAAAGGATATTAAAATAACAACTCTCTAAATACGACATCACCCCAATTTTTAACAAATTATTAACTGAGAAATGATAAATAATCAATTTAATTATGCTCTACAACACCCCCCAAATTCAAAAAACAAATCTGAAATGATTGACTCTAAAATTAGTACCATCACTGGGGACTCAACCCGAGTGCCTCTATATAGATTAGAAAAATACATACAATTTAACATCTGATAAGGGAAAATCCACCACAATTCAAATGAAAGTATTGTTGGGGATGATTCTACTAGTAGTTGGTAGTTTTTTATTTTTGTAAATTTATATCAAAAAATTCAAAAAAATAACCACAAAATATAAAAAACAATGAAAAACTATTCGTATTAAAAAAACTCTTAAATGGATAAAATATGAATTTCCCACATGCCACATCCATTAAATTTTTTTCTGAATTCCCTATATCCTCCCAAAAAATCAATCAGTTTTTTGAACAAAAAAAATTTGTAAATCTCTTCAGCTACATACAAGAGAAATTAGAGATAACAAAATAACCTTGGCCCCATTAATTTACCATCCAATTGAACTAAATACATACAATCAAAGGGACTAAATGTATAAGAACTTGTTTCACTTTATATGTATTACCTATCCCTCAGTATTCAATTTCCAAATATTGAGGTTGATTTCATACTCAAGTTAGGTTCCATTCATCATCTAAATAATTTCCACAGGATATCTGGTGAGGATACTCAAACTCCCCTTAAGAAATTACAAGTGGTGTACTATTCCATGAATCCCCAAGGGGTTTCTAATGAAAAAATAAAAAAATTTAAATATTGTTTCTTTATAGAGTATTCTACCATGTCATGTCTCTACTACCTCCCTCATATTTCCATATCCAAATAAAATGACATGAAACGCATATTCTTAGAGATATTATTCCCCAATTATAAAACCAAATCTATCCGAAATAAATTACGTCTTATCCATAACATAAACAAATGAATAACTCCACGAAAAAGGGGAAACGATCCAAGATATTTTAGAATCATTCTCACATAATCAATTTCCAGACCAACAATTGATAAAATAATTCAATGAATGGTTATTGGAAGTTGATAGAACTATTATTGATGCCTCATGTATTAGTGCACATATTTATAAAAAAATTTAATTTCAAAAGATCTAAAAACCAACCTAGATTATAAACAAAAAACAATTCTATATTCAATAACATTCTCAAGTAAAACCAGTCAAATATTATCAATCAATATTTCCCAAAAATAAATATATGTGGAGAAGTGAACATACATGTCTTATGTATTAATTATAAATTCCTACCAAAGCCCCAACCTCATTATTTCCATAATCTATATTCTTTGGACATGTCAAAAAATATAGAATTTATAGCTCACCATAACATCCAACTGACACATGTCCCTAAATTCAATATGATCAATTTAATTAATCTAATACAATTTTGATAAATGTAAAAAAATTTCAGAGGAAGACCAACCATCAAAATAATTCATTACATTATAAACTCTACCAATCCCCGATATGATCACATCTATTCTACCTAAAACAAAGAATGTGATATTTAATACAATCAATCATACCCCTTAGTTCCCTCCATAAAATAAAAAAGAATCATATATGGTCATGTTGGTTATAACATCCAAAAACAATACCATTTTTCTCTCAACCTTAAAGGATAAATCAACATATTTATCATCCTCGATTTCACAATCCTAATGATGCATACCAATTAATATCACAATACAATCACATTACCAACAACCCTTACCAAGGTTATCCAAATGCGGTACATTATCTTATATATGAATCTATGGAAGAGAGATTTGAAATATATTTTCTTTATCACTTGTTCTATCCTCATAAACATTGAAATCCAAATTTGTCAACTTTCTACCCACTTAATTTATCCAAAAATGAAAATTCATTGCAACTCCCAACTCAAAAATTTAATAACCCTAATGGTTATGCAATATCATCCATAATTTAATCATGAAATCAAATTTCCAGTCGTCATGATGAATCATGAATTGAACCTTTGAATTTTGATCATGAAAATGAAAAAAAGCCAAAAAAAAATAAACTGAATACACTCCCTCAACACTATATATTCCTCAACCAAAACTAATTACTTTTCCTCATGCTATCTCTAATTTAGGGAAATCATTTTAACATGATCCTAAAGTTATCAACATGTTTTGATGTTTTAATGTCCATATTATCCATTAGATGAAATTAAAAAAATTCCTCATTATGCTATGTTTCAAAATGTATTATTCACC
This sequence comes from Viscum album, assembly GCA_963277665.1. Lineage (NCBI taxonomy): Eukaryota > Viridiplantae > Streptophyta > Magnoliopsida > Santalales > Viscaceae > Viscum > Viscum album. The sequence goes on from OY728136.1 coordinate 767,548,804, forward strand.
CATAAGAGAAATATTAATACTATTTAAATTGATTCAACCCAAAAATTCATTCCCATTAATTGAAATGATCTAATGAAATTTATTGTTCCATGAAAAAACGTATTTACAACATTGAGGAAGCACTCAAAAACCTAGATAGCATGATAAATGTCATGCTCGAAACCATATTCTCCAACGATGTTCTAGGTATTGTTCACCCAATGAGTGTTTTTATCCTATAATCAAATTGAATACTAACTTTTCCTAAGGGTATAATTGTGGATGTCTATGTCCAATTCAATGATCTTATCATCCTAGTTGATTTCTATGTCCTTAAAATGCAAGGTGGGGTGAATTTATCTCAATCTCCTATAATCCAAGGATTGACATTAATTATAATAGACATAATTAAGATTGATATCCATGGGGTAATTATATACATGAAATTTGGTGACCAACTGGTCATGTACAAAATTTTTCAAACCATGATGTAACCATCTATGTATCACTATGCATTCTTACTCTAGGCTTTTGAGGACACTTCTGAGAGTATATTCGACACATTTGAAAATCTCTATATTGTTATAATGAGAGAGGTGATTGTAAAATTTTCATCATGATTAATCAACTAATTAATTTAGATATTTATATTGACCATTCCTTTTGTAGACTTAATCAGTCTAAAGGATCTAGAAAAACCATTGAATCCCATCTCAACTTTAATTTATATTTTTCCACCTTGGAAAGTATTGAGGATAATGTATCAAATCAAATAGAATTCCCTTCCTTGATTACTGTGTTGTCGGGAACAAAAATGAAAGATGATACATATCTTAATCATCTTCCCACACACCTAAAATATGATTTACCTTTCAATGATCACTCATATTTGGTCATTTTAGATGTTAGCCTTACCATAACTGAGGAGTATAAACATGGTCATTTGTTTGAGGAAAACAAATATCCATATGTTGGAAACTATATTTCATAACAGGAATCATCCAATACCTTTTCAGGAATCACGTCTATCATGAGGAGTCATCCAAAACAATCAAATGACCAAGAAATACAGAATCCACTCATACTTTTTGTAGTTAAGGAAGACAACACCAAGTTTTACCAAGGTAGATTTATCATCCCAATTTCTTAATAGTCAATGGGTTAGTCCAATTCATGTGGTACCTAAAATCGGTGGGGTGGCTATTGTCAAAAATGAAAATGGTGAGGTGGTCATAACATTTGTATAAAACTAATGTTCTGCCTACATTGATTAAATGAAATTAAATGCTGAAATAGGAAAATAGCCCTACACTCTTCCATTCCATGGTAAAATTCTAGAATGATTGGCTGGAAAATCACATTATTTCATTCTTAATGGACACAAAGGATACTTTAAAATCATTATCAAACCACAATTCCATGAATGACTACATTCAATTTCCCCTACTGAACATATTCATATATGACATTGCCTTTTTCCATTTGTAATTATCCTTTAACATTCTTGAATTTTATGCTCGGTATATTATTATAATTCATTAATCATTGTATGGAGGTATTCATGGATGAATTTACCATTTATTATGAGTCATTGGAATCTTACATAAATTCACCCTCTTGGGTTCTAAATTTTTTTGTCAAGTTTAACAGTTTTCTGAATTTTAAAAAATATCATTCATTGTATTAATGGGAATGCTCTAGGGAACATAATTCAACAATAAGGGATTCATGTAGACCCTTCCAAAATTTAGTCTATCTAATCTCTTCGAGAACCCACATATATTTAGATCATCTAGTAATTCATTGTTAATATTGGTTTCTATCATAGAGTTATCCATAACATTATTAGCATTTCCCTCCCACTCACACAACAACTCCTAAATGATGTTAAATTCAATATTAATGAGGCTTTTAAGATATGCTTCATTGAACTCACTGTTGTTCTTAAATCATACAAGATAATTGTTGGGAAAAAACCCCTCAAGGTAATATTCCAAAAATTTTGGGTTGATTGTGTTTGTTAACAAAGAAGGTTTTACTTGTGAATTTCCATGTTCCGGAGATGTTCTTGACAATCCATGTTGACAAAAAACCATGAAAAAGTAATCGATGATCAATAGGTGGTATAAGTGAATATACACAATGTGGCATCGTTTTCCAGTGTCTGCCAAATTATTGAGGTCCAAAATATGGAGTTTGGTGAGAATCGCAAAATATGAATTTCCTTGATGATATCATCCAAATATGGAAAAGGCATGAGTTTCGCGAAGATATGATTCATGTATTAGATATCGCGAAGATCAGAGAAATGTTGATGATGATTTTTATTGTTTACGACAAGATTAGCGAATGCCAGAGTTTAAGAGCATTACGGTATCGAATAGAATTGAAAGTAAAGCTTTCCAGTTAAGGTACAAAGTAATTTATGGGATTCTCGGTGATTACAACAAGATCCACGATCGGAAAATTTCCGTGGTGCTTCGTCATTTTGAGAAAATATCAGCGGGAACTTTGAACTTTGTAGATTTTTGATGACATGGCTATGAATTCATGTGGATGGTTCGAGGATTAGTGGAATCACCTATAAATAAACCTCGACCTCCTCGGGAGAGAGAGAGGGATATATATTTTTTGAAAAAAAATCATTTTCTCTTGGCTCACAATGGGGGTTCGCGAAGGCAGTGTGGTACATGAAATAAGAGCTTCATGGTGGCTAATCTAGCTATTTTAAAGTTGTGTGCTCCACATTGGCTCAGTGAGATTCACTGGGGATGTTGCTCTGGGACAACCTGAGCTCCATGATGGCATGATATCCATGAAAGGATAGAGCTTCAAAAAAAGGTAGAAGCTTGGTGAAGACTTTTTTGAGCATTACTAAATTGGGATCCTCAAGAAGTAGGGTGCTTAGTGAAGGAATTTCTAATGGAATTGCCATGTGTTCAGTGGAAAATGGGTATTCATTAGTGGTTGAAATTTGGACTTCAATAGAGCACCTACATACAGTGGAGGATGCATTCATTAGTGTTAATGAATAGACCTACAGTTCAATAAACTATGAGTGTATCCCTTCCATGTGCAGTGAGCAATGGAAGAGGTAGAAGTTAATACTTTGTACCGGTAGAGATCCACTGAGAGCGAAACAGGGAGTGACCCTTAGAAAAGCATTGATCACTTCATAAGCATTGAAAGGGTAGTGAGACTGGACATATAAGTGATCTAGGCTGAACATTATTAGCAGTGATATTTAGTGGAGTTGGTACAGTGGCACATCACCATTGTATGCTCCTTAGATGTAGCCTAGTGATGGTGAACCAAATAAAAATCATTGTGTCTGCCTACTTACATCCCAGCATTGCATTTAAAGCATCATCCTCAAATAATGAAGAAAATAAGTGGTAATAATTAACAGAAAATTGCAAACAATTTTACCCTTGCAATAAAGAGGTCAAGATCCCGTGGGGAAGGACAAATTTTTAATAATGAATATCCATACCCTGATCCCCCCCTCAATGTTTATAGGCCCCTATTGGTCCAAAAAATAATTCTACACCCAGTGTAGTCTTTAACCTTTGAATTAATGTGTTATGATTCTCATAGGTAAATTTATGACACTCTTACTCATAATGAGAAAAAATTCATTAATTAAACGTTTATGCATCCAAAAATTGGATGAAACTTAATAACCCTATAATATGACTAAACAAAATTTAGCTATGGTTTTTTCTATAGATTAATTTCGACCTAGTATATTATGATCCAAAATCATCATCTTCATATATAATTTAGCTATAAAGTTATAACTCAAGAAAATTTATTCCAACTCGAGGCTAATAAGATAGACCCAAATTCAAAAAGAGTTCGACATTTTGTCTAAAGATAGACCTGGAATGGAAAACCATGCATATGGTCACATGAGTACAATTTATAATTCTTCACAATATGTAATAATTGATCCTAAATTTCTAATTAATACATATCATCACCCACTAAAATATTACCGTTTTGTGAAAAAATTTTAAATTACATAGTTGATTATGTTTTTCTTAAAAAAATTCAAAATAACAAAAATTGAATATGATAAGTGATTAAAAATTATATTTATGGTAAGATTGTAAAATTTTGAAGACTGGATATGACATATTTATTAGGAGATATGTTAATGAATATGAAAATTCTTATATCTCAGTATTATTACACTCAAATCTTGACGGTGGACACTTTAGACCACAAAGAACCCCCTGAAATTTCATTAACTCAATATTCTTATGGAAATCACTCTTTAAGGACTCACATGAGTTCTACAAATCATGACCCAGTTTCCAAATGACATTCAGAATTTCAAATAAAATTGTAATTCCCCCATATCACATAATATTATTTGATATCTTCAATGTTCGGGGCTTCAATTTCATTAGACCATTCCACCATACAATGGAATATCTCATATTATACATGTGGTAGATTATTTTTTCAGTGGGTCGAGGCTAAACCCACTATAATGGTTATTCTCAGGAAATTAGTGACTTCCAAAAATCCTACAACTTCCACCAATTTGGAACACCACATTCCTTGAAAATTGACTTGGGAACTAATTTCTGTAATTGGTCAATTGAAACACTTTTGAAAAATAATGTGTTTGTACATATAACCTCAACTACATATCCCCACCATTAAAATGTAATGCATATACATTATAATAGTAAAGTAAATATATTTTATTATTGGGTATTAATGACCATAAAAAAAATACTAGAATAATATACTTGTTGAAGAACATTGGTCTTAACGAAAAGCCCATAAAACACCCTCTAGGATGTATCCATTTAAGAACGTTTTTGGTGAAATGTTTCATTTACAAATTTTAATCACAAAAAATCATTATGGATTGTCAAAACATGTAATTTTGATTATTAAAAACCAAGTGAGGACACACACCTCGACAACCACATTGACAACCACATTGACTTTAACTAGATCCCCAACTACTGTAGTAGACCCGCCACTGAAAAAAGATGACGACCCATAAAATAAAAACCAGGAGAACCTTCTTTCCTTTAACTCCATCCCCCTCTATTATTCTTCAAAACTCTCTCTCCATTTAATCTTCCAATCTCACTCTAATTTTTTCATCATCTTAATTAATAAAATCAATTTTCACTATCTATCTTTTTTACTGGTGTGAATATAAAAAAACTAAAAAAATAAAAAAATAAAAAAACAATATATATATATATATATATATAATAGTCTATATTACTCACCATTAATTTTTATAATTTCATCCAACTTTCTGGTGACTATGATTAATTGTTTTCAAGTAAAAAAATTTGAATTTTCATTGTAAATTTGGGTACTGAATTTTGGGTAATGATAAAAATATTTTGAATCCTTAAATTTTGATTCAGAAAATCATTTTTCAACAACTATGAAGAACAACATTATTTTTTATAGAAAAGTAACCTATGGAAAAATTTCCATGTTGTCTGTTTTCACCCCCAATTATGATTCTTTAGTTTGAGGTCCATTTGTCTAAATTTTCTACCTTGGTGTACATTAATATGATAGTGGCATTTACTGAATAAGTTAAGAATCACAATATCCAGATATTATCTCATTTCCCTTACATTGATCCTCCTTTTGAATGATCTTCTGATCCTATGAAAACCCTTTTTTGATAGCCTTGTTTCGAGACCAAAACAATGTCCCACCCAATATCTACATATATTTACAATGAATAGTTTATTTAAATTTTGGTTTGGGGGAATGTATTTCATTTTTGTTACTATTTCCATGATTGTAAATGTATTATCCTTTATGTGAGGAAAAAAATATAATTAGGTGTGAGGAAGAGGTTTTAATTCAATACATTTTTGCAATGTGTATTTTCTATTTAATATTTTACTAATTTTATTTACGAGTATTAAAAAATTATAGAATGAAAAAAAATTGAAAACAAAAAAATGTATGTATCAATGGAAGGTAAAAAATCTCTCTTCTTAGACCCATGATCTTGTTATAATTATTTTAATTAGTGTTTTAAATAGATCCAACAATATTTGGGAGAAGAGTGTAATATTTCATTCAAGATAAATTTTTTAAAAAATAAGCAACAAGAAAAAAAATGAAACATATATAATATTTTGTTATGCTGTTGGGAGAAGTATTTTAATTTTTTACATAATGAATCATTTCATCCCCTTCTAATTTTATTACTCTATTTTCATATTAAAAATTAATTTCCGCTATAAATATGTGTTTCAATTCAATTACATGTTTCAATTAAAAAAATTCATTTTTTTCTCAAGATGGTGGTTTACCCCTCCTTTTTACTTGTTTGAACATTATATTTTTATAGTCCTTTAGTAGATAAAATTACCTAATAATACTTTTTCATTCTTATTCAGTTTTGGATTGGGAATGGAAGCTAGGAGCTCTTATACAATCTATTATTTTCATGTTTGGTTAGTTAATGAGTGATCCTCCATAAATAAATATTTATCATCTTGATATGTGTGAGTTTTAAGGTCCCAAATTTCCCATTTCAAATTTTTAACATCAAATGTATTATTTTTTGACACATTTTTTCTGTAAAAATATATTGTGGAATTATTTAAAGATGACTAAACTAGTCTATAACACCCTCATTGGAAAAAACCATATATTTTTTGGTGAGTAAAAATGATTTAGTTATGTTTTTATATATGATCTACATGAGGATGTGAAAGATTATTTGTGTGGGGGAGTTGATATAACATATTAATTCATGATTTAAAATTACTCCCATCACATAATTTTCCATAAAAATTAATTAATTTAAATTCAATATTCATTTTTTCATACAAACCTATAAGAAGGGCATTGTTCAAAATCATTTTATTAAAATATACCTTATTTTATTTTCATATCGTGGAAAATATGAATCCAAATTATGTGATTATTCATTGGTAATGTTCCTGATGAATATTCAAAATTAAAATTGATTTTGATTTTTTTTCCAATTAGTCCATTTTAATGATCATATTTACAACACAACGACGCCCATAAAATCTATTTTGAAAACTAGACCATCCATGATGAAAACATTTATGGGATCTAAATAGAATACTAAATTTCATGAAACTTTTTAATATTATCTTTAATCTCTAGAAACATCATGGATATAAATTTCATTGCGCAACTGAACCAATAAGGTCTAAAATTTATCCATCGAACTCCACTCCACCATTCTATCAATGAATTAATATGATACCACTTTTATTAAATTTTCGTCAAAACTAATATACAATTTAATCTGTAATTTTGTTTTGTAAAATAAATGATAATTCCTCCCAAATTTTTATAAGAAATTTTATGGAGTTTACAGAATCTTCATTGCCAGGAATTTATTAACATTTAGTCCTGGGAAATATTTGACATAAAAATGGATAGAAGAACATGGTTTACCAAACTAACCAAAACTTTGGATCAAAAATTCCAATAGATGCCGAATAAGGAAGGTGTACTATCAAAACCTATATCTAAAACTATTATGATGCATATTTATATTTGTATGAAATTTTTTGAAATAGATATCCAAATATAGGGGCTATTTTTGAATGCAAACAGTCCACCACCGTGATCTATAAATTCACTCCCCTATTATCCTTGCATGGTGTGGGCACTTAATTACTTAAAGAATTATATTTGGAAGGAAAAGATCCTTTAAAGGGGAATGGGGGGACATTCCATAATCAATTTCAACAATAGGGACATCTCCTCTTATTTTCATTTCCCTTTTGATTTCCCTTTTTTTCATTTTTAATTATTTTTGTTTTATTAAATTTCATTTCAATTTTAATGCATTTTAATTCTTAATTATAAAATATTATCATACAGACTATGTTGTGTAATATTAATGTTATTAAAATTGATTAAATAATGTTTAAAATCATTCCAGTAATTCACTTTCTAAATCAATCAAATGTCCATGTTTAATTATATTCACCATTTGTATGTGTGTTCAATACACTACTCTTTTCTTATCCCATTATTTTTATTCTCTTTATAACTCACACCCGTAATTGTCAAAAAAGAATATAAGAACCATCTAAATGGATATTGAAATCATCAATTGGGGTGAGATTTAATATATTGATGTTAACTGACGGATTTATTTTTCTCGATTAATAATATTTAGGATAACATCATGTATGTTAAACATAACATTTCAGGGATTAAAAACATGTTACATACAATTATGAATTCCATGGATTATTTGAACAAAAATACAATACTAAAAATAATAATTGATTGATACTATAATCATAGTTAATTTATGTCTTTGATTGAATCCTCGAGTGTTTTGAATTCAAATCCTAATTGTCTTGTTAATTCTATGTTAAATTAATAAAATATATAACAATGATATAAAATATCACAAGATTAACTAAATAATGCTAATCTCACCCCAATATTAATAGAAATATTAAATCAAACATCATCAATAAATAATCCAAATTAAACTTTTCAACAAACCCCCATTAAAAACAATAATATTAAATAATTGATTATAACATTTGTACCACTACTGAGGATTCCACCTGAGTGCCACTATACACATTTTCAGAGCACTGGAGCATTGAACGGTCAACAAGAGACAATCAGACATGGTTCATTGGTTCCATGAAAATAATTGATATATTAGTAAATCATAATTAGTTTATGACAAATAACTATTCTGGGATAAAACCACCTACTCTATAGTGAGATTATTTTATATTGGATTACGTTATCCCACTTAAGACTGAAACATTTTTTTGGAAAAATAATCCAAAGGAATATATGTAATAGATTAACTCCGTATAGAAATTATTTATTATATTAGAATGTGGGGAAAATGAAATAGTTACACAAGAAGTGTATTTCTTAGACGAATACATTGATCATTTTTAGTAATTGAACAGGATTACTATAGAGAATGATGAAATAGAAATCATAGAATTGAATTGTTTTAAGGATACGTTCCTTGAACAATGTTTACCTTAGAGGTAAAAAAGTAAATGAAGATAAAGTTACAAAAGTGAGTAAAATAATAATAAAGTGTTGCCATGTATAAGGAAATATTTATAATGTTATATAGGTATATTAAAGATTACATATTCCACATATAGTGCTTTATTATCCCTTTCATTGAGATAATCATCCATTTGTTCATAAAGAAAAATACTCTATAATTTATTCCTCATTTGATGAAAATAGTTTTATGTTCCATAACTAGGGATAATGAGTTTTCCTGGTAAAATATATATATGGGGAATCAATAAAACAATAGGTAATCTGAATATCATGAAAATGGGATTACATCAAAAAACAAGAAGAGAACACAACTATTTATATCTTATGAAAATAGTGGAAAGATTCACGTTGAGAAATTCTTGTATGGATTATGATGTTTTTATGAGTTCAAGGATAAGTTTGAACAAAAAATGAAAAGGGATGAAGAAAAATTTATTATTTAGGCCTCAACTATTGGGATATGGATGAAAATACAAATGAATACCCCAAGAATCCATGCAATCAACCATAGAAGAGGCTATTAGGAGGAGTCAAATATTATGTTATCACTATAACTGAGTAATAAGTACCTAATGATGAGGTGGTAGGTCTAATAATCCAATCAAAAAATTTAGATACTACATTATTTTATTATGGATTCATTAATTATAATATATACTCCCAATTTTCTTTGAATTTTGTACATTTACTAATTAATTTAAGAGGGAGTAATCTGTTAAAACTCATAGGGAAAATATCACTACAATAAAGATGTGTATGGAAGTCCACATTATGATACAAAAACATTATTTTGTAGATGAACATATTACCATATAAATTTTTTATTTTGATTTAAAACTTGTAATGGAATAATATCCAAAATATGATGAAAAAAAATTTCTCAAGAATATGTAAATTACAAATTGGGAGAAGGTGTAGAATTTTTAAATTTTAGAGGAGATGCTTCATCATCTAATTCATGTCAAGATATAACCGATGTATGTATACTGATATATATTCATTTGGAATATGTGCTAAAAATATAGGGATATATAATGTTTCCTCAATATGATGATGAAACTATTCTACATGAATGCATTGGTGTACTTCCTTGTGAATTGACTTGATAATCTGTATATCATAAAGTCGAGATTTCCAATGATTTAATCCTGGATGCATGGAAAATACCCATGAATCTATATATATGTTCACCGTTGAATATGAGTAGTTAAAGAAAAAAAAATAGTGTAGTTGATTGATAAATGATTTATTAACCCATGCATGTCCTAATGGGGATCACTAGTTCTATTTTTTATGAGTATAGAAGGATCCATGAGTCTATGTATTGATTATAGGTAAATAAATATAATTATGATAATGAATAAGTATCATATTCCTCAAATTTATGAAACTAAAAATAACATCATAGATCCCAATAGATATCAATGGTTGAATTCCATTATGGGTATCATCAAATGCTAGAAAATAACGAATACATTCTGAAGATATCATTTCAAAAAAGTTATGGACATTATGGGTTTATAGAAATTCTATTTGGATTGACCAATTCACCCCCCATTTTTATGGATCTAATAATTTAAGTATTCAATAAGTATGTGGATGCTTTTTGTGGAATTCATGGTATATATTTTGGTTGAATCTAAATAATATGTGGACCATTATAATCCCTTTAAGATCATTCTTGAGACTCATAAATTTTAGGAGTTTATGGAAAATGTTGTTAGTGTTTTGTTTTTCTTTATAATGACTGTTTGCATATACATATTGTCTCCAATGATGGAATGTCAGGTTATCATATGAATATGATCTATGTAAGAGATTGTTCTATACTAATGAACTTAAAAAGGTTTTGGTAGATTCATTGGTTTGATAGGTTACTACCAGCGATTAATTATAAAATATTCCTTATAAAAAAACCTATTAGTAGTTGTTATATGGGTAGGAAATTTTTTTGTGAAATGTAATAAGAAGAATGTTTTGTTAAAGAATATAGATAACTGTGACATGCTCTATTATTCACTATAGAATCTATAAATTATAGTAGGATTAAATATAGTGAGGAATTAAAAAGTGAATTGTTTTTTAATAATGAAAAATAATAAATTTATGGCTTATATATGACAGATATTTAATTATAATGAAGATAACTATCAAACCCATGATCATGAGTTGCTTTGTATAAAATTTCATTAATAATGTAGATATATTAAAAAAATAGTGAAATATTAGTGATATACAGTGATCATAATATCCAAAATTATATATTTCACAAAAATAAATCAATTTGAGGAAAAAAGTTTTCAAAATATACTCAGTGATTTTTATTTATCAATATACTAGCACCCAAGGACCAAAAAAAATATAGCTGATGATTTGAGATGGAAAGGTCATATTGTTATGACCCAAATGTTGATTGAAAGACACAATATTTTAATTGATCTAGTAAATATGAATATATTAATTATTATGGAAGGGCGTATATGAGTCAAATTTCAAATTATACAGAACCCATCATTATTATAATATATAAATATTTCTCACTGCGATGTTGAATTTTTTTTGAATAATTTATTGTTGTGAATGACGAAAAATTAGTAGAATTCATTTGTGAATATGGTATTTATAAAATTAGAATGAAATTATTTATTTTAACTATAGCTGATCAAAAAATAGAATTATTGGATGATGCTTACAGCTCAAATATCCCTATATACTCTAGTAGAATAATGATGTATAAGGATTTGAGGAAAAAATTATGTTGGGATAACACTAAGTTGGATATTATTGATTATGTATCCAAATATTTGGGTTTTCAACAATTTAATATTATGATACATTTTCCTAGATTCTTCATGAATAATCTTCCACTTTCTGTTTGGAAACGAGATGACACTAGTATAGGTTTTTCACCAGACTACCAAATACTCGTAGAAATATTTTTATAAGATGGGTTATTATTGATATCCTTAGAAAATATACACATCTCCTTTATATAGGATATTATTTAACTATTTATAACCTTTAAAGGATATATATTAGAGAAATTATAATACTTCATGGAGAACCACTATTAATTTCCCTCGATTATGATCTTGTTTGAAATCTATAGTTTGGTAGTGTCTTTGGAAGACTATTAATTCTAAAATTTATTTGAGCACTACCTAAATTCCTCAAATTTACGTAAATATCAAGAGGAAGAATCATAACATGTAACAAAATTTTATGTTATTCTCAAATGAAATTCACGGTGTGTGGAATTATTATCTACCATTGTAAGATTTATCGTATAAAAATTGGTTCAAATTAATTATTAAAATTTAATAGTATGATGAAATATATAGAAATATATTTCATAATCCAACATTTTAGAATGATATTAGTGAATGAAAACTCCTAGGACCAAAACACATTGAGGATATACAAAAAGGTAATGGTAATATTTTATCCCATTAATGTATCTTAATTTAAGAATAATATTTACACAATATAATTGAAAGATGATTTGGAATTTCATTTCTTGGATCATGTTTTCATGAATTTATATCGATTTAATGGTGTTATATTGTTTAGTAATCAGTGTTAACCAACCCCCAGTAGATCATAAACATTGAAATAATTTAATGAACTGATTTTTTTTGTCTTTTGGAAATGTTCCAAAATCTATCAAAAGTACATGAATTGTTCGACATATCATTATTCAGTATTTACATGAAAAAATGAATGTATTTTATCACCTATGAATAAGTACAATTTGAACATGATATATCATACTATGAGTAAATAATATATATTCCTGATATCATTGCGCTTGTATTAATGATTTAGACAACTTTTTTTATAAATGAACATTGTAAAAATCAAAAAATAGAGGAAGCATCATAGGAATCAGAGGTTGTTATGAAGGAGAACTACCCATGTTAGTTTGGAAAGTAAAATGCATGAAATTTAGTGGATTTAATTATTTTTAGGAGTGAATAAAGTAATACCAGAATACATTCCAATATATATATATATATATATTAGAATAAATTTAATTTCAATAATTCCTTATGATTCATTCACCAATAGGTTTAAATGAATATAATGTTTTAGAATTATATTTATACATTATAACTATATCTTATCCCATAAGTTGGAGGGTACAAATAATAAAAACTAAATTATAATAATTATTGTTACATATAGTATAAAAATAATATAGGAAACATTAAAAAATTTCTTAAATAATAATATTTTTCCAAAAGAGAATCTAGTTGTGTGTTTCAATCATATTCTAAAATTAAATTTTAACACATTTTTAAAATTTATTTGAAAAAATAATCATCATTACTAAAATAATATTATAAAAATTTATTTCATTGTGAATTTTTTAATATTCATTGAATTGATTAATTTTTTTATGAATAGTGAAAAATTCTAAATTCAAATTGAAGAAAACATTTGTGTTTAAAAATTTTATACTATTAAAATTTATTTTGTGTTAGTTTAAAAATTAAATTTTTTTAATTATATACCTATTAATTGATTTTTTTTCATTGGAAACATTTCTATATTAAATTTTTATATTAAATCTTTGTATAAATTTCAATAAATTTCAAATTAAAAACAAACATTATCGTCACATTTGGATGAATAATTACAAAATATAGTTTTTCTCATTTTTAAATTAATTTTTTAAAATATATTACATACTCTGTATGGAAATAATTTATGACTTCCAATATGGTAAACATTATGTTTTACCAAAATGAATAGTGAAAATTGTTTAAATTAATTATTATAGTTAATGTTAAAATAGGTTTTTAAGGGATTAAAATTAAAATATAAGGTTTAACATTTCCAAAAAAAATAATTTAATATATTTTATAGAAATATTTAGAGTCTATAATGTATAATTATAATCAATAATTTTTTATTGGAGCCTTGTAAAATTAAAAAAATCATGAGTAGAATTCATTCTTTTGAAATGTAACATGTTTGTCACTGACCTCACTTATAAATGACCACCCCTTTCCTATTTTATTAAGACCAATAACCTCTTTTGGGATAATACCTACCCTAATAAATTACCAAAATCCCCACTCTCTTCTATTATGTAGTATTTTTGAAAGGAAGTATGTTATGATCGTAGAGACGGTACACCAAACCTACGCATGAGTAACATTTCAATTTTTCGATGTTCATTATTGAAAGAATCATAGAAATATTTTATCATTAGGTAATTACTATAATATCCTATGTTATTTATTATTTATTTATATATACTCATATATTTAATTCTCATTGTTCAGTGATGAAAATAATTCCACTTCAATTTGTGAAGGCAGTAGTACACACCTATATGAATAACATTTTCATATTTCATTAAGAGAAAAGAATAGAAAGAAAATAATATATAAATAAATTATAAAAATTTAAATATTTCATTAATATCTATATTATGAAATTTATATCACATCATGTAATTTAATTTTTTTATCATCCTCCATGAAAATATTATCTGAAATCAAATCACATCACTTCACATCGCAGTGGTCCACCATACATGAAAATGACATTGTTGTATACCCAACCGAATGGGAATTAAAAAATAATATATGATATAATGACACATAGGTATAATTAAGATAAAAATTTCATATATATTCCTTATATTATTCATGATACAAAACCATGAATGGTTATAATAGAGAAATGAATGATATCATATTGTGAGGCGGTAGTCTTTCTTACCGATAAATAATGATTATTTAACACATTTTATGGTTGAAAATGTTGTAATAGGTTATGCTATTATTATAAATAATATCATTATATTAATATACATAATTTATTATATCATCATTTTTTAATCGAAATATACGGAGGTGGATAATGAAATAAAATAAAAATTCTCACTCAAACACGTTACCTCATCATTAGGTATCCTATTTAGGATTAAAACACAAGATATAATAGGATGTATTTATGACAAAAATTAGGCTTATATGATGAGAGGAGGGATTTATGAATATTTTTTTCAGGTATTTTCAAAAAATAATGGGTATCAATGTGTTGGAAAGAGAGGATATGGGGTGTCCATTTATAACTATGTTTAGTGACACACATGTAATTTCATAAAATGATTCAATCATACCCACATTTTTATCACACCTTAAATTTGAGATAAATGCATCATTATAAAAAATAGAAGTGATAGAGTTAAAATATTTCCATTTAATGGGTACTGAATAGGTTTTTATGAAATATTTACCCTTATCATCTTAGTTTAACCCTAAAAAATACATAATTACCTTTCCCATGATAATTAATTTCTACTCTTTCACTATTAATTTTGGTGGAAATTAAATTTTTATTTAATATGATTAATAAATTAACATTGTTATATATATGGAATCCATTTTTATAAATTCTCTTACAATAATTGTAAAATTATTATTTAAAGTTAATATCATAGACGTGATGAGAATTCAATGTTAAAAAGTGAAAATGCTTCTAATATTACAATGCTATTATATAAAAAACAAAATAAAAATTATTAAAATTTACACAATTGAATTTATTGAAATAAAATTGTGTTAATTTAATATAAAAACCAGAAAATAATATTATATATCATTATAAATTTAATTAAAAGAAAAAAATTAAGCTTTAAATTAAACTCATTATTTTTCATTATTTATCCGAAAATATAACTTTTTAGTAAAAATCACAAAAACATTACATAAGATATTTTTTATGTACTTATTTTGAAAAAAATATTTTTTTGAAAAATAATTTTTATAAAAGTGGTAAAATTATTTTTATATTATGTGTGAAAATCATTAATAAACCATGCCATAGAAAAAAGATAATTTTCTTTAGAAAATGTTTCTTTTTTATTTTAAATAATTTTAATTTTATTGATAATCAATTTATAGTGACCTAGATTTAACATAAATGGATATTATGTCATTTTAGATGAATATTTAGTAAATTTCAAAAATTTATTCCCGAGTACCCTAAAACTTTAGTGTCTTTTGAAACATATCAACAAAATATTCTATCGTCGTGAATGATCTTCAACGTCTCCCACAGAAATCTACATGATTATCAATTATACAAAAAAGATTTATTTATAACCAGCTGAAATGAATCATAATAAAGGGGTGTTCTTAGTTGATCTGTAAGAGTAATCAAGGGAGACATGTAATAATAAAAATGAACATAGTAGTATGATCACATGATCGTAACATTAGGATATCATACCATGTATATCAAAGTTCATAAACATGAGCTATGGGTTAAATCAAGGCAGTTCATAAGACTTGAATCAAATGAAAATAAAAAACACAATCCATGAAATCATAATTATGGAATTAGACATAGGATTTTTGGCATACATATAAGAATATAAACTTTTATGTTAGTGTTACATACCAAGACCTTTATAACATGTTAGGCTTAGGCTGTGACCTCGGTACCTAATTTGGGCATAGGCTAGTACCTAGGTACCCACAATAATTTATGCTTGGTCTACAACCAAAATACAATCTTGTTTTCAATATTTATCTACCACCTGTGTGCCCTTATTCATTTAGGCTTGGGCTACCACATGATCACAATCTTTATTTTTAGACTTGAGCTAAAACCCAAACACCATCATTCATTTTGAGCATGGGGTATAATCCATTTAACCTTTCAGATTATTTAAGACATATCATTACCAAAAGCATTTGGTGGAGATATAGGTCCCAGCCAGCTTATAGTAAAATCATTCACACATGTGTTTCATGATAATAAAACATTCATCGTATCATGGCCCAAAAAAAGATATAGGAATTATAAACATTATATCATAACCCATAAAACAAAAATGGTATCATTAAAATTTCATCACATCATAACCAAGGGAAAATTGATAAGATTTATTACCATTTCAACAAAGCATACCCCGTGAAATATAAAGGTATTTCAGAAAAATTAAACCTCTGAAAGAAAAACTAGTTTCATAAGTTACTTAAAATTTAGTGTAACTCATTCCTAGAGATGATAAATATGTAAACATTAGATAATTTACAAATAAAAATGAGTAATATAAAAATATTTCATTTTAGAAGGAATATAGTTTTCAAATAACATGACAAAACATTTCCTGAGGAAAATATCATTTATTCTTTTAGAATAACTTGTTAATACATAAAACAATTTAAACAAATTCTCAGAAAATGCCTTGAAAACATGTAAAAAAGATTTGAAAAAATTTTAGAAATATTTTCATTGATAATTACATTATTAAACAATTTATTAGTGATCAGACTTTTATAAATGAAAATTAATCTTCAACAGAATGAAAGTGGGTAAATCTGTAAATTTCATATAATTTAAAAAGAATATACCTTATTCACAGAAAAATAGTTTGGAGAAATGACTTGTTTGAAAAGTTGCAATTATATTCCCCTTTATGATATTGGTATAAGAAAAGTGGGATATAATTTCATTAAAATACTCTAAGATAATGGTATAATATTCATGGAACCCATTTTTTGAAAACATAGATTTCAGACCTAATAGAGGGTAAATTCAGGCATTCCTACATTCACTTTCTTAAATATCTTATATACCAATTATTATAAAATGGTACAAATAAATTTTTATATCAAGAAATAATATAGTATAATTAAAAAAATTCATAATATTTAGATATGGATTTTTACATTTCAACAAATGAATTATAAACATAAACAATCCCGAAAATCCATGAGATTGTCTCAATAAATTCTTATAATGTGGTATAATGGGATCATGATCCCTATGTAAGGAATGAAAATTACATAAATAATATAATATCATGAAAATATTTAGATTCAGGATATTTCATGAAATACGGAATTATATGCACCTTGAAAACAAAACTAGGTGTATAACAAAACATGAGTTTCAAAAGAGGCAAATTGAGACAAAATATTTTTTCTAATTTTGTATCTTTTGAAACATAAACCCCATGAATGAAGTAAAATTAAATAGAAACATAAATAATTATAAATTTATTTATAAGATAAATATGACAAAATAATGGTCATTTCATACACCACAGTAAAGGAATGAGTGGTGATCATGACATGTATCTCATAGAAATTAAAAGATAGATGATATCCCCTTACGTTGTGTCTTGACTGTCTATGTACTCATACAAGCTTCTCAAATAATAAATATATTTTTATTATAAATTTTTTAAATAATAATATTATAATACCTATTAACATATATGGTTTTATTATAACCTTATATTAGCCTCTTTCTAATGTTCCTTTATTAAATTTTCTCTTAAGGTAATATTAACTCTATTCTTCACATGTGTCTTAATTTGTTATATCATTTGTCCTTATGATTATATTATGATTAAAAAATTTATATTATGATTTAAATATTATTTATATAAAGTATATTCATATTATAATAATTAATATCGTATAGAATTATGAAATTGAATACACCGTTTAAGGTGACGGTAAGCCGTACATACGCATCAACGTTGTTTCCATTTTTGTTGTCTTATTGAAGGAAACTATATAAATGAAATATGTATTTGTATGGAAGTATATATTTATATATATAATGATGAATGTATAATGAATATATCAAATATATCATATATGTTCATTAAACCCATTTTTAATATATTATATGTGGGTGTGTTAAAGAATCATATCGTTTTTTCGGGGTGGTAGTCCACACTTCCTCAAACGAGATTGTAGTATTAATACCAAATGAATAGTAAAAGCTGTCTTTTCTAATAAGAATAATGAAGCTTAAATACATAAAAATTATAATATATGATATATTTAAATATATTTTCCAATGTAATGGACTTAATGATTATTGGTAAGGGAAAAATGAACAATCATCGCTTCGTGAGGAATTAATTCGTGACTCAAAGAAATAGTATGTTCAACATCCATTGGATATAGGTTTCTATATGTGTAGTTTAGAACCATTACTTCACAACACCCATGTATATGGAGGATACTATTTTTTTCACTCAATAATAGAATCATGAGATTTTATTATGTAAATAAGGGATATAAAGATGAAAATCTTGAGAGAGGACATTATCCCTAAATCGGGAAACTAATTTTGGTTTATGGAAAAATGATTCCTTGATAATATTTCTTCCCAATGGGTGGATTCATGGTCCAAGGGAGGATTTTTTGGATTCAACATGAGAAGATCTTGGATGAAAATAATTGGTTTGATTGGGGTGTTGAATGGGTCGAGGTGGTGGCCTTTTATAGGGATAAAAATTGACTCAAATAGATTTTTTGGAAACAAATTAAGAGTTCACGTGTTATTACATTACAAAAGTTATACTAAAATAACAAAAATAAATAATAGAAGGTTCTGGGATGAAATATTTACAGATAATTTTTGTTGTACAAGTGTCTAGTTTATTAGATCTCTTAATATTATCGTCCAGTCCAAAAATTAAGATTAATTTTCCCTCAACCATTGTGATTAATTTTAATCACTATTACTAATAATTTTTCTCCATAATTAACATGGTCATATTAGACTCTAAATATTATACTGAATACAATGGTATATTTTAGATTTTTTATATTTTAATCATATAATCAGAAAAACTTATATTACTACTAATCCTTCATATGGGACAAAATTACAGGGTTTTAATGTATGGAAAAGTTCAAAAGTTTGTTTATATTTTTTTAATTATTTCAAATTGATGTAGATCCTAAAAAATTTCATTGTAATAATATATGTAATATTTGTCAAATGATCCCTTAAAATATATTTCTAAAATGCTCAAGATCCTCAGGCCAGTTGGTGAGGACTCAGCAAGTGCATATAAGGGGCTCGAGATCAAAACCAGTATGGTGGATAATTTCTTAGTATTGTAGCATCTATTGTAGTGGGTACCATATCTATTACTGTTTGGTACTATATCATCTGAAACTATTAAACTATTTGGGCCATTAGGCCACCAGTTTGGTCATCATGTTCCTCAAGGCCTTTAGGAAACAAAAAACCATCACGCAATTAAGGCTTTCAGGCCACCACAAGGCCTTCGGTCCACCTCAAGGCCTTCAAGCCACATGATCAATGCAGTTACCCCAGAAAGACTCTACTAAAAAGGATCATCCCTGTATGAGGATCATGAGAAGGCACACATGTAAATACCCTTAAATTTCAAAGAAAAGTTTTTCATAATTTCTTTTGGATTTTACGAGTGCGTAGTTTCTGACGTCACCTGATTCTGAGTCCCGGTGTGCCCGGAATCAATTTCCAATGTTTAGATCGGGTATGTTCAGTGAACGAATGATCGAGTTTTCCTAAATTCTGAACTGGTTCTTGGAATCTAAATCTGAGGGCACCGATGAAATCATAGTGCCTATATTTTCTTAGGAACACCTTTTCTGAAGGTCTGTTTTCCCAGGAGGAGATGTTTAAAAAAAAGCGAGGAATAAAAATATAATTGTTTTGCAAATTTATTTTTATTTCTTTACTAGGTGGTTTAAGTGTTAAGTGGAATTAAGTTGTTGTCACAACTTAATTCCTCTCTTCTTTGTGGTTTAACATCCTTGTGAGGGATTTGGGGTGGGGCCCACATGAGCCCCCACCTTTTCAAATTCCATAACTCCCTATTAAACAGCCACTCTCATTTATGTAACTCACCCTCTCACCCTCTTAAATTGCATGCCAATTCACTTAATTAAATTAAGTGAATAAGAGTCTGAATTTTGTATTTTTGAATTCATGGCTTGAGTTAATAAAGTAAGAATGACCATTATTTTATTTGTATTGATCGTTGTGTGTGGAATTGAGGAGAGAACTCTTGGGGGTTTTCCGGATGAACTTCATCTTCTTCGTGAAGAACGCCAAGACTTCGATGAAGAACACTGTCACCATGAGATGAGATCGACATGTCGTTCTTTTCCTCTCCGCAGTCGGTGTGAGATATCAACCCTTCTTCACACTTACACTGATGAAGTTTACAGAGCCTCACCCCGTGACACTGTCCTCCGTGATGCATTTTTTCGCGAATCACTTCGAGGTAGGGGTTGTTCTTCGTTCGGGAATCATTTAACAAATTTTTTTGTTAAATAATTAAGCCGCATGTTATCAAAATAATGGAGGAGGTCGGACCGCACGAACACGACCGAACCTCCTCCGCTTTTTTTTGAATATTTTATGGCATGGAACGGAGGCGGCGGTGCAACGACACCACGAAAGAATGTGGAATAACACGCGGTGAAGATAAGTGGCGTCGTCGCGCCGCGCCGTTGAGGCCGAAAGAAGACGCTGCTGGAGACGGGTCACGGCAGAGGGGCACGACGCCATCACGCTGCGCTGGAGTGCCATGGAAGGTCGCGGCCAGGGCGGTCTGTGGCGGAGGGGCACGGTGCCGTCGCGCCGCGACGGTCGGACAAAGGTTGCGGTGGTGCAGGGAAGGGAGGTCAAAAATCCGGCAACTGGTGCAAGCGGAGGCGGGACCCGCGGGGGTCCCGCGGAGGCTCACTGGCCGGCCATCATGGCGGGCTGGAATTGGAAGGGCTGGGGGTTTGTAATTCCCGGTGGTAGACAAGGGGGCCCCTCCACGTGGGGGGACACCGTTTCAAAGCAGGGGGTAGCGCCACCCCCCCCCCCCCCCCCCGCGTCCCCTCAGCACGCAGGTTCCTAGGCCGGACCGCCTGTGTCGGGCCGGACCCCTATTCCGGGCTAGGCCGTACCGGCGGGGTAAGGCTGCTCCCAACCAGGCCAGAACCAGACCTGGGTCAGGTCGACATAGTTTAGGCCGACCCAGGGGAATCGGGCCGGGTCGGACCGGGCCCGAACCCCCTGTTTTCAGACAGATCCGTTCAAACGCAATAACTTATGCTACGGACCTCCGATCAATGCACTGTCAGATGAGTATAGATCCTTGGATTGAGGTGGTCGTTTCAGTATATTACACTCAACGTTTCGGAGAACATTTTTTACGGCATGGTTGGTTTGAACATGATACCAACCGGGCCCTCGGAACAGAAACACTTATAACATGAGGTCCGGACGGCCGATTGACGTTCCATCGACTTTGTTGAATTCCTCATAGTGAGACAGTTCTTTTGGATTACTCCGCACGAGGTTTGGATGCAGTTGGAGTATGGTCAGGTTGATTTTGACTTAAAAACTAACCGGGCCCCTAGGATGAAAAGCCAATAACTCTCAGAGAAGGCATCTGATTAACGCACCGTCGGTCACATTGAGTTCCTTTTTACAAGACGAAACTTTGGGATACATCAACTCCGGACTACGTGTCAGTTGATGTATCGACCCCCCTTGGCTCGTGGAGTAGACCCTCCCAGAATCGAGCATGATGTGTACGAGAACCCTAGAGCTGGCTATGACTTTGACGACGATGACGACTGTACTGAAATCCTTCATGGGTTCCGCAGTGACAATGACCATACTGGAATCCTCCGTGGGTTTGACGGAGAAAACTACTGTTTTTGTATCCTATGTGGGTCCGGTAGTACTTGACTACTGTTCTTGTATCCTACGTGGGTCCGTCAGTATTTGACTCTATACTTGTATCACACGTGGGTCCGGAAGTGTAGCTGGTCTTGTATCTTTTGTGGGTCTGACAGCGTAGCTGGTCTTGTATCCTGTGTGGGCCTGAGATCATAGATGAATCAGTGTCTACATCTGATCATCTCTATCGCCTTACGAAAAAGTATACATCTGTGAGCTGAGTCTTGACTTTCAATCATTATCTTCGGTATGATTGTTTTGTGTTCTGGTGTTGATTGTGTTGTGTTATCCTGGGTGGATTGGATTATTCTATCCTATGTGGAATAGATCGAACTTGGGCTCAGATGTTGGAGCCGAACATCAATTGATGAATTAGGGATATGTATGAGAATATACGTAAGTAGAATTGGTTGTTACTTCGTGATTGTATCTTTCCTCTGTGGATTATACTTCGTGGATTCTGGGAGACCTTTGGGGATCTCGGGGCCCCTACTGAGTAGCATATACTCACCCCTGCATGGGCTATTCCCACACTACATTGTGTTGGATGAAAATGACGGACAAAGATGATCGTGGTAGGAGCTCGTGGAGCTGGACGGTACCTGGAGGTGGATCACTAGATGGGACGTAATCGGAGCGGACGGCTGGAGGCGAGGAGAAGGGTGGACTATCTGTACCCACCCTTCAGGTGTGATTTCCATATTACAGCTCAGAGTTTCTGCTTTACTTTTCCGCTGTTGTACTTTCATTTCAGTTTTACATTACTTCAGTTGGGTTTGTTTTCTGGCCCATTTACCTTTCCAACACTTACTTTTGTACTCCTTTTACTTAAGGTTTACTTCTGCTTGCATACTCTATGGCGTTTGTTTTCTTACATAAAGGCAATTCCTTCCCTTATATCAGAATTTACGCCTTTGGTGCAAGTCGCAAGCCCCGGGCCTATGGAAGGTGGGCTTGGGGTAGTCACGACACAGGTCCCAAGGATGGGTCGTGACAAATTTGTATCATAGGAGTTTAGTTCTACTGCATAACTCAGGACTCTGATCATTCTTCATTGTGAAGCAATAGTGTTAAGGTTATTGAGTGTGGTTATCAGTCCAGGTAGTCCTGTGTTGGTGCGGCGGCTGACGTATCCATACACCAGGACCCTAACATCTGATTTCTGACTCAATGCACCAAAAAATTGATTGCATGTGTGTTTCAAATGTTTTCTTTGTTGTTTCTTCGTGTCAGCTCCCCAGGTATAAAGTATTGACCGTGTCAAACCTGTCTCTTTTCAGGATGGCCCCACAACGACAGCCAGCTAGGGTTCTGAGCATTGTACGAGATGACAGCCCACCGAGCGACGAGGCCACAGTGTAGGGCCCTATTATAGTGGAAGAACTTCCAGTACCTTTACCCGCCGAGCAACTGATGCCACCAGCCCTAGCCACTGAGAGTGCACGTCACCTTAGTACAATGTATGAGTTTCAGAGTCAGAGACCGCCCAGGATCCACAAGGAGACGGGCCCTCAGGAAACCGAGGATTGGCTGGAGGCTGTTGTACGAGTTTTTAGGCTAGTAGGGACACCAGATGACCTCATTGTGAGCCTGGAAGCGAGTCTACTACACACAGCAGTAGGCATATGGTGGAGGCTGATGCTCCAGGTACACGACAAGTCATCTCTCATTTAGTTGGACTTTGAGAGCCTCTTTCGCTCGGAGTTCATCCCAGCCACCCTCCGAGCAGTGCGCATTCAAGAGCTACTACAGCAGCAGCAGGGAAGCATGACGGTAGCCCAATACTAACTGTGATTTACCGATCTCTCATGCTATTCAACGGACATGGTACGAGACCCATTCTTCCAGGCCCGGTCCTTCGAGCAGGGACTGAGGCATGAGATCAGGGCATCGATGATCTCCCTCAGCATTCCGATGCAGGAATGAGTACTAGATCAAGCCCTTCTTGTAGAGAGATTTCTTACTGAGCCTACACCAGCAGCGAGACCTATCGCAAGGCGGCACGTAGCAGATTTTTCTATAGCTGGTAAACGGTGGATGTCACATGGGTCCAAGAAGACCAGACCATCAGGTGGGCGACCTCAGGATACTGGCTCAGAGGTTTTGGGCACACAGCACAAAGCCAGCCTTCCGAGGAGTAGACAGTGCTATTTCTGCGGCGGGCAGGGCTACATGGCTCGTGACTGCCTGACCCGACATGCAGATGAGCAGCAGACAATGGACGGACCTCCCAGGAAGAGGCAGATGTTCGAACATGGTGGTCCACATGGAGAAGGCGGACGATGCAGAGGAGCTGGATGAGTAGCGTGTGGTGGGTGATGCATTGAGGCTCTACCACCACCACCACCACTAGGAGGTCTGGCCTGACCACAGGGAGCTGGCGGACAGAGATATACTCAGATTCAGGCAGTGGAGGCCTACGACCACGGCGCACCAGAGATGATTCGAGGTACTATCTATGTCTACTCCACCCTTTCTAAAGTTCTTATAGACACAGGAGTGAGTCATTCATTCATTGTTGATGCCCTTGTTCAGAGATCAGATATTCCAACAGAGGCGTTGGATCGATTCTTATGGCTAGAGACTCCTATGGGAGGAGACTCGACGATTACGCACAGGTTCCGGAATTGTGAGATTACTCTAGGAGGTGATATCTTCGTCTGGGATCTTTTTGTAGTAGCGTTGAGGCCTTACGATGTCATCTTGGGCATGGATTTGTTATTTACGGTCCATGCTCAGATCGACTGTATTAGGCGCAAGGTGCGATGTGTTCTCACCGATGGGAGAAGGATCACCTTCACCTATGAGAAGGGATCCTTTGCGGTGGAGGATGGACTCATGAAAAGGAGAGAATTGCCAATTAATCATCAGTTGGATAGCTTCAATATAAGAGCAGTTGACATGCGGAGTCCGAGTTTTCCTGTAGTGGTGGATCAGCATGCAGACGTTTTTCCTGACGGCGTTCTAGGACTACCTCCTCGCAGAGAGGTAGAATTTTATATTGACTTACACCCTAGGATAGCCCTGATATCTACTCCAGCATATCAGATGGCTCCCACTGAGCTTTGAGAGCTAGAGGTACAGCTGTAGGTCTTGCTGGGCAAGGGTTTCATTCAACCCAGTGTTTCACCTTGGGCTTCCCCAATATTGTTCGCCAAGAAGGCGTACGGGAGCTTACTACTTTGTGTCGATTACCATCACCTGAATGAGGTGACTGTGAAGAACAAGTATCCACATTCGAGGATTGAAGACCTCTTCGACCAGCTCAAGGGAGCATTGTGGTTCTCGAAGATAGACCTCAGGTCAGGCTATCATCAGCTCAGAGTTCGAGAGGAGGATGTGCAGAAGATGGCCATCAGATGTCGGTATGACCATTATGAGTTCATGGTTATGTCATTCAGCTTAACCAACACTCCAGAAGTGTTCATGAGTCACATGATCAGGATCATTCAACCTTACCTCAATCGATTTGTCGTAGTCTTCATCGACAACATATTGATATACTCGACTACTAAGGAGGAGCAGGCCTACCACTACATATTTATGGAGTGGTTTTTAGTGTATTTTGATAATTATATCCTAAAATATATTTTCAAAAAGAGGGATATAAATATGAAAAAAACACTAGGTAGAGTAACTTCCTAATTTTTGGTTTTTATATTTCATACACCTTGGGAAAAGTAATGATTGTTATAACTATTTTGGGATCGAAATTACTGACACATTCTATGAAGGAATCAGTTGATGAGTTATATCTGATGAGATTTTTTTATGAGAAGATCTAGAGAGTGGAAGAAAATGGTGGATAGTATTTATTGGATTTAAAGGAATAATGATAATCAATTAAATAGGTATTTCATATAGAGATGGTGAAAGACACCGATTTCTATTGTTTTTGTAAAAGCTGATATAGTGGGGAGATATCTAGTGAGTGTTCGTGGTCTCCTAGTGTAGAAATTTTCTTCCATAGTTGTTTGGTTATTCAAATTTCCATGAGGCAGGATATGATGGATAGTAGAAACCTGTCGCATTGACCCATACAACATGGTGACATTATGATGTATCATTATTTAAGTCAGATGTACTAGTGTCTAGTGATGGGGTAGTCTATTATAGATTTTGATTCATGGAGTTCCACTTTTTAACAAATTATGGTGGAACACCAAATACCTTTTTTATCATTACACATTCTGATATATATGATTAATTTCCATGTAATTCATCATTAGTATTCCATGAACACATTATAGAAATGATTCTATTTGGGTGATCATTTTTTGACTTAAAAAACATGATCACTTATTTCCTATCAATGAGCTTAAAAAGAGTAATAGCTAAGAGACATGTACATAGGAGATATTGCAAGAAATCATGGGGTTAACTCTATGGAATATCTTGATAGGAACCCAAGTTTCACATCTAGGATATGAAAATTGTTGAATTATTATATGTTTTGCAAGATTAAATTGATAATATATTATCACATATATATGAATGGATTGATAGAGAGATCAATCTAGGTTCTTGAGGACATACATCATGATTCCGTGCTTGATTTAGGTGGATCTTGGGAAATCCATTTTCTTATGGTTCAATTTAACAATTACAATAGTAATAAGACATCTATTTATATGGCTTCCTTTAAATTTTAATTTGGGAGACCCTGAAAATCAACCTTATGATGGGAAGATTTGGTTGAGAAGTCATTTTTTGGACCTAGTCTCATTCTGAAGAATATTGAAATGGTGCAGTTGATAAAAAAGATGTTAGTCATAGCATAGAGCCATAAAAAATATTTTGTGGGCTCTATTTTCTATAACATAAATTTTTAGGTTAGTGAATATAATTTTTTCATTATTTCACCTCAATTGTGGCATCATAAATTTAGTAACTAGGTTAAATTTTATTCATTTTTTATCACCATCGTGATCACAAAACATCTATGAAATGTGGCATATCTATTGAACAAACCATATCACATTAATTTGAGTCACGATGTGTTTAATTTTTTCCATTATTTGATGTATCCTTTTAATCAATAGCTTGTGACTGAATGGGAGGAATTTGACCTTGATCCCACTACCATTATTTTTGTGTTACTATATTAGATTTTGGATCACTATAATCAGGGTTTTTATGAAAAAATGATCCCCGAAGATTGAGTAATGTTGTAACGTAGATAGGATAGCCATGAGTTGTGGGACTGCCAATTATTGATGTGGAACTAATTTCAATCTCATTGTTTTGGTCTAGAATCTTGACTAATTTATAGTGATGTAAAGGGCTTATGGTAAAGAGAATTAATATTCAATATGGGGGATTTGTAGACAATAGTTGAGGCTTGGTTTCACTTGGATGATATCCAAATGTTTTGGGTGATTATAGGCTCACAATTTGAAATTGGTATAAACTAGAAATCCATAATATTATGTTTCATGAGTATTTAATCCATTTGGTAATGGTGGGGAATACCTATATGATGATCTAGTGGTGAGTTTCACGGCTTGATTATGGTTATTCATGTCACGACCCGTCCTCGGGGCCCGTGCCGTGACTACCCCAAGCCCGCCTTCCATAGGCCAGGTTCTGGTGACTAGCACCAAAGGCGTAAAATCCCGATAACTGGGAAGGCATTGCCTTTATAAAAGAAAACAAGCACCACAGAGTACAAGCGGAAGTAAAACACTAAGTACAAAAGAAGAGCTGAAAAGTAAAAAGGGGGCCGGAAATACAAGCCCAACTGTAAAGTGCAACTCGAAAGGGAAAACAGCGACTGAAAAGTAAAGCTGCTACGCTGAGATGTCCACTGGAAATCCCACCTGAAGGGTGGGTACAGATAGCTCCTCTGCTCCTCGGGTCCCGCCATCCGCTCCGAGAATGTCCCGCCCAGTGGTCCACCTCCGGTTACCGCCTCGTCGAATAGTCCACCTCCAGGTACCGTCCAGTCCTCGCACCTTCGGCTTCTGTCAGCACTGTCCGTCGTCTGCAACCAACACAACGAGGTGCGGGCATAGCCCGTGCAGGGGTGAGTATAACGATACTAAGTAGGGACCCCGAGACCCTCAAGGTCTCACTAAAACCAACAAGGATAACCACAAGAAGATCACAACAGATAAACTCTACTTAGGTATATGCCCATACATATACCTAAGTTATCAAGTAACCCATCTCAGTCATGAGGAAGCACAAGGATCATGAGATCAACGGATAACCACTACCCAGGTATATGCCCATACATATACCTAAGTTATCAAGAAACCCATCTCAATCATGAGGTAAACACAAGGTCAAAAGTCTCAGCTCAAACCAGGATTTTCATTATCGAAACCGTAACTGCTGAAGAGCTCCGTCTCTAGAGTGTACAGTGGTCCTGTCACGACTCCGAGGTACTGCTTGCTAACCTAAGACTGCTGAGGTACTCCTCTTGTCGAGTACTGTGGGTTTGCGGCCAACTACCTGGCGCTCCGTCCGCTGAGGGTCTGTCGCCAAATACCGGGCGCTCGCCCAAATAGCCTACTGAGGTACTCCTCCTGTCGAGTACCGCGGGTTTGCTGCCAACTACCTGGCGCTCCGTCCGCCGTGGGTCTGCATCCAAATACCGGCGCTCCGTCCACTGGGCTAGTCGACTCACTCCAAGTCGAGTCGGTCAAGCAGTCGTCAGGTCTCAGCCGGCTACACGGTCTCCGTACTCTGCACGCTCGTCTCCGGGAGGGTCCGCTCCACGAGCTACTGGTCGATACTCCAAGTATCTCAAAGTCCCACGAAGAAGTGTCTCAAAGGTCCGTCTCGTCACAGGGGTCTCAACGCAACAGACGGCGCGTCGATCGGACGCCCGGTCTGTGAGTTATTAGCCTTTTCGTCCCAGGGGCCCGGTTGGTTTCGAGTGCGAACCAATCCCGGCCATATCTCAACTGTACCCCGAACACCCATAGGGTATACTCATAGGGACCGTTACTAAACGTAAACACCAACGTCGCTGACGGCTCGTCAAGCGGACGTCCTGTCTGAAAGATATCAGATTTCCCGTTCCAGGGGCCCGGTTGGATTTCGGGTACAATCCAACCCGGCCATACTCCGACTGCATCCAAAACTCGGGCGGAGTATGTCAAAAGTTCTGTCTCATCAAGAGAAAGTCAACGAAACAGACGGCGCGTCAATCGGACGCCCGGTCTGTGAGTTATTGGCATTTTCGTCTCCGGGGCCCGGTTGGTTTTTATGGAAAAACCATCCCGACCGTACTCCACCTGCGTCCAAACCTCGGGCGGAGTATGCCAAAAGATCTGTCTCACTAAAAGGAACACAACGCGACTGACGGCACGTCAATCGGACGTCCGTAGCTCAAGATATGAGCGTTTCCGCTCCGAAAGCCCGGTTGGTTTCGTGAACGAACCAACCCGGCCGAACTCAAAGTTAACCGAAACCTTGAGTGCGATATATCAAAACGACCGTCTCGATCCAAGGATCGCGTTGCCGCAGACGGTTCGTCGATCGGAGGTCCGAGGCTCATGTTATGGGCCAAAAACCAAAACTGGTTCGAAACGGGGGGTCCGGGTCCGGGCCGACCCGGCCCGACCCCCCCTGGGCGGCGCGGTGGCCGGCGGTGGCGGCCGGCGGCGGCGGACGGCGGCGGCGGGCGACGGCGCGGCGGCGCGGCGGCGGGCCGCTGTGGCGGCGGCGGCGGGCCGCGGCGGCGGCGGCGGCGGGCCGCGGTGGCGGCGGCGGCGGGCCGCGGTGGCGGCGGCGGCTGTCGCCGCACGAGGTGGCGGCACGCGGGGCTCAGCCCCGCGGTTCCTGGAAACAAAACGGCGCGGAAACTGCCGCGCCCTTGATTGAAACCGCCCCACGTGGGGCCGGTTTATTTAAGAGAGCCAGGGGGGTCGGCTGCCCCCCTCCTTCAAGAACCGCCCCCCTCTTTAAGAGGGGGGTTTTTATGGGAAGGCCGGGGGATTAATTCCCCCGGTTTTTAAGACATCCGGCCGGCCAGCTGGCCGGCCGGTTTTCTCAAACGGGACCGGAATTTCCGGTCCCCTTCTTCGGCTTCCGACGCCGGCGGCCCGGCCGCCGGTCTTCCCTTCCGCCGCGGCCCGGAACCGGCCACGGTCTCCTCATCCCGCCGCGGCCCGGAACCGGCCGCGGTCTTCGTCGTCCGGCGTGGTGCGACGGCACCGCGCCCCTTTGCCGTGCCATGATATTTCTTCAACGCGGCGCGACGACGTCGCGTTCTTGTTGTTTCTTCCATGGTGCATGTGACGGCATCGCGTAAGATAATTACACGTTCATCCGCGTGGTGCGACGGCACCACGCCACTTGCTTTCCTCCGCAAAAACAAACAAGAACGTTGGAGGCGGTTCGGCCGTGTTCGTGCGGTCCGGCCCCCCTCACGTTAAAATAATAACGCAACTTTAAATAATCAACATCCTCACGTTAGTTATACGAACCACGAGCAAGAATGAGATAATTAAATATTAAAACAACATCCCCTACCTTGGTATAAGGTTCGAAGATCGTTCTACGTTCCGCGGAAGACGACGTCGCGGAGGTCGGGCGTCGCGGTCGTCGATCGTCAAATTCGACGACGAAGAGGTGCATCCGAAGAGGCACGTCGTTGGCGAATCCTTGTACGCCGATGAAGGTTGTCCGAGGAAGGTTCGGTGTTCTCTCTCGTTGACACCGAAGACGAAGAAGAGCGGAGCGGCGTTCTTCGTCGGATCTTGAGCGTTCTACGTCAAGTCTTGAGGAAAGTCAAACAAAAAGGATCAACGAACTCAAGAACCCTTACCTCGATAGTCGCACGTTGACGGAGTCGTGGAATATCAGTGTCGATTCCTTTGACGTCGGAGGAAGAGTCGTTGTCGATGGCGTTCGTCGCGGAAAATCGTCGCAGAAGAGATGTCGCAGAAGAAGTACGTCGCGTCGCGGATACGGCGTCGCGGACGGATCGTGTTCTTCGGCGAAGAAGTTCTTCGTTGAAGAACGTCGTTCTTCGCGTTCTTCGTTGAGTTTGGAGAAGATGAAGAAGAGGAGCTCTCCACCTCTCAAGAAGACAAACGATCAACCCAAAATAAAATAAGACATCTTCTTATTTTATTATTACAAAACACATTAGAATTTCAAAAGTTTGAAATTCAAAAAGGTTAAACTCCCAAAATTAACTCACTTATTTAATATACATGAATTGTATAATCAAGTAGAAGTTAACTTGTCAAGCCATTAAGAGGGAGAGAGGGGAGTTGAAAAGGTGGGGGTTCGTGTGGACCCCACCACACTTAATCCTCCCAAGGGAGGTTAAGTGGGTGTGGGTCCCACTTCCAACCCCCTTTGGTAGGATTTTAACAAACTAAAAATAAAATTTGTCTTACACAAATTTTATTTAGCTCAACTGAAAACCCAAAACTTAACTTTCAACCCGCAAGAAACGCAACTCCCGAAAAGGTCTCTTTAAGCGAAAATCGGCGTTGCGAGTTCATCGGTGCCCTCGGATTTCAATTCCGAGCACCGGATCAAAAGTTAGAAAAACCCGCTCGTTCGTTCACTGAACGTACCCGAGCCAAACTTCGGAAATTAATTCCGGGCACTCCGGGCCTCGGAATCAGGTGCCGTCTGAAACCGCGATCTTGTAAAATTCTAAAGAAAATTAAGAAAAAATTTCCCTTGAATTTTACGGGTCTTTACATTACTCCCACCTCAGGGCTTTACGTCCCCGTAAAGCTACATCAAAAACTAGGGAAACAAAAGAGGGTTCTGAGCACGCATCTGAGCCTCCCGCTCCCATGTGCTCTCTTGGAGATTCCCGTGCCGCCATCTGTTGCGCACAAGAGGAATCGATCGCCCAAGTAGGACCCGCTCCTATCGATCCTCTATCTCCACCGGGACCTCCGTAAAAGTCGCCCCATCGTCAACGTCAAGCTCCCCATGGTCAAAGATGTGCGTCGGGTCGTGCACGTATCTCCTCAGCTGAGACACGTGGAAGACGTCGTGCACCCGATGCAGCTGAGGTGGTAGAGCCAGGCGATAAGTCACCTCACCAATCCTGCTGAGGACCTGGAAGGGTCCGATGAAGCGCGGAGATAACTTGCCTCCTCGGCCAAATCTCCGAATACCACGTCGAGGTGAGACCCGCAAGAAGACGTGGTCACCATCCTCGAACTCTAGTGGCCTCCGCCTCCTGTCAGCGTATGACTTCTGCCGGCTCTGTGTTGTCCTCATCCGCTCCTGGATGACCTGGACCTCCTCTGACGTGGCCCGGACCATCTCTGGTCCCACAAGAGCTGCAAGATTTCTTCTTTGCCGATAAGAGAAACCTGGTCTCATCCCCTGGATGAACCACATTCTTTGCCTAAAACAGTCAATCCTAACATGGATGATACTAATCCATACCAAGGATGACGTCGTAAGGCCTCGACGCTACTACTAAGAGATCCAACCGTTACTCTCGCCTCCAAGGGTTGAGTCACACTTTCGGCATCAGTGTGTGGTAACTGGTCTCCTCCAGTAGATGTCTCACAAATGAGGGTCAAGTCAACAGTCAACTGGAACCTCTTAGTAACATCACAAAAGAGGACAGGAATGAAAACATCACAAAGGATGCGTCTTTTATTATTGCAGCTCATATTACAAGACGCTACACAAAAGCAACATCAACATGGAACTAGAAGTACAAGAAACGTATCCACTAGTTCCGCTCCTGTCCACCTGCTTTACTGTTGCTCAAGCATTTGTCGCTGCCTCAACCTCGGTGGCTTCCCCCAAGCCTGCGGATCGAGGAGTCGGACAGTCACGTGCCAGGTGACCCTTTCCGCGGCATGAGTAACATAGTCCGTTTCTGGCACGCCTGGCTCTGATCCCACCTCGGGTGCCCCGCACCACCGGTCCTAAAACCCGAGATCGCCCAACTGCTGGTCTGGTCCTCCTGGACCTCTGCATCATATGTCTACTGCCCACAGATGACTCGGCTTCTGATCGAAAAACACGCAGTAAAGGCAGAATCTCCTGTACACGCTCGGGGTGTAGAGATACCGGCACAAACTCCACCCTGAAGAAGGTCTCAAAGTCTTCCCATGCGAAGTTCATCTCTTCGCAAAACTGAAACAAGTGGCTCCACCACCTACCTGCTGCTGCGTGTAGTAGGCCCGCAGCGAGGATCACCATGAGGTCTGCTGGTGTCCTCACTAGCCTAAAC
Source organism: Viscum album (assembly GCA_963277665.1). Lineage (NCBI taxonomy): Eukaryota > Viridiplantae > Streptophyta > Magnoliopsida > Santalales > Viscaceae > Viscum > Viscum album. The sequence goes on from OY728136.1 coordinate 767,582,525, forward strand.
ACTCGTACCACTGCCTCCAGCCAGTCCTCTGCAGCCTGGGGATCCGTCTCCCCGCGAAACCTGGGCGGTCGCTGGCGCTGAAACTCATGCAGTGCGTTGAGGCGACGTGCATCGTCAGCGGCTGCTGCTGGAAGCATCGGGGGCTCGGCGGGTAGAGCTACCGCCGGTGCCACTGCTGACAAAGGGCCCTGCACCGAGGCCTCGTCGCTCGGTGGGCTGTCGTCACGTTCGATTCTCGGAACCCTAACTGGCTGCCGTCGTGGGGCCATCCTGAAGAAACAACGTAACACGATCAAACGATTATACCTGGTGAGCTGACCTGGTTTGAGCTGTTTTAAGGGGAAAAACCTTTGAAAACACACACGCAATCAGTGTTTTCGTTCACAAAGTCGGAAATCAGTTGTCAGGGTCCTGGTGTATGGATACGTCGGCCGCCCGCACCAACACTGGACTCCCTGAACTGAAAACCACACTCGGTACTCTCAACACTATTGCTTCACAGAAAGAAACATCAGAGTTATAAGTTCTGCGGTAGAACCGAACTCCTCTGATACCAATTTGTCACGACCCGTCCTCGGGGCCCGTGCCGTGAGTACCCCAAGCCCGCCTTCCATAGGCCAGGGGCTGGCGACTAGCACCAAAGGCGTAAAATCCCGATAACTAGGAAGGCATTGCCTTTATAAAAGAAAACAAGCACCACAGAGTACAAGCGGAAGTAAAACACTAAGTACAAAAGAAGAGCTGAAAAGTAAAAAGGGGGCCGGAAATACAAGCCCAACTGTAAAGTAAAACTCGAAAGGGAAAACAGCGACTGAAAAGTAAAGCTGCTAAGCTGAGATGTCCACTAGAAATCCCACCTGAAGGGTGGGTACAGATAGCTCCTCTGCTCCTCGGGTCCCGCCATCCGCTCCGAGAATGTCCCGCCCAGTGGTCCACCTCCGGTTACCGCCTCGTCGAATAGTCCACCTCCAGGTACCGTCCAGTCCTCGCACCTTCGGCTTCTGTCAGCACTGTCCGTCGTCTGCAACCAACACAACGAGGTGCGGGCATAGCCCTTGCAGGGGTGAGTATAACGATACTCAGTAGGGACCCCGAGACCCTCAAGGTCTCACTAAAACCAACAAGGATAACCACAAGAAGATCACAACAGATAAACTCTACTTAGGTATATGCCCATACATATACCTAAGTTATCAAGTAACCCATATCAGTCATGAGGAAGCACAAGGATCATGAGATCAACGGATAACCACTACCCAGGTATATGCCCATACATATACCTAAGTTATCAAGAAACCCATCTCAATCATGAGGTAAACACAAGGTCAAAAGTCTCAGCTCAAACCAGGATTTTCATTATCGAAACCGTAACTGCTGAAGAGCTCCGTCTCTAGAGTGTACAGTGGTCCTGTCACGACTCCGAGGTACTGCTCGCTAACCTAAGACTGCTGAGGTACTCCTCCTGTCGAGTACTGCGGGTTTGCGGCAAACTACCTGGCGCTCCGTCCGCTGAGGGTCTGTCGCCAAATACCGGGCGCTCGCCCAAATAGCCTACTGAGGTACTCCTCCTGTCGAGTACCGCGGGTTTGCTGCCAACTACCTGGCGCTCCGTCCGCCGTGGGTCTGCAGCCAAATACCGGCGCTCCGTCCACTGGGCTAGTCGACTCACTCCAAGTCGAGTCGGTCAAGCAGTCGTCAGGTCTCAGCCGGCTACACGGTCTCCGTACTCTGCACGCTCGTCTCCGGGAGGGTCCGCTCCACGAGCTACTGGTCGATACTCCAAGTATCTCAAAGTCCCACGAAGAAGTGTCTCAAAGGTCCGTCTCGTCACATGGGTCTCAACGCAACAGACGGCGCGTCGATCGGACGCCCGGTCTGTGAGTTATTAGCCTTTTCGTCCCAGGGGCCCGGTTGGTTTCGAGTGCGAACCAATCCCGGCCGTATCTCAACTGTACCCCGAACTCCCATAGGGTATACTCATAGGGACCGTTACTAAACGTAAACACCAACGTCGCTGACGGCTCGTCAAGCGGACGTCCTGTCTGAAAGATATCAGCTTTCCCGTTCCAGGGGCCCGGTTGGATTTCGGGTACAATCCAACCCGGCCATACTCCGACTGCATCCAAAACTCGGGCGGAGTATGTCAAAAGTTCCGTCTCATCAAGAGAAAGTCAACGAAACAGACGGCGCGTCAATCGGACGCCCGGTCTGTGAGTTATTGGCATTTTCGTCTCCGGGGCCCGGTTGGTTTTTATGGAAAAACCATCCCGACCGTACTCCACCTGCGTCCAAACCTCGGGCGGAGTATGCCAAAAGATCCGTCTCACTAAAAGGAACACAACGCGACTGACGGCATGTCAATCGGACGTCCGTAGCACAAGATATGAGTGTTTCCGCTCCGAAAGCCTGGTTGGTTTCGTGAACGAACCAACCCGGCCGAACTCAAAGTTAACCGAAACCTTGAGTGCGATATATCAAAACGACCGTCTCGATCCAAAGATCGCGTTGCCGCAGACGGTTCGTCGATCGGAGGTCCGAGGCTCAAGTTATGGGCCAAAAACCAAAACTGGTTCAAAACGGGGGGTCCGGGTCCGGGCCGACCCGGCCCGACCCCCCCTGGGCGGCGGCGGCGGCCGGCGGCGGCGGACGGCGGCGGCGGGCCGCGGGGGCGGCGGCGGCGGGCCGCGGTGGCGGCGGCGGCGGGCCGCGGTGGCGGCGGCGGCCGTCGCCGCACGAGGTGGCGGCACGCGGGGCTCAGCCCCGCGGTTCCTGGAAACAAAACGGCGCGGCAACTGCCGCGCCCTTGATTGAAACCGCCCCACGTGGGGCCGATTTATTTAAGAGAGCCAGGGGGGCCGGCTGCCCCCCTCCTTCAAGAACTGCCCCCCTCTTTAAGAGGGGGGTTTTTATGGGAAGGTCGGGGGATTAATTCCCCCGGTTTTTAAGACATCCGGCCGGCCAGCTGGCCGGCCGGTTTTCTCAAACGGGACCGGAATTTCCGGTCCCCTTCTTCGGCTTCCGACGCCGGCGGCCCGGCCGCCGGTCTTCCCTTCCGCCGCGGCCCGGAACCGGCCGCGGTCTCCTCATCCCGCCGCGGCCTGGAACCGGCCGCGGTCTTCGTCCTCCGGCGTGGTGCGACGGCACCGCGCCCCTTTGCCGTGCCATGATATTTCTTCAACGCTGCGCGACGGCGTCGCGTTCTTGTTGTTTCTTCCATGGTGCGTGCGACGGCATCGCATAAGATAATTACACGTTCATCCGCGTGGTGCGACGGCACCACGCCACTTGCTTTCCTCCGCAAAAACAAACAAGAACGTTGGAGGGGGTTCGGCCGTGTTCGTGCGGTCCGGCCCCCCTCACGTTAAAATAATAACGCAACATTAAATAATCAACATCCTCACGTTAGTCATACGAACCACGAGCAAGAATGAGATAATTAAATATTAAAACAACATCCCCTACCTTGGTATAAGGTTCGAAGATCGTTCTACGTTCCGCGGAAGACGACGTCGCGGAGGTCGGGCGACGCGGTCGTCGATCGTCAAATTCGACGACGAAGAGGTGCGTCCGAAGAGGCACGTCATTGGCGAATCCTTGTACGCCGACGAAGGTTGTCCGAGGAAGGTGCGGTGTTCTCTCTCGTTGACACCGAAGACGAAGAAGAGCGGAGCGGCGTTCTTCGTCGGATCTTGAGCGTTCTACGTCAAGTCTTGAGGAAAGTCAAACAAAAAGGAAACAACGAACTCAAGAACCCTTACCTCGATAGTCGCACGTTGACGGAGTCGTGGAATATCGGTGTCGATTCCTTTGACGTCGGAGGAAGAGTCGTTGTCGATGGCGTTCGTCGCGGAAAACCGTCGCGGAAGAGATGACGCAGAAGAAGTACGTCGCGTCGCGGATACGGCGTCGCGGACGGATCGTGTTCTTCGGCGAAGAAGTTCTTCGTTGAAGAACGTCGTTCTTCGCGTTCTTCGTTGAGTTTGGAGAAGAAGAAGAAGAGGAGCTCTCCACCTCTCAAGAAGACAAACGATCAACCCAAAATAAAATAAGACATCTTCTTATTTTATTATTACAAAACACATTAGAATTTCAAAAGTTTGAAATTCAAAAAGGTTAAACTCCCAAAAATAACTCACTTATTTAATATACATGAATTGTATAATCAAGTAGAAGTTAACTTGTCAAGCCATTAAGAGGGAGAGAGGGGAGTTGAAAAGGTGGGGGTTCGTGTGGACCCCACCACACTTAATCCTCCCAAGGGAGGTTAAGTGGGTGTGGGTCCCACTTCCAACCCCCTTTGGTAGGATTTTAACAAACTAAAAATAAAATTTGTCTTACACAAATTTTATTTAGCTCAACTGAAAACCCAAAACTGAACATTCAACCCGCAAGAAACGCAACTCCCGAAAAGGTCTCTTTAAGCGAAAATCGGCGTTGCGAGTTCATCGGTGCCCTCGGATTTCAATTCCGAGCACCGGATCAAAAGTTAGAAAAACCCGCTCGTTCGTTCACTGAACGTACCCGAGCCAAACTTCGGAAATTAATTCCGGGCACTCCGGGCCTCGGAATCAGGTGCCGTCTGAAACCGCGCTCTTGTAAAATTCTAAAGAAAATTAAGAAAAAATTTCCCTTGAATTTTACGGGTCTTTACAATTCATACTATGTAGTTGGCCCAGGAAATAATATGAGGTATGTTACTTTCCCATGGGTGTCACATGTTTAATGTGATTGGTTATTTTAACCCTAAGGAATCATTGAAAACCTTTTGACCCCCTCCAAAAATACAATGTGTGGTATAAGAACATGGTTAAGGTTCATTGTACATTTAACTATTATTCCTCCTCTAAGAAACCATGAGACCTCTCTCTGAATAATTAAATTTTTACTCATGCCTATTTCTTATGGGCATTTTTATTATAATAACCCCCATAAGATCATATTTTTTCATAATCATCCATCCAAAAAACATTTTAGGTCATTTAATTTTGATTATAGGTATAAATTATCCATTCATTATGGATCTCATATAGGTATGGTTAATTTTTTAGCTGGTTAGTCCAATTATTTATAAATATAAATATATATATATATATATACTATATTCCTTCTCCATTAATCTTAAAAAACCAAAAGGGTATTTTTATGCTTGATATTTGAATTTTTCTTGCGTAATAGCATTTTTCTTATTGATTTATCATCATGAGGACAAGATCTGCTATTCACCTATAATTGTTTTTAGGGAGATTAGTTCTACCACCATTATGTGGTTGGTGATTCCATAAAATGGGTTTAAAATATGAATAGTTTATCACAGTGAATAAATTTTGTTGGTTTGTTAATTTTATTGATGTTATATATGGTTTGAAATGATTTATTTCAATGTAAATTATTTTTAAATGGGTTTTCATTTATATCTAATTTTTTTCACAAGATTTTCTTGAATAAATTTATTGGTGATTTTTTTGAAATGTTAATGGGGGTTTATACAATGAAATAGACTGTATTGTAATTAATATTTTATTATTGAGTTTTTTATTATGGATTGGATGTGATGTTTTATTAACATCGTTCATTGGGAACCTTGGGTCATCAAGAAATGGACATGGCTTTTATCAGTGACTATGGTACCACTATGAGGAATCCATTGCAATATTGAAAGATTGTGGATGGAGTTTATATAATTTGGTACCTAAATTATTCGTTTTTAATTTCAATTTTGCAGTGTACATATTCTTATTCACTAATTCAAAATACAATGTTCTTTTTTATTTATGATTATTTATCACCTGATCAGGTTTTTAGGGTTTCATTCACATATAGTTTCTCATGAGGTTGTTTCACAATGTTTCAAATGATGGATAATTTCATGTATGTGTGTTTACATTTTTAACATATGATATAAGTATATTTTTTTTTGGTTTTATAAATACTACATTTTATACTATAGGTTTTGAGGTTATGATGTAATTCTGTGAACAAATAAAGGAAACAGGTTTAGAGATGGATTTGGATTTATGAAATTGATTTGTAAATATGTTTTTCATTTAAAAGACAAAATTATTGAATACATGATATTTGTATAAGGCCCCAGCCTTATACCTTACTTAATCTTGAGTTATTAAATGATTACACATTAAAGATCATTTCAGGTTTAGAGTTTTAGAGAATTAGATCATAAAACTTACATTACATTCCATAGTTAAACAAAGTGGTTACATAAAAGATAGTATTCATTTTTACCATCAATGGAAACATATTTAAAATAAAACATGGATTCTTTCTTGACACTTCCTTGACACTATCATCATATCATGTACCCTTCCCTTGACTTGTGAAGAACATTTCAAAAACTTGGGATGAGCATAAATAGCTCAGTAAGGGATATAAAAATATGGAAGGGAAACATGAGTACATGTATACATAAGAATGAAATCATACTTTACCCATAAAACATAAGAACTTTAACATACCTCATAAAATCATGAATAAATCATATAAATCATAAGACATAAAGGTAAATTGTGGCATTCATAACATTCTTACGTAGGGAGTAACCCTCTTGGTTACGTTTGGAATACCCATTATAGTATATTCCCTAAATCTATTCGTAGAAACCTTAACGTTTAACCCCTTCGCGTTACCCAATGCATTGGAGAGCTATATCGGGCTCACCCGTGCTAAGTTTATCACGGAACTACCCGTCTTCATAATAATTCCCAAGAACCACAACATAACCGTATCACATAAAACATGCATAAAGGAAACATAACATTTCCATCTTTCAATCACAAGATATCAATACAAAACATTGATATAAAAACATTATGAAAACCATTTCAATACCAAAATAAAAGAAAAGTAAAACATGGTATTTCTTATTCATTAAAAAATGGTATGGCTTGTAGAGGAAGCCGAAACACAAATAATGTTCACGGCGGCGGAGAAGTCGTTTTCGCCGCATACATTCGACAAAAACATTCCCTTTTTTCATTTAGTAAAATGCTTCGTATAAAAAAGATTCCTTTTGGATAAACGTAAAAGTCAAATGGTTTTTATACTCCGTATAAAAGAAGATTGTGTATAAAACAAAATATGCCTCAATGAATGTAGATTGAGACGACATCCCATACAAAGATGGTATCCTTGGATTAAGGATAAATCAATTACATAATTATGTGTGACAAACAAATAAACCAAATATAAGTGGAAATTAAGTGAAAAAAAATCAGAGGACATTCACACATATTCATAGAATGACATATTCAAGGAGTACAAGTTTATCCCAAAGAATGAAAATTGGGTTAAGATGTTTCCTTGCAAAAATTTGACAGCCTAACAGTGTCACATAAAAATTCAGAAAAAGAGTTGATGAGAGATAAAAAGGGTATCTCATAACTTGGACATAAAATTTACATCAATAAGGATATATAATAACATATCCCAACATAATAGTATGTGAATTAAAAGACATAACAAAATAAGGCTTTTAAAAGAGGAGGGTGAAAGGTTCCCTTACCGACTTGGGTAACTTTCAAAACATACACCCCATTGATGAAGGGGCATACAATGAATATGTAAATACCCATAAATGAAATAATATTACACAAAGAGTATAATAATTGGGAGTAAAAACACCACTCAAAGGAAATGGTGAAAAATGAAGCATAAATCTAACTAGACTAAAAGTGAGATAAAAAATCCCTTATGAAAACTCGGCAGCCTAACGTCGCCACTTAAAACTTCCGAAATGGATTGATGAGATCAAATAGGGCCTCTCATAATATTAAAATAAAATGTAGATCAATAATAATATAAAATAACATCCCCCATCCTAAAAAATAGGATCTTGAAAAAGTGACATAAAGGAGAGTACTTAAAAAGAAAGAGAGAGGTTAGATCTCTTATGAAAATTCTGCAGCCTAACGGCACCATTCAAAACTTCCAAAATGGATTGATGAGAGAAAAAAGGGTCTCTCATCATATTAACATAAAATTTAAATTAGTAGTAATATAAAAGAACATCCCAATCATACAAAAGATGTGCTTAAAATGAATGACATAAAAGAGTGTACTTAAAAAGAGAGGAGTATGATCCATTACCCCGGGTCCGACTTGACTCGATCGTTCTTTAACGTCCTGAATAATAAACATGAGTTAATTTATACTTGTTTAAGAACCTTTTTCATGTTCATTATTACTTTTATATCACTTATTACCATGTTATAAACATTATGTAATCATTTAAGTTAATAATGTTTGTTTTGTCGATATTTGGTTCTTAAGTCGAAAGTGGACTTCTTACAATTACATGTTGTTCGTGTGGTCAATGGTTCAGTATATACAGAATGATATTCATGATTTGGATATCATATATATCATATATATCCCTAATATACATTTATTTATAATAATACATAATCATTTAGAGGTAAGAAATGAAATGCACCGTTCATGGAGACGGTAAGCCGTACGTACGCATGAACGGTACTTTCATTTCTATGTCATATTAATGGAATTAAAACTAAATGAGAGATATGTATATTTTAATTCCAGAATTATATTAATCATTTAGATGTAACACACATCATATATACCCATTATATATATGTACTTATAATGGTACATTACATTTGAGGATAAAAAATGAAATGCACCGTTCATGGAGACGGTAAGTCGTACGTACGCATGAACGCTACATTCATTTTTATCTCATACTTTAATGGAAAGAAAATAAAAATTATATAATTATATATTTTAATTCCAGTATAACATCATATATAATAACTTTAAATCCATCCTTTATACGTCCCACATATGGCATTAAAGAAACAAATCCCTTTGAGGGGGTGGTAGTCCGCACTTCCTAAAATGAAATTATCGTGTTTACCCACAGTGGAAACCATAAAGGTATGACAAAAGTTAAAAACACAGAAGCTTAAGTAAAATTTAAACATATAATATGTCATATATAAATATATTTTCATCTTAATGGCCACCTTTGAAGGTGTTAGAATAATGTTGAACAATCATCGTTTCGTGAGGCAGAAATTCTCCATCCACAGAAACAGTATGTTCTTTGACCACTTTATGTAGGTGTTTGTAAGTGTAGCTAGAATGTTTCTTATAACAAAATCCTATTATATATTGAATATACTGTAGTTGTTACAAAATAAATGAATAAAAATAGTTTTGGGGGTTGGAGAATCAAAATAAAACAAAAGAACACAAGTGAAGACATTACCTTAAAATCAGGTAACTCTTTTTGATTTGATCTCAAAGGCTTCCTTGGGAAGACTTCTGCCCAAAGTGAGGCTTCTAGGAGTAATATATGGATGTGTAGAGGGAAAATGAGTAGGGTTTGGCCGAGCAAAAGGCTTTGGAATTGTGGGTATGGAGGTATAAGTGGGGGCCTTTTATAAGAGGAGAGGAAGGGCACTCTTGGAAAGTAAAGAAATGTTACTTTATTTGAAAATGAGTTTCATATTTAAAAGGTCCCACATTGATATAATTCTAGGATAAGGTGTTAAAAGTTCTAAACATACCCATCCAATAGGTTTTTTACAAGTTTAGGTTTTAGTTTTTACATTATCATTTTATTTTATTTAAATCGTTAAATAATGAGGTAATCGCTGCATCATCATGATGTAAAAAATAATTTAATTTAGTTAATGTCGAAAAATTATAAAAAAACTACTATGATGTAGGAAATAGTTTTAGTTTTCCAATTAATATTTATAGTCAAAAATCTGACTTTTATAACCCCATGTGAAAATTGTTTTAGTAAAACTACTCATGTTTGTGACATTTTAATTTTAACATTAAATAAAAAGGTATTAATGTCATTTTCCAACCAAAGTGGCTCCATGGAGTCCCCAAGTTGACCCATTGATTGTCTTGGTCGTCCATGAGACATCCAATAAGTGTAGGACATGTTTAATGTTCATTTCATATTATTAAAACATTATTTTTACCTTAAACTACAATAATTACCTCTAATCGCGATTAAAAACATAAAAGTTATTGTTCAACAAAAAACTGTTTTTATCCCATTGAACCACATTTTACTTCTTAATGACAACCATTTATGTCGGAATTTTCAAATTCAAAACACAAAGGTGGAAAAATTTCATTTAAATGGAAAATCAGTTTTCATAAGTACCACTTAGTGGTTTCACTATTGATCAAAAATTGAAGTTTTTCAGAAAATTACCACAAATTTACCCTAAGATATATTTTATATTCCGAATTCAAAAATGATGTATATTTTAAAAAATTCATAGAATAGAAGTTACACTAATTAATTTAATAATTAATTCCCGCTGTCAAAACAAATACCGTGTTTTAATGAAATAATATATATCAAAAGATTGACACAAGTTTAAGTCAAATTTCAAAGTGAAATTAATTCCAATGACCACGATTGGATTAAATGGTAAAAATATAATATAATATCACATTATAACCAATTCAAAAGATAATATAATCATATAAATAAATTAAATTAATAAGAGGTTTTGAATTAAAATACATCATTTTTCACTTTTCATTAAAAAATGAACTTTATCGAAAAAATACCAAAAAATTACACAAAGTAAATTTTGATGTCCCGATTCTAAAGAAAAATTTTATTTTGTCAAATATAACACATAAAATTGTCAAAAGTGGATTTAAAAGAGGTTCTCCATAAAAAGGCGGTTAATCGACCTTTTAAAGAATACTAGAATGTTTACGCTTAAAATTGGATTTATTCGCATTTTTAATCCTCTAACATTTATTGTAAAAAGTAATAATATTTGACAAACATATATAATAATTTTTTAGTTAGTTCTTCTCATTCCCGCCATTACAATGGCTAGGCATTAACTACCATTTTAAATAATATTATTTTATTATTAGAGTGAAATGTAAGATTTCAAAGGAACTCGTTGTTGCGTATTGGGTAAGCCATCGAGCATAGCGTTCCCTTTATATTAATATTAACATTTTATTCAAAAATAGGGATAAATATAAAAATTTCATATTCTTTATTTACTTGGGGTGTTACATCCTTCCCCCCTTTTGGAAATTGCATCCTTAGAATTTTAAAATTGGGCTCAAAAACATCATTGAAAGTCCCACATCGGAATAAGAGTCAGTAAAACAATCACTTTAAAAGAAAGAAAGAGAAGTTTACCCATACTAGGATTCCATGTAGGAAAACATGGACAAGGAAGAGAAAACATATGGTCATGTTCCGAGGGAGAGTGATAGTAAACATGTCTAGGATAAAGTTAACCATAATAAAATCACAAACTTTTGATGGGTTAAACGGTATTCGATTCCCCAGTTGGAAAAGTTAACAGAAAACATTTTTGTTTTCAGTTACTCTTCATTGAGGAATTTAATCATAAGGAAACATAATTACTTATCATTTTGACTTTCAAATTTTATTAGATTTCTTACAAAAACTCATATTTTCTCCAAAAGACGAGTATTTAGGAAGACTTGTTCACATTAAGAGTACTATAATCAACTTCTAGAGAATCACCTAATCCAAAAAAGAGAACTATATACTTCCCATGTCTTTATACTCTAACCAAAACCAAAACCAAAAAGGATAGTACAAGATCAGATAATCCAGAAACGGATAACCCTTTATAAAAAGAAAATCTATTCTTAATATCCAAAATTTGTCCAACAAAACCCAAAGTTCAACGAGGACCATTTGATAAACTATTTGTCCATAAAATTATTCAAAGTAAACCAATCTAAGATTGGAACCCAAATATTTAAAGGATTTAGTCACATATTCTTCCAAGGTAAAAATTAACATTTATATCCAAATAACATCAGTTACTCTTAAATTCTCATATTGAAAAGTAATTAAGCTAATCAGATATCCTCGATGATAGGTTAATCATTTCCATAGATAACACATAATAAACTTACTATTGATTCCTAAAACCATATTATTAAAAAGAATTAATCAAACTAACCAGGTACTTCACGTAGTCCAGTGGTAGGCGATAAATACCGGTCACACTTTGGTTGTGGGTTCGATTCCCGCAGCTTTGTTCGACGCGACGGGTTGTCACACGGTCTGCGTGTTGTCCTTTTTCCAAAACTATATAATTCTTAAAACATTCCCCAAAACGAGATAAAATCTTCAAAAATTATCATAACATATTTTAACCTCATGTTTTCTCATGCCTTTCATTTTCCATCATAACATATAATAACCCATAATTACCTCAAAAGTAAGGATCATATAAACTCTAATGGTTACATTTATAATTATTACCTGAACTTCCACATCGATTGGTCACCTCGTACATGATGCATTACAGATCATACCAGGGTTCAAGTGGTTGATCATGATTCCTTGATAGTTGGTTTAAAACAACCACGAGTTTCCTCATTGAATCCCCCATTTTATCTAGTATATTAATCAGAGAACCACCACAGTTTCCTTCAAACCTGTTGTCTCTTTGGTGCCTGCTAGATCCATCCATTCACTAAAAACAGAAATGTCAGTGTCAGTATATCAACAAAAACATCATGTTCTAATGAGGATGATAAACACTAATATATACTGACTCATTCACTTTATCTAAAACTATGACTCTTTCTGAAATCCTAACCATTATGGTAATGTCACTTATGCCTATAGAATACTCTAACCTCTAAAGTTATCAAAACCGACCTTTGATACCAAATATAAGTCCCCAACCTTAAACCTTACTTAATCTTGAGTTATTACAAGATTACACATTGATGATCTTTTCAGGTTTAGAGTTTTAGAGAATTAGATCATAAAACATGCATTACATTTCACATTTAAAAAAGTGGCTACATAAAAGATAGTATTCATTTTTCCTATCAATAGAAACATATTTAAAATAAAACATGGATTCATTCTTGACACATCCTTGACACTATCATCATATCATGTACCCTTCCCTTGAACTGTGAAAAACATTTCAAAAACATGGGATGAGCATAAAAATCTTAGTAAAGGATATCAAAATATGGAAAGGAAACATGAGTACATGTATACATAAGAATGAAATCATAATTTACCCATAAAACATAATCACTTTAACATACCTCATAAAATCATGAATAAATCATATAAAACATAAGACATAATGGTAAATTGTGGCATTCAAAACATTCTTACGTAGGGAGTAACCCTCTTAGTTATGTTTGGAATACCCATCACAGTATATTCCCTAAATCTCTTCGGAGAAACCTTAACGTTTAACCCCTTCACGTTACCCAATGCATTGGAGAACTATATCGGGCTCACCCGCCCATAGTTTATCACTGAACAACTTGTCTTCATAATAATGCCCAAGAACCACAACATAATCGTATCACATAAAACATGCATAAAGGAAACCTAACATTTCCACCTTTCAATCACAAGATATCAATAAAAAACATTGATATAAAAACATTATGAAAACCATTTTCAATACCAAAATAAATGAAAAGTAAAACATGGTATTTCTTTTTTATTTAAAAAATGTATGGCTTGTAGAGGAAGCCGAAACACAAATAATGGTCACAGCGGCAGAGAAGTCATTGTCGCCGCATACGTACGACAAAAACATTCCGTTTTGTCGTTTAGTAAAACGCTTCGTATAAAAAATATACCTTTTGGATAAATGAAAAAGTAAAAGGGGTTTATACACCATATAAAATAATATTGTGTATAAAAAAAATATGCCTCAATGAATGGAGATTGAGATGAAGTCCCATACAAAGATAGTATCCTTTGATTAAGGATAAATCAATTACATAATTATGTGTGACAAACGAATTCACCAAATATTAGTGGATATTAAGTGCAAAACAATCATAGGACATTCACACATATTCATATAACGACATATTCAAGGAGTACAAGTTTATCCGAAAAAATCCAATTTGGGTTAAGAAGTTTCCTTGCAAAAATTCGATAGCCTAACAGTGTCACTTAAAAATTAAGAAAAAGAGTTGATGAGAGATAAAAAGGGTATCTCATCACTTGGGCATTAAATTTACATCAATAAGGATTTATAATAACATATCCCAACATAATAGTATGTGAATTAAAGGAAATAACAAATTATGTCTTTTAAAAGAGGAGGGTGAAAGGTTCCCTTAACGACATGGGTAACTTTCGAAACATACACCCTATTGATGAAGGGGCATACAATGAATATGTAAATACCATAAATGAAATTATATTACACAAAGAGTATAATAATGGGGAGTAAATACACCACTCAAAGGAAATGGTGGAAAATGTAGCGTAAATCTCACGGGACTAAAAGTGAGATGAAAAATCCCTTAGGAAAACTCAGCAGCCTAATGATGCCACTTGAAACTTCCAAAAATGGATTGATGAGATCAAATAGGTTCTCTCATAATATTACAATAAAATTTACATCAAAAGTAATATAAAAGAACATCCCCCATCATAACAAAGAGGAGCTTTAAAGAAGTGACATAAAGGAGAGTACATAAAAAGAAAGAGAGAGGTAAGATCTCATACGAAGATTCGGCAGCCTAACGACGCCACTCAAAACTTCCAAAATGGATTGATGAGAGAAAATAGGGTATCTCGTAAAATGAACATAAAAATTAGAGTAGGAATAAAATAAAATAACATCCCCAACATACAAAATATGAGCTTAAAAGAAATGACATAAAATAGTGTACTTAAAAAGAAAGAGAGGAGTAGGATCCCTTACCTCGAGTCCGACTTAACTCGATCGTTCATTAACGTCCTGAATAATAAACATGAGTTAATTTGTACTTGTTTAAGAATATTTTTCAAGTGCATTATTACTTTTATATCACTTATTACCATGTTATAAACATTATGTAATCATTTAGGTTAATAATGTTTGTTTTGTTGATATTTGGTTCTTAAGTCGAAAGTGGACTTCTTACAATTACATGTTGTTCGTGTGGTCAATGGTTCATTATATACAAAATTATATTCATGATTTGGATATCATATATCTCATATATATCCAGAATATACATGTATTTATAATATTACATAATCATTTAGAGGTAAGAAATGAAATGCATCGTTCATGGAGACGGTAAGTCGTACGTACGCATGAATGCTACTTTCATTTCTATGTCGTATTAATGGAATTACAAGTAAATGAGAGATATGTATATTTTAAATCCAGAATTATATTAATCATTTAGATGTAACACACATCATATATATCCATTATATATATGTACTTATAATGGTACATTACATTTGGGGATAAGAAATGAAATGCACCGTTCTTGGAGACGGTAAGCCGTACGTACGCATGAACGCTACTTTCATTTCTATCTCATACATTAATGGAAAGAAAATAATAATTATATAAAGTTATATTATAATTCCAGTATAATATTATATATAATAAAATTAAATCCAACATTTTTACGTCCCACATATGGAATTAACGAATCAAATCATTTTGAGGGGGCGGTAGTCCGTACTTCCTAAAATGAAATTATCGTGTTTACCCACAATGGAAACAATAAAGATATGCCAAAAATGAAAAATACAGAATCTTATGTAAAATTTAAACATATAATATATCATATATAAATGTAGTGTCATCTTAATGTCCACCTTTGAAGGTGTTAGAATAATGTTGAACAATCATCGTTTCGTGAGGCAGAAATTCGCAATCCACAGAAACAATATGTTCTTTAACCATTTGATATAGGTGTGTGTAAGTGTAGCTCGAATGATACCTATAACAACATCCTAGTATATTGAATATACTGGAGTTGTTACAAAAGAAGTTAATAAAAAGTGTTTAGGGGGTTGGAGAAGCAAAATAATACAAAAGAACACAGGTGAAGACATTACCTTAAAATCAGGTAACTCTTTTTGATTTGAGCTCAAAGGCTTCCTTGGGAATACTTCTGCCCAATGTGAGGATTCTAGGAGTAACATAGGGATGTGGAGAGGCACAATAAGCAGTGGTTGGCTGAGAAAAAGGATTCGGAAGTGTGTGTACGTAGGTTGAGGTGGGGGCCTTTTATAAGAGGAGAGGAGGGGCACTCTCGGAAAGTAAAAAAATGATACTTTATTTGAAAATGATTTTCGGATTTAAAAGGTCTCACATTGATATAATTCGAGGATAAGGTGATAAGGGTTCTAAATATACCATCCAATAGGTTTTTTAAAAGTTTGGGTTTTAGTTTTTACATTATCTTTTCATTTTATTTAAATCGTAAAATAATGAGGTAATCACTGCATCATCATGATGTAATAAATAATTTAATTTTGTTAATGTCTAAAAATTATAAAAGAAATTCTATGTCGTAGGAAATAGTTTTAGCTTTCCAATGAATATTTATAGTCAAACATATTCCTTGTATAACCCCATGTAATTTTTTTTAGTAAAATAACTCATTTTTGTGACATTTTAATTTTAACATTAAATAAAAAGGTATTAATGTCATTTTACAACAAAAGTGGCTCCATGGGGTCCCCATGTGGACCCATGGATTTTCATGGCCGAAAATGAGACATAAAATAAGGGTATTACATGTATACTGTTCATTTCATATTATTAAAACATTATTTTTACCATAAACTACACTAATTACCTCTAATCGCGATTAAAAACATTTAAGTTACTATTCACCAAAAAATTATTTTAATCCCATTGAACAACATTTTACTTCTTAATGACAACCATATATGCCGGATTTTTGAAATTCAGAACACAAAGGTGGAAAATTTTCATTTAAATGGTAAATCAGTTTTCATAAGTACCACTTAGTGGTTTCACTATTCATCAAAAATTGAAGTTTTTCAGAAAATTACCAAAAATTCACCCTAATCTATATTTGATATTCTGAATTCAAAAATTATTTCTATTTTAAAAAATTCATAACATATAAGTTAAATTAATTAATTTAATAATTAATTCCCGCTTTCAGAACAAATAGCATGTTTTTATGAAACAATATATATCAAAAGATTGAAACTAGTTTAAGTCAAATTTCAATGTGAAATTAATTCCAACGACTACGATTGGATTAAATGGTAAAAATATATTCTTATTTAACTTTAAAACAAATTCAAAAGATAATATTATCATATAAATAAATTATATTAAAAAGTGGTTTTGAATTAAAATACAACATTTTACCACTATTCATTAAAAAATGAACTTTATCGAAAAAATACCAAAAATTTACACAAAGTAAATTTTGATGTCCCGATTCTAAAGAAAAATTTTATTTCATCAAGTATAACACATTAAATTGTCAAAATGTGGATTTAAAAGAGGTTCTCCATCAAAAGACGATTAGTCATCATTTTAAAGAATATTAGAATATTTACGCTTAAAATTGGATTCATTCGCATTTTTAATCCTCTAACATTTATTGTAAAAAGTAAGAATATTTGACAAACATATATAATAATTTTGTAGTTAGTTCTTCTGATTCCCGCCCTTACAACGGCTAGGCGTTAACTACCATTTAAAATAATATTATTTTATTATTAGAGTGCAACATAAGATTTCAAAGGAACTCGTTGTTGCGTATTGGGTAAGCCATCGAGCATAGCATTCCATTTATATTAATATTAACATTTTATTCACAAAAAGAGATAAATATAAAAATTTCATATTCTTTGTTTACCTAGGGTGTTACAATTTGACCTTTAATTAAATCTGGAGTGGTATCATAATTTCATTTTAACTCACAACCTAAACTTTTCATTGGGTATTTGTAGATGTTTTAATAAACGATACAAGAGAAGGAAACAACATATTCTTGCATATAGGCCTCTCTTGTTATTGATTCCTTCTATTCAGGATGGTTTGAAGGCGATGGTATGTCACATTGAGACTTATTGGTCTTATCAGACTCATTAATTTTTCATTTACCTAGATTTATTGTCTTTTATTGATCAATTAATATAATATTTTTGTAAATTTTTCTACGGTATTATATATTATTATGGTAATACTACAGATGTGTTTCTGTTGTCATTATTACACCTCACTATGATGAGTCGGCTCAAGTGGCTTGTCACATTCACTCAGGTCAGGTTGTTTCATTCAAAAATTTTAAAAAATTTAACACTATAAATATATGGATATTATAGTTTAGAAATATAAAATTTCAATAGAATATAGATATTTTTTTAGATCACATTACCACTTTTAATTTTAGTTTAACCCCAATGTAATCCCATTTTCACCATAACCATGGTAAAAAAATATTATTTGTTTCACTATTCATTATCACAGGAAGTTAAATTAATGATGTTATATAATAAGAATATTATTCAAAATATGTATTCAATTAAACTTTATACATAATAGTGGTAGAATTTAATCTAAAATCAAACCAGTTTATGTAATAAAAAATATGTTTTACTTGAAACATATTTTTCTAGAAAATGATTGTTTTATATTACCTCTAGGACTACTAGTCATCTTATTTTGGAATTAAATTCATATTTATAGATTTATAATATAATTTTTTTAATTAAATCATTCCTCAGAATGTGTTATTTAATTAATGATTATGGGGAAACATTATGCACTTTAAAACTCCTCTTTGAAAATTTCATTTTTGGACCCCAAATTATTCTTATGAGGAAATATCAAAAAATGATAAATCAAATGTAAATAATTATATTAAATATATTTAATGATTAATTTTGTTATTTTTAATCAAAATCAAATCCGAATTGGGCTTTTTAATTACTTAATTTATTGAAAATAAACGATTTTTTATAAAACGAATGATAATTTTCACTTATAATTGAAAAATATTTATTTTTTAAATAAAAAAATTTCTACAAAGTAAAATATTTATATGATTATTTAATAATTTATGTTCATATTATAAAATAAATTTTCCAATATTCCTAGATATATTTTATAATATTTCTTAAAATAATTCAATAAAAACATTTTTAAACAAAATCATATTTTTTGAATAATAATATTTCTTTATAAAAAATTATGTGGAAATATACTATGAAATTATCAATAAATTTATATTGAGAATTAAACTTTTCTGTATATTTCTAAATTTAGTTGTTATTATTCTTACCCATAAATTTAATAGTAAGGTTATAATGGTTATTTATTTTTTGGGTCATTTAAGCATGATGTTTCATGTTGCACACACTATCAAACATATTATTCTTCATTAAAATATTGAAATGTTATATTATCCACCATTAATAAATTTCATCTTATCAACATAAACATGATCTTGATAATATGGTGTTTTACTGTTGAAAAACAATTCTTAAAAACTCACATTTTAAAAAGGATCAGTAAATTCCTATTGAAATATAGGTAAAGAAAATATGAAGGTAATGTGGAATATTACATAACTAGGTTATGACATATGTTGATCCTTATAGAAATTTGAAAACAATGTTTTTCAAATAAAATACATTTAGGATATAGTTTATTACTTTTTTTGAGATTTATAAAATATTAATAACTTATCAAAAATGATTAACATTTCTATTCTATAGACATTTTCATAATCTTGAAGAATTATATAATCCTATCAAAAAAGATCATAAAGAAATATACTTAGGTGATAATATTAATTTAATCCCTTAATAAATTTCCACTACATTCTTATCTTCTCTCCAGAAAATATGTATTCATGAGGAAATTTTTAATATCTAAAATGCTAAAAAGCGTCTGTTTTGTCAAAATGTCCCTAAAAGGATAACAATACATTATTCATTTTTATAGACCTTAAAAAATAAGTGGTTATCAGAAGATAATATAATTCCCCAACATAATAAATCACAATATGGATAAGTAAATCATGAATATCTAAATGCCCAAAGTTCAATGTTGATCATTTGATATACAACTAATAAAAAAATTAATCAAATTATTCCCATCCAAGTTTAAAACCCAAAAATTTTATATGTATTTTCTAAATTGTTATTTTGATAAAAATTAACATATATATCGTATCAATATTAATATATCGTAATGTGAAGATCCATAAAATTTTATTCTTTAAACCCATAGTCTCTGAAATATACTATTCATTTCCCTAAATAACGTGGTTACCTCAAAGATATTATAAAATAACATATGGATCCAAAATATTATCAAACCTCTATTACTCACATAAAATAACAAAATGTTTGGTCTACCTCAACCATATATGGTTACCATAATTTAAAACACCTTTCAAATTAACATTAATTACCTAAATTACTAATCACTCTTCAATCAAACGTTAACATCTAAAATAAAACATATGTTAAAAAATCATTTTAAATATATTTAATACCGATTGAGTAATAAAATTTAGTTCATACTAATAAGGAAATAACATGATCATATGATAGTTGTTTCCCCTTATCACCATTTGGAGGTGGGTTGAATCACTACATCATTTTTAAATGGGAATGTTTTTCACATGGATAGCTGGATTCTATTTTTTTAAATCCAGTCAATTAATTTAACATTAAATGAAATAAGGATGAAAATACATACAAATTAATTTCATTTATCAATGACCAATACAACAAAAATTATCAATAACACTAAACTCATATCCATAAGAAAATTATCCTTAAAAAATAACATTTTCAGATGTAAATCACCGGATAATATATACCATACACATCTATTAAAACATAATAACATCCCTTAAAATAACTTCCATCTTACAAAAATTAAAAACCTTAATAATGATTTCTGCAAAAAACCAAAAAAATTATCATTGTTTCACTCAGGGGGGTGTGAAATCAATTACACCTTCTTCATTTTTGTTATATTTCATACATAAAAACATTCTCTTCCTCTTAGATAATTATAACTTTTCCAAAAAAACATTCAAACTTCAATAGGAACACAAATATTTACAAGGTTTACTACTCAATAAGATTAGATATTCCATTGAATGGTATTTAAATAAAACAATACCACGTAATCAAATTTAAAACAATAATTTTTGTGGATAAAGAAATTATTAAATAACATTACACTTGTTTGGAACTATGTTAAAAATGTATTTAATGTTATAATTTTAGCATGAGTGATGTAAAAAAAATTTGTAAAAAGTTTATAACCATCCACTAGTTAGTTTAGTACATGTTACTTTGCTAAATAAACAGATTCCACTTTTTTTAATTCTTTAGAAAATAGTTCCTCACTATCCCACCCTATAGACAATAGAAACAAATATCTTGAACTCATACCAAAACATTGTCTAATTCCACCATCAGATTCATCCGGCCAATTCTTCAGCCGAATTATTCAATCTAGAAAAAATTTCAAATAGATTTTCTAGAACTAATTCATAATCTCTTATTTCTTTTATTCTATTTTTCACTATGATTATTGGGCTAAATCAATAAACCCTAACTTTAAGATCTTCCTTACTCTTCTTCAATTTGAAAAAGAATCATCGAGAAATTAATTCTTAAAACTTTCATCAATAAACTCTCTCTCAAAACTAGAATCAATCTGACCCTATTCCACTTGTGATAAATGTCATTTTACATTATACTTTTAAATATAAATATGGGTTCCCCTAAAATGAAACATGTGGGAAACAAATTTTATTTTTCCCTCAATGAAATTATACAAATTCTAATTTAACCTAAATTCCAACATTATATTTGACTATTGTTGTTCTTATTAAATCTTCTGGATTCATATAGAATATTATTGAATCGTCATTAATGTCATTATTTTTAGTACTTCCAAATAAAATTTCAGTCCTGTACAAATTCTTATTTTGATACAATTTTCACTATAATTACACTCATTTATGAATGAATTCATCAATAGCCAACTAAACATGATATTATATAATCATCAATGAAACTATTATAGTATTTGAAACCCTTCAACTACACATTATGAGAAGATTAAAAAAATTCACCTTTATTAATTTTTTCATAAAATTCTATGATAGATGAAGTTAAGTCTCTACTAATTTATCTGTGTCAAATGCTGGTTGATGATAAATGAACAAATAGAAAAAAACATAGTTTCACTAAGAAAATGTTTATGTACTTTGATGTAAATAATTTTATTGAATGGTGTCTAATTCTATCTGATTTATCATTCCCAAAAACATAAATCCTCTATTATTCCTCTAATTGATGCTTACATTTTATGCTATAAATATACCAAAAAATTGAATGATTGATTGGTGGAACATCATTTCTAACAGAACAATGTCCATAAAGAATTATTTATTTATGACTCTCTGTAACTGAATATTAATCCTATGGATTATTCATTCATGCGATCAAATAGTCTTATAGATTGACCAGTATGATTGATCAGTCCATCATAAATTCAACAAAAATTATTCCTCAAAAAATATAATCTTATTTAAAAAATTCATATTCTGATACATCATTCATCAATGTGAAGAGAATATAAGAATATTGCTACATAAACTCTAATGTTCCAACAACATCTTCTTGTATCATGAAGTCATTATGATGTTGAGAAAATTAGAATCAATAGAGAAGTGTCTGAAATAAACTATAAGACTCTACCACTTCTAAACATCTCAACACCTTCTATCATACTATCAGAAACTAAAGTCATTTAACAAACCACTGAAAAAATAAAAAAAAATATCCGCCTTTCAATAAAAAATCATGGATCATATTTTTTCAGTTAAATAATAATGATGGAAACATAAATAATAGATAATAAAAGTCATATTTTGTATTGAATATCATGAAATAAATTCAATCTATGATTCAACATATCACTCATATCAGAAAACATCATCAAAAACCTAATGTGAGTCCAAAAAATAATATCAACCAACTAATATATTAAGAATAGATAATAAGAAATGAGGAATTTTTATAAGAGTTATGTTACATATATTTTTATTCAAGTAATACATGATCTCTTTAGTAAATCTAAAAATCAATTTTATATCTTATAATTTAAACAAAATAAAATGAAAAAAACACATATTCTATCATCAAAAAACCTCTTTCAGCCAACATGTTCCCAAAACACTCCCCCTTCATAATTTTTTTCATCCAAGGTTCATAAATCACTAAGCATTGTATCTCAAGCTATATATAGCTAATAAAAAATTCCAATCCTATCAAAGTGAATGGATTATAGGAAAAAATAACCATTAACACCATAACCATAATGTCCATATGTAGTGACTTATGAAACTTATTCTTGAACATAAAAAAATCCACCTAAACTTTTTTCCAAATATTAGGTAAACTTTTTTCCTATGAAAACATAACCATACTATTAAAATATTTTACACACTTACATGATGTTATCACATATAATCCTCAAATCCCCCTAAGTAGATTCTTTTTTAAAATTTTTATCACATACCAATTGATATATTATGGAAAAATCATTTTTTTACCCACTAAAAACACTGACAAAAATATATTAAAGAGGGTGTAGAAACATATATCTCATCCTTCGAGTGAAATATATTTTATACCCATGTTCAATATTAGTTAAAAAAATTATTCCATTGGTTTTGGTTTTTTGAAAATTTCAGCATACTTTTATTTTTTAGGAAAATAATTCCCCATGAATTTATTCTTCTCCACATTATATTTGATAAATTTAAATTTTAAATAAATATTTTTTTTGAATTAAATTTATTCACACGATTTATTTTAATGGTTAGTTCATTCTAAATATCACAACCTAATAGTAAATATAACTTCACTTCTACATGTAAATCTTCTAAATTAGACTTCATTGAAATAAGTAGTTTTGGGGTTTGAGTTGTGGAAACAAAGTCATCTTATGCGTTGATAAGAGTTATATTATTATTTTCATTTTTCTGACACACATAATTTTTCACTATATTTAATAATCCACCATAAATGGATCTTCTATAATCTAGAATTCCATCCCAATTAATGTGTGTATAATCAAACCAAATAATTCTAAGTTATATATCTGATTCTAAAATCTATTTTCCAATAATTTAAATAAAATATGTTTTATCGCAAAGAGATAATATTATTTCAAAGGACATTGAATCCTTTCACATAAGGTGTCAACATAAAATATATATTCTTTTGATGGAGTCATACATAATAAACATCCCATAAACATACAGTATTCTTTAGAGTCATGTTTCTTTTCTTATACCTATTTATACAACTTGGTTCCCATTAACGTTTTTGGGAAATGGGTTTGGAGTTATCCAATAAAATCTATTTATAATTTCCTTTATATAATTATCTTGAGAAATAAAAATATATTTCTTATTTTTTATATTTTTCATTTAACAATGTATTTCACTACTTCGAGCTTAGTCAATTAAAATATCATATTAATATATTCATAAAACAATTCAAAAGTTACCTCATCATTCCCAGCTATGATGATATCATCAAAATATTAAATAAAAATTATATAAATCTCATAACATTAATTTATATAGATATTACTATCAGCCCTTTCATTATTTATGTTGAAATACATTAAGTTGATATCCAATTTGTAATACCAAACCCTTAGTTATTGGTTTATCCTATATAATGAACTATTTAATATTCACAATTAACAAGTATATTTTCAAATCACAATGCCAGTTGTTATTAAATTTATACATCTTCATTATTTTCTCTATTCGAGAATTCTGATTTCACATCCATCTAAAAAAATTGTAACAGTTTTGTATATAATTTGCAATAAAGAATCTAATTGATTCTAAACATGATAATTGAGAAATAATCTCATAAATATATATTCATTTAATCTATGAGTAACCAATGAAAAATAATCATTAAATCATCCCTTCCACTTCATCATCCTCATTCAAATATTTCTACAATAGACAAAGTATACAAATAACATTTTCATAATTTGGATTAGGTAATTGCTACCATGTATCATTCTATGCAATTTGATCCAATTATTTATTCAAATATTGAATCCATTTATAATACAAAAAATATTCATTATGATATTATAGATCAACATTAAAATATAAATATTTAAGTTCAATAAATTTTTTTGTTCTTTTTGTTTAAACATTTTTTTAATCAATGATAGAAACCTTAGCATAACTCTATTTCTTCATCCTATGATGATAGGTATGATGTTTCTTTTCATCACTATAAATAGCCGAGTCAAATTATTCCCTATATGTGGAATCACTATTGTTGGAATTCATTTCATGTTTCTTAAGAATTACACTTTCATCTTCATCATCATTCTCTTCTGCATATGTTTGTAAAACAACATCCTTTTGGTTTTCGAATAACTATTAAATCAACAGAATCAAAATTTCATTGTGATTCATTTTTAAAACATCAATATCCTCTCACATTTGGATTATAGATAATATATATTCCACTTTCACTTATCTGATGATGCTTTGATATTTTTCTTTATTAGTTATTTATGATGTAGGGTCTCCCATAAAACAATCTATTATTTCAATGTTTTATTTAATCAAAGAAAATTTCATAAGGGGTCTTATCGAAACATGGCCTATAATAACCTAGATTTGGAATTTATACCATTGAACTCATCAGTTGTCTATATATGTAGTGAGAGAGAACATGTTCATGTAACATTTTATTTCCCAGATCAACCAAACTATAATTCTTTCTTTCAAAAACTCCATTCTATTAGAGTGTATATGGTGCATGAAAATAATGCTTAATTCCATGTTTTTAAGAATAAAATATTGTTTATTTATAATTATATTCATCACAATTATCAATTCTCAACATCCTAACAATATAACAACATTAATTTTTATATCTTCTCAAAAAACATTTAAACATATTTAGAAAAACTGATTTATGTTTCAAATGCATAACTCATGTAATACGAGTGAAATCATCATTTGAAAGAAATAAATTTGATATCTTCAAAAGTTCATTGTTTTCTCATTGATCCAAATATATTTAAATGGATCACCTCTTATGGATTATTGAAAAAATTGTCAATATTCTTTTGCATTGAATTTGTAATCATCCATTTGTGAAAAATTAAAAAAATTTAATCTCTTAATTGTTAAAAATCATGAATATTATGGAAAATGTCTTTATTTTATAATTTTAAAAATTTATTCAAAATATTTTTCCAAAACGTTTAAATCATAACTAATTTTCTTCCATCATGTTAAGATTGCATGATTTCTAAATAGAACCAATATAAAACATGTTTCTTGTGAATGTTTTCCTCTTGTAAAAAAGAATCCATGTTATGTATTTTTTAAAAAAACCCATATTTTTAGAAAAAACATTTATTTCCTTTTTCAAAATGTTCTAAAACACTCAACATTTTTTTCATCCCATCACCAAACAAGGATTCTGGGGATTTCTATTTTTCTTCATTGATAATTGAAGAACTAACACCATTAATTATAAGAGATTCCATATTTAAATAAATCTATATTCACACGTTATATTATTTCACATTATAAAAAAATATAAAATTTATATAAATATGTGAAGAACACCCACTACCAAAAAGATAGGGTTGTTATCCTTTTTTATCTTTGAGATAATTTTCTACAAAAAGAGATTTTTATTTACCTTTATCATCCTATACATATTGATTTAGTGAATTTTTATAAATATGTTATTATTTTAGTAACCAAACAATATATCCAATAAAAAGATATCCAATTTTTGTATATCTTTGAAAAATAGTTCCTAAAGGTACGAATCTATTTTAAAATTTCAATGAATAATTCTCAGAATTATTTTTTAGAGAGGATTAATTACCCCTTGGTATTTTCATCCTATTTCTCATTGAATAACAGTAAATTTTGTTACCGATTGACCACATATTTCATATATTCCCAAATACACAAAAATTCATAGTGTACCCATATAAAAATCTATTTTATCTATAACAATCATACTATTTAGAGTTGTGAAAATGTTTTTTAGAAACATTTTTATAATTCTCATCTAAAAATTATTATCTCCAAATGCCCTGTTATTCCCCAGAATATTTTTTTTCAATTTGATTATCATACAACTTTTTTCTGAATTTTATTTATTATGATGATTTTCTCAGACTAATAAATTTTAGAAACATCCAAATTATAAATTTTTAAGCCACATACATTGTTTTTTTAACACTCCTCTTCTTATGAATAATTTTATCATTCCTTACTACCTTTGAAGAATTTTTTTTTATTATTTATAGGTTTAAAACTTACATAATTCTCTCTAACATCAAATATATAGTTTTTTAAACAAGTAAATCCGTTATCAACTTTATATAAATTTTTTGAACAAGTTACAACTCTTCATCATTTGATTTTAATTTTACATCAAGATGTTTGTTCCAATTTATTCCTATTTCAAGAGTCTTCATCTGATGTTCATCCTCTTAAATCAACATATAATTCCTTTTAGGTTGAAATTAGTGTCATTTTTTATAAGAAAATCATTCATATGCTTATTGGATTATTATTAGTGTCATAAAATCTTTCTGATACATTCATTCAACTTTATATTCAATAGAAACTATACCGTTGTCACCTCTCATTTATAAGTCCTCCTTCCAATCTCTTAATCATTAATTATTTCCAAAAATGTAATTTCAACATCAATGATTGTTTAATTTTTCTCTTTAAATTCACTTTCGTCATATTTATCAACATTATATATAAATAATGTCATTTTTTATAGAACCTTTTATCGTTTCCAATGTATTTTTGTTTTTATTAATCTAGTTGTTTCAACCAATATCTTCTTGGAATTATGTTATCTTAATCGCATTCTTCATAATTCTTTATTTAGGAAAATTTTCCACAATGTTCCTGATAGTTCCATATTAAAAATATTTTTGGGTTGGCATCCCATTGTACTTTTAGGTACCTTTTTTAACATTTTTAAACAATAAGGATGAAAATTCATAAGTATTATTAATAACTTTATTTTCGAATTCAGAGTCACTACATCTTCATCATTGGTGATATTCTAATATGTATCTTTTTTATAATCTTGGAAGGATATTTCCCAATCCAATTTTTCATTTATTTTCAAAACTATATCCATTTTAATTCCAAAACCTATTTGAGTATTGTGAAGGTCGATAAAATATAGGTTTTTTGGGCATATGTCTTCTATATATGAAACAATGGCATCAAACTAGCCGGGATGAATTTTTTATATCTATTCAACATCATTTTAATCATTCATCTTCCCACCAATAAATATTTTAGTGATAAAAATAACATTCACCGTTGTCAATAAGTCACACAAAAAATCAAAATCCACCATTTGAGATCTTCATAATCCACCATGAAAATTTGTAAATTTTTCTTTTTCATATTTGTATTGTCGTCAAAAATAATTCTAAACAACTCCTAGATACCATTATTAGTTTAAAATCCATTCTCTATAATATATTCACATTAATAATTTCAATTGAGTACATAATTCTTAAACCGTTTATAATTATCTAGATTTTTATTATCTACTGATGTCTGAGGAAAATGTTCAATCAGAGGATGAATTCCAATCCAATAGCTTCTGTAACATCATAACAAAGAGAAATAATATATGGAAACAATCTATTTTTAAAATATGATAATTATTCCAAAAAACAATGTAAACCATTAACTTTTTATAAAATTTAAATTCTACATAAAAACATCTCTTCAAATATATCAACAATGAGTGAAAGATGAGATATTTTATTAATACCAAATGAAAATTCCCTACCAAGGTCAATGTATCAGAGGGAGGGGGAATGGTGAATCACTGAAATGTTTTTCTTTTATATTTTGTTTTTTATAAAAATACCTTTTCATATTATTAATGAATTTTCACTTTTTCAATGAAAAAAACAAAATTAGACATTCATTCAAACATAGTATTTTCAAGTTTCACTAGACTATAAGACTATCCAGTCAATATCATTATTTATAAATAATCCTATAATAAAATTTCTCTAGAAAACAATACTTTTTTTATATATGATATTTTTTAAGTACCCTTACACTTGCGTATCACTATGAAAAAAATAGTGAATGTTCTTCTTCTAGAATGAATTATGTAAAATATATTTTGTATGATTTTTATAAATATTCAAATGATGGTTCAGAACA
The DNA here is from genome assembly GCA_963277665.1 of Viscum album. Lineage (NCBI taxonomy): Eukaryota > Viridiplantae > Streptophyta > Magnoliopsida > Santalales > Viscaceae > Viscum > Viscum album. The sequence continues at coordinate 767,611,595 of OY728136.1, forward strand.
TGTTATTTCCCTTTTTATACTACTTTTAGTTTTATAATTATTTTGAAAATATTTATTCACATTCCCACCTAGAATATTATAGAATGTATTCATATGTACCTCATATAAAAACATAGTATCATTTTTTAGTCTAGTTATATAATAAGAATCATTAGTCTGATTCTTCAATCCAGAAAATATTATAACAAAATAGTCTAGAACTAATTATGAACCACTAAATTCTATTCATGGATCGTTCAGTCATTTTTATCAGTCTTCGATGGAAAAACCTTATGGAAATCTCTTCTATACAATTCTTCTGTATAGAAAACATTCTTTATGAAAATTTGTCAAGAAACATTCTTAAATAAATTCTATCTCAAAACATTCAGTGCTCCCACTCAATCCCACTAGTGAATATTATAAATGTGGATTATACTCTAACATCATTGTCTACTTGTTCATAAAAAATGGTTGGAAAACCAATTATAACATATCTAGATTTTCTGAAATATTTTTTTCAAATTAAATTAATCTTTTTAGCATTTTTCATTTCACACGACACTAAAAATTGATTATTTTATAATAGATCCCTATGTCTAGATTTCATTATACAAAACACCATGTTAATCATGAACTAAACGAAACATAAATTTTATATTTATATACCCTGAATACTGAGGTCAAATAACATTATATACAATATTGACTTTCCTTGATGGATTGTGTAACACGAAAGACAGAGTTTTAACGAAAAATAACATATTATTTAAATTATTTTTGTAATATGATATAGCCCAGTAATTATATTGTAAATTATAGTTTCACTAAATTATAAAAATTTATTATTTAATTAATTTTTGATATATTAATTAGAAAATTATATAGAATCCAAATTAATATAATGTTAATAATTTCATAAAAGACCATTTTTATGTGAAAAAATGTTCATGATCTTAATAACATAAATTAATTATTATTAGTGAATAATATTAATTAAATTTATTTGATATATATACAATAAAATATTATATATATTCATTTAATTTTTTTAAAGGCATATGATGAGTATATACAAAATATGTCATACAAAAGCCTATATTTTTTTAAAAGTAGTTTTACAGCCTTTTAATGAAGACCATATTTTAAATATAAATTTTAGTACTTTTTTAACATTTATATTTAAAATAAACATCACATTCGAATTAAAAACATAGATATCATTATATGGGTATTTTTTTTATTTTTCTCTGAAAGATTCATTTTTTATGAAGTGTAAAAATAATGAAATTTAATTCAAAACTAATTTTTCATCATATTTATTTATTATAAAAAATTATATTTTAAAATTGTTTTATATTATAATTAGATAATTATTTTATTATTTAATACAATTTAATTTAATGGAATCATATCTACATTTTAATTGACTATAAAAACATACGAAACCATTGATTTTTTTACTTAAAAAACCCACATTGTCGTCTCATTTGAAGGATTAAATTTAAATTAATTTCTTCCACATATGTTATTTAAATTTGAAATTATGCATTTCATAATTTGAATGAAAATAATTTATAATTTAAAATATGGTCAACTTAGTTTTTGACCAAAAATATTAGAAAAAACAATTAAACTAAATAACAAATTTATTGGTTAAATTATGCTTAATGGGGGACTAAACATTATTCTTAAGGATCCTAATGGCCTTGAAACATGTCAATGATCTATTGTCTGGACATAATTTGACCATATCCTACCAGGATTAAAATCTGGACCATTATTGGATCCACGTTTCATTGGAAAAATATGGGTGGAATTCCTTTTCCCAAAATATACTACATTGTCAGGCCTCCTCTACTATAAAAAGAAATCCTCTCCTCCCACCTCCTCAAACCACTGAAGCTTCTTATAATCTTTAAATTCTCACCAATTTAATTATAAAATCATACCTTCCTTCTTAAATAATCGATTTTGGATTAAATCCATCAAATTAATCCCTTTGGTGCAAAAGAAAAGGATTTACCAAAAGAAGAGGTAACAACATTCTTCATGCTCCTTTCTTCGATTTTCGTTCCCCAAATACACAACTCTACAAATTTAAATACGATAAAAAACACTAGTATCCAAAATTTATTGATATTTATTTATTGATTGGTTTAAAACTATACTTACAGACTCTTCTATCTAATGTGTAACACACCTACTATTTTTTTATATGGTGATCTATCACCTCCTGAAACGATGTTTGTAGATTTTTTCCTTTACCACCATTCATGGAAATAATTATTATGGAAATTTAATTATATATTATATAAATTATATTAAATATTTCATTATGCATCATTAATTATTTTAAAACTTAAACCATTGAACATCCATCTTTTGTAAATATGATTATTTCATTTGCGGAATTGTGGACTACTACCGCCTCAAAGGAATGTGATTTGTTCACACACTACAGAAAATTTATTAGAAAAATATTGCTGAAATTATATGACATATATGACATAATAATTATAATTTACTGATATTATATGTATACACATTAATGAAATTTATATTCTTTTGGTCAATATTATAGGATAAATGGACACAGTGTTCATACATACTTATGACCTACCGTATCTATCAGCACTGTATTCCATTTAATATTCCAATATTCTATAGATTTTTATAATACAAATATACTGAATATAAAATATAATTAAATTAGGTTTTTGATTCGTAAAATAATGATATATGTATTGCAATGACCCAAAATTTTGAATAAATCTTGTCTCCTAATTTTGTGTGTTATTTTATTTTTTATACTCAAAAAAATGTTTCATTTGATAACATGAGTATAATTAAACTGATATTGTTGCGTTTTGACTGTTATATGACCATTGGTCAATATGACCGCTCCAAACTAAATGTTTTGATTATTTTCTCTAAATACAAGTAATCTTGGTTAATTAATATAGAAAGAAGATTCGATGGCCTCACCCAGTAGTCTTGGACTGACCGAAGCCCATCTAACTAAACTTGGGAAGGAGGTAGCATCACTGGGCTTTGCTTTGGACCAAACCCAAGCCGAACTTCATCGTGTGAAGCTAGAACAGAATCGCCTTCGTGAGAAGTTCAAACTGATAGAAATTACTACTCGTTCGATGTTGGTCGAGCCTCCCTCAGATTCTCTTACCATAGAACATCTTACACATAGGTCCTATGCTGGTGTGATAAGGGGCTATGTAAAGATACTGTAACTGCCTTGTGTAATACTTTTTTTAAATAAAAATTGGGATTTCTTCTTATGATGATGTTTATGACTTTTCAAATGTCCGGATAAATATAGTATGCATATTTTTGGTGAATATTAGAGAAAGGATATTTTAAAAAATGTTTATGTAAACCTTAAATAATTAAAAATGTGTAATTATTTTCAAAAAATGGTCTTCTACAATTATATTCAGTATGAAATTGAGAGTCTTATAAGATCAACAGAATTTTTGATGAATAGTAAATTATGAATAGTGATTTTATGCTTACGATTAGTAATGTGACCAAATGGAATCGTAATCTCACTTAAAGAAAGTATTAATATAATTTAGGCACCTTGATTAAGTAATTTGATTCAATAAAATGGTTAAATAACATTTTAATATATTATTATTCATGTATTAGTTTTTTCGAGTGAATAATGTTTTTAATTAAAAATAAAAATAAAAATATTTAGAAAATTATTTTTATAAAATGGATTTCTTTTTTGAACTCAGAGCGTCGATATTATGTTATGGTAATTTTTGGGGATTTTTCTGAAAAAAATGAATATTTGGTGAATAGTGTATTCATTCAAAAATTAAATTAAAAATATTTAGAAAATTATTTTTATAAAATAGAGTTCATATTTGAAATCATAGCACTGATATTTGGTTAAGGTGAAATTTTGGGATTTTTCTGAGAAAGTTGAATTTTTGATGAATAGTGAAAATACAGTTTTTAAGTTACGAGTGTTTAATGACATCATTAAATGATGTATTAAGTATGTAATCAATATGGACGACTTATGAATATTAATATAAATTATAAGGTGTCCCAAGTGGCCAATACCATGGGAAAATACCATGTGAAAGCCCATGGTTTTTCCAAAAACACCAATGAGGTGTCCTTTGTCCATTAATGCCATGTCCCCTCACTTTCCCTGTAAATACCAAGAACTCCTCTCATACATTCGACACCAAACTCTACCCCAACGAAGAGATGGTCTTATTTCCTCCCAAGGAGGCCTCAAAAGGTTCCTCCAATCCCTCAAGGTCCCAACCATTGAGTTTTAAGAGTTACGTTTTAAGGTAAGCGATCTGACCCCTCTCTTTCTTTTCAAATGATCTCTTTTCTGTCATTTATTTTATGCTCCTTGTTCATATGTTGAATGAGGTTATTTTATATTCATTATAATTTCCTTTTTAAGTTTATATGATGAGATCCCCTATTTGATCTCTTCAATTCAGTATTATGTCTTTTTAAGTGGCGCTGTTATGCTACAGAATATTTAATGGTTTCTTTCACCTTTCTCATTTTCATGTTCTATTTTCAGGTCAAGTATTTAAAGTTCCTTTTTATTATGTTGGGTATGATATCTAAATCTATCATACTGATATTTTATGTTCATATAATGAGATACCCTATTTGATCTCTTCAATTCAGTATTTTGACGTTTTAAGTGGCGCTGTTAGGCGACCGAATTTTTAAGGGATTCTTTCACCCCTCTCATTTTCAAGTTCTATTTTCATGTAAAGTCATTCAAGATCTTTTTTATTATGTTGGGATAAGATATATAAATATATCATACCTATCATTTATTTTCATATGATGAGAGACCAAATTTAATCTCTTTAATTCAGTATTTTGACGTTTTCAGTGGCGCCATTAGGCTACCGAATATTTAAGGGATTCCTTCATGCATCTCGTTTTCAAGTTCTATTTTCATGTCATGTTTTTCAATTTCCTTTATATTATGTTGTGGTATGATCTCTATATCTATCATAATGATCTTATATTTTCATATGATGAAGGACCCTATTTGATCTTGTCAATTCATTTTTTTTTTAAGTTTAAGTGACGCTGTTAGGCTGGCGAATTTTTAAGGGATTCTTTCACCCTTTTCATTTTCAAGTTCTATTTTCATGTCAAGTATTTCAAGTTACTTTATGTTGGGGTATTATAACTATATATATCATACTGATAATTTATGTTCATATTATGAGAGACCCTATTTGATCTCATCAATTCATTTTTTTGAAGTTTAAGTGACGCCGTCAGGCTACCGAATTTCATAAGAGAAATCTTATTTTTTTTGTCTTCCTTCCATGTTTTTCATCTCAAATGGTATGTCCATCAAATATAGTTACCATGTTCATATATCCTTCATATTATGTCCGTCTATTTTTTATGGGTCATTTATGAATGTTTGACCCATGTCCCCTCTCTTTTCAATGTTTTCTAAAACAGCAAAACATAGTTGTTATGCTGCAGAATTTCCGCCACAAAATGTCTCTCTCTTTTTCTAAAGTTAATTTATTTTATTAAGTGAATAACCAAAGATCTCTCTTCTATATGGGTATTCACATATATACCAAAATTTCCCTTTTTAAATTCTGGGATTTACATACATGAGACTCACCTTTATTTTCTGTTGGTTTTAATGTGACACAAAGATCATGTCTTTAAAGCAGTTTTTAAAACGTTAAGATTATGAAATGAAACCCATTTATTTTATTCTATATGGGTTGTTTAGGAAATTATTGATGATGATATTTGTTTATTTCATGATTATAATGTAAAATTTAAGGGTGCGCCCGGATAGCGCTCAATGCATTGGGTAAAGCCTTAATCTCTAGAGATGACCATTTAGACTGATACCTTGGTGAATAACCTTGGTAATTTTTATTGACACCTTGGGGATGGACCATGGTGAAACAGAAATGATTATCTTTGTTAAATGTTGTAGCCACATCTTCAAGTTATGAAAAATGTTCTTTTTATTATGATATGCCTCACAATTTCTTTATCATGCCTTAAAGTTCTTTTTCATGACATTGTTGATGTATCCCAAGTTCACATGTTAAATGTTTCCCCTTGTTTCCGTTACTAGGCCTTCTGCTCTCCCTTTCTTTTGATGAATGTCCCCAAGTTATGAGATGTAATAATGAACCTAGTATGAACATGAGGAGAAGCCTTTCAAGTGTTTATGAAAAAAAATTTATGATTTCATGTTTTAAGTTCCTGGTTTCCAAGACACTAAACCTTAAAGATCCTCGATTTTGTATTATATAATGAAAGTTTATGTGATAAAAAGGAGGGATGCTATAGTTGGTATCAAACTATGGTTTAGTTATTTGTGGAAATTATGATATGAAAAATCTAGGAAGAACCCTATATAAAAGTTTAAATATAGTAAATCTTCCTATTATTTCATTGAGTATTGAGTAAGGGATGGCCCTGAAAATACATCTCTGTCTGGATACAAGTAGGTAGAGGTGGCTCTGGCACAAATGTACATAAGGGTAAAACCCGAAAACACCGCTTTGAGCTAGACTGAAACGAGAATTGGTACACACCAACGGGCCTTGCTTCACTCTTGGTTACAACACTCCTGGGGGATATGCTTTGGTAAATTCACAAGCTTAGTATGATCTATTATTAAAGGAACAAAGAAAAAATAAAATAAATATTCACATAAAACTATATTATCTTGGATAACCTAGTTTGAAACCTTGGGGATCACAAGTTTGGGTATACTTTTCTTCTACAAGTTATAATTATATGCTTTAAGTTCCTTTTCAAGATTATTGGCTAAGTATTTAAGCCCCTAATTATACTTTCTCTTCTTAGTTAATGGTGGGGAATGGAAGAACATGTCCCAGCAACCAATGTGATAGAAAATGAGATGATTTCTGTATTAATATGACAGAGATGATTAGGGGATTAAAAGATGATTATTATTTTGGAAGACATTCACTATTTTGGGGACCCTATATGATCGAGGAAAATAGATTACTATGGTATTTACATTGAGGAGTAAGGTTGACTTTTATTTTGATGAATCGATGATTTTATGGTGAACTTATGGTAATATGGGTTACTTATGGAAATGATTTACCTGTCTTGGGGAAAATATGTTTAGGTTAGTTACTTTTTTAATAAGCTGTTAGGAGTGGTTTATGTTGTTTGGGGATGAATGATGAAGTTTATTTTGGAAGACTATTTTATCAAATCCTTGTTGTATTTGGGTTTCAATGTTAGTTTGGTTTATTTCAAGGAATGTTAAGGACAGTTATTATGGAATGGTCTATGATAAACATTGGGTAGTACCAAGGAACATTGAATATTTAAAAGTAGTTTCCCTTCATATAAGATTATTTCTTTTTGAAGAGTTGTTTTATCTTACCCTTCCTATTTTTGGGATAATGATTAAATTGATAGTTAATCTTTTGTGGATTATGTGACTCTCAAGTAGATGATTCTTGTGTTTTGATGAGACCAAGTGTTTTTGAATGCTCATCGTTTGGAGAAAAGATTAGTTTTGGTAGAAACATATTAAAGGATGAAAGACTACTTGAAGGTAGGTATATTTCCTTATGTTTTTGTTCTATGTAGTAAATAAATTTCACAAAATTTTGAAAAGGAATGTAAAACAAAAACATTTTTGGTTTACGTTTCCTACTAGGTAATCAAAGACCGTTTACACACATCATAAGTTTGTGATTTTCTCGTGGTTTACATTCCCCTAATCATGTTTGCTATCACTCTCCCTCATAACTTGACCCTCTTTCCCCCATGTCCATGTTTTCTTACATGGAATCCTGGTGTGGGTTAACTCGGGTGTCCTTTGTACTTCCCTTTATTTCTTTTAAAGTAATAGTTTTACTGACTTCTTTTCCGGTGTGGGACATTCAATGAAATTTTAAATCCCAATTTTAAAAATTACGAGGACACAATTTCTTAAGGGGGAAAGATTGAAATGACATGAAATTTTGAATAAATATTGTTTCCAAATTTTGTGTGTTATTTTATTTTTTATACTCAACAAAAATGTTTCATTTGATAACATGATTATAATTAAAATGAGACCATTGGGTTATGAATATTATATGACCATTGGTCAATATGACCGCTGGAAACTAAACGTTTTGACTATTTTCTCCAAATACAAGTAATCATGGTTAATTAATATAGAAAGAAGATTTTATGGCCTCACCCAGTAGTCTTGGACCGATCGAAGCCCATCTAACAGAACTGGGGAAGGAGGTAGCACCACTGGGCTTTTCTCTAGACCAAACCCAAGTAGAACTTCATCGTATGAAGCTAGAATGAAATCTCCTTCGCGAGAAGTTCAAACTCATAGAAATTACTACTCGTGCGATATTGGTCGAGCCTCCCTCAGATTCTCTCACCTTAGCACACCTTACACTTAGGTCATATGCTGGTGTGATAAGGGGCTATGTAAGGAGACCGTAACTGCTTTGTGTAATCCTTTATTTTAAATAAAAATTGGGATTTCTTCTTATTATGATATTTATGACTTTTCAAATTTCTGAATAAATATAGTATGCATATATTTGGTGAATTTTAGAGAAAGGATATTTTAAAAAAATGTTTATGTAAACCTAAAATAAATTTAAATGTGTAATGATTTTCCAAAAATCGTCTTCTACAATTATATTCTGTACTAAATTTAGAGTCTAATAAGATCAACATAATTTTTGATGAATAGTAAATTTTGAATAGTGATTTTATGCATATGATTAGTAATGTGACCAAATGGATTAGTAATCTCACTTAAAGAAAGTATTAATATAATTTAGGCACCTTGATTAAGTAATGTGATTCAAAAAAATGTTTAAATAATGGTTTCATATATTATTATTCGAGTAATATTTTATTCGGGTGAATAGTGTTTTTTGATTTAAAATTAAATTAAAATTATTTATAAAATTATTTTTATAAAATAGATTTCATTTTTGAACTCAAAGCGTCGATATTATGGTAAGGTAATTTTTGGGGATTTTTCTGAAAAAAATGAAATTTCGCAGAATACTGTATTTATTAAAAAATTAAATTAAAAATATTTAGAAAATTAATCTTATAAAATTGAGTTCATTTTTGAAATCAGAGCATTGATATTTGGTTAAGGTGAAATTTTGGGATTTTTCTGAGAAAGTTGAATTTTCGATGAATAGTGAAAATACAGTTTTTAAGTTACCAGTGTTAAATGACATCATTAAATGATGTATTAAGTATGTAATCAATATGTTCTAATTATGAATAGTAAGATAAGGTATGAGGTGTACCATTTGGCCAATACCATGGGCAAATACCATGGGCAAGCCCATGGCACCAATGAGGTGTCCCTTGGCCATTAATGCCTTGTCCCCTCACTTTCCCTATAAATACCAAGAAATCCTCTCATCCATTCGACTCCCAACTCTCCCCCAATGATGATATGGTCTCATTACCTCTCAAGGAGGCCGGCCAAGGTTCCCCCAATCCCTCAATATCCCAACCTTTGAGTTTTACGTGTTACATTTTAAGGTAAGGGATCTGACCCCTCTCTTTCTTTTCAAGTGATCTCTTTTATGTTATTTCTTTTATGCTCCATGTTCTTATTTTGGATGAGGTTATTTTATATTAATTATACTGTAATTTTTATGTTCATATTATTAGAGACCCTATTTTATCTCTTAAATTCAGTATTTTGACGTTTTAAGTGGCGTCGTTAGGCTACAGAATTTTTAATGGATTCTTTCACCCTTCTCATTTTCAAGTCAAGCCATTCAAGTTCCTTTTTATTATTTTGGGGTATGATATCTAAATCTATCATACTGATATTTTATTTTCATATGATGAGATACCCTATTTTAACTCTTCAATTCAGTATTTTGACATTTTAAGTGGTGTTGTTAGGCTACCGAATTTTTAAGGGATTCTTTCACCCTTCTCATTTTCAAGTTCTATTTTCATGTCAAGTCTTTCAGGTTCCTTTTTATTATGTTGGGGTATGATCTCTCAATCTATCATACTGATCATTTATGTTCATATGATGAGAGACCCTATTTGATCACTTCAATTTAGTATTTTGACGTTTTAAGTGGCGTCGTTAGGCTACCGAATTTTTAAGGGATCCCTTCACCCTTCTCGTTTTCAAGTTCTATTTTCATGTCAAGGTTTTCAAGTTCCTTTTTATTATATTGGGTTATGATATATATATCTATCATACTGATCATTTATGTTCATATGATGAGAGACCCTATTTGATCTCATCAATTCAATTTTTTTTGAAGATTAAGTGACGCTGTTAGGCTGTCGAATTTTTAAGGGATGCTTTCACCATCCTCATTTTCAAATTCTATTTGCTTGTCAAGTATTTAAGGTTACTTTATGTTGGGGTATGATCTCTATATCTATCATACTGATATTTTTTGTTCATACTATTTGAGACCCTATTTTATCTCATCAATTCATTTTTTTGATGTTTAAGTGACTTCGTTAGGCTGCTGAATTTTCATAAGAGAAATCTTATTTTTTTGTCTTCCTTCCATGATTTTCATATCAAATGGTATGTCCATCAGATTTAGTTACCATGTTCGTATATCCTTCATATTCTATTCCTCTAATGTTTTATGGTACATTTATGAATGTTTGACCCATGTCCCCTCTCTTTTCAATGTTTTCTAAAACCCCGAAACATTGTTGTTATGCTGGAGAATTTCTGCCTCAAAATGTCTCTCTCTTTTTCTAAAGTACTTTTATTTCATTAAGTGAATACCCAAAGCTCTCTCTTCTATATGGGTATTCACATATATACCAGAATGTTCTATTTTAAATTCTAGGATTTATATACATGAGACCCAACTTTCTTTTTTGTGAATTTTAAAGTGACAAAAAGATCATGTCTTTAAAGCAGTTTTTAAAATGTTATGATTATGAAATGAAACACATTTCTTTTATTCTATATGTGCTGTTAATGAAATTATTGATGATGATATTTTTGGCTCGCATGATAATAAAGTAAAATTTAAGGGTGCTCCCTGATGGCACTCCAATGCATTGGGTAAAGACTTAATCTCTAGAGATGGCCATTTAGACTGATACCTTGGTGAATAACCTTTTTAATTTTTATTGACACCTTGGGGATGGGACATGGTGAAATAGAAATGATTGTCTTTGTTAAATGTTGTAGCCACATATTAAAGTTATGGAAAATGTTATTTTTATTATGATACGCCTCACAGTTTCTTTCTCATGCCTTAAAGTTCCTTTTCATGACATTGTTGATGTGTCCCAAGTTCAAATGTTAAATGTTTCCCCTTGTTTCCCTTACTGGGCCTTCTTCTCACCCTTTCTTTTTTTGTATGTCCCCAAGTTATGGGATGCAATAATGAACCTAGGATGAACATGAGGATAAGCCTTTCATGAGTTTAAGAAGAATGTTTTATGTTTTCATGTTTTATGTTCCTGGTTTCAAAGACACTAAACCTTAAAGATCCGCGGTTTGGTAAAATGTAATGAAAGTTTATGTGATTAAAAGGCAGGATTCTATATGTATAAGGACCAACTACATATCAAATCATGACACCTGAGAAAAATAAAAACAATATTACCAGGTGTGTAACCTTAACATGAAACTATTGACAAAAAGAAAATAAAAGGTGATAATAAAACAATATATGGTATTACATATAATAATATGGTTTTTTACCATATGTATAGGATACATATATTTATTATACAGTTGGGGTTTTCAAGTACTAAGAGATTAAAGTATTAAGGTAATATAATTCCATCCCACATTTCAAATATGTGGGACATATACCATTTTGTCCAATAATTTATTTTTAGTGGTTTATATACATCCCCAAAATTTATTATTATATTATTATTATTATTAAATTTATTTGTATTTACATGACAATTATATGATCTTTTCTTCATGATTATATTGTTTCAAATGTAACAAAATATGTATGACTTTTTTGTCTCAAATTTCCTTCATTGAGACACATGTTTTGGTTATACACCTATATTAATTTTCAAGGTGTATATAACTTCATTGACATGAAATACCCTGAATCTAATTATTTTTATTAGATTATGATTCAAGTAATTTCATTTTCTTATATTGGGAGTATGATCCAAAGTTAACTTATAGTAAGAGTTTTTGGTGACAATCTCTATGTTTACCTGGGTTATTCAGGATAATGCTTTCATTAATGAAAAATAATAATCCATCTATCAAGATCACCCATGAGTTTTATAAAAATATTTATATTCATGATACATACATGTATTACTACAATTCTAACTCCATTTTCTACTTAATAAAACTAATAAAATTATCTCATGAAAATATATATTTATTTCTCTTTTTGATTAGAAATCACTGTTCTTTTAAAACAATTGTTCATAAAAGGTTTTAAAAAATGTTTTTGTTCAAAAATTCTGTTATGTGATTTTCAATGATTCCATTGTTTTTTTAAAAACATTATTTTGAAATAAATAGATTTAAATGCTTTCAATCTTTATTTATATGTTTTGAAATTCCTTTTTTAATGAAGGGTTGTTGAAAAAACATTTTCATGAATCCTTGATATGTTTTCAATGAAATGGTTTTCAAAATGTTTTTATTTTTTTTTATTTTTAGAAACGATTAATAGAAAAAGGTATCAAAAATATTTTCTTATTATTTTATATATTTTCATGTAAAAACTTTATTAAAATGTTTTCATGTTTATTTTTTAAATTTTCAAGGGAAAATGTTTTCAAAATGAATTTGAGACATCTTTCTATATTTTCAATGTATTTTCAATGAAAATGGTTTTGAAGTTGTTTTATGTTTTAGAAATAAATTTTTAGAGATGACATGATATTTTTTTCAAGAAAATGATTCAAACGATCTTTCCAAATTAATTTCCATTTATGATGTAATATGTTGATGAAAATTATTCCTTTTTAGGGGAAATATTCAATGTTTCTAATGTCCCTTAATTTCATTGACTTTTCCTACAACAATTTTTAATTTTTCATGTATTTATATTATTAAATTTATATATTTGGTGTAATGAAGAATATTTTTTTTATTTTTTAGATTAAATTTTTTTAAAAAAAATTATTTTTTATGGGTGTTTTTTGTTTCTATATTTTTGTCTTCAATAAAAAATTAATTTGTTGTTTCTCTTAATTTAATTAATTATTTATATATTTAGTTTTAGATTTAATAATGAATAATCCTTTAATTTAATAATTAGTTTTAAATAAATAACATTATTTTTTCGTTAATGTATTTAATCAATGTTAATAACATAATTCATCTCTTTAAATGTTTTTATTACAATTTTATATTTTTGTTTAACTTCATTATTTCTCTAATTGATTAATGGGTCCATTAAAGTATAAAAAGTATTTTATATGTTTTTTTAAAACTAATTGTGATCAATCCCCAATATGTGGGTAATTAATTAATGAATATTTTTTTTAACATTTTTAAAATTTGATTAATAATTTTAAATAGATTTATTAATTCATATGATTTAATTTTTAGATTATATATATATATTATATAAATATTATATTTTTGGTTTTTTTTTTTTTCAGGAGTTTCTTAGTCACCATCCGACACCACGCATCAGTGACTCAAATGAGTCATCGACACATTTGGAGTTATCAACACTATCACCCCTATTTTCACTTGACTCACCGATATCTCATCTTAGTGACTCAAATGTGTCCCCAAAACACCATGTGCCTTACCTAATCTATCATTTACTCATTAAAACTTGTTATTAGTGACTCAGGTCCCCGATACATAACACCCAACACTCAATGTCACCCTCTCTCCTACCTTCTTACCAACCAACACTGGTTGCTCTATCAACATACTAATAGCGACCTTGTCACTATTAGTCTCACAATTATAACACTATTCACTTCATCCATCCCCTTATTTCACATCTCACCACGACCTTAGAAACATCTGAACTATTCAAATCAGATAAAACCGTAGAAAACACATTAGACATAACATTACAAAAATTGTTTCGCCACCATAATAGCAATACGAAACAAAACAACTAGCATAGAAAATTAAAATACTAAAAGCATAAAAATCCATTCCACCATCTCAAAATCAATAATATGGAGTAGAGAACCCAATAAATCATACATTATTAGATTAAACTAACAACAACACAACATACTTAAAATAAAGAATAACAGTGGAAGTTGAAATTCATACAAACTAGAAGAAACTTTTCCAGCTGAGAGAAGATGAATAAAACTATCACAGATCAAAATTTTCAAACAATAAAACAATATGAAAATACATGAAAACCCAAAATCTTATTTAAAGATATAATTTGATCCATTAGTCGGCCAATTTAGTTATACAACCATAGATCACTGACATTGTCTCCACATTGGATGGGGTCGATCCGAGCACCCTAAGCTGGCGTCTCCCTCTAACCCTCTCTAATCACTGATACAACAACATTTCTGATTCTAACCCATGTTTGGCCCATGAACCCCCTCCTCTATAGATATTAAAACACTTTACACCCTACACCTCACCTCTTTTGGACCCCCAAACAGCACCGATATTATTCCTCTAAGATGAAGGTCATTATTTCTTCTCACCCAGAACTGAGGTACCCTACCAGCACCCATACTCATGCCTATTCCCTTCCCTTATCTAGTTGACAATCCCATCCCCTCCACCTCACTAGTGTTGCATTCTCTTACTTCTTTAGGGATACTCGACCATTACCACTAATATATTCTTTTTTATTCATTATAATTTTTTTTATATTTTATATAATATATTATAATATACTTACACATATATATATTATTATTTATAAAATTTTTATAATAGTAAATAAATTAATATTATTTTTATAACATATAATACTTATAATGAACTTTTATACATTAGTAATAATATATATTTCTAGTAAACGTAAAATATTTATTAATATATTTTTAATATAGATTATAAGTATTTTAAACACATATTTTTTATTAATAAGTATATTTTTTAATGAATAAATGATATTAATAAATAGTGTATGTACATATGTACTTATTCACAATAACAGTTTCATTTTTTATTTCATTTTGTGTTCCTCTGTTGATTCAATATAGAAGGATTTGGAGGAGGTAATTAGTTGAAACTAAGCTTATTGTGTTCTATGTGTGAGGGAAAATTTTGAGATAAGTTAAAGGTGTTTGATCTATTCATTGAAAGATCATCGAAAATCTAGTGATGTAAGCGTGATGTCTTGCCACATGGATTTGATGGTTGATATTATTAGTTCAATGTATCTCTATTTTTAAATTCACTTTTAGAATAATGGGAGTGATTTTCCTCTTCTCCAAGAAAGGGGGGATACTCCACCATCATTCCATACAACAATCTATCCACACTACCTGGATCTGATCTAAACATCAATGAGGAGGAAAGACCCTCCTTTTCCATATTCTTATCCACCTTCATCCTACATCACATGATGCTATTTTTTATGATTTCTTTTATGTTCTATATATATAATAAAATTATTCATATTTTTGGAGTCTAATTAGGTCGTGAATTAAACGGTGATGTATGTGTGTTTATTCTATTGAATTTCATTTAGTGATCATAAATCTCCAGAAATAGTGATCTATTTTTGTATGCCAGAATCTGGTTAGGAATCTCAATATGATCTACAAATTCGATTTTCATCTTCATTACCATATTATTTTTCTTCTCCTTAGCAAATCACATTTGAGAATTTTGCTAAGTGAAACAAGGCCTTATACAGAACCATATTTCCAATTTCTTACATTATATCTTCTCTAATTTCTTCCTCAATTTTTGATCAGAAAATTTGATATGAGAAGTGAAATTTTATGATCTCAATAGAATAGTTTTGGCTTCTGAGAATATTTTTTCTAGAATGAATTTACTGGAGAATTTTTATAGCAATATGTATAGATGCTCTAGCACTGATTAAATTCTTTATTCTTGTTCTCAATTTTAATTGATGTTATTGTGTGATCCCATACATAAGTCAAAAATTGAGAGGTTTTGAGATTTTTTAATCCTTATTATGGTGATCGATGATAAGGATTTGAGGGTAAACTAACATGAGTCCATACCTATTCTTACTGGCTATTTTTTTTGTCTGCAAGTCTTTTATATTTTTTGTTATTGTGTTCATTGTGTTGCTTCGATCTTCACATGATTTTGATATTATCATTCCATCACATCCCTATATTATTTTCATCACAATGTATTGGAGTTTTGTTTTAATACTATCAAAATATTTAAAAATCCAAAAATATTTTTGGAAACACCACAATGTCATTTGACATAGTTTCCTTAAGAGAGAACCTGGGGTTAGCCATTAGGCTATATATTGGTTTTTATGAATGTAAACATTAAATTCCTTATGGAAAGAACTATCTATAATTTGGGCTCCATTTCTAGGAAACAACATTTACCAAATGTGGTTTATCCATTTTTAATTAAAAAAAACTACCAAACCAAAAAAGAGAAAATGTCCATTATCATTTTCATTGCTGATTCTGATAAAAATATGTATGATTTTTATATTGTGAAAATACATAATGAGGATGTTTCACTTTTCCATTTTTTTTATATAACCAGTCAGTAGTAGATAATTCATATTCCTTAAGGGTTGTGACTCATTTAACCAAATATCACTATATGGAGTGATTCAATCAAGATGAGAGGGGTCATATAGGGAAGGTTTCTTCTTGGAAGGATTTTATGGCCACATAAAATATCAGTTACGTCCTTGGACTAGCCTACCTGACTCTAGAGAACCAAAAAAGAATGGTAGAACCCCATAAAACCACTATATATTATTTTTCTAGAAAACAACTAAGATGAAAGGATAAAAGAAACATAAGGAGAGACATGAAGATGTTGTATCATGAATTTGATATTGTAGAACACACTGACATGGTATTGGAATGTCATGAGCTACATCCAAAATCTATCCTTATGTGTTTGTATGAGATAGTACATGTTGACATTGTTGAATCTAGGCACATACAGAGAGATCATTTTATTTCTTACATCTCATGGGATTATTTTTTTCCGAATGGTATATTTATTTCCCCTTGTTTCCACAGGATAATCTAGTATATAATATACATCACATCAGCTTAGGGGAAATGAAATCAGAGGTCATATGGGTTGAATAGAGGCTGGAAGAGGTTGGATGCCTCACTCCTGTTAGAGGTATACTTCTATGATATCTAGATACCCTTGGATAAGAACAAATTGTATTTTCCAAGGGAGTTGAATTTTATAAAAAAAATTATTTTTAGATTTGTTTAAATTGTTATTAATTATATTTCTCCCACTATAGGTAATAAAGAAAATTTCCATATTTGTGATATCTTAAAGAATTAGGATTTGGGGGATTCACCTACATTGGAATTAATGGACCTCTCAATTCTAGATGAAAATTATGGTTTTGGAGCTATTGTTTGATAGTATGTTCATGACATGTGAAAAGGACAAATAATGGATGGTGACAGATTTTTTGATGCTAAAGAAGAATTCTTTTATTTGGAATGAACCAGAGGATATGTATCATTCATTAAATTTACTTCCAGAACCTATACACCATCACCCTCATGTTGAAGGAGGGATGTTACCCTGTATGTTATTAAAACATCCTTCATCTCACTTGATGAATTTCTCTATGATGGATAGAGAAGTTCATGTTTATGACTTAGGGGAACTCCACCAATATCAAGTCACTAATTCTGGAAATATCCACATTTATTGGTTCTTAAGTAAGAATCTAAATACCCCATCAGACTACGGTTGATCCAATGGCTACCCAACTATGGAAAGTCAATATACAACACCCCATAGAGGGTTATCCCAGGATTATATTTTTTATATTTCATTCTTTAGTTGATCATTATTTTATATTTTAATTTTGGTGATTTAACCAAGTACGACAATAAGTTATAAGTTTGTTCCATATGGATGTCATATTTGGTTAAGGTAGCATGCTCACATAAATTTCATAAATAAGACTACATTATTCATACATGGTTGAATTTTATTTTGGATAATGATATTCTAAAGTATAATGTTAATATTTTTAGGTTTATAGGTTCTTAAATGGATAATTTATAGTTTCTATTGAAATCAATCAATCAAAGGCTTAATAAAATGTTTAATGGTAGGCTTCCTTGTTTGAGAAGTATTGGTGTGTATTCCTCGGAAAACGCATCCCCAAAATTTTCCAAATGCTTCTATACATGATCCATGATCGTATTCCATTTCACAAGCTTTGATTTGGTAGGTCGTAGGGCCCGAATGGAGTTACAGATTATGAGTTATGGACATTTGAAGTTTGGATGGAAAACTGGTTCGCAAAGTCCATTCGTGAAGTCGCCTCCACGATTGCGAAGCGCCGTCGCGAAGCAATGAGGAGGGAACCTCCGTGAACCTGTTTGACGTTCGTGACATGCCGCGATGACGCACCGCGAAGCACAGGAGGCAGGATGCTCCATGAAAGAATTTGACGTTCACGAAACCGCCGCGAAGCACAGGATGCGGGATGCTCTGCTAACGAATTTGACGTTCGCGAACCCGCCGTGAAGCAAAGGAGGCGGGACGGCTCCGCGAAGTTCTTTGACGTTCGCGACGCGCCGCGAAGATCCGTCGCGGAGCAAGCTCTGTCTTTGTGCTGAGTGATCTTTGCTTCACGGCGCCCCTTGCCTATAAATACCCATCTCACCCCCTTCTCCGAGGGACGGCCACGGCCAGTTCGCCCCTTGGGCGGTCGATCTCCCTATCCGCGGAGCTCCATATTGTGACTCCGTGGGGCCATTCTCTGCGAGCAGCTTCCTTCGTGTTGCTACTCTACAAGCACTCCGTGAGCCGCCCTTGCTCGGCACGAGGCCCATCCTCCGCGATGTTTCTCTTCAAGACCATGCTTCGTGAGAGCCCTTTACTCTACGAGACCAAGCATTGCGAGAGCCCATTGCTCCCTAAGAGCCCTTTGATCCGCGAGACCAAGCTTCATGAGATCCCTTTGCTCCACGAGACCCCTTTGCTCTGCGAGAACCCTTTGCTTGGCGAGACCCCTTTGCTTCATGAGACCCCATTTCTCCGCGAGACCCCTTTGCTCCGTGAGATACCTTTGCTCCACGAGACCCTTTTGCTCTGCGAGAGACCATTGCTTCGTGAGGCCATGGTCCACGAAGCTACTTCAGGAAGACCTATCCTTTTCGAGGATCCTACCTTCACGCCCACCGGTCCATACCGCGGGGGCTGCGCCCCCGCGCCCCTACTCACGGTTACTGACGGCCTGCGGTCCACACCCAGTCCCGTCCCTCACGTCACAGACCCCCATGAAAAATGGGGAGTCGCACTGCAATCTTTTCGGGCCGGGACGTCAGGATTTTCCATTGCGCACTTATGCGCTCCCACATTCCACCTATGGAATACCATGATTAGATACACTCCTCCACACACCATGAAACACCTTGAGTTTACATATTCCTCTAGGTTTCATTCCATGTCGTAAGTTGAGATTATTATCATCAATTCCCCGAGTACCTTTTGTCGAACCATTCCTCAGGAAACTCCTCCAAACTCTATCACTTGGCTCCTATTCCAGGTTGAACCAGAAAGGGTCGCCCTTGCATAAGTCCCAACAACATCCATTGCTAGGCGCCTTATGCCAATAGTCCTACCTACATGACATTAAACTTTAGTATTCACCCTATCTAACAAATGATAGGATGCATCTTTCCCTATATGAGAGATGCCTTATGCTCTTAGCATGAGATGCCAATAGTCCTATCTACATGACTATAAACTGTAGTGATCATCCCTATATTCCAAACATAGGATGCCTTTTTCTCCAAACAAGAGATGCCTTGGGCTCCAAGCGTAAGATGCCTAATAGTCCTATCTACATGACTATAAACTGTAGTACTCCCTATCTAACAAACGATAGGGTGCCTCTTGCCCTATACGAGAGATGCCTTATGCTCCAAGCGTAATATGTATAATAGTCCTATCTACATTACTATAAAATGTAGTACACCCTATCTAACAAATGAAAGGATGCCTCTTGCCCTATACGAGAGATTCCTTATGCTCCTAGCATGAGATGCAAATAGTCCTACCTACATGACTCTAAAGAGTAGTATTCTCCCTATATAACAAATGATAGGATGCCCCTTGCTCCAAGCAAGAGATGCCTTATGCTCCTAGCATGAGATGCCAACAGTCCTACCTAAAAGACTATAAACTGTATTATTCTCCCTATGTTCCAAACATAGGATGCCTCTTACTCCAAAAAAGAGATGCCTCATGCCCCTAGCATGAGATGATAATAGTCCTACCTACAAGACTCTAAATTGTAGTACGCCTTCTGTTTCTAACGTAGGATGCCGCTTGTTCCAAACAAGAGATACCTTATGCTCCAAGCGTAAGATGCTCAATTACATGACTATAGTGGCATGATTCCAATGCCCCTTGGCATTATCCCTCTTGTGCACCAGTGCATAGGTGAAGGCCCCAATTCATCAGTGAGTTGGGATGCCCTCATGTCCAGACATGAAGAATACATTACGGGAAGCATCCTTGCATAAGCCTCATTCACCATTGCCGCTCCATACCGGCATTCGGGCGACATCCTTGCATAAGCCCCATTCACCATTTCCGCTCCATAGCGGCACCCATGCATCTTCTTAGCTTAATCCCCATTCACCATTGTCGCTCCATAGCAGCACCTGGGCAGCTTCCTAGCGTAAGCCCCATCCATGATTTCCGCTCCTTAGCGGCACACATGCAGCATCCTTGCGTAAGCCCCATTCACCATTGCCTCTCCATAGCGGCACTCGAGCATCATCCTTGTGTAAAGCCCCATTCACCATTGCCACTCCATGCCGGCATCCGGGCAGCTCCTTGAATAAGCCCCATTCACCATTTCCGCTCCATAGCGGCATCCGGGAAGCTTCCTAGTGTAAGCCCCATTCACCAGTACCGCTCCATAGTGGCACCCGGGTAGCTTCCTCGCGTAATCCTTATCCACTGTTGTGATCCCATGCAACGGTAAGCCGTTTACATCCTTTTACAGTGGTAAGCCGTTGTGACCCAATCCATCGGTATGTCGCTGTGACCTGATCCAGCGGTAAGCCGTTGCGACCCCATTTAACGGCAAGCTGTTCACACCCAATCCAGCGGTAAGCTGTTGTGACCTGATCCAGCGGTAAGCCTTTGCGACCCCATTTAATGTTATGCCGTTCACACCCAATCCAGCGGTAAACCGTTGTGACCCGATCTAGCAGTAAGCTGTTGCGACCCCATTTAACGGTAAGCCATTCACATCCTTTTCCAGCGGTAATCTCTTGTGACCCAATCCAGCGGTAAGCCGTTGCAACCCCATGCAGCGGTAAGCTGTTGCATCTTTATTCAGCAGTAAGCCATTGCGACCCCATTCAATGGTATTCCGTTCACATCCCCATCCAGCGGTAAGCCGTTGTGACCCATCCAGTGGTAAGCCGTTGTGATCCCATCCAGCGGTAAGCCGTTGTGACCCATCTGGCGGTAAGCCATTGTGATCCCATCTAGCGGTAAGCCATTGTGATCCCATCTAGCGGTAATCCATTGTGATCCTTATCCAGTGGTAAGCCGCTGTGACTCAACCCAATGGTAAACCGTTGAAACCAACCAATCGACGGTAAGCAGTCATCAGGAGAAATACGCGGACTTTGATTCCCTGCCACGGGGATACGTAGGAAGCCTCTTCATGGATCGGGACCGAAATCATCGTCATTATTTTCTTCGGGCCACCATCCTGGAGTAAGTCCCAGCACCATGGGCCGCCTAACGCATAAGCCCCTCTTTGATTCTCACAGACGCACCCTTCGTAGTGTGATCGTCAGGTCCTTGCTGTCTCTTGTTTCTCACACTGAGCATGACTCGCGTGGGCCTAGAGTTGGCATTGGCCATGACAATACCTCGTCCAGCATGACGTTAAACTGCATGCCCTCATCCAGCATGACGTTAAACTGCATGCCCTCATCCAGCATGACGTTAAACTGCAAGCCCTCATCCAACATGACGTTAAACTATATGCCCTTGTCCCACATTACATTAAACTGCACACCCATTTGAACTACGAGGTCTTTGATCCATGTCAAGGCATGGTACGTAGGAAGCCTCCACGAGGTTCAAGCCCACCTGTCATCCAATTCACGTCGAGTTCTACCTTTGTCCAGCATGACGTTAAACTGCATTCCAGTCCAATGGCAAGCCGTTGTGACCATCCCGAACTACAGGGAATTTGATCCATGCCAAGGCAAGGTATGTAGGAAGCCTCCCAGAGGTTCAACCCATTACCCATCAGGCCAAGGTCCCTCATTTACGTCGGTTCTCTGACACCCACCGCTATCCCGAACTACAGGGACTTTGATCCATGTCAAGGCATGGTACGTAGGAAGCCTCCATGAGGTTGAAGCCCACCACCCGTCGTTTATTCACGTCAGGGTTCACTCTCGTCCAGCATGATGTTAAACTGCATTCCAGTCTGACGGAAATCCGTTGTGACCATCCCAAACTGTGGGGACTTTGATCCATGTCAAGGCATGGTACGTAGGAAGCCTCCCAGAGGTTCAAGCCCATCCCCCATTGGACCAAGGTCCCTCATTTACGTCGGTTCTCTAACACCCACCACCCGTCATTTATTCACGTCAGGGTTCACTCTCATCCAGTATGACATTAAACTGTATTCCAGTCCGACGGCAAGCCGTTGTGACCAATCCGAACCACGAGGACTTTGATCCATGTCAAGGCATGGTACATAGGAAGCCTTCACGAGGTTCAAGCCCACCACTAGTGGACCCCCGGGTCTACTTTCACGTCGTTTCACCGATGAAAACCTTCAAACTACGAGGTCTTTGATCCATGTCAAGGCATGGTATGTAGGAAGCCTCCCCGAGGTTCAAGCCCATCTCTCATTGGATCGAGGTCCACTTTCACCTCGGTTCGCTGACGAATTCCATCATTTGAACTATGAGGTCTTTGATCCATGTCAAGGAATGGTACGTAGGAATCCTTGCAGAGGTTCAAGCCCATATCTCATTGGACCCAGGTCCACTTTCACGTCAGTTCGCTGACAAATTCCAATTTGTACTATGAGTTCTTTGATCCAAGTGAAGGCATGGTACGTAGGAAGCCTTCCAGAGGTTCAAGCCCACCACCCATCGGACCAAGGTCCACCTTCAAGTTGGTTCACCGATGAACCCCTTTGAACTACGAGGTCTTTGATCCATGTCATGGAATGGTACGTAGGAAGCCTCCCCAAGGTTCAAGCCCATCTCTCATTGGACCAAGGTCCACCTTCAAGTCGGTTCGATGACGTATCGGACCAAGGTCCACCTTCATGTCGGTTCGATGACATCATTAAATGATGTATTAAGTATGTAATAAATATGGTCGACATATGAATATTAAGATAAGGTATGAGGTGTACCATGTGGCCAATACCATGGGCAAATACCTTGGGCAAGCCCATGCTTTTTCCAAAACCACCAATGAGGTGTCCCTTGGCCATTAATGCCTTGTCCCCTCACTTTCCCTATAAATTCCAAGAAATCCTCCCATCCATTCGACTCCAAACTCTCCCTAAACGATGATCTGTTCTCATTACCTCTCAAGGAGGCCTCCCAAGGTGCCTCCAAGCCCTCAAGGTCCCAACCATTGAGTTTTAAGAGTTACATTTTAAGGTAAGGGATCTGACCCCTCTCTTTCTTTTCAAGTGATCTCTTTTATTTCATATCTTTTATGATCCATGTTCTTATTTTGGATGAGGTTATTTTATATTAATTATACTGTCATTTTTATGTTCATATTATGAGAGAACCTATTTGAACTCTTCAATTCAGTATTTTGACGTTTTAAGTGACGTCGTTAGGCTACTGAATTTTTAATGGATTCTTTCACCCTTCTCATTTTCATGTTCTATTTTCATGTCAAGTCTTTCAAGTTCCTTTTTATTATGTTGGGGTATGATATCTAAATCTATCATACTGATATTTTATTTTCATATGATGAGAGACCCTATTTTATCTCTTCAATTCATTATTTTTACATTTTAAGTGGCGCCGTTAGGCTACCGAATTTTTAAGGGATTCTTTCACCCTTCTCATTTTCAAGTTCTATTTTCATGTCAAGTATTTCAAGTTCCTTTTCATTATGTTGGGTTATGATCCCTAAATCTATCATACTGATAATTTATGTTCATATGATAAGAGCTCCTATTTGATCACTTCAATTTAGTATTTTGACGTTTTAAGTGGCGCCGTTAGGCTACTGAATTTTTAAGGAATTCTTTCACCCTTCTCATTTTCAAGTTCTATTTTCATGTCAAGTTTTTCAAGTTCCTTTTTATTATATTGGGTTATGATATCTATATCTATCATACTGATCATTTATGTTCATATGATGAGATACCCTATTTGATCTCGTCAATTCATTTTTTTTATGTTTAAGTGATGTTGTTAGGCTACTGAATTTTTAAGGGATTCTTTCACCATTCTCATTTTCAAGTTCTATTTTCTTGTCAAGTATTTTATGTTACTTTATGTTGGGGTATGATATCTATATATATCATACTGATATTTTATGTTCATATTATGAGATATCCTATTTTATCTCATCAATTATTTTTTTAGATGTTTAATTGACGTCGTTAGGCTGCCGAATTTTCATAAGAGAAATCTTATTTTTTTATCTTCCTTCCATGATTTTCATATCAAATAGTATGTCCATAAAATTTAGTTACCATGTTCTCATATCTTTCATATTCTGTCCCTCTAATGTTCTATGGGTCATTTATGAATGTTTGACCAATGTCCCCTCTCTTGTCAATGTTTTCTAAAACCCCAAAACATAGTTTTTATGATGTAGAATTTCTGCCTCAAAATGTCTCTTTCTTTTTCTAGAGTTCTTTTATTTTATTAAGTGAATACCCAAATCTCTATCTTCTATATGGGTATTCACATATATACCAAAATGTTCTATTTTAAATTCTAGGATTTATAT
This sequence comes from Viscum album, assembly GCA_963277665.1. Classification (NCBI taxonomy): domain Eukaryota; kingdom Viridiplantae; phylum Streptophyta; class Magnoliopsida; order Santalales; family Viscaceae; genus Viscum; species Viscum album. The sequence continues at coordinate 767,636,703 of OY728136.1, forward strand.
AAATGAGACCCACCTTTCTTTTCTGGGGGTTTTAAAGTGACAAAAAGATCATGTCTTTAAAGAAGTTTTTAAAACGTTATGATAATGAAATGAAACCCATTTCTTTTATTCTATATGGGTTATTAATGAAAAGATTGATGATGATATTTTTGGCTCGCATGATAATAAAGTTAAATTTAAGGGTGCGCCCTAATAGCGCTCCAATGCATTGGGTAAAGACTTAATCTCTATAGATGGCCATTTAGACTGATACCTTGGTGAATAACCTTGGTAAATTTTATTGACACCTTGGGGATGGAACATGCTGAAATAGAAATTATTTTCTTTGTTAAATGTTGTAGCCACATCTTCAAGTTACGAAAAATGTTATTTTTATTATGATATGCCTCACAGTTTCTTTCTCATGCATTAAAGTTCCTTTTCATGACATTGTTGATGTGTCCCAAGTTCAAATGTTAAATGTTTCCCCTTGTTTCCCTTACTGGGCCTTCTTCTCAACCATTCTTTTGTTGTATGTCCCCAGGTTATGAGATGCAATAATGAACCTAGGATGAACATGATGAGATGCCTTTCATGTGTTTAAGAAGAATATTTTATGTTTTCATGTTTTAATATCCTGATTTCCAAGACACTAAACCTTAAAGATCCCCGGTTTTGTAAAATGTAATGAATGTTTTTGCGATAAAAATGCAGGATTATACATGTATAAGGACCAACTACATATCAAATCATGACACAAGAGAAAAATAAAAAGAATATTACCTAGTGAGTAACATTAACATGAAACTATTAAAAAAAGAAAATAAAAGGTGATAATAATAAAATATATGGTATTATATATAATAATATGATCCTTTAACAAATGTATCATATACATATATTTATTATACAGTTGGGTTTTCAAGTACTAAGGGATTAAAGTCTTAAGGTAATAGAATTCCATCCCAAATTTCAAATATGTGGGACATATACCATTTTGACCAATCTTTTATTTTTATTGGTTTATATACATCCCCAAAATTTAATATTATTATATTATTATTATTATTAAATTTATTTTTATTTACATGAAAATTATATTATCTTTTCATTATGATTATATTGTTTCAAATGTAAAAAAATATGTATGAATGTTTTGTCTCAATTTTCCTTCTTCGAGACACATGTTTTGGTTATACACCTATATTAATTTTCAAGGTGTATATAACTTCATTTGACATGTAATACCATGAATCTAATTATTTTTATTAGATTGTGTTTCATGTAATTTCATTTTCTTATATTGGGAGTATGATCCAAAGTTAACTTATAGTAAGAGTTTTTGGTGACAATCTCTTTGTTTACCTGGGTTATTTTGGATAATGCTTTCATTAATGAAAAATAATAATCCATCTATTAAGATCACCCATGAGTTTTATTAAAATATTTATATTCATGATACGTCCATGTATTACTAAAATTTTACCACCATTTTCTACATAATAAAACTAATAAAATTATCTCATGAAAATATATGTTTATTTCTCTGTTCGATTAGAAATCACTATTCTTTTAAAACAATGGTTCATAAAAGGTTTTAAAAAATGTTTTTGTTCAAAAATTCTTTTATGTGATTTTGAAAGAATCCATTGTTTTTTTAAACATTATTTTCAAATAAATGGATTTAAATTCTTTCAATCTTTATTTATATGTTTTGAAATCCCTTTTCTATAGAAGGGTTTTTTAAAAAAAGTTTTCATGAATCCTTCATAAGTTTTCAAAGAAATGGTTTTCAAAATGTTTTAAAATTTTTATTTTTAATTTTAGAAAAGAGTAATAGAAAAAGGTATCAAAAATGTTTTCTTATTATTTTATATATTTTCAAGTAAAAATTTTATTAAAATGTTTTCATGTTTATCTTGTAAATTTTCAAGGGAAAATGTTTTCAAAATGAATTTGAGACATCTTACTATATATTCAATGTATTTTCAATGAAAATGGTTTTGAAGTTGTTTTATGTTTTAGAAATAAATTTTTAGAGATGAAATGATATTTTTTTCATGAAAATGATTCAAAGGATCTTTCCAAATTATTTTCCATTTATGATGTAATCCGTTGATGAAAATTATGCCTTTTGGGGGAAATATTCAATGTTTCTGATGTCCCTTAATTTCATTGACTTTTCCCACAACAATTTTTAATTTTCTCTGTATTTATATTATTAAATTTATATATTCATTGTAATGACGAATATTTTTTTTTATTTTTTAGATTAATTTTTTTGTAAAAACTTTATTTGTTAAGGGTGTATTTTGTTTCTATTTTTTTTCTTCAATAAAAAATTAATTTGTTGTTTCTTTTAATTTAATTAATTATTTATATAATTAGTTTTAGATTTAATAATGATTAATCCTTTAATTTAATAATTAATTTTAAATAAATAACATTATTTTTTCGTTAATGTATTTAATCAATGTTAATAACATAATTCATCACTTTAAATATTTTTATTACAATTTTATATTTTTGATTAACTTCATTGTTTCTCTAATTGATTAATGGATTAAAGTATAAAAATTTCTTATATGTTTTTTTAAAACTAATTGTGATCAATCCCCAATATGTGGGTAATTAATTAATGAATATTTTGTTTTTATTTTTAACATTTTTAAAATTTGATTAGTAATTTTAAATAAATTTGTTAATTTATATGATTTAATTTTTAGATTATATATTTATTTTATTTAAATATTATATTTTTGGTTTTATTTTATTTTTTTGTAGGAGTTTCCTAGTCACCATCCGACACCACGCATCAGTGACTCAGATGAGTCATCGATGCATTTGGAGTTATCAACACTATCACCCCTATTTTCACTTGACTCACGGATATCTCATCTTAGTGACTAAAATGTGTCACCAAAACAACCTGTGACTTACCTAATCTATCATGTCCTCTGTGAAACTTCTTATTAGTGACCCAAGTCCAGGATACACAACACCCAACACTCATTGTCACCCTCTCCCCTACCTTCTTACCAACCAACACTAGTTGCTCTATCAACATACTAACAGCGACCTTGTCACTATTAGTCTCACAATTATAACAGTATTCACTTCATCCATCCCCTTATTTCACATCTCACCACCACCTTAGAAACATCAGAACTATTCAAATCAGATACAACAGTAGAGAACACAATAGACATAACATTACAAAAATTCTATCACCACCATAATAACAATACGAAACAAAACAAATAGCATAGAAAATTAATATACTACAAGCATAGAAATACATTCCACCATCTCAAAATCAATAATCTGGAGTAGAGAACCCCATAAATCATACATTATTAGATTAAACTAACAACAAAACAACATACTTAAAATAAAGAATAACAGTGGAAGTTGAATTTCATACAAACTAGAAGAAACTTTTCAAGCTGAGAGAAGATGAAAAAAACTATCACATATCAAAATTTTCAAACAGTAAAACAAGAAGAAAATACATGAAACCCAAAATCTTATTGAAAGATAGAATTTGATCCATTAGTTGTCCTATTTAGTTCTACAACCATAGATCACTGACATTGTCTCCACATTGGATGGGGTCAATCCGAGCACCCTAAGCTGGCGTCTCCCTCTAACCCTCTCTAATCACCGCTATAGCATCCTTTCTGATTCTAACCCATGTTTGGAGCATGAACCACCTCCTCTATAGATATGAAAACACTTTACCCCCTGCACCTCACCTCTTGTGGACCCCGAGACAACACCGATATTTTTCTTCTAAGATGAAGGTCATTATTTCTTCTCACCTAGGACTGAAATAACCTACCAGCACCCATCCTCATGTCTATTCCCTTCCCTTATCTAGTTGACAGTACCATCCCCTCCACCTCACTAGTGTTGCATTCTCTTACTTCTATAGTGATACTCGACCATTACCTCTAATATATTCTTTTTTATTCATTATAACTGTTTATATATTTTATATAATATACTTACACATATATATATTATTATTTATAAATTTTTATAATAGTAAATAAATTAATATGATTTTTATAACATATAATACTTATAATGTACTTTTATACATTAGTAATAATATATATTTCTAGTAACCATAAAATATTTATTTATATATTATTAATATAGATAATAAGTATAATAAACATATATTTTTTTATTAATAAGTATATTTTTTAATGAATAAATGATATTAATATATAGTGTATGTACATATGTACTTATTCACAATAACAGTTTCATTTTTTATTTCATTTTGTGTTCCTCTCTTGATTATGCATAGAAGGATTTAGAGCAGGGAATTGGTTGAATCTAAGCTGATTGTGTTCTATGTGTGAGGGAAAATTGTGAGATCATGGAAATGTGTTTGATCTATTCATTGAAAGTTCTTCGAAAATCTAGTGAAGTATGCGTGATTCCTTGCCACATGGATTTGATGGTTGATATTTTTAGTTCAATGTATCCCTATTTTTAAATTCACTTTTAGAATAATGGGACTGATTTTCCTCTTCTCCAAGAAAGGGGGGATACTCCACCATCATTCCATACAACAATCTATCCACACCACTGGGATATGATCTAACCATCAACGAAGAGGTGAGACCCTCCTTCTCCATCTTCTTATCCACCTTCATCCTACATCACTTGATGCTATTTTTTATGATTTATTTTATGTTCTATATATACAATATACTTATTCATATTTTTGGAGTCTAATTAAGTCGTGAATTAAACGGTGATGTATGTGTGTTTATTCTCTTGAATTCCATTTTGTGATCATAAATCCCCAGAAATTGTGATCTATTTTTGTATGCCAGAATCTGGTTAGGAATCTCAATATGATCTAAAAATTTTATTTTCATCTTATTTATCATATTATTTTTCTTCTCCTTAGCAAATCACATTTGAGAATTTTTCTAAGTGAAACAAGTCCTTGTACAGAACCATATTTCCAATTTCTTAAATCATATCTTCTCCCATTTATTCCTCAATTTTTGATCTGAAAATATGATATGAGAAGTGAAATTTTATGATCTCAATAGAATAGTTTAGGCTTCTGATAATATTTTTTCTAGAATGAATTTACTCGGGAATTCATATAGCAATATGGATAGATGCTCGAGCACTGATAAAATTCTTTATTCGTCTTCTCAATTTTAATTGAAGTTATTGTGTGATCCCATACATAAGTCATAAATTGAGAGGTTTTGAGATTTTTTAATCCTTATTATGGTGATCTATGATAAGGATTTCAGGGTAAACTAACATGATTCCAGTCCTATTCTTACTGGCCATTTTTTTGTCTGCATGTCTTTTTTATTTTTTGTTATTGTGTTCTTTGTGTTGCTTCGATCTTGACACTATTTTGACATTATCATTCCATCACATCCCAATATTTTTTTCATCACTATGTATTGGATTTTTTTTAATACTATCAAAATATTTAATAATCCAAAAATATTTTTGGAAACACCACAATGTCATTTGACATAGTTTCCTTGAGAGAGAACCTAAGGTTAGCCACTATTCTATATGTTGGATTTTATGAATGTAAACATTAAATTCCTTATGAAAAGAAATATCTAAAATTTGGGCTCCATTTCTAGAAAACTTCATTTTCAAAATGTGGTTTATCCATTTTTAATTTAAAAAATAAAAAAAACTACCAAACCGAAAAAGTGAAAATGTCCACTATCATTTTCATTGCTGATTCTGATAAAAATATGTATGATTTTTATATTTTGAAAATACATAATAATTATGTTTCACATTTCCATTTTGGTTATATAACCAGTCAGTAGTAGATAATTCATATTCTTTAAGGGTTGTTACTCATTAAACCAAATAACACTATATGGAGAGATTAAATCAAGATGAGAGGGGTCATATAGAGAAGGTTTCTTCTTGGAAGGATTTTATGGGCACATAAAATATCAGTTACATCCTTGGAATAGCCAACCTGACTCTAGAGAACCAAAAAAGAATGTTAGAACCCCATAAAACAACTATATATTCTTTTTCTAGAAAACAACTAAGATGAAAGGTTAAAAGAATCATAAGGAGAGACATGAAGATGTTGTTTCAAGAATTTGATACTGTAGAACACACTGACATGTTATTGGAATGTCATGAGATACATCCAAAATCTATCCTTATGTATTTGTATGAGATAGTACATGTTGATATTGTTGAAGCTAGGCACATACAGAGAGATCATTTTATTTCTTCCATCTCATGTGATTATTTTTTTCTGAATGGTATATTGATTTCCCCATGTTTCCAAAGGATAATCTAGTATATAATATACATCACATCATCTTAGGGGAAATGAAATCAGAGGTCATATTGGTTGAATAGAGGCTGGAAGAGGCTGGATGCCTCACTCCTTCCAAAGGCATACTTCTATGATATCTGGATACCCTTGGATAAGAACAAATTGTATTTTCCATGGGAATTGAATTTTATAAAAAAAACTATTTTTCGATTTGTTGAAATTGTTATTAATTATATTTCTCCCACTATAGGTAATAAAGAAAATGCCCATATTTGTGATCTCTTAGAGAATTATGATTTGGGGGTTTCACCTACATTGGAATTAATGGACCTCACAATTCTATATGAAAATTATGGTTTTAGAGCTATTGTTTTATAGTATGTTCTTGACATGTGAAAAGGATAACTAATGGATGGTGACACATTTTTTGATGCTAAAGAAGAATTTTTTTATTTGGAATGAACCAGAGGATATGTATCATTCATTAAATTTACTTCCAGAACATATACACCATCACCCTCATGTTGAAGGAGGGATGTTACCATGTATGTTATTAAAATATCCATCATATCACTTAATGAATTTCTCTATTAAGGACAGAGAAGTTCATTTTTATGACTTAGGGGAACTCCACCAACATCAAGTCACTAATTATGGTAATATCCACATCTATTGGTTCTTAAGTATGAATCCAAATCCCCCATCAGAATATGGTCGATCCAATGGCTACCCTACTATGGAAAGTCAATATATAACACCCCATAGAGGGTTATCCTAGGATTATCTTTTTTATATTTCATTCATTAGTTGATAATTATTTTATATTTTAAATTTGGTGATTTAACCAAGTACGACAATAAGTTATAAGTTTGTTCCACATGGATGTCATATTTGGTCAAGGTAGTATGCTCGCATAAATTTCATAAATAACACTACATTATTCATACATGGTTGAATTTTATTTTGTATAATGATATTATAAAGTATAATGTTAATATTTTTACGTTTATAGGTTCTTAAATGTAGAATTTAGGGTTTCTATAGAAATAAATCAATCAGAGGATTAATAAAATGTTTAATTGTATGCTTCCACGTTTGGGAAGTATAGGTGTGTATTCCCCAGAAAACGCATCCCCAAAAATTTCCAAATGCTTCCATACATGATCCAAGATCGTAGTACATTTTGAAATGTTTGATTTGGTAGGTCGTAGGGCCCGAATGGAGTTACGCATTATGAGTTATAGACATTTGAGGTTTGGCTGGAAAACTGGTTTGCAAATCCCATTCGCGAAGCCACCTCCGCGATTGTGAAGCGTTGTCGCGAAGCAATGAGGCGGGAAGCTCCGCGAACCTGTTTGACATTTGTGACACGCCGCGAAGACGCACCTCGAAGCACAGAAGGCGGGACGCTGCGTGAAAAAATTTGACGTTCGCGAACCCGCAGCGAAGCACAGGAGGCGGGATGCTCCACGAATGAATTTGGCGTTCGCGAACCCGCCGCGATGCAAAGGAGGCGGGACGGCTCCGCGAAGTGATTTGACGTTCGCGACGCGCCGCGAAGATCCACTGCGGAGCAAGATCCATCTTCGCACCGAGCGAGATTTTCTTCGCAGCGCCCCTTGCTTATAAATACCCAGCTCACCCCCCTTCTCTGAGGGACGGCCACGGCCACTTCGCCCCTTGGGCGGTAGATCTCCCGGTCCGCAGAGCTCCGCATTGTGGCTCCGCGGGGCCATGCTCCGCGAGAAGCTTCCTTCGCGTTGCTAATCAGCGAGCACTCCGGGAGCCGCCCTTGCTCCGCAAGAGGCCCATGCTCCGCGATGCTGCTCTTCAAGACCAATCTTCGTGAGAACCATTTGCTCCGCGAGAGCCCTTTGCTCCGCGAGACCAAGCTTCGCGAGAGCCCTTTTCTCCCTGAGAGCCCTTTTCTCTGCGGGACCAAACTTCGCGAGAGCCCTTTGCTCCATGAGACCCCATTTCTCCACGATACCCCTTTGCTCGGCGAGACCCCTTTGCTCTGCGAGACCCCTTTGCTCCGCGAGAACCCTTTGCTCGGCGAGATCCCTTTTCTCCGCGAGACCCCTTTGCTCTGCGAGAGACCATTGCTCCGCGGGGCCATGCTCCGCGAAGCTACTTCACGAAGACCTATCCTTTGCGAGGATCCTACCTTCGCGCCCACCGGTCCACACCGCGGGGGTTGTGCCCCCGCCCCCCGCTCAGGGTCACTGCCGGCCTGCGGTCCCGACCCGGTCCCTTCCCTCGCATCACAGTACCCCATGAAAAATGGGGAGTCGCACTGCAAACTTTTCGGGTCGGGATGTCGGGATTTTCCATTGCGCACTTATGTGCTCCCACCATCTACCTATGGAATACCATGATTAGAGACACTCCTCCACATACCATGAAACACCTTGAGTTGACATATTACTCTGGGTTTCATTCCAGGTCGTGAGTTGAGATTCTCATCATCAATTCCCCGAGTACGTTTAGTCGAACCATTCCTCAGGAAACTCCTCCAAACCCTATCACTTGGCTCCTACGCCAGGTTGAACCGGAAAGGTCCGCCCTTGCATAAGCCCCAACACCATCCATTGCTAGGCGCCTTATGCCAATAGTCTTACCTACATGACATTAAACTGTAGTATTCACCCAATATAAAAAATGATAGGATGCCTCTTGCACTATACGAGAGATGCCTTATTCTCTTAGCATGAGATGCCAATAGTCCTATCTACGTGACTATAAACAGTAGTGATCATCCCTATGTTCCATACATAGGATACCTTTTTCTCCAAACAAGAGATGCCTTGTGCTCCAAGCGTAAGATGCCTAATATTCCTATCTACATGACTATAAACTGTAGTACTCCCTATCTAACAAATGATAGGGTGCCTCTTGCCCTGTACGAGAGATGCCTTATGTTCCAAGCGTAAGATGCCTAATAGTCCTATCTACATGACTATAAACTGTAGTACACCCTATCTAACAAATGAAAGGATGCCTTTTGCCCTATACGAGAGATGCCTTATGCTCCTAGCATGAGATGCCAATAGTCTTACCTACATGACTCTAAACAGTAGTATTCTCCCTATATAACAAATGATAGGATGCCCCTTGCTCCAAGCAAGAGATGCCTTATGCTCCTAGCATGAGATGCCAACAGTCCTACCTACAAGACTATAAACTTTAGTACTCTCCCTATGTTCCAAACATAGGATGCCTCTTACTCCAAATAAGAGATGCCTCATGCCCCTAGAATGAGATGCTAAATGTCGTTCCTACAAGACTCTAAACTGTAGTCCGCCCTATGTTCCTAACGTAGGATTCCGCGTGTTCCAAACAAGAGATGACTTATGCTCCAAGCATAAGATGCTCAATTCCAAGACTACAGTTTCATGATTCCAACGCCCCTTGGAATTATCCCTCTTGTGCACCAGTGCATAGGTGAAGGCCTCAATTCATCAGTGAGTTGGGATGCCCTCATGGCTAGACATGAGAAATACATTACGGGCAACATCCTTGCATAAGCCCCATTCACAATTGCCTCTCCATACTGGCATCCGGGCGGCATCCTTGCGTAAGCCCCATTCACCATTGCCACTCCATAGCGGCACCCGGGTAGCTTCCTAGCGTAAGCCCCATTCACCATTGGCGCTCCATAGCGGCACCCGAGCAGCTTCCTAGCGTATGCCCCATCCACGATTTCCGCTCCTTAGAGGCACACGGGCAGCATCCTTGCGTAAGCCCCATTCACCATTGCCGCTCCATAGCGGCACTCGGGCATCATCCTTGCGTAAGCCCCATTCACCATTGCCGCTCTATGCCAGCATCCGGGCAGCTCCTTGCATAAGCCCCATTCAACATTGCCGCTCTATAGCAGCATCCGGGAAGCTTCCTAGCGTAAGCCCCATTCACTAGTGCCGCTCCATAGCGGCACCCAGGAAGCTTCCTTGTGTAAGCCCCATCCACTATTGTGATCCCATGAAACGGTAAGCCGTTGACATCCTTTTACAGTGGTAAGCCATTGTGACCCAATCCAGCGGTATGTCGTTGTGACCCGATCCAGCGGTAAGCCGTTGCGACCCCATTTAACGGTAAGCTGTTCACACCCAATCCAGCGGCAAGACGTTGTGACCCGATCCAGCGATAAGCCGTTGCGACCCCATTTAATGGTATGTCGTTCACACCTAATCCAGCGGTAAGACGTTGTGACCCGATCCGGCAGTAAGCCGTTGCGACCCCACTTAACGGTAAGCCGTTCACATCCTTTTCCAGCAGTTAGCCGTTGTGACCCAATCCAGCGGTAAGCCGTTGTGACCCCATTCAGCGGTAATCCGTTGCATCTTTATTCAGCGGTAAGCCATTGTGACCCCATTCAATGGTATGCCATTCATATCCCCATCCAGCGGTAAGCCGTTGTGACCTATCCAGCGGTAAGCCGTTGTGATCCCATCCAGCGGTAAGCCATTGTGACCTATCCAGTAGTAAGCCATTGTGATCCCATCCAGTGGTAAGCCGTTGTGATCCCATCCAGTGGTAAGACACTGTGATCCTTATCCAGCGGTAAGCCGTTGTGACTGAACCCAACGGTAAACCATTGAAACCAACCAATCAGTGGTAAGCCGTCATCAGGAGAAATACGCGGACTTTGATTCCCTGCCACGGGGATACGTAGGAAGCCTCTTCAAGGCTCATGCCCGAAATCATCGTCATTATTTTCTTAGGGCCTCTATCCTGGAGTAAGTCCCAACACCATGGGCCGCCTAACGCAAAAGCCCCTCTTCGCTTCTCACAGACAGACCCTTCGCGGCGTTATCGTCAGGTCCTTGCTGTCTCTTGTTTCTCACACCGAGCATGACTCACGTGGGCTTAGAGTTGGCATTGGCCATGACAATACCTCATCCAGCATGACGTTAAACTGCATGCCCTAATCCAGCATGACGTTAAACTACTTGTCCTCGTCCAGCATGACGTTAAACCGCATGCCCTCGTCAATCATGACGTTAAACTGTATGCCCTTGTCCAGCATGACATTAAACTGCACACCCATTTGAACTACGAGGTCTTTGATCCATGTCAAGGCATGGTACATAGGAATCCTCCATGAGGATCAAGCCCACCTATCATCCAATTGACATCGAGTTCCACCTTTTGTACAACATGACGTTAAACTGCATTCCAGTCCAACGACAAGCCGTTGAGACCATCCCGAACTACGAGGACTTTGATCCATGCCAAGGCATGGTACGTAGGAAGCCTCCTAGAGGTTCAAGCCCATCTCCCATCAGGACAAGGTACCCAATTTACGTCGGTTCGCCGACACCCACCGCCATCCCAAACTATGGGGACTTTGATCCATGTCAAGGCATGGTATGTAGGAAGCCTCCACGAGGTTCAAACCCACCACCCGTCGTTTATTCACGCCAGGGTTCACTCTCATCCAGCATGACGTTAAACTGCATTCCAGTCCGACGACAAGCCGCTGTAACCATCCTGAACTATGGGGACTTTGATCCATGTCAAGGCATGGTACGTAGGAATCCTCCCAGAGGTTCAATCCCATCCCCCATCGGACCAAGGTCCCTCATTTACGTCGGTTCGCCAACACCCACCACCCTCCTTTTATTCACGTCAGGGTTCACTCTTGTCCAGCATGACATTAAACTGTATTCCAGTCCGACGGCAAGCCGTTTTGACCAATCCGAACTACAAGGACTTTGATCCATGTCAAGGCATGGTACGTAGGAATCCTTCACGAGGATCAAGCCCACCACTAGTGGACCCCTGGGTCTAATTTCACGTCGGTACACCGATGAACCACTTTAAACTATTAGGTCTTTGATCCATGTCAAGGCATGGTACGTAGGAAGCCTCTCTGTGGTTCAAGACCATATCTCATTGGACCAAGGTCCACTTTCATGTCGGTTCCCTGACGAATTCAATCATTTGAACTACGAGGTCTTTGATCCATGTAAAGGAATGGTACGTAGGAAGCCTTCTAGAGGTTCAAGCCCATCTCTCATTGGACCCAGGTCCACATTCACATCGGTTCGCTGACGAATTCCAATTTTAACTATGAAGTATTTGATCCATGTCAAGGCATGGTATGTAGGAAGCCTTCCAGAGGTTCAAGCCCACCACCCATCGGACCAAGGTCCACCTTTACGTCGGTTCACCGATGAAACCCTTTGAACTACGAGGTCTTTGATCCATGTCATGGCATGGTACGTAGCAAGCCTTCCCAAGGTTCAAGCCCATCTCTCATTGGACCAAGGTCCACCTTTATGTCTGTTCGATGACGCATCAGACCAAGGTCCACCTTTATGTTGGTTTGCTGATGACATCCATCGGGCCAAGGTCCACCTACACGTCGGTCTACCAGCACCATCCTGAACTACGCGGACTTTGATTCCATTCCACGGGGATACGTAGGAGGTCTCTTCGTGGCTCAAGCCCATCTTCACCGTCTCCCTTGCGATGGTCCCATTTCATTCCCTCTCCACTTCATTCTTCCATCCATCACCAATCCTGATTCTCACCCGGGCTGCCACATCCCGATGGGATCATGCCATCCACCTCCTCACTTCTCCTAATGGCGCATGGGCCGCTTTCCACATGTAAGCCCCAACATATCTCCAAGTCGTTGTCCTATGAGTACACCCCGATTCATCACCCCTTCAAACTATGTGGGTTTTGATCCCTGTCCTCTACACAGGGTATGTAGGAAACCGACAAGAGGTTCAACCCCAACCAATGGTAGACCTTGGTGTCCCCCATTCTGAGGTGTACTCTCCCGGATCCGCCCGCAGTGGTGTCCAGATCAACCATTACGGTGTGACATCTCCCCTCTACGGGGCACACCCCCACCGATCCGTCACTATGGGATGTTCTGATCACCCTTATTTCGTCTTCGTAAGATGCTAAACTCACTGCCTACCACGTGATAAATATGAGATGCCTGAGGAAAACTCGGATTACACGCCTCTAGCGTAACCGTCTCCGTAAGATGTTAAACTCATGACCTACCTCGTGATAAACAAGAGATGCCCGAGGAATAACTCGGATGACATGCCTTTGGCGTAACCGTCTCCGTAAGACATTAAACTCATGGACTACCTTGTGATAAACATGAGATGCCTGAGGAAAACCTCAGATGACACTCCTTTGGCGTAACAGTCTTCGCAAGACGTTAAACATGGTGAATACCATGTGTTAAACATGGGAAGCTAAGGAAAACCTTAGGTACATTCCTATGGTATATGATTCCCCGCACTCGACGCGGGATTCCTCAGGTTATGCACCCTTGAGATGCCCTCTCATGAGGAAGAATATAGGTTCCCCAATGTCCATGCACCCAGAGATGCCCTGACATGCCTGATGTTGCCGTCTACTCCGACCGAAGGTCGCTACCATGTTAAGACCCTATGGAAAGTCTTGACGGAAGTAGTGTAATTAACCAGCGTTCATGAAGATATGGCACCGGGAATGAGATTAACGAACAACATATTAAATATATGTGGGAGACCTGGACTAGGTGATGAGTTCTGAGGAGGAATCCACATAAGTAAGAACCAACATCCCATCATCCCGTTTCGATCAAGGAGCAGACGTACCTGAACAAGGAACGAATGCTGCTCGCCTTTGTAAAGCGGGAATGCAGGGCAACAGTTGTGTGTCCTCACAGACGGATGCGCGCACCCCGACGAAAGCATCAGAAACAAGTTGTTATTCTAAATTTGTTATCAATATACTAATTCATATTACCTACTGCTCGGGTATTATATATGGTGGAGTAACTTGAGTTTTTAGGGAAAATTATTAATTTGTTTACTACATTACATGTTAGCTGCTTGTATTTAGAGAGTTGAAATTGTATTACGACCAGATTTTAAAAACTACTTGCACCCATTACATTCAATTTATATCTTATGTTGTTTCACAACATTTCTTATCAAGCTACTATGAGAAATTCCTTAACTAATCTTTTGTCTTCTTATAATGTTTCAATTAATAATTTTTTTAAAAAATTGAATTGATCTTCAGTTACTGGTGGTTGATGATGGGATCCTATATATATATATATATGTTTCTGTTCATTTTCTTTTTCTTTTTTTTATGGAAAACATTATTTTAACTTTAATCATAACCCATAAAAATATTTTAATTCCAGAAATTCCGATTTATTTTAACTAAGATATCTCCCACCTTCTGATTCAACATTAGTGACAATGATGATTTTTAACTATGGGGGAGAGGGTTCACTCACTCATATAAAATTCTCCTAAATTCACTCTAAAAATGGTCATATATTTTAAAATTTTCCAAACATTGGCTGAAAATTATCAAAAAAAAATTCAAAACCTATGGGTCATCTTCCTCAAAATAGAACATTAATTCTTTATTGTCTAGTGGATAATTTCATTCTACTAGTTAAGGGTTTCAATGAGTTTTATGCTATTGGGGATGACTGATTGTCGCATGAGTACACACTGTATTTATGTATTTTCTATTTAGGAATTGAGGAATAGAGTGTAAAGTGATGAATTTACAGGAAACATGGATCATGAATTTATATAACTAGAAATTTTAACTAGACCCAAGTGTACCCATATTTTAATTAAAAAAATAACGTAATTTATCTTAATCAAATATTAATTATTTAAATCATTATAAACTGGAGTCAAATAAGAAGATGGGATCCCACTGTGAGTCTGTGATGCTGGTGCACTAGGTGTGTTTCTGTGAATAAAAAAAATTCAATTTCAATTTTAATAAGTTATATCCACAGTTCTCCCCATATGAAATATGGCTTGTAAAAATTAAAATAAATTATCATGTCAAAAAATGAGTTTCTTTAGTTGAGGTGAATTTTGAACCCATATGATGAAGGGGAAAATTGACTTAATTAATGATTATTTGAGTTTTATCAGTGATGTGATTCAAAAATAAAAAATATTTTGGGAACCACAGAGAAACTGAACCATGAAGGGGTCTTTGGTCAAGATTTTAATTCAACTTTTATCTAACTTGTCATCTCTTTTTGAATAGTAAAGTTTACTTCTATTTAACTAGATTAGTTAGTGAAGTTCATGTAAGATATATGATATCTTTTTAAATAGATTAATATGTTTTACCTTTGATTTTTATATCATAATTGAGATTGGGAAATACCATTTTTTATCACTTCTCTAAAGCCAGTCATGATTTTTTCCATTATTATTAAAATGTTTTGTCATGAAATTTTAGAACTAAATGCCAAAAATAATATTTTCTATTTTTAAAAGGAAAAAGAATTCATTTGTTTGAGGAAAAAACAAATATTTAATTATAGGGTAGTTTATTATGGGGAAATTTCAATGATTTTTTCCACATCAAATTTCACATTTTCATCCTTTTTTATTTTTAAAATAATCTATTTTCTGTAATAATTAATAATTTTGAATTTCTTATATTAATGTATTAAAAATGTATTTATGTGATAAAAGAGTGATTTTATAATTTTTATGGGGTTTTCAATATTAAAATAAATTTATTATTTCTCTTCATCTAATTTATTTTTTATGTAATTAGTTTTCCATTGAATACTGTTTAATCTATTTATTTAATTAATAATTTTCAAAATAAATAACATGCTTTTGTTTTTGATTCATTAATTTATTTAACAACTATAAACAACATAATTCTACTCTTTAAATATTTTGTTAATTTGCTTTTATTATAGTTTAACTTCATTAAATTTTTAAATGATTAATTTGTCTATTAATTTACTAAAATATGTTTATTTGTTGGATTTAAATTTAATTTTGAATAAACATTATTCGTCGGGTAATTATTTACTAAATTTTTTAATTTTTTGTTTTAAAAAATATTATAATTTGAATTACAATGTTAAATTAATTTGATAATTAATTTGATTTTATTTTTAGTTTTTCTTTTTATTTAATTTAAGTAGTATATAATTTTTTTTTATTTTTTCTATTTTTGTGGGGGAGTCATTGTGTCGTCATCTGAAACCAACTATCTATGACTCAAATGAGTCATTGACACCTTCTAAGCCACTAACACCATCACCGACATTTTCTCCTGACGCACGGAACGTTCAGGTCGGTGACTCAAATGTGTCACTGAAACCACATGTTCTATCCACCTCCCACTTTTCATACCAAAACTAACATATTGGTTACTCAAGTCCTAGATACACACCCCCAACACAAACTGTCCAACTCTCCCCTCTCTTCTGGCATACCCACACTAGTTCATCTATCAACCTACCGACACCCACCCTCCCACTATCAGTCTCACTATTCCATAACTACACACATAATCCATCGTCTTCCTACCCATATCACCACCACCATATAAAAATCAAATATCTTTACAGCAGATCCAACAGAGTAAAACACCACAAAAAACATCAAAAAAACTCAATGGAAAACACATCTGCAATATGAAACAACACAACCAGCATACCAAACCATAACATAAGATGCATAAAAATCAAATATAGCAGTACCCGAACAAGAAAAAACAGTAATAAAATATAAAAATCCAACAGCAGCAAATGAAATGAACAGTAGCACAACACATTGAAAATCAAGAATATTAGTGGTAGTTGAAATTCACACAGACAATAATAAAATTTCATGTCGAGAGCAGATGAATAAAACTAACCCATATCCAAATATTCAAACCATCAAACCCAAAGCAGAAAAATGAATCCCCAATATTTAATTGGAAGACAGATGCTGACCCCTTAGTCGGATGATTCAATATTACCACCCAACCTCGCTAAAGGTGTCTCTGTGTTGGATGGGGTCGATCTGAGCCCTCAAACTAATGTCCCCTATAAACCTCCCTAAACACTACCACTACAACATGTCTACTGATAACACATATTGGACCCATGACCCCCCTCCACTCCGGATTTGAAAACTCTTTACCACCTACAGCTCACATCCAGTTAACCTGTCGAACAATAATGACATCGTTGAACCAAGTCAGAGGCCATCATTTCTAATCAACTCGGACTGAGCTACCCTACCCATATCTATCCTCATGTCTCCTCCCTTCCCTTCTCCAGCTACAACCCCCATCTCCTCTACCACACCAGTGCCACATTCCCCTCATTCTCCAGCATGACAAGACCCCCACCTCTAATCCCTTATTTTATATTATTTTTAAATTTTTTATATTTTATATAATATAAAACGTTTAATAATTTAAAATAATATATATATACATATATAAAATAATTTTTACAATATATTTACATTTTTAAATAAATCAATATATGTTTTGTATCATATAATACATATTATATACTTTTATATATTTATAGTAATATATATTATTAGTAAATTTATAACATATATGTATATATTATTATTAGTAATATTAGGTAATTTAGACATATATGTTTTTATTTATTAATAATTATAGATGTTTATTTATTAATGATATGAATATATAGTGTATATACATACTTATATATTTAAAATAATAGTTTTATTTTTTTGTTTTTGAGGTCATTTTCTATTTTATCATTGATTCTGCACAAAATGAGCTAGAGTAGGGACTTTATCAATACTAAGATGACCATGTGCAAGGTTCGAAGGAAAATTGTGTGGTTATTTAAAGTGATTTGATCCATTCACTAAATGTTCACAGAAAAGCTAGTGATGTGTTAATGAATGTGTGCCATGTTGATTTGTTGCTTTTTTGTTTTTTTCACTCTATCTCTATTTTCAGTGTTGTTTTTTGAATAATAGGAGCACCTCTCCTCCACTGCTATAAAGGAGGGACACTCCACCATTATTACATACCCCACTCTATCAGCACACACTACGTTGGAACTCTCCTTCATCCTAGAGGTTATATCTTTTTTCTCTCTCTCATGGTCCACCTTCATCCTCTACCTTATTATGCTATTATTTATGTTTTATACTATATTCTATAAATAGAATCATCATATAAATGTTTTAGCAATTTAATTTTGTCATGAATTAAACTGTGAAGTTTGTGTTTTTTTCCCATTCGTTTATAGTTGCGATCTTCAATCTTTAGAAATTGAGATCTAACTTATAGGGCCAGACATAGGCTATGAATCCTGATATGACCTGGATATTTGATTTTCATCATGTTTATATTCTTCTATTTTATCTCCGTATTGGAGGTCATCAATATATTTTACTCTGTCAAACCAAGGGTGTGTACAGAACTGGTTTTCCATTTTCATAAAATTTATGTTCTACCCTTCCTCTCTCGAATTCTAGATCTCAGTAATTGAGATGGAATGTTTAATTTGATGATCTCAACAAAATCATTCTGTATTTTAATAAATTAATTCAAGAATGAATTTTATGTAGAATTTATATTACTATATCAATATATTCTCAAGCACAAATGAAATTTTTTGTTCCAGTGTAAAATTTTATGTGAGATTGGTGTGTGATACAATCCATTAGTCATTAATTGAGTGGGTTGATAGTTATTGATTCACAATTATGTTTATCGCTGAAAGAGATTTGTGGGTGATTTGAACATAGTATAGACCTATTCTTACTGACTGTTTTGTATGATAGTCATTCATTTCTCTTCTTTGAGTTTCTGTTATTTGTGATACTTTGGTCTTTTCACTGTTTCATCTTTCTCATTCTATCACTACCCTCTGTGATTTTCATCACTATGTTATAATGTTTTGTTATTAACATTTTCAAAATAATAAAAAAAATTCAAATGATTTTTGGATAGACTGCTTAGTCACTCGACATTTCATCATTGAGAGAGACCCAAGATTAACCATTGTGCTATATCTCGGGTTTTATAAATGTAAAAATTACCATCCTCATGGCAAGGACGACATTATCTCCCAATTTTATTCTTTCTACAATAGTATTATTTTTTAAAAGAATGATGTTAAAGAAACTAGTTTCCCAATCATGGGTTTATGATTTTGAATCACACATTTATCATGGGTTATGATTTGGATGAAATGATTATGAATGTTGTATCTTTTTTTACATGTTAGGATATGATTACAGGTTTGTGATACCCATTTCATTTCATGGGTTATGAGATGATTATTTGGGATTTGTGGTACATGTATTTATGATTTCCTTATGATATGGGTAGGACCTAAATCTCCTCTAATTCGTTGGTAATGATTAATAACTCCTAATATAGACTAAGATGGTATTGGGAGTGGTCCTTGTCTATTAATATTTCCATGATATTGAACCATGACTAACAATATGTTATAAGTATTGAACTCATTCTTCTATGATGGTCATGGTAGTGAAGCATGACTATCAATATGGTACGATGAGTGACCAATACTATAAATATGGCTTTGATTGTGATTCCATAACCACTATGGAAATAATATAACATGATTAAGTGTCGTTCACAATTACATGTCTAATTACTATCTTATGGTTTCATGGATTATGTCATGCATTTACTTATGATTCTTCTCTTATGAATTGCCGATATTTATTCCATGATTCATGTATATGATCTTTGATATTCTGAGTATGCTCTTAAATTTCCACAATCATGTTCTCATACCCTTATTCTCATGATTGAGGTTATATATCTTTCTTGTTTAACCTTAATGAGCGTTTGGTATCACCCCATTTTATGTTTACATCACCAGGTTGTGAATATATGTATTATGTTTTATGTGTCTAAGAAGGGTTCTAATTAATAAGAACCTGTTTATAGATAATTTATCTGACTTGTGTACTAGTGTATACATTTCTATGTTACAAAATGCACTACACCAGTACGGTCTTTGGGTGTCTGTTTTTATAATGTTTTATATATTCTATAAAATTTATGCAATATTAATATCTGAAAAGTGTGGGTATCTATTTCTAGTATTGGATAAAAGTTTTCGTCAACCATTGGAAATTAGGATGGTAAAACCTCAGTGATACCCATAGGAATATTTTTAAGGATATGTCTAGGGTTGACTCTAAGGATGCATGTATGGATGAGTTATTATATAGGAAAATTTCTTGATATTTTGGGAAATTATAGAGTGAGTGGTTTCCGAAAATTATATCTCATTATGGATACTATAAGTGGATTTGAATATTGAATGTAAGAACTTAGGGAAATAACTTTCTCAATGAGAATTTTTCCTTAATCGGCATAACATGATATATGACAATAGGTATGGTTGCACACTTTGTTTGATACTCCCAGAAGATATGCATTGGGAATTAAAAAATAATTTACTAACCAAAATTAATTATTTAAAAAGAATATGAATATTAATAACCTTGGAAAAATATATGGTTTCATTGATTAATTAGTTAGGAACCATGATTAATTCATCCTACATGTAATGTTTCATGATTATTTGGTTTCCCATTATGATAAATGATTATCACACAATGATTTATTTTTTTTCTCAATACTAAGAACTATAAGTTAAATGGAAAAAATTGAATTATTTAGATGTTAATATTATGGTAATTGTGAAAATTTATTTCCTAGGTAGAAACACCAAAAAGAAAATTAGGGCAGTGATATGAGTATATTTTATAATTCTAATGATAAGGAGACTGAAAATGACATGTGAAATATATGTCATGTTCTTCCAATATAGATTAAATTACAAATAATAATCAAGATTATATTGAGGTTGAGGAACCTTAATAAATGATTCATATTTCATATTAACATAAAGATGTATTAGGGAATAGTTTAATAAAGCCAGAGTAGTTTATTAAGTGTAAGGATGGATGAATGAAGTATTTTGGTTTTGGAATTCAAATATTATGTTATATTATTCAAGAAATATATATTTATTTTTAGTATAAGTTTTCATTAATGAATGAATATGACACATTGATTGGTGACTAAGACACATAAAATAGACTTCATAGAAAGGTGATATTTTGGTAAATGGTTTATGACTCTTAATTAAATCTTGATGTTGAGATAATGAAATTCAGATATGTTGTATATAAATATGTAATTACGATCGTATGGATTACCCAATAAATTATTATTGAAAAGGAGATATATGTCATCTATAATGATGTTTAAAAATTCTTGGATTTAACAAATTTTTCTACTAATAATTGGAATAATGAAAAAAGAATGTCTTTATAAATTATTTTGGGTAATTACCAGGTTTGAAAAGTATATATGATAAGGTTGAAAATTTATTGAATGACTAGGATACACATAGGATATATATTTTGAGATTAAATTATTATCTCCCCACATGGTGATATATGAGTAATGGATAATATTTTCTAATAACTATATGTTGTTAACAAATAATTACGGATGGTATATCAAATCACGGATCCCATGATATGTTATTGCTTATGGAATGAAATTCTCACCATCTTTTTTGGAGAAATATGTGAATTAGATCCCCGAACCACAATGGGTGAGGTTTTCCTAAAATCATGTCTTTATATCATTTCATTAAAATTCTTCAAATTAGGAAAAATGTTCTTAAAACCAAAAAAATTATCATAGTACCTTAATTTATGACGAATCAAATGGCCCCTTAGATAATTATATATTTATGGATTTGTGATAGTTAAGATTATATTATTCATTTTATGTATCACTTTCCACCTATAAATAATGGTTAGATTTCTCTTTCATGTCCAGTTTTTTACTTCCCATGTACGTTATACAATATGGGAAGCTATTTATGAGATATTTTGTGTAACCATTACGGTTAATGCATTAAATTTTTGATGGAATTTTTAGTGTGCAATATTATAATGTTGGTTTCTATGAAGGGAACATTCAGTTATTAGAAATTTCAGGTCACAAATGAATTTCAGGGGTGAAATTATTTTTAAGGGGTGTAGAATGTAACCGCCTATGATTTTGTGAATTATTTTTTCAGAGTAATTTAATTCTTTGAAATTTTTCATTTCACAAAACACTAAAAATAGTATATTTCATAATTATGAACATTATATAGACTGTTTTATATGAAAATACATGTAAATGAAGAACTAAACACAACATAAATTTTATCATTCTGTACATAGAACATTGAGGTTACCTTACGCTACATGTAATACTAACATTCCTCGATGGTTTACGTTACATTCAATATCAAGTGTCACTGAACAATAATATATTATTAAAATATTATTATTTAATAATTTTAAAACTAGACATTGAATCAATGATTATATGAGTAACTTAATTTTATAAATATATAGTTAAACTCATGGGATATCTATTAATTATAAATGAAAATAGAAACTAAATGAATATAAAGGGAATGATTTTTTAAAATATTTTTTATGTGAAAAAGGTGATTTATCTTAATAAGAGAAATTTATTACAATTAGTGAATGATATTAATTAAATTTATATGTCGTATATTCAATCAAGTATTTCATATATTTTTATAATTGGCACTACATGCATAATATGGGGACATACCCAGTAATACAGAAACATATGTTTTTATAAAAGATGTTTCACCTCCTTTTAAGGGAAAAAATTTTTATATCAAAATTTTGTAAATTTTATAAATTAAATCCTATAAAATAAACTTATTCTTTGAAAGAGAAACATAAAAAATATTTTTTGGTAAATGTTTTGTCTATTCTTTGATGTTTAATCCTTTTAAGAATGGTGAAAAATACTAAATTCTTATTCAAAACTACTTTTTCATATTATATATTAATTATGATTAATTATATTTAGTGTTGTTTTTAAAGTTTAATTAATCCAATTTTATGTGAATTAATATAAATTTCAGTTATTTTAATTAATATCTCTTTCAAATTGACTATAAAAACATAGAAAACCTTTGAAAATTTTTACATTTTAATACTGCATTTTCGTCTCATCTGTGAGATTGAATTTAAAATCAATTTATTCCAATTATGTGATTGGAATTTAGAAATATGGATTCCAAATATTAAATATGAATAAGTTTTAATTTTTAATTTTTTTATCTGATTTTTTATAACAATTATTAGTAAAAGTTATTAAAAATTATTACAATGATTAAGGTAAAATTATGCTTAATTAGGGACTAAACCTTAATCTTAAAGATATAAATGACCTAAAAACATGTCCAATAGCCAATTTACTTCTGTATTTTGAAAAAAATATCCCTTTTATAGAATTTTTCCATTATTGGGTAAAATTTACATAAAATATTATGTGGAATTCATTTTCCCATTATTTACAAGAGTGACACTCCTCTATTGTAAAAATGCCTCCTCTCATACCACTTACTCACACCTCACAAGAAACATAACAACATTCGAGATCAAACCAATTCACTTACCGAAAATAATAAATTCCTTATTTAATCCAACATTTTTGAAAAAATCCATCTAAGGAATCCATTTGATGAAAACCAAAAGGTCTTACCCAAAGAAGAGGTAACATCCTTCCTCAATCTCACTTATTTTATATTCATTATCCACAACCTCAACTATACATGTTTCATAATTATAAAAAACACCATTTTAGTCATTATAATGATAATTTTTAATTATAATGATTAAATATACACTTCCAAACACATCCATAGAATGTGTAACAAAAACATTGTTTATGTGTATAGAGAACTGCCACCTCACAAAATGATAATTATTTGTTTTTCCTTTACCACTATTCATGGTATAAATTCTGATGACCACTATATTTATATGTGGTATATATTATATTTAATAATTTTAAAACCCACACCATTATACATTCCATATGGGGTAAATACGATAATTTCATTTTGGGATGTGTGGACTACCGCCTCCTTAAAGCGATGTGATTAATTCACACACTACATGGAATATATTAAGGATTGGTTCGTTGAAATTATAATCTATATATGACATAATAATTCTATTTTAATGATATTATATATATAAATATATTTCTTTTACAATTTTATTCCAGTATTAAAAGAAAAATGGAAACAACGTTCATGTGTACAAACAACCTACCTTCTCTATTATGATGTATTCCATTTCATACATCTATACTATATATATTATTATAATACAAATGTAATGAATATAAATTATGTGTATATAATATTTTATATTTTTTAATCATGATATATATATAAGGACCAATGATATAAAAAATACACATGCAAAAAACAAGCGATTATTACCTGAAGTGTAACCATAACAAAAAACTATTAACAAAAGGGTAATATAAAGACACAAAAATACAAAAATGTTATTATATATGATACTATGGTTAATCATAATTTGTATAATAATCTTATATTTTATATAAATGTGGTTTTTTAAGTAGGAATATATTCAAGACATAAGTTAAGTGAACCTCATCTATCTTTTTTATATTCATTATATACATGCCTTGTTCACCACCATTTTATTTTTAATGGTTTATATAATTTACATGAATTTATTTTTTGGTTTTAATAATTAAATTTAATTTTATATACATATTTAATATATAACATTTATTTCATGGGGATAAGTTGTCAAAAGATAAAAAACCAGTATGTAAATTTTTTCTCAATTTTCCTTTATTGAGTGACATGTTTTAGTTATGCACTTACAATATTTTTTGAGGTGAATATACAATCATTTATCATGTTTTATAAAGAATATACTTATTATCATGATATTATAATATTAATTTAACTTATTTTCCATATATGGATAGTATTCTTCCATATTACCATGTGGTAAGAGATTATTGAAATAATCTCATTGTTTTATTAGGGTTCATTATTATTCTTCCATTGATTAATATCATATGATCCATCTCTCAAGAACAGTGATGATTTTTATTCTGTTATAATTATTAAATAAATAAATAAATTCATTCATTTATTAGTAACATTTTCCACCTATTTGGTACATAATATACTAATAAATGTTTCTCATGAGAATCCCACTTATTTTATACTTTTAGTCGAAAATCAATGACATTTCAAAACAATATTTTTTAAAACTTTTTCAATCAAAATTTTGGATAAAAAATTTCTATTATTGATTTTTAAAGCATAATTATATTTTTTCATAATTTTATTTTCAAAAAAAAATTAATAAATTTAAATATTTATTTATAAATGATCAAATCCATCTTCTATAAAAGTTGTTTTATTAAATGTTTTTTATAATTTTTTATTCTTTTTCAAAGTATTTTCCATGAATTTTTTTTCAAACAAAATACCATGATTTTTTTGTAAGTCATTAATGTGTTATAAGTGATAATGGTTTTTAAAATGATTTGAATCTTAATTTATAAGTATTCGAGGAAAATAGTTTTCAAACTATTTCCAGGTTTCTTTTATATGTTTTCATTATATTTTTTTCAAAATGATTTCAATAATTATATCTATTTATTACATGTATTTACATAGGAAATATTTTCCTAAATGTTTTATTTATTAAAAATAAATTTTCAATTTAGAATGTATATTTTCCTAGATTAATATGTTTATATGAACAATCCCAATTTTTCTCATCTAGGATAACTTCCATTTATGTAACGCGTACCCTTCTAGGGAAATGATTGAATGTTTTCATTCATATTCTATATCTGAATCTTTTTTTGGAATGATGTTTGTGAAATTTTTAACTCTTTAATGAGTTATATTATTTTCAAATAGGATTATGTTCATCTATTATTCTTTTGAATAAATGTTTATGAAATCATTATCTTTTTTCACAGGTAATGATTTGATTACATGTTTATGATATCCAATTCATTTAATGGGTTATGTTATGTTAATTCGTGACTTTTTGGAACATCTATGTATTATTTAACTATGATATGGGTGGGACCTAAGTCATTCTACAATTAATTATGTAAATATTTATATATCATGAGATTGACTATGATGGTCTTGGCAGTGAACTTTGACTACTACGACGAGCATGGGAGTGAACCATGACTACCATGATGGTATGAGGTGTGAAATCATACTAATAAGATTCTCATTGGGGTGAATTATGACTTCAATATGTAACCGAATGTGAACCCTCACTACCATGATAGCCTTGGAAGTGATACGTTGACTACTATGGAAATAATTTTACATAATTATGTGTTATCGACAATTACATGTCTTATTTTTTGTTAGGATTTAATGGATTCTGTTCTTTATTTCCATATGATTCAAGTCTTATGAACTGTGTATATTTATTCAACTATTCATGTATATAATCTTTAATATTCATTTTATGACTATCTATTTTTATAATAATGTTCTCATACCATTATGGTTATGAAAATGCTAACATTTATTAATTTTTTACCTTTACAATACATTTGAGTGAAACCCTTCTTATTATTTTATCGCATGGATTTTATGATATGTATTATTTTGGATGTGTCTAAGAATGGTTATAGTCAAGAAGAACATAGTGGGTTATAATGTCGCTCACTTATATACCAGTATTTATCTTTCCATGTTTCCAAAGGCACAGGACTGGTACGGTCATGGGGCATCAATTTGTATAATGTATTAAGTACTTCCTGAATTTTTTTTAATAATAATTTATTAAAAATCATGGGTAATTATACAAATTTTATTTTTCGACTCATCTATATTCCAGATACATTAGTTTCACTTATATTTCATGTTCATATTTGACTATTGTAGTGTTTTTTAACTACCGAAAATTTGATTTGAAATATCATGAATCTTCCAAAAACCTAAAAAAAAATTGAACCATCCAAGACAAAATTAAATAGGATACAACAATCATTTTTATATTATTTTTCACTCTAATTAATAACATGTAAGAATAAATACTTCTCACTCCAACTAATCTTATTCTCCCATAGAAATCATTACAACATATAATGACTTTTAAATCATTGAGAAACACTTTAGGAGAACCATTATAACCTTTCCATATTCCATAATTATAATGAAAATATTTTTAAAAGATGAAAATGATTTCTGATAAATTTTACTATATGATAATTTATCGATTTCAAATGATTTCTTATAAGACTCGACAAAACATATAATAAACAAATTAGTTTTTATAAGAATTTTTTTATTCATTTTTTTTCATCAATTGATTGATTAGTACTTGATTACATCCAATTAATTGATCCAAAAAATATTAAAACTCTCCTCATACTCTTATAGGACTCTAGATCTAATACCATAATGATAACAGAAAATCGAGTAATGGATCGGTAGAACCTCATGTTCGATGGATCAGTTATAGAGTTGACTTTTTTTATTATTTTCAACTGATTATTGGTCCAATATATTGGTTCATTTGGTGGATTTGAAATTCTGGTGGATCTGTTAGTCTGATGGATCAGTTAGTCAATATAACATTAAACCCTCTAGCATTGATAAAATCAAACATCCCAAATTGAAAAAAAGTAGTATCAGGTACTTCATGCATTGATGATCGAAGATAGGAAGACTCCACCTTCATGTACTTTTTTTCCACAAATATATTCTTTTATAATTCGATTTTCATAATGTTGATAACATTATAATCTGCATAGATACATCTAAATTGTACTAGAAACCAATTTTTCTTACTAAAATTTCAACACATTTTATATTTCTACCAGAAACTGAACCCAGTTACAATACATTTGTTGAACACAAACCCCATTTCTCCCCCATTCATTTAAAAATCCTAGTATACATTTTTTAGCTAACCAATGATGATTAGAACATAAAAAATAGAAATTCATCATCATAGTCTTATCAAATATATGGAAACACATTCATACACCTATAAAACATCTCAAAATGATTAAAAAAATATTTCAGAAACAATATGAGTCCAAAAAACTACATCAATAAGAAAAAACCTTCAGAACATATAATAAAAAATGATGACATTTCTTAATTAGTTTGTATCTGATCTCTTCAGTCCTATAGTAAATTATCTGATAACCAAAATGTACAATGTGATGTGGTTTTTCATAGGAACAACAATATTAAAAAAAAAAATAACAACCATGTCATCTGAAATCTGAAAACCACTTACATCAAACCTAGTTATGAAATTTTTAATAAATGATCAACTTTTAATATAACATTACATCATATCTACTGAATCCCAATATGAAGAGTCCTTAATCATTATAAATTGAACATAATCCATTAAATATGATATTCAGTCATAAATCCTTATAAAATTATCTTATAAACAAAAAATTATTTATGTCCCAAGTTTCAAAATTTTAAAATAGAAGCCTGAATATGATTAATACCATTAAAATATTATTTTCACTTTCTTCATATACATCGGTCATTTATAAAAAAATTATGTATAGTCTTTCTAAAAAAATTTGTGAGCTATCAATATGGGAAATAGATTTTCATAATGACAATAATCCCAACATTTAAAACATTTAATAGATCCCTTTTAAATTTTATAGTTCAACTTCATGAAATTAAATAAATTATTCATTTTCACTTTTATATTATTTCTTTATTACACCCATTAAAATATATAAATTATTTTTATTCTATTAATAATTTCTCATTGTTTATTCATCCCATATTCATTAGATATTAGAAATTTTATATTTTTACTCTTTTGATTATCACATGAACAACCATAATACATCATTGACAATATATCTAGTTAATTAAGAAACACACCTAGGTTAAATATGTTAATCATAACTAATTATATTTGTTCAAGAATAACAACTATATTTTTTATTACAATTAACATTCCATCAGATTTATTGTTCAAACAATAACTTTATTTTCCTTTATATCCATTATTAATGTTTTCTTTGCTGAGTCTAACATTTTAATAAATCAAAAAATGGATAGTGTGAATATATCAAGTAAACCATAATAAATCATATTATGTTGAAGATAAATTCTCGGATATTGTTAACCTTGACATCACATATTCAACTATTCCTATTTACTCATTCTACTTGTAATTCTCCCTAGTATAGTAACAATTATAGATATACTTGGTTTGACCATATAATTAAACAACATCATGGCATCTAAAATTATCTAATCATTTCCAAAAATAAAAAATTCAATGGAATTTATTTAAACATTATATAATTTATTTTCTTTAGATTAGATTTCACTTTATCTTATTTCAAGGATTCTTAATGTAAAGAGTTTTATATATTTTTATTATAACTTATACATAAAGACACATATATTTCATTGATGAGTTATTTAATAAGTATTGATTTACATATAGTTTATAAGTTTAAAGAAAACACATTTCCTTTTCATAATATATTTTCAAAATTGTATTCATGAAGTCATCCTTGTGCTTACTTACTATTAAAACCATTTCATTTTTTTCAAAAACATTGGATGCGCATAATAATATCTGTATAAGATATAAATTAAAATAAATAAACTTTTTTTTAATAAATACATATAAAAAATTTTCCTTTCAATATAATCATTGGGATAAAAAATAGTAGTTTTTCCCAAAAAATACACTTCCTGGCCAAAATAATTTCATAAAACATTTCACAAGAAAATATAAAGGAAAACTAAATTAACAAGGGTTTCTTATTAAATCATGAAAAACATTTGATTTTATTTTCAAAATCGTATATTTTACACTCTTATAAAGCATCATATAATTTCTTTTGAAAATAAACTCATTTATAAACTTGTTAATATTATAATATTACTATATAAAACCAATTGAAGGAATAAATAAAGTCTATAGGTTACCTGAGGAATCATTTACAGATCATTATTACATATAGAGGTACCATATGGGATAAACATATATTAGCCATCATAGTTACAATATAAATAACTATAATAGTTATACATGGAATAAAAATCATATTGTATTCCAAAAATATATTAAGATAAACAAAATAAGGTCAATATATACAATATTTTGAATATCCATTATAGTATATTCCAAAAATATCTTAGGAAAAAACTAATTTGTTAAATCAGTCCATTTAATGAATACATTAGATAGCTAAAATAGTCTCTCCCATTATTTGTTATAATGTAACCCAAATTTTATGTTATACCAAAGATACTGACCATGGTTCATAATGTAATAACCCATCACATAAATAATTACCAAAAAAAATATATTATTCATAAAATAGTATGGTTATAATTTTTATTATTATAAAATTAAATAATCTTTTCACTACTAATAAAACATATTTATATATTGATATATCCTTTTCAATTAAATACATTTTTAAAACTAAATGTCACATAAAAAAAGAAATAGTTGTTTTATTTTTTTAAAACATTCAATAATTTATTGGAATACTATCAGAAAATAAAAATTATGTTGATAAGAAAATGGTTTCTTATCATATGTGTTAAAATAGAACATTAATTTTTTTGTTTTTTAATGAATGTCAAAAATGTATTGCGTAAAAAACGCAAAAATATTCATTTTGAAACCCATTGAAAGAATGTCAAAAGTGATATAAAATTTATATTATAATTATAGTACATCCATTTAAATAATCCCATAAAAAATTTTCAATAATATTTATATGGGAGAATAATACATAGAATAAAAATCATTAAAAAAATTAAAATAAGGGTTGTAATGTAAAGTTCCAATTTTGTAAAAAAAATAAAAATATTATTTCCTTTTTTAAAAAAACCTAATGAATGAAAAATATGGTAAATTTTTTAATTCTTCATTCTTTTTATTAATTAATAATATATTTTGGATACATTTAAAATAACATAGAATAATCAGATTTATAAAAAAAATATTAAATACTAAAAATGTGGTTTTAATTGAAAGAGCCACTTACATTAGGGAAAACACATCATTTAAAAGCTATAAAAACTTGAATAATATGATCATATTAATTAATTACATACTTATAGAAATATTTATTGTTTATTATTAATTTTATTTCAATTATTATAATGTTTAAAACAATACATAATCAATCATGTTCACTTAGTATGTTTTGACGTTATTCAGCTTATATGGCCAAATTGAATTCATGAGGATCATTATAATCTAAGAGGTTACTATTAAATATTATATAGACAAAAAATGTTGAAATTATTATAAATTTTACACATCAATTATATATTTAAAATAAATTAGGAATGATAATGATGAAAAATTAACTATATTACAGTCCTAGAATAGTAGGATGAACTTACTCTTGAGTAACATTTCCTTTTTAAAATTTTTATTATGAAAGGAATGTTTGTAATATATTATATTTCATGAATGAAAATATTATCATAAAGAAACTATATTTATTTATATATTTATATCATCGATGTGAAATTGTGGTGAAAATAATAATCACATCCCTTCATTAATGAGTTATTCGATACGTATGCACGAATGAAAATAAGATTATTTAATGACAAAAAATATAAGAAGTAAAATGGTATATAATCTATTTATAATTAAAAATATTTCATTAATTTCATATTTAAACAATTATTTCATCACTATTATCATACTTGTTAGGTTATGATTAAAAATGAGTTACATTGTTTTGCATGGTGGCAGTACGCCGTACACACAAATGACGAATTATTTAACAATTTAATGGAATATAAAATGGATTTATGTTTTTAAAC
Source organism: Viscum album (assembly GCA_963277665.1). NCBI lineage: Eukaryota > Viridiplantae > Streptophyta > Magnoliopsida > Santalales > Viscaceae > Viscum > Viscum album. The sequence goes on from OY728136.1 coordinate 767,668,511, forward strand.
TAAAATAATAATGTCATAGTATGTAAGTGATAAATTGGTTTTCATTCCATCATGAGTTATGAATATGTTAATGAGGTAGATAAATAAATAAAAAAACACTCTATTAAAAACAATATATCTACTTCAGAACAACTCATTGGGGTTATATATAAAGTCTTTCTATAATATTAAATTTATCAAAAAATATGAAAATTTATATGTTTAAATATTTATAAAATGGATTATCTTATGTATTATCAAGACCAAAATGAATTATGTGTGTAAAGAGGATATGATAGGTTCTGGGATTTTATAATCTTGTGGGAGGACATACTTGGTAATTTGGAAAATAAAAATTTCTAAACACATTTTACAGATCCCATATGACTCTAAAATGAACCATTACCATGAAATATACAATTTAAGTAATATATATGGACATAAAATAAAACATATTCAATTTAATAAACCATTTTAAAAATTATATCTTTATTTTAGCCTCCCAAGTAATGTCGTATTCACGTTAATCACAGTAAAAAATTTTTAGTTATTTTTGATTTAACATTATCCAAAATTTATGATTAGCAGATTATATATTGGAAATAATAAAGAATTAAAATAATGAATATAATATTCCATGTTTAATTCAAAAAATTAGAATAATTTAATTTAAAATTATTACCACAAATGCAATAAAAATCTATTTTCAAAAAATCTATTTTCTTGTAAATGTAATTTTTATATTAAAACTATTTCTAGAAATAATCATTATATGATGTCAGATTATTTTTTAAATATATATAATATAATGATATAATTTAAATAATTCCTTATTGGTGGTTATTTTAATTAATTAATATGGATTCAAATAATACACTTTAGAAGGGTTCTAAAAAAAATGTGTTTTTGAATTGAAAAATAGACATATTCCAAATTCAAGTAAAAATAAGGATTAAATTTTAAATAATTATATTTAATATATATAAATAATAATTATGGTTCATGAAATTAAATTTAAATAATAATGGTACAATTAAATTAATTAATTTATAGAAAATAAGATGACAATTTTACAAAAGAAGTTGTTTTTCAATATTAAGAGAACAATCATAATTTTTTATAAAATCAAAATAAATAATAGTAATATAATTTTGAAATTAATATTCAAAGAAATAAATTATTTTTATAAAATTAATTTTCTAAAACATATTAATATTAATATTAATATTTTCTCACAAGAAGAAATAGTTATTTAATAAAACATTATTTTTATCATAGCATGTCCTTACTAAAATTTTGGGGGATTATTTACTAAGAATTTATGATTAAATATATTTGGAGTACTAAATATTTATATATAATTTAGAAATTAGTTTATGAAATTCATACCAAAAACCATAAAACCTAGTTTATAATGATTGTATATTTCATGGGAAATTTTATCTTAGCATTGCATGTCGCATATGCTATCGAAGATATTGTCCATAAACTAATAAATGGTCCGTGAAACATTCCCCATTTAAAAAATTGTATTTTTTTGGTTTTTCCAACAATTTTATGAAAAATGGGTTTTATTCCACCTCAAAATCAATTGATTGGCATTAACTATACAAATCCACATCATAAACCCTTATGTCATTTTAAATCCTCCATTGCTGTTAAATTTACATGATACAATTTTCATTTTTAATGAATTAAAATATTTCTATAATATGAAACCAATTAATAATCTCTTATGAAATCACATTTTATATATTCTCTTTGTAAGTGAAATTTTCTATATATAAAAAAATTTTGTTATGTTTATTTTGATAACCTATAAATGTTATTTTTCAAACAATTTACATTATTTTTAAATTTTGTTTATCCCATTTCATTATTGTGTTATTATTTACTTAATGAAATTATGATCATTTTGAATACAGAGAATGAATGAATTTACATAATGTTATGGGACTTGTTTTCCTACAATTACATATATCTATAATTCATTATGTCATATATTTATCTCCTAACATGCAATGTATTGGATTAGGGTGTGAGCTTGATACACTATGGGAAATTCTCTCCTATTTTATGATATACTGGGGAGTGAAACACAATTTATGTTAAAGATTCCATACGTTATGTTGTTTTCACAATCATAAAATGAAAAGAAACATTAATTTTAGTTTCTTAAATCTAAATACACATATTATGATTTTTGGATCATGATATATGTGTTATTGTGTATGAATTTTATATTTTATTTTTATATTCATTTCATAAATTCACTTAACCATATGTTTTTCTTATGATGACTTGGCATCATTGAACTGTTTGGATTATTAAAAACCATACTACGATTTCGAGCTCAGTTATTCTTATGATTCATTTTCAACAGGTTATGATGGAATGTAATAATTCATCTTGGAATAGATGAATATATTTTGTAGAAAAATAATTATATATTATCAGTTCACATTATGTATTATTTAGTGATTATGTAGTTGGAAATATACATATTATTTTAAAACAACCAGGGATTTTTTTAGTTATGGTTTTATCCAAATTATATAAAACTATACATTTAACTTATCCTATATATATTTATATATTTTAAGGAAATATTATTTTATGATATGTAATTCGATATACAAATCCTCAAGAAAAAATAATTTCAATTATAATTTATTTTCGGGCATAATGAACCCCCATTAAACAATTCACTCAAAAATAGTGAGAAACATTCCCAAATAATGTTCACATACGTAGTGAAAATAAATCCATCTCAACACAATGATTAATTGATGATGTTTTAAGGTTTTTTGATAATTTTTGATATTTTTTTTAAATCTACTATAGGATTTCATCCCCAATATTTTTTTAAAATGACGGTGTCACATGAGAGGTAAACTAAATTGATCATGAAGAATTAATTCCAAGAAAATTTACTACTCCTTTAATTATTTAAATTACTTAAAAAATATATTTGAAAGATTTTTTCCGGTTGATTCAACGTATTATATTGACTATTTTTTTAGTAGAAATGAGAAGATAACACTAAAATCCATTTACTGGGCATGGTACTGACCTATCCAACGACACCTCAAAACCCTCATGTGGTATCAACATGGTCGTATAATAATTTATAATTACTTTTAAATAATTGTTGAAATTATTCATTATCTATTTTTTTCAATTTATATATAATTTATTATTTGATCCAACATTCAAAATATCATGATTATTTTTATTTATATGATTAATAATAAATAAATTTAACTCAATGATTCCATATATTGGTGACCTAATTTTTTCATGATAAAATGGATACATATTAGGAAACTAAAAGTTACACAACATGAATTAAAATTCACAACAACATGATGAACTATGAAAAAAAAGACACTTTCTTGACTTAGTATTATATAGTGTCCTTAATCATTTATATTTTACCATCCACATAACAATAATTATATCCCTATGGGAAGAAAGTAATTATTGTGGTCAATATAAATTTCATGTATTTATTACGAAATGAACCCAAATCTAGTAATCCAATGTTGATGATTATATTATAAAATAGTTAAAAGGAACAATAGATCACATCCCAATGGATTTAATAGTTTTTCATTTTTGGAATACTTAATATATACATGAATTCCCATGTAGAATGGAAACAAAAAAGAAAAGTTAATAAATGTAGTGGAAAAATTATTATTACATTTAGTACATTAGAGGATATTGTAATATCAATTATAGTTACTCTATGTAAAGGAGAAAAAATAATAATATTGGTGATATTAGAAGTTATAGTTTTACTTTAGTGTATTCTATCATCAATACAAAAGGATAAATAATATAGATGAACTTATAATAATTAAATCAGTAATATAATTTATATCTTGAACATGATATGCATTCAAGAATAATATATATATATATATATTAATTACATGGAAATAAAAAAACTCACATTTATTGAATTTATATTTCATGGCATCTTAATCAAACCCTCAATCTCTCAAATAAGGAACAAGAAATTGATGGTTATGTGTACACAAAATACCCAAATATTTCTAAATAACTAAAAACTCATATTTCCTAGGAGACTTTACTCGAGGCATCAAGAGGCTATCAGAGACCCCAAAAATTATTCTCGCATGACCAATACAGACCTCATATATTAAATGACATATAAAATAAAAAATAAATATACATTTTCAATCAATATATATATATAGATAAAATATTAGGAACATTAATTATTTCCCATTCAATCAAATAATATTCGTATTATGTTTCTATCAATTAATAACATATATAATAATATGAATGTGATTTTTTCAATAATTGAAGGATACTAAATATATACATTGTAAAATTAGCATGGAAATGAAGGGAACAAACCTTTTTAGTTGAATGATAGAGAGTTATAGAAAACATAAAATCAAAGAGGTGAATGAGTTGGGAAAATTTATTTATGAAAACATGTTGTATAAACCATAAATTAGTGAAGGATGAAATAAAACCCTCAATTCATCGAAAATATTATTCTGGAATTAATTTTAATTTATTTAGAGAATATATAGAATAAATAATTTGAAGCATTATATTTTTCATTATTAAGAATTTTTTTGATTTTTTGTAAAAAAATATAATAATCTCTTCAAAATTTATTTCATAATTCTAAAAAAATAATTTAACACATTATTTATATAATTATTTAATATAATTTAATATCTAAAATAAAATATTGTTATATAAATGATGTGGAGTGAATCATAAAAAATCAAACATTTTGGAATTGTTTTCCAATTTAGTTATTTTAAGAAACATTTATCATCTTATTATAATATAAAATAAAAAACACACATGAATAATGGGGATATTTGTCACATTATCAAAACATTAAAACATATAAATTATGAAAATAATGATAAATGGTCATCGATAGTTGAAGATCTTTTATGTATAAAATAAAAATTCTTCTATTCACATTCTTATAATGAAAGTAAAAATAACATTCAATTTAAATATTAAATATAAATGTTTGTAAATTTTTTTATATTATTTCAACAGTTCAATGAAATAAAAGTTTATCATAATTTATGTATATTGAGAAATACTCTAGAAAAACACTATTTCTGGGACATAGAAGAGAATGATTCCACACCAAAAATGGACAAACTAGGTCGTATTTTATTATAGACATTGTTTCAGTGGTTTTTGAGAAACATAAAGATAAGAATTTGAATTAACACTGGACTATAACATAAATAAGTATAATCCATTAATATATATATATGATTTAAATTTGAAATAAAAAATAAATCCCTCAATTAATATTAACACAAAATAAATCTATATTAAATGGTATATTGGGATATAAACCCTTTTTGGTGGATTCCCTTCTAGTTAGACTCATTCGATCATCTAATTTGATAAATATTATATTTTATATTCATTAATATTAAAACAATATTTGTACATTTATATCTAAAAAACATTTCCTTTATAACCATTTTATATATTTAATTATTTTTATTATTTTGAAATTATTTATTTCGGTGATAACAATTATACTTGATTGATTCAAGGATTTTTGTTTTTTAATTAGTAAATTGTTTTAAAATATAAAAAATTTAATATTATTTATAAATATCATATATATATATATATATTAAAATATTTTTATGATATATTCTTTTAATATTATTATGAATAGGGAAATACAACTTACATGGATGTTGTAGTCAACACATTCACATGGGTGGAATTTTATCATTTGGATAGAGGATTAAAAATGAATGTTTTTTATATTTATAGAATCATATTAATGTTGTAGATGTAAATAATTTTCACTAAAATATTCTTAATAACTATATATTATAGGTGGTAATGACTATTGATATACATCAGTCATGGAGGAATCAGTTTAAATATACACTAATGTGGAAATTCCATTTTCCATTTGATGGAAATGAGGAAAATGGTGGTCTTAACATCTGGATTAAAAATTTAATAATCCAATGAAATTGATTAAATTGTTTTAGAATGGTTATATAATTTTTTAAAAGGATTATGTATAAAAATTAAGAGAGAACTCGATTTAGACAATTATATCTCATTGGTTATTATTCTTTTTTATTTCTTTATTAGTATTAATAGGATACACATTATGGTGATAAAAAACTAATATGTCATGTGTAAAGACCGAGAGAAATTATATGGAATGTTTTTTTCTTAAATTCCTGGGATTTTAATGAGTTTGTGGAAAATTTACGGTGCTTGATTCTGTGGTCCGGTGTGTGACCGAGAATCAATTTCTGAAGTTTTGTTCAGGTACGTTTAGTAAACGGAGAAACTGATGAGTATGATTTTATAACTTTTGAACTAGTGCTTGGAATTGAAATCTGAAGGGCACCATTGACCTCAAAGCGCCAGTATTTATTTAAGAAGACTTTCACCTCGATGGCAAGTTGAATGAGAATGGATGTTAGTTTTGGTAATTTAATGGATAATTTAAATTAATATAATGTGTGTAACTTATTTTTATTTGTGTGTGGTTAAAACCTCCAAGTGGAGGTTGGGGGGTGGGGACCACCACACCTTATACTCCCGTTAGAGGTTATGGTGGTGGGGCCCACCTGAGCAATAACCTCCCCTTGGGAGGATAAATTTCAGTGGGGACCAGCCCGATGATGAGACCCTCGGAACTCCCCATTTTTGGAGACACCACCCATGAAGTTCTTGAACACCTTTAATTAAATTGTGCCTACATACAAGAATTAATTAACCGGAGCAGCCCCTTAATTAATTCATTTTTGAATTAATGCCAACCATTAAAATAATAGATGATCTATTATTTCATTTGGGGGTTGGAATCATACTATTGTTGGGAGAATTAAGGATAGGAGGATCTCTTGGAGAATATAATATTCCAACGAAGAACACCCCCTCTCCACCGATGAATGAAGAACACCTTCTTCGATCTCAACTGGGGACAAAGGAGGGAGCTTCGTCCTTGTAGAATGCCGACAACGTGATCTTCGATTTTGTCACCTCTCTAGGACAGTCATCCAACAATGACAGATATCCCCTTATTTTTCAAACATTGACAAATCACCTCCTGCCTTTCCACAACATCATCAACGATCAACAAATATGAAGGTAGGGCATTTTATGTATGAAATTTTTTTTCCGTCCATCAACAAAAAAAATATTGGATTGTGTTTTTTCAATTGTTATTTCTATTACTACGAAGGGATCAGGCTTCAAGAACACGGCCCAACCCTCCCACTTCATTTTCTCCTTGGTTTTTTGATGACCGTAGTGCTGACGAGTGGGGGGGGTGTGAGCCAGGCCGGGCCCGCGGTGGAGGTGGTGCGACACTGTCGCACCATGCTGAGGATTAGGGAGATACGACCAGGGCAGTCTACAGTAGAGGAGCTGGAAGTGGATGGCTGCTCAGCCAGCTGGGAGGAGCGGGACCCGCAGCAGGTACCGCGTGATCTAGACCAAAGCTAGGTGTTTCCATTTTGGGTCCCCACCGGAACCGCTAAGCCATTCGGGAGACAGGAGGCACGGTGCTACCCCCTTAGACGCGGTTGAGGCGGACCCCCCCTGCGGGCTGTCGGGCTATCGCGCTGGGCCTCCATTTCGTGTCGTTCGGGCCACGCCCTTTGTCCAGTACACCCTCTCAGATGGGGTCGACCTCCGGTATGATCCCAAGGTCAGGCTGGGTCAGTCCGACTGGGTCGGACCGGACCCGGACCCGCTTTTGGCATGTTTTCACCTTTTCGCCCATATCGTGGGCTATGAGTGTTCGATCGACGAACCATATGTGGAGAGTGTAATCATAGAGTCAGTTGGCTATTTTAGAATATCCCACTTGAGGTTTGGACATAGTTTGGATACGGTCGGGATGGTTTGAACCTAGAAACCAACTGGGCCCCTATTAATGGAAAATGCCATTAACTCACAGATCGGGGCATCCGATTGGCGTGCCATCAATAGCGTTGAGACCCCTACGAGAGGATACCTTGAAGTAGCATGGAATGACTCATAGAGACTAGCAAGCAATGTACAGAGACCTAGTAGCTGGCTGGTACATGACGACTGCTGACCTTTCGACTCGGAGTGTTTCGACTAGCCTAGTGGGAAGAGCCTCTATTTGATGTGGTCTAACCATAGTGGGGAGTTCCTATGTGTGACATGGCAAACCCATGGTACTCGATAGGAGGAGTACCACAACATGATACGAGGGGGAGCTCCTCTATGTGACACGACAGACCCACAGTGGGTAGCGCCTCTGGGTGATGCAGCAGACCCATGGTACTCGACAGGTGGAGTACCACAGCATTCCAGGAATGTGGGAAGCACCTTTGTGAGATGCGGCAGGTCCAGAGTACTATATATAGGAGAATTAAACCACTAGCCTATGTTTCAATAGTTTTACTAGGAGTGTTACATGTTACCACCCTAGAATAAAATCCTTGTATTAAGGTAAATCAATGGATTTTGTGTATTCCTCATGATTTAGATGGGTTACTAGATAACATAGTTATATGTATGGGAATATACCTATGTAATGGTTATATGTTGATTCCATACATAGTGGTTTATCATTGTTGGATTTTGTGATATCTTGATGGTCTCAGGGTCCCAACCGAGTATCCTTATACTCACCCCTGCACATGCTATACTCGTACCTCATTGTGTTGGTTTTAGATGACAAACAACGCTAACTAAGGGAGAGAGTATTAGTACTGGATTGTACCCAGAGGTGGACCACTCGGTGTTATGGTCCTCAAAGCAGACAGTCAGACATGGAGTGCTAAGGAGGCCATCTATACCTACCCTTCAGGTTGGAACCCTGAAGGATGACCTAGTAGCTGGTTTACATATTCTTTCAGTTGTACTTGTAATTTTATGTTTCCTTGTACATTGCTGTTTGGTTTGTATTTATGGCCCCTCTTACTTTCAGACTCTCATTTGTATATAGTTTTACTTAGTGTTTTACTTATATTTGTGTACTCTGTTGTGTTTTTTTACTGTTATAAATCTAATTCCTTCCCAGGTTAGGAATTTATGCCTTTGGTTCTAGTCAGCAGCCCCAGGAATATGGAATGCGGGATTGGGGTAGTGAGGATATGGGCCCTGGGGGACGTGTCGTGAAAATTGGTATCCGAGGGAGGTTATACCGTAGAACTTAAGACTTTGATATTTCATTTATTTGAAACAATACTATTAAGGGTAATATGTGTGGTTTTCATTTTAGGGAGTCCAGTGTTGGTGCGGGAAGCCGACGTATCCATACACCAGGACCCTGACTACTGATTTCCAACTTAGTGCACAAAAACATTGATTGCGTGTGTGTTTCAAATGTTTTCTTAAGTCAGCTCAACTAGGTCATCTCACCAGGTATAATCATTTGACCGTGTTGAATTTGTTTCTTTAAGTATGCCTCCCTACAGAGCCCTGAGAGTCATACTCTCTGACAGCCCACCGAGCGATGAGGCCTCGGTTCAGGGCCCTTTACCAGTGGAGGCACCAGCGGTACTACTCCCCATTGTGCCACCGATGCGACCAGCCCCAGCAGCAGACAATGCATTCCACTTGAGAGCGTTGCATGAGTTCCAGCACCAAAGGACACCCAGGTTTCGGGTAGAGACGGACCCACATGCAGCTGAGGATTGGTCAGAGGCTGTGGTGAGAGTCGTCATGATGGTAGTGACACCAGGAGACCTCATGGTGGTCTTTACTACGAGTCTTCTTCCGGAAGCAACATGCAGATTGTGGAGCCTGATGCTCCCGGTCCACGACGAGGCGACACTACTCTGGAATGACATTGAGAGCCTGTTTCGAGTGGATTTGGTTCCGGAAACCCTATGAGTGGTGAAGATATAGGTGCTACTGCATCTACAGGAGGGTAGAATTACAGTAGCTCAGTTCTAAGGGAGGTTTGCCGACCTCTCTTGCTACTCCATAGATATGGTGTTGAACCCATTTTTCAGGGACCGGACCTTCGTGAAGGGGCTCAGGTGAGAGATCAGTGAATTGATGATCTCGCTGAGCATCCCGACACAAGTGGGGGTATTAGAGAGAGCCCTCCTTGTAGAGATTTTCCTTGATAAGAAGTCACTAGTAGCGAGACCCACTACTAGTCGACATGCGGCAGAGTCTTCTACAACTGGCAGTAGACAGATAACACAGATGTCCAAGAGGATCAGACCCATGGGTGGATGACTGCAGGACTCAAGATCTGTTTGTGGGGCACCCAAGGTAATGACATACCTGCTAGAAGCAGACAATTCTACTCATGCAACGGGAAGGTTCACATGGCTCGTAACTATCCGACCCACCATTTTGATGATCAACAGATAGTTGAGGGACCTCCCAGGTAGGGGTAGAGATTTGATCGAGGTGGTCCACAGGGAGCCAACAACGTGGCAGAGGATATGGTTTTGCATCTGGCGGTGGATGATGTTACGAGGTGCTACCACCACCACCACCATGATGGCCACCCCGACCACAGAGAGCTGGAATACATGGGAGAGATCAGCTTCAGGCTACTCAGGCATACGACCATGGCACTCTAGAGATGATTCAATGTACTACTTGTGTCTACTCCACCATAGCTACAGTTCTTGTAGACACGGGTGCCATTCATTCACCCATTTCCACTACCATTATTCGGAGCTCGGAGATTCCGATGGAGCCTTTGGATCAATCCTTAGGGCTAAAGACTCCTACGGGAGAATACTTAATGATTACGCATTGGTGTCTGCAGTGTGAGTCTACTATTGGAGGCAGGAGCTTTGGCAGGGATCTCCTCATAGTAGCATCGAGTGCTTATGACATACTCTTGGGTATGGACTGGTTATCAATAGTCGATGCTTAGATCGACTGTATTTGGTGCAAAGTGTGGTGTGTTTGCACTGATGGGACCAGTTTCACCTTCACCGGTGACAATGGAACCTTTCCAGCGCATGAAGAATATACTTGGATAAGGGTGCAACTGATCACTCATTAGTTGGCCTACCTTACCCTCCGAGAAATTGATGTGGAGCATCCGACTTGTACTATAGTGGTGGACCAGTACATGGTTGACTTATATGATGATGTTCAAGGACTACCACCTTGCTCAGTGGTTTACATATACATTGAAATGTACCCTGGGATTCCACCGATATCTACTAAAGAATATCATATGGCTCTCACTGAGCCTCGTGAGCTGCGGGTATAGCTGGAGGACTTGTAGGGTAATTGATTCATCCAGCCTAGTGTTTCTCCTAGGTTAGCCTCAATTATGTTCACCAAGAAGGTGGATGGGAGCTTGAGGCCCTTTGACCACTACCGTTTCCTGAACTAGGTCACCGTGAAGAATAAGTTCCCACTCCCGAGGATTGGAAACCTCTTTGATCAGCTCAAGGAAGAACGATGGTTCTCAAAGATTGAACTCAGAATAGGCTATAACCATCTCATAGTTTGAGATGCGGATGTGAAGAAGACGACCTTCAGGTGTTGGTACGACCACTATGAGTTCTTGTTTATTCCCTTTGGCATATCCAACACTCTAGCAGTGTTCATGAGTCTCATGAACTAGATCTTCCAACCTTACCTTCATTGCTTCTTCATAGTTTTCATCGATGAAATTTTGATATACTCGACTACTAAGGAGGAGCATGTCAATCATTTGCGGGTCATACAGGACACACTCTGAGGGCACCAGCTTTATGGTAAGATCTCAAAGTGCCAGTTTTGGATTCGTGAGGTTCACTTCACAGGATATGTCATCGCGGAAGCTAGAGTTTCAGTAGATGTAGCAAAGATTGAGGAAGTACATGATTGTGAGACAACTAGGAGTGTGACATAGGTATGAAGTTTCTTAGGTTTGGCTGGATACTACCGGAGATTCTTTCCAGACTTATCCAGATTTGATGCACCACTGTCAGCCATGACGAATAAGGGGAAACCCTTTGTGTGGCCGGATAGATGCCAGTAGATATTTCTGGAGCTGAGGTAGAGGATAACTAGTGCCCCCATATTGAGGCTTCCAGAGGAAGTCGTAGTGTACGTAGTCTACTGCGACGTATCTCGGACCAGACACAGGTGTGTCCTGATGTAGGATCAATATGTGATCATGTATGGTTCTCAGCAGCTGAGACAACATGAGACGAACTATTCTACCCATGACCTAGAGTTATCAGCATCGGTCTTATCCTTGAATATGTGGTTTCACTATCTGATGGGAGAACATTATACCGTGTACTCTGATAACAAGAGTATCAGGTATATCTTCTGTCATGAGGACATGAACCAGAGACAGTGGTGATGGCTTGGGATCCTCTAGGACTATGACTTATAGATAGTCTATACTCTTGGGAAGGTGAACGTTGTTGCAGATGCACTCAGTAGGAGATCTGGTATACAACTGCAAAGAGAGGTGAGAGAGCAGCTGGCTACCTTACAGATTTCTTTTGTGGATAGGGATGGTGTAGCTTTACTATAGTCTCTTACTATCACTCTGCCACTTCTTTAGTGATTCCAGGAAGCACATCATGAGGACGCTGACTGCGAGATGTGCATGCTCAGATATCTAGAGGGCAGGCAACTGATGGATTTTTAGAAGGTGGGGAGCACATCATTCTTTTCAGAGGATGTAACATGCTACTAGTTTCATTTCAATGGGAAGTGTCGAGGGAGTTCTAAAATTCCCCTTTAGAGTTTCATCAAAGAGTAGTGAAGTTGTACCAAGACCTCCGATGACAGAACTGGTGGCCAGGTATGAAGAAGGCGGTAGAGGAGTTGGTTTCTCGGTGCCTCACTTGTTAGCAAGTGAAGGCAGATCACCATATACTAGCAATCATGGTTCATCCCTTAGAGGTCCCAAAGTGGAAGTTGGATGGGATATCCATGGACTTCATGATGGGTGTTCCACATACATCCAGGATTCATGATTCGATATGGGTGATTGTTGACCGACTCACCATGTCAGCCCACTTCTTACCGATCATATATAAGGGCTCAGTAAAGATCTTGGGATGACTCTATGTGTAAGATATTGTGCATTTACATGGATTACCTTCTTTTATTATCTACAAACATGATGCACGGGTTACTTCCCAGCTATGGAAGGTGTTGTAGGAGGCTTTCAGGACGCAGCTTCACTTGAGCACCGCCATCCATCCTCAGACAAATGGTTAGACTAAGCAGACCATTCAGACCCTCAAGGAGATGTTACGAGCATGTTTCCTCATCTTTGGTCACAGCTGGTAAGATCAATTACTGTAGGTAGAGTTTTCCTACAACAACAGCTACCACTTCACCATCGAGATGGCACCTTTTGAGGCCTTGTATGGTCGACCTTGCGGATCACCACTGTGATGAACATACATAGGGGAGTCATAACTAGTGGGACCAAAGATGGTATGGGCTACCATAGAGAAGGTACAGATCATCCAGGAGCGGATGAAGACTACACATAGTAGGAAGAGGTCATATACTAACACGAGATGAAGACCTCTGGAGTCCGAGGTTGGGGACCATGTTTTTCTACAGGTATAACCTCGATGAGGTCTACCGAGATTTGGCAGAGGTGAAAAGTTGTCTCTATGATTCATCGGACCTTTCCAGGTCCTCAGTAGAGTAGGCAAGGTGGCTTACCGCTTAGCTCTACCACCTTAGTTGCACCAGGTGCACAACACCGTCCACGTATCTCAGCTGAGGAGATATGTGCACGACTCATCGCACATCATTGAAAATAGAGAGCTAGACATCGATGATAGAGAGACTTTCACAGAGGTTTCATTGGAGATTGATGATCAATATGATCGAGTCCTTCATGGGTGGTCGATATCTCTAGTGCGCATTCACTTCCAGCATGAGAACCTCTAAGAGAGAACATGGGAGCGGGAGGCTCAAATGCATGCTTAGTACCCCCATTTGTTCCCTTAGTTAGAGTTTTATCTTACAGGGACATAAAGCCCTGAGGTGGGGAGAATGTAAAGACCCGAAAAATCTATAGAAATGCTTTTTTACATAAATTCATGGGATTTTTATGAGTCAGTGAATATTTACGACACTTTATTACGAGGTTCTTTCTGCCTGGAGTCAATTTATGAAGTTTCGTTCGTGTACGTTCAGTAAACATATGAGCGGAATTTAATAACTTTTGTACCGGTGCTCAGAATTAAAATCAAAGGGAATCGCTGAACTAACAGCATCAGTATTTGCTTAAGAAGACTTTCACCTCTACGGAAGTTAGACGAGAATGGAAGTTAGTTTTGGGGATTTAAAGAATAATATAAATATAAATAATGTGTGAAACTTATTTTTATTTTGGTGGTTAAAACCTCCAAGTGGTGGTTGGGGGTGGGGGCACCACAACATAACCTCCTATGAGTGGTTATGGTGGTGGGGCCCCTTCGAGCATATCCTCCCTTGGGAAGATAAATTTTGGTGGGGACCACATGAGGATGATACCCTTGTACTCCCCATTTATGGATCCACTACCTATAATACTCTTGAACTCCATTAATTAAATTTTCCTACAAACAAGAATTAATTAAGTGGGCCCCCCTTAATTAATTCCCATTTGAATTCATGCAAACCATTAAAATAATATATGATATAATATTTCATTTGGGGGTTGGCATCACAAATTTGTTAGAAGAATTAAGGAGAGGAGGATCCCTTGGATAACTTCATCTTCTAACAAAGAACGTCGCTATCCACTGAAAAATGGTGAACACCTTCTTCGATCTTCAACCAAGACAAAGGAGGGAGATCCATCCTTACAGAATGATGAAAATTCCATCTTGACTTTGTCACCTTTAGATGCTCATCCTCCAACGATGGATATCCTCTTCTTTTTCTAAAATTGATGAATCGATTCTCGCCCTTCCACAACTTCATCAACGATCAAGAAATACGCGGTATGGGATTTTACGTATGAAATTGATTTCTGTTCTTTAATGCAAAAATCATGGATTGTGTTTTTCCAATTGTTATTGCAATAATGTGTAAGGCTCGGGCTGCATGAACACGTTCCGACCCTCCCCCTTCATTTTTCCTCATTTGTTAGTGACCGCGGTGTAGAGGAGTGGAGGCCGGCATCGGGCTGTCCATGAAGGAAACCGGCGGCTTTAGGCCCCCGGGTCCCCGGAAGGGTTGTGACGTCGTCCTTTCACGCGTAGGAGTGGGGGGCCACGACCAGGGTAGGCCGCGGAAGAGGTGGAGCGGGGCCATCATGTCGCACAGAGGAGTAGGGATTCGTTTCCAGGGTAGGCCATGGCAGAAAAGCTGTAGCGGCTGGCCGCTCGGCCAGCAGAGAGGAGTGGGACCTAGTGGGTCCGGCGTGATTTTGACCGCGGCCAGGAGGTGCCAGTTTGGGTCACCACCCAAATGGATATTCCATTGGGGAGACAGTGTGCATACTGATAACCCCTAGATGAGGCTGAGGCGGACCCCCTGTGGGCGGCTGGGCCGCCGGGACAGACACAGCGTGGACCGCCGGGCCGGACCGAGCACGGGCCGTCGGGCCTGACCCATCGCGGCCCGCCGGACTGCCCCTTCAGGCTAGGCCGCACCCTAAGGTGGGGCCACCCCCTCATTCCGGGTTGGACTCTGGTCTGTACCCGGGATGGGTCGGGTCTGTCCGACGTGGTCGGATCGGACCCGGACCCGCTTTGGAATGTTTTCACCTTTTCGCCCATACATGGGCTATAGGTGTCTGATCGACGAACCGCCTCCAGTGAAAGAAATATTAGAGTGAGAAAGATATTTTTGAATATCCCAATTGAGGTTTTGAAAATTTTGGGATATGTTCCGGTTGGTTTGAACCTAAAATCCAACCGGGCCCCTGAAACGGAAATGCCTATAACTCACAGACCGAGAGTCTGATTGACGTGTCGTCTATTGCATTGAGACCCCTATGATGAGGCAGACCATTAAGATAAATCTACATGGATTTTCTTGAAAGTTGGAGTATCGACCAGTAGCTCATGGAGAGGATCCTCCCGGAGGCAATCAAGCGGATTATGGAGACCTAGTTGCTAGCTAATACCTGACGACAGCTGACTTTTCAACTCGAAGTGCTTCGACTAGCCCAGTGGGAAGCGCCTCTATGTGACGTGGCAGACCCACAGTTGGGAGAACCTCTGTGTGACATTGTAAACTCATAGTACTCGATAGGAGGAGTACCATAGCAGGGTATCAGGGGGAGTCCCTCTATGTGACGCGGTAGACCCACAGTGGGGAGCGCCTCTGTGTGCCCCAGCACACCCACAGTGCTCGACAAGAGAAGTACTATAGCATTCTAGGATAGTGGGATGCGCCTCTGTGTAATGCAGTAGACCCCCAGTACTATTTAGTGGAGGAGTACACCATCAGATGAGGTTTCGATAGTTTGACTGGGAGTGTTACATGTTACCAACTTAGAATAAAATCCTATTTTTGAACTGAGTTAATGACTGTTGAGTCTTCCTCATGAATGTGATGGGTTACTAGATAACATAAATGTATGGGCATATTTCTATGTAATGGTTATCCATTTATTCCATAAATAGTGGTTTATCCTTGTTGGATTTCATGAGATCATTAAGAGATCAGGGTCCCTACTGAGTATTGTTATACTCACCCCTCCATGGGCTATGCCTGCACCTCGTTGTGTTAGCTGCAGACAACAGACAGCGCTGACTGAGGCAGAGAGCAGTAGGACTGGATGGTACCAGTAGGTGGACTACTCGATGTGACAGTACTCAGAGAAGACGGTCAGACATGGAGTACTGAGGAGGCCATCTGTACCTACCCTTAAGGTAGGAACTCTGGAGGTTGACCCAATAGTTTCTTTACTTCTTCTTTCAGTTCTACATGTACTTTTCCGCTTCCTTGTACATTAATATTGGGCTTGTATTTTCATCCCCCTTTACATTCAATACTCTCTATTGTATATAGTTTTACTTAGTGTTTTACTTAATGTTGTGTACTCGGTTGTGTTTGTTTATAGTTTTAAAGGCAATGAATTTCATGTTTAGGGATTTACTCCTTTGGTGCTAGTTGCCATCCCCTAGCCTATAGAAGGTGTGTTTGGGGTAGTCATGATACGGGCCTCGGGGGACAGGTCATGACATCATGGATATTCGTTTTTGGAAAAATATATTTGAATATAATGGTTAATACAAATTTATCAAAAATGTGGATAATTTAATTGGTTATGGTCTCCATCTATTAGTTATTGGAGTAGAACATTTATAAATACTCTAAAAATTAAAATAATATAAAGACACATTCTAGGGAGAGATGATACAAAATGTAAATCTTACCAGGATAGAATAAGTAATGGTCCAAAAACACACATACCATCATATTTATACATTTTTAAATATATTTTACGATTTATCTTATAGTTTAAACACTTTTTAGAACAATTAACACATATCATGGTCGCAAATATTTACTATGGTAATTATTCAATATGAAAAAAAATCAATTTATTATAAATATTGAATATGATGATTCAAAATATTGAATAAATTTTAAAATTATAAATTTTTTATGTAGTAAAAATTACATTTAATATAATTACAAAATTCACAATGAATAAAAAATGAAAAAAAATGAATTTTTAAGCATAAAAGGTATTTAGATCATAATCATATAAAAAATTGTTTCCTCTAATCATTATTGGATTCTTGTTGAAAAATTAGAGTTATGAAAAATTAATAGACAAAAAAATAAACATATTCCTGGTAATACATAATTAAATAAAATGACATACAATATTTATTTCATAAAGAAAAACATCACATGGGTTTTAAAATGTCAAAAATCGGTTTCTAAATTGAAAATATTAATTTTTTATAATTTAATTTACTTCATATATATATTACCTATTAATATTGTTTATTAAATTTAAATTTCACTGAAAATTTATGTTGATTTCACAATAGTGCTAATATTTTATAAAACATAAATATTCATTATTCCCCAAAAAATCAATCATTTTTTTATAATTGCAAAAAATAACCCAAATATAATTTCTTCCATTTAAAATAAAAAATCATATCTATTTTATAAAAATGAATTTCTAAAAATATAAATTTTATGTATATGTATATATATATGTTCTCATAAAAAAACTAATTTATTTTAATTTAATGTTAATTGGTTTATAATTTGGGGATATATTGTAAACCAGATTGATTACAATATCAGATTTTAGATTATCTCACCTTATATAATTTCATTCAAAAAAATTTATATGTGTTAATTGATACAAACATGTACGTAATTCATTATCATTTTTTATTCCACCTCACATGTTTGTATATCTGTGAATAAATTTCATTAAATAAAAATCATCGATTGTAACATCCCAAGTAAGTAATGAATAATAGATATTTTTAACTATGTCTATTAATGATTAAGATAGTGTTTTAGAGGCTTAATATGAAAATAAATCCAATCTTAAGCATGGAATACAATAATATTCTTAAAAGATTGTTTTACTGCCTTATGATGGAAAACCCTTTTTAAATTTATCTTTTGATAGTTTTATAAACTATGTTTGTCAAAATAAACTTATTCTTTATGATTGGGACATCAAAATTTACTTTGTGTGAATTTTTGTTATTTTTCTGACAAGGTTCATTTTTTAATGAATAGTGAAAAATACTGCATTTTACAACAAAACTTATTTTTAATCTAATTTATTTATATGATTAGATTATCTTTTGAATTGGTCTTAATGTGTAATATGAATATATTTTTACCATTTAATCCAATGGTGGTCATTGGAGTTAATTTCACTTTGAAATTGGACTTAAACTGGTGTCAATCTTTTGATACTTATTGTTTCATAAAAACACGCTATTTGCTCTGACAGCGGGAATTAATTATTAAAATAATTAATGTGACATATATGTTTTGAATTTTGTAAAATATAATTCATTTTTGAATTCAGAATATCAAATATAGCTTAGGGAGAATTTTTGGTAATTTTCTGAAAAACTTCAATTTTTGATGAATAGTGAAACCACTAAGTGGTAATCAAGCAAACTGATTTTTCAGTTAAATGAAAGT
The DNA here is from genome assembly GCA_963277665.1 of Viscum album. Classification (NCBI taxonomy): domain Eukaryota; kingdom Viridiplantae; phylum Streptophyta; class Magnoliopsida; order Santalales; family Viscaceae; genus Viscum; species Viscum album. The sequence goes on from OY728136.1 coordinate 767,687,561, forward strand.
TTACCACTAATGTGTATTGAATTTTGAAAATCCGACATACATGGTTTTCATTAAGAAGTATATTGTGGTTCAATGGGATTAAAATATTTTTTTGGAGAATAGTAACTTATTATGTTTTTAATCGCGATTAGTGGTAATTTGGGTAGTTTAAGGTATAAATAATGCTTTAATAATATGAAATGACCTAGACACATGTCCCGACCTTAATGGTTGTTTCATGGAAGACCAAGACAAGCCATGGGTCAACTTGGGGACCCCATGGAGACATTTTGGTTGGGAAATGAAATAAATAACTTTTTATTTAATGTAAAAGTAAAAATGACACAAACATAATATGTTTTACGAAAACAATTTTTACATGGGGTTATAAAGATCAGATACTTGATTATAAATAGTCATTGGAAAGATAAAAAGATTTACTACACCATAGTAGTTTTTTTATGATTTTTAGACATTAAATAAATTAAATTATTTATGACATAATAATGATGCAGCGATGACATCATTATTTGATGATTTAAATAAAATGGAAAGATAATGAAAAATCTAAAAACTACACATGGACAAAACCAATTGGATGAGTGGATTTAGAACCCTCATCACCTTATCCACGATTTATATCAATGTGGGACCTTTTGAAACCGAAACACATTTTCAAATAAAGTAATATTTCTGTACTTTCCAAAAGTGCCCCTCCTCTCCTCTTATAAAAGGCCCCCACCACTACCTCATTTCACGCACTTCTCAAGCCTTTGGCTCGGACAAACCCTGCCCATTTACTCTCTCCAAATCCGTCTCATCATCCTAGAAAATTCCCTTTGGGCAGAATCCTTTCAAAGGAAGCCTTTAGGCTCAAATCAAAAAGAGTTACACTTTTTAAGGTTATTCATTCTCTCATGTTCATTTGTTTTATTTTTCTTCTCCAACCCCCTAATCTCTTTTTATTTAATTCTTTTGTAACAAAAACAGTATATTCAATATACTAGGATGTTGTTATAAGATTTATTTGAGCTACACTCTCACACAACTACATCAAATGGTTAATGAACATACGGTTTCCGTGGATGGCGAAATTCTGCCTCCCGAAACGATGATTGTTCAACACTCATTTAACACCTTAAAAGGTGGACATTATTATGTCACTATTATTATATATGATATATAATATGTTTATGTTTTCCTTAAGCTTCTGTTTTTTTTCATTTTGGGCATACCTTTATGGTTTCCATTATGGGTAAACACGATATCTTCATTTTAGGAAGTGCGGACTACTGCCCCCTGAAAGTGATTTGATTCGTTAATACCATATGTGGGATGTGTAAAGGATAAAGTTAATGATATTATATATGTTATTATACTGGAATTATAATATACTCTTATATAATTATGATTCCATTCCAAAAAAATACGAAATAAAAATGGAAGTAGCGTTCATGCGTACGTACGGCTTACCGTCTCCATGAACGGTGCATTTCATTTCTTACCTCTAAATGTGATGTACTATTATAAATACATGTATATGATGAATATATTTGATGTATATGTTATCAAAATCATTAATATCATTTTGGATATAACAAACCTTTGACCAAATTAAAAACATGTAAGTGTAAGAAGTCTATTTTTGACTTAAGAACCAAATACCGACAAAATGAACATTATTAACTTAAACGATTACATGATGTCCATAACATGGTATAAAAGAAATAGTGAACTTGAAAAAGGTTCTTAAGCAAGTAGAGATTAACTCAACTTTATTATTCAGGAGATTAAAGAACGGTCGGGTCAAGTCGGATACGAGGTATGGGACTTCGTCTCAATCTCCTTTCGTTGAGGCATATTTTATTTTATACACAACTTTATTTTATACGGTGTATAAACCACTTTGACTTTTACGTTTATTCAAAAGGAATATTTTTTATACGAAGCATTTAATAAATGACAAAAGGGAATGTTTTTGTCGTACGTATGCGGCGACAACGAATTCTCCGCCGTCATGACCGTTATTTGAGTATCGGCTTCCTCTACAAGCCATACCGTCTTTTTAAAAGAAAAATAAATACCATGTTTTACTTTTCTTTTATTTTGGTATTGAAAATGGTTTTAATAATATTTTTATATCAATGTGTTGTATTGATATCTTGTTATTGAATGGTGGAAATGTTATGTTTCCTTTATGCATGTATTATGTGATATGATTATGTTATGGTTCTTGGGCATTATTATGAAGACAGGTGGTTCCATGATAAACTAAGGGCGGGTGAGCCCGTTATAGCTCTCCAATGCCTTGGGTAACACAAAGGAGTGAAACGTTAAGGTTTCTCTGAAGTGATTTAGGGAATATACTATGATGGGTATTCCAAACGTAACCAAGAGGGTTACTCCCTATGTAAGAATGTTATGAACGCCTCAAGTTACCTTTATGTCCTATGATTTCTATGATTTATTCATGATTTTATGAGGTATGTTAAAGTTCCTATGTTTTATGGGTAAAGTATGATTTCATTCTTATGTATATATGTACCCATGTTTCCTTTCCATGTTTTTATAACCCATACTGAGCTTTTTATGCTCATCCCAAGTTTTTTTGAAATGTTTTTCACAGGTCAAGGGAAAGGTACATGATATGATGATAGTGTCAAGGAAGTGTCAAGAAATAATCCATGTTTTATTTTAAATGTGTTTCCATTGATGGGAATGAAGAATACTATCTTTATGTAACCACTTTGTTTATATGTGGAATGTAATGCATGTTATATGATCTAATTCTCTAAAACTCTAAACCCGAAAAGATCCTCAATGTGTAATCTTGTAATAACTCAAGATTAAGTAAGGTTTAAGGCTGGGGCTTTATAGTTTGTATCAGAGGTCGGTTTAGATAACCTTAGGAGTTAGAATTCTATTAAATGATTATCCAAAAATATTTTTTTTAAATGATATAGCATTTAAATATTACCATGTTCCTTCATCTAAGACATATTTGTTCAGAATAGTTTTCCGCAGAGGAAACAGGGAAGCAGTGCTAGGAAGGCATTCAGAAGGAAATAACCTTCCGAATCAGTATCTTGAGATGGTCGGAATTGGAACTGAACAGTTTGTTGCAGTAATGGCGCAGTTGACTCAAGCGATAAATGGCGGTGGTATCCATGCACGAGATCAGCCAGATCAACCACAGAGGAACATGTCAGTGGTGGAACATTTCATGAGGCAACATCCACCATCATTCAGAGGATCATCTGACCCTGTGCTAGCTGAAGGGTGGATTAAAGCACTGGAGACGATTTTTGATGTCATGGGGTGTTCAGACAATCAAAAGGTTAGTCTTGCTATTTACCGTTTGGAGGGTGAAGCAGATCAGTGGTGGTCTATGGTTAAAAATATCAGGGACGCCGATGAGATTGATGCTCTTGACTGGGATGAATTCAAAGGTATGTTTCTTGAGAAGTATTTTCCTAAGTCTGTTCGACTTAGGATGGAAAAGCAATTCTTGGAATTGAGGCAAGAGGAAGACTCAGTAGCTGCCTATGAAGAAAAGTTTCACTCGATTGGAAAGGTATGCTCCAAATTTTATTCGAGACCTTGATAGTAAAATCAATCGTTTTTACTTAGGATTAAAGCCAAAATATCGAAGAGCATTAGCTTCTCGAGAGTTTAAAAGTTATGAAAAGCTTGTTCGATGTGCTGAGAAGGTGGAAATGTAGTTTGCTGATGACCAAGATTTCTATAACAACCAGTAGAAGAAGAGACCGAGGTGGCAGGAGAAAGGTAAGAATTCTTTAAAAAAGTCTGATGGTAAGAGAACTAAGTTTCCAGTTTGTGATAAATGTGGCAAAAGGCATGCTGGGGAATGTCTTCTGAATTCTGGGAAGTGCTACAGATGTGGTAAGATGGGACATAAGGCTCGTGATTGCACTGAAAAGGATCAAGGTGAAGGTAAGAACAAATTTGATTTACAGTTAGTGAAATGTTATAAGTGAAATGATATGGGTCACTATGCAAACGAGTCTCCGACAAGGAGCTTGAGTGATGGGAAGCAGTTAGACTACAAGCAGAAAGGGGTGGTGAAATCCTTTGTAACTACTTCAGCAGATTCCAGGACATCAAATGGAGTGGTATCAGGTACTTTGTTTGTTTTTTCAGATTATGCCAGTGTGTTGTTTGATTCAGGGTCTACACATTCTTTCATCTTTGAAACCTTTTCTAGTAAAATGGGAATACCATCTCAAGAAATGACTCATGAACTTTTGGTAAAAACACCTGGGGGAAATGTCGAGGAAAAAAGAATTTATAAGAATCTTCCTATCCTTATCTGTGGAAAAAACCTAATTGAAAACATTATTGTTCTACCTCTAGTAGAGTTTGATGTTATCCTGGGTATAGATTGGCTCTCTATTTACCATGCTATGATTGACTGTAGAGCTAAAGAAGTTTCTTTTCAGAAAGACTTTTAGTTTGTTTACAAGAATGAACCCTTACTTTTGATAACATATCAAGAGGCCGAGAAACTTGTAAAAGATGGAAATGAATGTTACCTTGCACACGTCGTTGAAAATAAAGGAACTGTTCAGATTAATGATGTGCCAGTGGTAAATGAGTATCCTGATGTTTTTCCTGATGAGTTTCCTGGAATAATACCAGATCGGGAAGTTGAGTTTACTGTTGACTTAGTTCCTGATGCTAAGCCAATTTCAAAACCCCCTTATCGAATGGCACAAATTGAACTCTTAGAGTTGAAGGAGCAATTGGAAGATTTATTAGAGAAAGGTTTCATTAGACCTAGCACATCACCATGGGATGCTCCTGTTTTATTTGTTAAAAAGAAAGATGGTTCTTTGAGACTTTGCATTGATTATAGAGCCTTGAATAATATCACTGTTAAGAACAAATATCCTTTGCCTCATATCGATGATTTGTTTGATCAGCTCCAGGGAGCTCAGTTTTTTTCAAAGATTGACTTGAGATCGGGGTACCATCAGCTGAAGGTAAAGGAGGCAGATATTCCGAAGACCGCGTTCCGTATGAGATATGGCCATTATGAATTTGTAGTAATGCCTTTTGGGATAACCAATGAACCTTCTGTATTCATGGACTTAATGAATATAATTTTCCATGAGTTCTTGGATATGTTTGTGGTGGTTTTCCTTGATTATATTTTGGTGTTTTCTAAAAGTAAAGAAGAGCATGAAAGACATTTAAGGGTTATCTTGAAAACCTTAAAAGAAAAGAAACTGTATGGGAAATTCAGCAAGTGTGAGTTTTGGTTGCAACAAATTTCTTTCCTTGGTCACATTGTTTCTAAAGATGGAATAACTGTTGATCCTGCAAAAACAAAAGTTGTGGAAGAATGGCCAAGACCCACAAATGTAACTGAGATTCGTATCTTCCTTGGTTTGGCGGGCTATTACCGAAGGTTTGTTAGAAATTTTTCACGGTTATCTAGTCCAATGACTAAGCTAACTCGGAAGGGTGTTATGTTTATCTGGACAAAAGAATGTGATGATTGTTTTCAGGAATTGAAAAGAAGATTGGTGAATGCTCCAGTTTTGGCACTACCTTCCAGGAATGGTGAGTTTGTTATATACAATGATGCTTCATTGAAAGGACTTGGTTGCGTCCTAATGCAGAATGATCAGGTAATTGCTTATGCTTCACGACAGTTGAAAACTCATGAGGTAAATTACCCTACACATGATTTGGAACTTGCTACTGTTTTCTTTTGCTTTAAAAATTTGGAGGCATCATTTATATGGAGTAAAGTTTGAAATATATACCGATCCCAAAAGTTTAAAGTATATATTCACTCAGAAAGAGTTAATCATGAGACAAAGGAGATGGCTGGAATTAATCAAGGATTATGATTGTACAATTCATTACCATCCGGGAAAAGCAAATAAAGTGGCTGATGCTTTGAGTCGAAAAAGTAATGCTTCATTAACAATGTTGCGTTTGGAACATGATCCTTTGGATAAGGATTTGATGAACTTTGGCATAGAAGTTGTTGGTGCAGGATGTCCTTCTGTTTTGTTTCAGGTAACAGTGAAATCATCTCTATCAGATAGAATCAAGCAAGCACAGAAGCAAGATAGTGAGTTGCAGAAAAAGGTAGAGCTGGTTCAGAAAGGTAAGTTGCCTGAATTCAACATTGATAATGATTGTGTTTTGAGATTTGGGAGGAGATTGTGTGTGCCTTGTGATTCACAGTTGAAGAGAGAGTTGTTATGTGAAGCTCATAGTTCTCTGTTTTCAGTTCATCCGGGCAGTACTACGATGTATAGAGATCTGCGGGAGTATTACTGGTGGGATGGAATGAAAAGAGATATTGCTGATTTTAATGTGAAGTGTTTGACATGTCAACAGGTTAAAGCAGAGCGGCAGTTACCGAAAGGGATGCTTCAGCCTTTACCAGTGCCAGAGTGGAAATGGGAGAATATATCCATGGACTTTTTTGTTGGATTACCGAAGACATCTCGAGGTAATAATGCAATCTGGGTTATTGTTGATCGCTTGACCAAGTCTTCTCATTTCCTTGCTATACGAGATACTTTCTCTCTTGATCAACTTTCCCATTTGTATCTTAAAGAGATAGTCAGGTTACATGGAGTTCCTCTCTCCATTGTATCGGATCGTGATCCCAGGTTTACTTCTAACTTTAGGAAAGGCCTTCAGAAGTCATTGGGTACTAAATTAAATTTTAGTACAGCTTTTCATCCTCAATCAGATGGGCAGTCAGAACGAACAATTCAGACATTGGAGGATATGCTACGAGCTTGTTCTATGGATTATCAGGGAAGTTGGGACCAACATCTTTCTTTGGTTGAGTTTTCATATAATAACAGTTTTCATTCCAGTATACAGATGGCACCATTTCAGGCATTATATGGGAAGCGGTGTCGAACTCCAGCTTTCTGGGATGAAGTGGGTGAAAGGAAGTTGATGGGACCAAAATTGGTAGAAGAGATGGCAGAAAAAGTTCAGCTGATTCAGAAACACATGAGAACAGCTCAGAGCAGGCAGAAGAGTTATGCGGATAACCGGAGGAAGGATCTATCTGTCGAGGTAGGTGATCATGTTTTTCTCAAGGTTTCTCCTTGGAAAAGTGTGATGAGATTTGGTAAGAAAGGAAAGTTGAGTCCAAGGTTCATTGGACCATACGAAATTCTGGAGGGAGTTTGATTAGTTGCATACCGAGTGGCTTTACCTCCGAGTATATCTCAGGTACACAATGTTTTTCACGTTTCGATGATAAGAAAGTACATGCCACATCCATCTCATGTTTTGAGTCCAGAGGTAGTTCAGCTAGAAGAGAACCTATCTTATGAGGAACAACCGGTCCACATTCTTGACCATAGGGAGAAAGTGTTACGGAATAAGGTGATTCATCAGGTAAAGGTTTTGTGGAAAACCACATGATTGAAGAGGCAACATGGGAATCTGAAAATGCAATGAGGGATAAGTACCCCCATTTATTTGATAAGTAAATAAATTACGGGGATGCAATTTTCTAAAGGGGGGAAGGATGTAACATCCCAAGTAAGTAACGAATAATAGATATTTTTACCTATGTCTATTAATGATTAAGATAGTGTTTTAGAGGCTTAAGATGAAAATAAATCCAATCTTAAGCATGGAATACACTAATATTCTTAAAATATTGTTTTACTGCCTTATGATGGAAAACCCTTTTTAAATTTATCTTTTGAAAGTTTTATAAACTATGTTTTTTAAAATAAACTTATTCTTTATGATTGGGACATCAAATTTTACTTTGTGTGAATTTTTGGTATTTTTCTGACAAGGTTCATTTTTTAATGAATAGTGAAAAATACTGCATTTTACATCAAAACTGCTTTTTAATCTAATTTATTTATATGATTAGATTATCTTTTGAATTGGTCTTAATGTGTAATATGAATATATTATTACCATTTAATCCAATGGTGGTCATTGGAGTCAATTTCACTTTGAAATTGGACTTAAACTGGTGTCAATATTTTGATACTTATTGTTTCATAAAAACACGCTATTTGCTCTGACAGCTGGAATTAATTATTAAATTAATTAATGTGACCTATATGTTTTGAATTTTTCAAAATAGACTTCATTTTTGAATTCAGAATATCAAATATAGCTTAGGGTGATTTTTTGGTAATTTTCTGAAAAACTTCAATTTTTGATGAATAGTGTAACCACTAAGTGGTAATCAAGCAAACTGATTTTTCAGTTAAATGAAAGTTTACCACTAATGTGTATTGAATTTTGAAAATCTGACATACATGGTTGTCATTAAGAAGTAAAATGTGGTTCAATGGGATTAAAATATTTTTTTGGTGAATAGTAACTTATTAAGTTTTTAATCGCGATTAGTGGTAATTAGGGTAGTTTAAGGAATAAATAATGCTTTAATAATATGAAATGACCTAGACACATGTCCCAACCTTATTGGTTGTGTCATGGCAGACCAAGACAAGCCATGGGTCAACTTGGGGACCCCATGGAGACATTTTGGTTGGGAAATGACATAAATAACTTTTTATTTAATGTAAAAGTAAAAATGACACAAACATAATATGTTTTACGAAAACAATTTTTACATGGGTTTAAAAAGATCAGATATTTTATTATAAATAGTCATTGGAAAGATAAAAAGATTTCCTACACCATAGTATTTTTTTATGATTTTTAGACATTAAATAAATTAAATTATTTATGACATAATAATGATGCAGCGATGACATCATTATTTGACGATTTAAATAAAATGGAAAGATAATGAAAACTCTAAAAACTACACATTGCCAAAACCAATTGGATGAGTGGATTTAGAACCCTTATCACCTTATCCCCGAATTATTTCAATGTGGGACCTTTTTAAACCGAAACACATTTTCAAATAAAGTAATATTTCTTTACTTTCCAAAAGTGCCCCTCCTCTCCTCTTATAAAAGGCCCCCACCTCTACCTCATTTCACACACTTCTCAAGCCTTTGGCTCGGCCAACCCCTGCCCATTTACTCTCTCCACGTCCCTCTCCTCATCCTAGAGGATTTCCTTTGGGCATAATCCTTTCAAAGGAAGCTTTTATGCTCAAATCAAAAAGAGTTACACTTTTTAAGGTAATTCATTCTCTCATGTTCATTTGTTTTATTTTGCTTCTCCAACCCCCTAATCTCTTTTTATTTAATCCTTTTGTAACAACAACAGTATATTCAATATACTAGGATGTTTTTATACGATTTATTTGAGCTACACTCTCACACAACTACATCAAATGGTTAAAGAACATACGGTTTCCGTGGATGGCGAAATTCTGCCTCCCGAAACGATGATTGTTCAACAATCATTTAACACCTTCAATGGTGGCCATTATGATGTCACTATTTTTATATATGATATATAATATGTTTATGTTTTCCTTAATATTCTGTTTTTTTTTCATTTTGGGCATACCTTTATGGTTTCCATTATGGGTAAACACGATATCTTCATTTTAGGAAGTGCGGACTACCGCCCCCTGAAAGTGATTTGATTCGTTTATACCATATGTGGGATGTGTAAAGGATAAATATAATGATATTATATATGTTAGTATACTGTAATTATAATATACTCTTATATAATTATGATTCCATTCCAAAAAAAATACGATATAGAAATGGAAGTAGCGTTCATGCGTACGTACGGCTTACCGTCTCCATGAACGGTGCATTTCATTTCTTACCTCAAAATGTGATGTACTATTATAAATACATGTATATGCTGAATATATATGATGTATATGTTATCCAAATCATTAATATCATTCTGGATATAACGAACCTTTGACCAAATTAACAACATGTAATTGTAAGAAGTCTATTTTTGACTTAAGAACCAAATACCGACAAAATGAACATTATTAACTTAAACGATTACATGTTGTCCATAACATGGTATAAAAGAAATCGTGAACTTGAAAAAGGTTCTTAAGCAAGTAGAGATTAACTCATTTTTATTTTTCATGAGATTAACGAACGGTCGGGTCAAGTCGGATACGAGGTATGGGACTTCGTCTCAATCTCCGTTCGTTGAGGCATATTTTATTTTATACACAACTTTCTTTTATACGGTGTATAAACCACTTTGACTTTTACGTTTATTCAAAAGGAATCTTTTTTATACGAAGCGTTTACTAAATGACAAAAGGGAATGTTTTTGTGGTACGTATGCGGCGACAATGACTTCTCCGCCGTCCTGACCGTTATTTGAGTTTCGGCTTCCTCTACAAGCCATACCTTCTTTTTAAAAGAAAAATAAATACCATGTTTTACATTTCTTTTATTTTGGTATTGAAAATGGTTTTCATAATATTTTTATATCAATGTGTGGTATTGATATATTGTGATTGAATGGTGGAAATGTTATGTTTTCTTTTATGCATGTTTTATGTGATATGATTATGTTATGGTTCTTGGGCATTATTATGAAGACGGGTGGTTCCGTGATAAACTAAGGGCAGGTGAGCCCGTTATAGCTCTCCAATGCATTGGGTAACGCGAAGGTGTGAAACGTTAAGGTTTCTCCAAAGAGATTTAGAGAATATACTGTGATGGGTATTCCAAACGTAACCAAGAGGGTTACTCCCTACGTAAGAATGTTATGAATGCCTCAAGTTACCTTTATGTCCTATGATTTCTATGATTTATTCATGATTTTATGAGGTATGTTAAAGTGCCTATGTTTTATGGGTAAAGTATGATTTCATTCTTATGTATATATGTACCCATGTTTCCTTTCCATGTTTTTATAACCCATACTGAGCTTTTTATGCTCATCCCAAGTTTTTTTGAAATGTTTTTCACATGTCAAGGGAAAGGTACATGATATGATGATAGTGTCAAGGAAGTGTCAAGAAATAATCCATGTTTTATTTTAAATGTGTTTCCATTGATGGGAATGAAGAATACTATCTTTATGTAACCACTTTGATTATATGTGGAATGTAATGCAAGTTTTATGATCTAATTCTCTAAAACTCTAAACCCGAAAAGATCCTCAATGTGTAATCTTGTAATAACTCAAGATTATGTAAGGTTTAAGGCTGGGGCCTTATATCGATAGAGTTATTTGATTCTATAAGACATTATCTCTTATGGTATGAATCTTAACGTGTTCTTCATTGTGTGAAAAGTATTCTTCTGATACTACTTATAAAATAGTGAGTATATACACTGTATCTGACTTATATTTACCCAATAATGAATCATTGAATATGTATTAAACTATATTAAGGTTTTGTAGAATATAAAAAAAGTAGGATACAACTCCCATTAACTATATAATTTCATATGTCATGATATACCATGGACATAAATTACCTTTAATACCAAACCTCATAACTCCATTCCATATAGCTACCAATAGAAAGATATAATTCCTCACATAAAATTAAAAATCAATCCTTTGTTTACCTACATAATAATATTGCCTTCATTGAGCTATATTTATAAAATTCTTTTTATATAATGCATTTTTTAAATTGTTTCTATCATCTCTGGGCCTACTGGAATCCATTGACCAACTATATTCAAACACTTTTGAGTATCAAAATGTTTTTCCATGGAATTATTCATATCGATCTGTTGGAATTATTAAATGGATTTTATTATTTATTGAAATTTATAAAAATGGTAAATAATGATCTCACATACATCTATTTTCTTATAAACATGGGATTTTTGTGTCTTATAATTTTTGAATTATCCATTTATATTTTTAATTTGTTTGAGGATGATAAGAGGTGTATAAATTGATAACCATGTTAAGGCCCTTTCAAAGAATGTAATTGAATTTTTATTTCAACCATAGAAGGAATCCGATTAAATTTAATGTGGTGCCCAATAAATTATTAAAAATTAATTAATGTTGATTAACGTATGGTGTTTAATTGGTTTCTCCTCCAGTAAAGTAATAATATGAGTAGACATAGCATGGAAATACAAAATAACACATATAGTATTACTATTACATCATGCCTTTGGTAATCTATTGATATATCCCATGGTTATATCATTCCAATACCTCAAGGGTATATGGATAGAGAGAATTATTATTTTTGGATTTTTACTATATTATTTTCCAATAAGAATGCAATATATCTTGATTCATATTCTGTAATTTACAACATCATATTTTCTAACAAAAATATTTTCTCAAAAATTCATATATATAATAAAACAACATGGGTGTATAGATAATTCTATGCTACTGGATTCATCTAGTAAATCCATATTCAAATCAGTTATGAATTATGCACAGTATCTCATTTCAAATTTCAATATTCCTTCTACAAAGAAAAGGTTTACAAAAAATCTATAATTTTCATCATTCAATTTATTCTATAAATTCTTATTATCAAGATGAAATATATTTTTCTTCTTCATTATAGATGTTTTTGAAATTTATTCTAATGTGATTGACATTTTTCAATTACCTAACTATTCTCACTAACACATTTCCTAAATCATGTAACCTAGAATATCTGTCCATCTTAACTGTTTTCATAGCTCCATGATCCATCCCACCAAATTCATCAACCATACATTTTTATTTCTATTGGTGGTAATGTAATGAGAAATCATAATCACTTTTTAGTTCAGGGCATATATTTTTTATCATCATGAAATCATTTTTAAATAATACGAATTTCTAACACATAGGATTTGTATCAATTCTACTTTAATATTCATGGATATAGTTCTACTATATTATTATTGAATGGATCATGGATGCTCACTCCAGGTAATTTTTGGATAATTATGTTCAATGATAATTAACAGTACTATTTCATAAAAAACACATCTATTATTGTTCATAAATAATAATATGTGTCCTTTATTCAGTGCTCAAATATATATTAAAAATCCAATCTCATTTGATCGTATTGTAAATAAAATTTCATTTTTCAATCATATTATAAAAACATAAAAAATTTATTCACATTCTATTTCCCTTATTGGACTATCCTTTTTGCATGAAAACATGGTTAATGTGTTATCCGATCGATAATCATTTTTAATTAATTGATGATTGTAACATACTATTCCAATGAATCAACATATGTCATTTATGTTCATCAAGTTGGGTATTAATTTGAAACATTTAAACTGAAAGGATCAATTTATATCCTATACAAGGATAAAATATGAAATATAAAATAAACATTAGTAATACAAAATATATAGGTTCTAAATTTCCAATATATCTACCTTTCATTGATAAAATTATGGGTCATTTAAAAATATTTATTAATATCTTCATATATAATATAATAAACCATGATATAAATGAGAATCAATAAAATAAAATTACAAAAATAATTATTAACTTCTAAATTTATTATATCCACAAACAATGAAATATCTTTTTTCAATCAAAATAGAATTAATGTAAACTCTTAATACAAAAACATCATATATTTTTTCTCCATTCATATATCATCTTCGTACCCTATAATTATTAATATCTCAAAAAAATAAGATATGTGAAAAATATCGATTTCCATGATTTTGATAAAAAGTAATCAAAAAAATAATCGGGATACATTTTTCTCTTAGTGGAACTGATCACCCTATAATCAATGCATAACATCATAAAACCTTCCATATTCTTAAAAAAATAATGGATCCTCAGGTGGAAAAAATGGGAAAATTAATACATTTCCACATAACTCATGATGTTGTTTCATTATATCAAAACATTTCAATGAGGCTAATCAGCATAATGAATTTTATTTATTTCACACACTAAGGATAGGATTGATGGGATATTCATATTCTGTAATAGGTTTGTGTTCTGATTTTTCCTTAGTAAAGACATCATTTTATTACTACTCAATAGTGAAATCATTCATTACTGAGTTTCATTTCTCATCAATTGAATTTTTTCAACTATGATTCAGAATTAATTTAATTATTTTGAATATAAGATTATATATATATATATATATATTATAAATGATATTCCTTGATTAATTTCAGGGTTAATGAAACAATGTACGTGATGTCTAAATTCAAGACATTGTGGATACATCTTTATTCCTATATCTATAGCCACAAACAATAATCCCATGACTATTAAAGATAACCGTTTATAATGATAGTGGGGATAATATATAGCCATTGGAAAATGAAGCCCATGGATATAGGCCACCTATATCCACATCCTATATCCACGATCATCGCACCTAGAAACATATAATATCCATTGGTATTAACCAAAGAAAACAACTTATATCCACAGTTGAGGAAAGAGGAAATAATCAATTAACATATATAATGGAGGTCCACATATATAAGATATATATATATATATATATATTATTTAAATGTTTTTCCTATCATATTGGTAGAGTTAACAAAACTATAGAAGTGAGTTCTATGTCCAAAACTCAGTGGATGAATTTTTTCAACAATTATTTATAGGGTAATCTCAAATTGATACAATCTATATCCAAGGGAGACTCCCATGTATTTAGGTGTAATTCTTTACTGAGGTTCCTATTTAAATGGATATAAAATATTGAAACCATGACTATGGTCGTGGATATAGCTAGTTTTCAATAACCACATTAATATAATCCATGGAAATTATGCTTGATTCAGTATATTATTTTTCTAATTTTGAATGAAGGTTGTATCATAAATTTTTAAGATGATTATTTCTCCCCAATAGATAATGAATTCTATAACACCATCATAAGGTAAAAAATTCACAATATACTTTGAATTTCAATCCATCTTCCAAAGGCCTAAAGGCATTAATTTTTATTGATTTTGATAATCCACCATTCAATGGATGACTTGGAACCCTTATGAGGCCTTTAGGCGTAGTATTACATGGCCTATAGGCCTTATAATATTTCATTTCTCATAGGCTATAAACATTACATACAACCCAAACTAACTACTTGGAACTTATCCTCCCCATCATCTTCATTGTGAAATCATCTCTCTAACTTCGCATAGCTGTTTGGCAAGCCTTTCCCATGCATGTACAGGATTGTCCGGATGGAATGTGTTGTAGGATCGAATTAACGATGTAGATTCTTAATGTACAAGAGGGGGGAGTATTTTATGCATTAAAAATTTCCTTAAACAAGGAAATATCTAAGTTCAACAAAGTTAATCAATGAAAATTCAAAACACCTCTAACACCAATTGAAAGATTGGGAAAAAGTAAAAAGTTGCAAACTTCTAGTTCTATACACTTGCTTAAATCTGGAAAGTGATTCCGAAAAACATGTTCCTGAAATATGGATCCTAAAAATGAAACTTAACTAAAGTTTACAAAAGGAGATTCTAACTTGAAGCGTATAGAATCTAACTAAGTCAGAGTACAAGTGTAATGAAATATAAGAAGGTTATACTTTCCTTACAATACAATATGCAGCGAAAAAACTTGTAACAAAAACAAGTAACAAGATATAAATATATTAACCCAAAGAGAAGGGTATCCAATAACCATAGATAATGGTCCCTTGACTTACACTTTCTAGAAAGACTATCTTACCCACACCAAGGTAAGACCTCGATACGAATATTGGAGTCTCTGTCTTTCTATCCCCGCAAGCCCTCAATTTTAAGGTAGTTGGAACCTCTGTCTTCATCTGTAAGGAATCCCTCATACTTCAAGGTAGTCGGCACCTCTATCTTTCTATCCTCGGAAGCCCTCGAATGTAATCAACAACATTCAGAGTCATAAAAATGAATATGAACAAGTAGTTAAGTATGAAAAATGCATGATAATATTCTCTCTAATTAAATAACCTTAATAGCGTGTGGTCTCTAGAGTGATCAACATGTTGTTGAGCTCTTTCAAATGAGCTCTTATTTGTAGGCTCAGTTGGAAGGTCAGATCCCTCCTCCAATGGTCATATTTTCCTTAAATTTCGGAGGGACCTGTACACAATTCACTTAACCAACGGTTAGTTAGAAAATAGAATGGATGACATAATTTTATAACAAAACATGTGTAACTGAAAGCACGACATCATTTTGTAATGAAATAAGTATATGTATAAGAAAAACTGATGTTTAGAATGTGAGAAAATTAATGTTAGGAGTCTAACCAAAATGGAATTAGGAGTCTATTATAAAGAGATATTCAGATTCTATTTTATATGAATTCGGAACCTGAATTCGGTGGAAATCCGGAGTCTAAAATTCATCTGAATTTAGAATATGATCTTACAGAGTTTGGAGTCAAACTGATAGAAGTTCGGAATCGAACTAGAAAAAGTTCAGAGTCGAACTAATAGAAGTTCAGAGTTGAACTGATAGATGTTCGGAGTTGAACATATAGAATTTCGGAGTTGAACTAGAAAAAGTTCAGATTCAAACTAGTAAGAGTTCGAAGTCCAGAATTCGGAGTGGAACTATATGAGAGTTCGTAACCAGAATTTGGAGTTGAACTATATTAGAGTTCGTATCCAGAATTTGGGTCCTAAATAGAATGCTTCATATCTATGTATTATTTGATTCCGATGTTTTAGGTATGAATCAGATTTTTATACTTAGGAAAAATATTGATATGTTTAAGGAAATCTAGGTTTGGGTAAATTTACTTAAAGAAGGAAATTTTCCTTAGAGAAGTAAAATATCAATTTGTTTAAGTATAAGGTGTTTGTGATTTTCAAAACAAGAAGGAATGAAAAACGTCATAAGGAAAACCTTATTGACTCAACAGGTGTCATACCCTCTCATTCTTGTAATCCATTTATCTTTGGCTATGGTCAATGCACCATGATCCTCCTCCTTCTAAATATTTTTCCTTGTAGGTTGTCTAGTTAGTCTCTACCCCTATAGTGGCTCGAAGGACTTGTGGTGGCCCGGAGGCCTTACTGACCTGAAGGACAGGGTAGCCCGAAGGCCTTAAAGTACCTAGGGAACAAATCGATGGCCCAAAGGCCCAAATGATGGAATATTCCTAGCTTCTAAAGTTCCAAATAGTGCCTGCTACAGTTCCCAATACAGTACATGCTACAGTACTACTACAATACCTAGAAATTAGCCTCATCCTGGATTTGATCTTGGGTCTCCTGGATTCACTTAAGGGTTCCTCACCAACTCGGCTGAGGCTCATGCGTTGAATATCAATCCATACACATAATTCTATTAAATGCACCCATAGTTAAAATAATCATGTTTCAAAATAATCTATCTTTATTCATTATAATGTTAACTTGCTAACATTTCCATGCTGAAATAATTATTATATTGGGTCTCCTGGTTGGATAATCATTTCATAGGGTGTTAGGGGATATTTTCATGTTCTTATAAAATAATCATCTTATAGGATAGTGAAATGATCTAGAATAAAATTTATCATTGTCATTATATAATTTCATTAGATAAATACAATATACCACATATTTAGTGACTTCAACATCTGTTGTTATAATACAATATAGTTTTTCTTTACCACAAACACTCTTTTATGGTAAATTCCATTAACATTTGGGAGATTTATTTGAATACTCACCAATTTATGTACACATTATATACTAGATATTGTTGGGTTTTTATTTACCTTATATTAATAGAAATTATAATATTTATGTTGATAATTTTAATAAACATAAATACCCTCTAATAATGTGTAAGAATTCTTAATTCCATAATTATAACATTTTTGAACATCCCCCCTTTTCATCTACTTCATTACGACATTTTTTTGTTTTCCATGAATCCCATTCAATTCTTGAATTCTACTAAAAATATATATATAATAAATAAATTCTCTGCCACTATGGAATATGATATTATATCAAAATATGATGCTAGTATTTGAGAGGGTAGTTCCAATATAAGGGTTAATTTAACCCCATAAAAAATTTCAAATCCACTTACCAGATTATTTATATTTTCCAGAAAATGCCTCACTAATTCTGCAATTTTTTGGTATACTCTATAACACTCCCCCATTTATTCAATTATAAATTATCAAATTTAAATTCCAATTGATCTCACATTACGCAAGTAAAATACTTAATAAATAATTTCATATTAATAATTCATCCATTCTATGTTCCCAATCTAGACCTCATCCTCATTATTTTGAATTAAAGAGTATTATTGTTCAATATATTCCATTAAATAATTTACATAAAAAATATCCTTCTACCTCCAATTACATCCCAAAAATATAAATATCTTTTTTTTTAAATTAACCCATTTCTTAACAACATATCATTTTTATAGGTTTATTGTTTCTAATACAATATGTATTATAATAATATTTCATTATAATTTCATGAAATAATTTTTTCTATATGGGTGTGGATATTGGTAATAACATTTAAATGAATATATAAAAAATTACATTGTATAAAAATTTCCATGAATGTTCTTAATGTTTTATCATATTTATCAATCTATTTATTTACTTCAACAATATAGTTTCAAGGGATCATACTAAACATGATTTGATAGAAATGTTAATGACCCTAACTCTAGTATCATATAGCCTAATTTTTCATATTTAAATTGGTTTAATATTCAAGGGATCATAAATCTAAAAATCAAATAGTTTAGTAGTGATCGGAGATTAGATAAATACATGAATTAAATATTACATTAGAAACATAATACATTAATATTAAATGAGTAGAAAATAATCTTATTTATTTTAGTAAATTAGGGAGAACATTCAATTGTCCCGTCTTGATACCCTAGGGAAATGATATTAATTTAATGGGGATATCAAATTCATTGAAAGGGGTTATGTACCATGGAATCAATCATTAATACATACAATATAAATAAAATATTAAAATAAATATTCAATAAATGATACATAACATAAAACTATTGATCATTAAATATATTAATATATTCTTTGAATTTAATATTCACACACGTAATAACAAATGAATTTTTAAGAATGGGATACAAAATTCTATACATCTTAATATTACCAGCAAGGATTTAGCTAGGACACCTTAAATAAATGTGTCGGTATACATTGAATACCCAAATAATTTTAATAGAAATAAATATTACTAGATTCATAAAGGTACAAAATTGAACCCCACTAATTACATTACCTAGTTCAATTCATTCCTTTTTTATAAAATTGAGCATATAATATATAGTCAATACAATTTATTAAAAAATAAATATATATACTGAATAAAATAAATTTAATTTCAAAATTTATCACTCAAGTGAATAACATTATTAGTAAAATTACATGAATTTTAACATTATATAATAGTGGGTAAAAAAATTAGTAAAAATTTTAATGATTCTAAATATATCAATGGAATATGAAAATATAGACACAAAAGGTAATAAACATTTCAAAATGATGATGTATAGTGGTGAAAAACATAAATTCAATGAATTTAATGAATAGAAAATATATCAATATACCTAAAAAATTATAAAATATAAATCAACATGGTATTAAATAATACCATCAATTAATTATGAAGTTCATGTTGTAAAGGATTTATTTTTGAAAACATAGAAATAAATTAATTCAAAACATTGAGAATTATTTTATTAAAAATTTTATATATTTATTATAAAAAAATATTTCATAAATCACTTTGTGATCACAATTAATAAGGTGTTTGTCATTATTTTAAATTATTATTTGTAAAATTATATAATGTAATTGAATCTTGAAAACAAAATATGGTTATGTAAAATAAGATTTAGTGGAAGAAAAAAATTCAAATGTGATATAAATTTTCTGATATATATTTTTATGAAAATATTAAAATATTATAATAATATTAAACACACAAATTCACAGAATAATGAAAGTAAAAATTACATTAGATGTCAATTAAAACTAGTAAATGATGTAAAATAATGATTAATGGTCTTGGAAGTAGAATAATCCATTCGTTTTGAAAATATAGAAAAAATGATTCATTGCAAACTTTTTTTAAAAATTAAAAAAAATTCCGTTTGGTTTAAAATAACCCCCATATATGATAGAAATAATTTCATAATTTTTTATTAGGTGAAATAAACCAAAAGAAATAAAAATTATCAACTGATAGAATATCATGATGGAGGGATCTGTTCCACACTAAAAATATCACTATAAATACTACTAATATTTTTGGAATCACACTACTACACATAGAATTCTGTTTATGAAAAGGGTGTTTATTTTAACGGGTGGTGATTTCATCCCCCAAAAAATGGAAAATTAATTTTCCATTTGAGGTTATGTTTTTTCCTCTTCCACCAAAAAAGTTATAGACATCGGTAGTGATTTTTAATGAAGATAAGAAAATATCAACTGTAGTGTAGGATTGTATTTTCCATCCCATGAAAAATAAAGAATTTGTGGGATTGGAAATCCTGATGAGGCCCACATAAACGAAGTCCCGATGATCAAACGTAGAAAAAAATCCATCCTAGTAGTCAATTTCTCCACTACAATATATAATCCTACATGGGGACATGGACAATAGAGATGAAAAAATAGACGGAAAATAGATTAAAATCATTTGAAAGTGATATATCTATTAATTATTGAGTTGGTGAACTTAATAGTCCCCATTAAGGTAGTAAATTAATTCATCTAGTAATATATAAATCCAAAACCCTCTGTGTACTCCATTCTACAAAGAATAAGTGGAAGGACTCTTTGTTGTCCTTTACCCTGTATAGTAAAAAGATACACTGAGGGATCCCCACTAAACATAGTAAGATTCTATATAGGTGGAACTAAGGCACATATAGAAATTTTTGATGATGAATGAACTTAGACCTGCATAAAAACTAGTTACACGGACAAGACCCACCCCTTATATCGATGAATATTGTAGAGAGAACCCATTCCCTTATATGAAAACACAATATGGAATGGGGATTACCATGTTGTTCCCACTTTTTGATCACATGGATTTAATCTGGCATACCATTATTCCCCACATTGGCCCCTCTCTAAACCATTATAATAGTATTAGGTGCATGCCTCTCTGAAACCATCATATGTGTATGATCATAACACAGATCACAGTTGTGTGTCTTCTTGAGTGTACACACAAATGGTAATATGGGGGATATCACTAACATCCTCAACATGGTGGATATTCATAATGAATTCTAGTGTACATTCCTAGCGTAACAAGGGTCTCATCCTTGTAGGAACTCTCTTTGGAATACCTATTTAACATATTATAGGGAAACACATGACTTTCAATTTGGTGAGCTCTAGTGGTGGTTCCTTCTCTCATCCTCACTAAAATTGAGGGAAGGGAATACCTCATGAGGTATATCCCTAATCATTCTTGTTTTAGGTTTTACTATTTCTTCCCTTTTCCTCTTCACATGTTGGGTCATAGTTGAGAGTGTATGTGTCTATCATATTTACCAATAAATAGGATAAAGGAAACTCAATTCCTATTTTCCATCCCATTGGGCTCAGCAAATGAATACAATTGGAGATAACTATGAGATTCATCTCTATTTCCCTCTTCAATTGGGTCCATGACTTTTCATCCATTGTATTAGTGAAATTTTTTGGTTCCCATATCTACAACCCCCTCTATTTTCTTACACCGATCAAGACTCATGTTGTCTTAGACGTGAGTAGAAATCATGACATTTGCATAATAATAGGAAAATAATAATTCTCAATGGTTGTAATCCACAACCATGTATCCCATATGGGCCTCCACTATTGGTGTAATCCCCAACTAATATGAAAATACCCATGATTGTATAACCAAATCCTGCAACCAAATTAATCATAATCTATTTTGAGCTACATTCCTATTATGGTAATATATGAACTGGGTGAACTATTATTCCTGAACCACTAAGATACATATAAATCCACCCTCAGGTCCAAAACCAACATCCAAATCCACGCTAATCTTCTATGGTCCATATTCTAAATAGTATCATATCTGACTTAGAGGGACAAATTCCATTCATTCACAT
Organism: Viscum album; assembly: GCA_963277665.1. Lineage (NCBI taxonomy): Eukaryota > Viridiplantae > Streptophyta > Magnoliopsida > Santalales > Viscaceae > Viscum > Viscum album. The sequence continues at coordinate 767,709,508 of OY728136.1, forward strand.
CTCATAGCAAAAATTATTGGGAATTATTCCTAATAATATCATCCACCCACCTAGGAAACCTCAATTTATCAAGGAACGTGGAATTATTGGACATATGTCTTATGCCCAAATATTAACTACGCACCGTCCACACAAGATTCTGTGATTTTGGGATGTTAAACTACACATTAGGGTCCTAATCAGATGACCATAGAAGGTATGATGTGTAATGTAATGTGGAACTGAAATACATGGGTTATAATTCCATTCATGAAGATACGTAGGAAGCCAATATTATGTATCTGATCCTGAAAAAACAATAAATCATGCCTCCTTGGATGATAATAAGAATCCTACCACCTAAACATGTGGATTAAAATAAATATCATAATAATTAAGGATACAAGGATCTCTAGTCCTATGGAAGAATTGACAAAGAACCATAGATATATACACATCCCTTAATTGATGGAGAATCTCATATACATATAAATTATTCTAAATTAATTCCTATTAATAATTTATTATTAATTCATGTGTGACCCATTTTATGATTGGGTGGATTTATAAGGATTTATTACATATATAAGAGAGTTTTATAATTGGAAATAGTTCCCTCGTAAAGGTTTTGATGATCCCTACCCCCATGCACTTGACCAATTAAAGTTCATAAGTTTCATTGTCCTAGTATCATAATGAATTCATACCTTTGGAAAGAAGTTACATGAATCATAAGAGATTTAAGATCCATTGGATGACTATATCGATAAGAAAAACTTGTTGGAATCCATTTGAATAAAATGGATATCTCTAATTCAGTAATTTTGTAATAATAAACCCCCCAAAATTCAATCATATAGGTGACCCACACTATTATGAACTTTCATTAGAAAAAATAATGGTGAAACCGATGTGAATGATTTTTCTATATTCAACCAAAAATAGTCATTCATACTTGGAACCATGATTTTAATTGGAAACATAACGGTGAAAACAACATGAATACATAAGTAATATGACTATATCAACATTATTTCAATCCCCTTTCACATCAAAAACAAGTGTGGGGAAAACAAAACAATCGATTATGAACATGCTCATTTATTGAGAGGTTGCTTCGATGAGGTTATCTTATTTATGTATTTCACCAATGTAGAAGAAAAATGATAATTGAGAACTACTCAATCAAATAGAATATCATATTTTCTTATAGATAATACCATCTTCCACTGCATAAGAAAAGTCTTCAACCGAATAGATGAGGCCATCTCCCACCTGACATATTCAAAACTTGGTTTCAAATACATTAGTATAGTAGTATGAAAAACATGTTATTTATATAATATTTTTAGATGATTTATTAAATAAATTTACATATAATATAATGTATATGATTTATAAGTGTAGTTTCTTTGGGAATTAGAGACATTATGCAAAAATTAAAAATAACATAACCTTATCTTTTTTTAAACATCCTCAAATCCCCACACTTGAAACTGAATGGGATAACCTGGGGACATACATAACAAAGGGGTGAGCTATAATGCTCAGTAAGGGAATAAACACGGAATAACATGACTGTGGTAATACATGTCAGAAAATTCCGATATAAATTGGGAATAAATTGAGTGATAATCATAAACATGACCAGTGTGGCATGATATATCATGATAATCATAATATTGGAAATATGGAAACTTCTTAAAACATTGCATCACAAACATAGGATAATGATAAATGAAAACACGTCATGATGTAAAAATTCTCATAAATTAATTAGGTTCACTACATATCCCTACATGATGTCTCATTTGACTAATAATTACCCAATGCATTGGGCACTATACTATTCTAGTCGAACCCATAAAAATCTTTTAACTATCATGCTTATGTGTGCCACATATATCATAAAACAAGGGATCATTTTTTATTATATTTTATTAAATGATCAAGGAGTGTGAAATAAATACACCAATGTCCCAATTCAATGAGTTATTAGTGTGTTAATGTTAAAATACATTATAAAAAATCGTTATGGTATTCAATACACAATTGTTTTGGTATGGAAACTCATGGCGTAATTTTGACAGCATAAAACATCTCATAAAAATTAATAAAATTTGATGATGAAAGATAGTGAGTATTTAATTTTTTTTAAATGAAATTGGTAGTAATAGGAATAATTACCTATATGTCATTATTGAAGGAATTATAAAATTGAGGGCATAAGGTAATAAAAAAACTTGAATAATGAAGGGAATGTGAGGATCCTATTCATAGGTGTGTCACTCTAAATTCATGGGAGTGGATTGTTGGGATCTTGGGGACACAGCGGTATAACACTATAGAGGTTTTTCTGATTAATTATACACTAAATTAACTTTTTGTGAAGACCAATTGTATATTTTGCGGGTTTATATATGGAAATAGTATGTATTTATTTCATATTTATCAAACATCGGTTTTGGACTCTATATAATAAAATAACCATAACCAAAAACCAAACCATTGTTTTTCCAATGGTTCATCCCAAATGGGATTGGTTTCTATTGTTTTATATTGAAACAGTCTGAAAATCACATTATAATACCCTTTCTTACATAGATTTGACTCATAATGTTAATGGAATGATTTCAAAACCATAAATAAATTAATAGTTGTGGAGGAATCATAATGGAATTATAAAATTAATCAAATTAATATTCAATCACATTATTGTAAATGGAAACATATATTTTTTCATGTATTCATTTTATAATATTTATTTTATCACTTTTTGGAAATTATGAAGTCATAATATACTATGTATATTTATACTGTAATATATGTTTACTCGAAAATGCGGCTCTCTCATGAAATTTATGAAAAAATAAATATTTGTTAATTTTTATGTTCTGACTCTGAATATAATTTTTTTTATCAAAATTATTTTATAAATATGTGTACTTTCCCTTTTAAAATAATAATGTTAATTTATTGAGAAATGATTTGTTTTTGGACAATAATAGTTTTGGATGCCTTATATGAATTACATTTGACTTCATAAAAGATAAATGGTCATTTATATTATGTAAAAATTATTTAATAATAATATTTTTAAAAATATTAATTATTTAAAAGGTCAATCAATTGATAAAAATAAATTATTTAGCTGAATTTTAATATTACATGAAAATAAAATTTCTAAATTATTGTATCACAATAAAAATCATTTATAAATTAATAATAACAATTAAATATTACCATTATGTTGTAGAAAATAATGAACGTAATCATATTTATTGGTCTCTGATACATATCCCTTTATTGCAACAGAAAACACCTGAAAGGTAAAGTGATTCATGGTGAGACTTGTAAGGTATGGTTCAGTGAACATGGTATGGCTTGTGATCTCAATGAGTATGAACATCTCCTTTAAATGAATTTTACCATGATTTTGTTTTTGGATATTATCTTCAGTCTGGTCAAGGAAAAATCCCAGTGATGATATATCCCTTAAACACTCTAATATATGGGCTTTATATGGTATGATACTACTTGTTTAGTTAATCATGTCCATTGTCATTATCAATTGGATTCGTTAAAATCCTATATTTATAATAATCATATGATCACTTTTAATTAATATTTTGTCAATGTTAATGATTCTTAATGGTCTTTTAAATATTAGGATATAATAAAACTAGTGATGTGTATGTGTTTTCTATAACTGTATTTCAATATAATACAATTAATTAAATCATTGTTGGAATGTTATTTATAACTGTTTGGGTCATTTCTATATTACCATATTAAGAAATTTCTCCCTCCAAATTTTCAATTCCCACTAAAAAATAGATGAGTGTTAATTTGTTTCATCACCTATTCATGTTCCCACATTGATACTTCAAAAATTTAGTTTCTCTACTAAACAATTACAAGGTGTACTATAGTATTTTATAGAACATTGTCTCTATGATCTAACTAACTCACCTAATTCACATTATATGAATGATCCTTATTCAAAGGTACCACCTCTTGATTGAGTACATCTGAGGGTTTTGGTATGTACTTCATCAAGAGAGATACATGGAATACATATTTAACTTGATATAGGGTAGGTGTGAGTGCTAGTCAATAGGATACCATGCTGATGTGACAAAGGATCCCCATGGGGGTGATATATCTGGGACTAAGCATTCCCATCTTCCTAATTAAAATCTCTTTAATCAATGGATAAATGCATCGGAATATCATGAATCCAAATAAAAATCTAGGTCTTGTTGGTGATTTTTAGCATATATATTCTACAGACCCAAGGATGTCTTGATGTGTTATTGAATGGAATTATCCTTTTCCATCATATCCTTAACCACTTCAGGTCCTAGAAATTATTTTCCCACAACATCGTCCCCAACATGTTATTTTTAAGAACCTCTTACCAGAGGTGTTGTCAAGTGGAACCATTGGGATACATACAAGGAAAATTCTAGTGTTTGAGAACATGAATAGTGTAAGATAATGGTAAAATATTCATTTTAAGTCAATTGTGAATTATCTCATCATATCCTGAAGATTATGGATAGTCCACTCATATTGGATATCTTGTTAGGTGAAAAGTTATCATGATGTTCAACTCAGTATTCTAAGCATGTTGGAGTCTCTTCCAGAACCAAGAGGTCAATCATAGATCTCAATAGAATACAATCGACATTGAAATTATGAGAAGCCTCACCCCTTCTCTAAGGAACATTTTTGCAAGGTTATCAAATGAGAAATCATCTCAAATAACAATGAAGTGTAAAGTCACTATAAAATGATCCCCGATAATCGATATATAATTATTCCCTTTTTTTCTATTTGGATGACTAGTGAAATAATCCATAGTGATGTTTTCTCATTTTCATATAGGTATGGGTAATGGTTTTATAATAGCCTTGGTTTTTTCCTTTTCACTTTAACATACTAACATACACGACATATTAATGTATATTCCATGATCTATTTCATTATATTGTCCCCCCAACAGTGCTCTCTGAGAACTCGATACATATTTTTCCTTTATAGATGGATAGATAAGGTGGACCTATGTATATCACCCAATAGTTCCTTTTTTACATAGGATAGGATGTAACCCATAGTATTTACCCAAATCTAATAAATCCTTCTACATTAACATTAAATTCCAAGGATTTCACATTCCTAATATCTTCAACTATCTTATGAAATTCTAAAATATCTATTTGAGAATCCACAATCTTCTCTAGAATATATGGTTGACACATTGTTTTTGAAAGTGTGATGAGGTTCCGCCATTATTATTCCCATATCCATCCTTCTTGAATTTTAAATTATCAAATCCCTCTCTATTCTTATGAATGATACAATTTGTGGACTATTTTTTCATTCAGGGTCTTCTAATTTTTTCAAAAATAGGTTGTAGGGGATTTAGAAGTCATAGTCCTTTATCATCTATATCTATCTCTATGGGAACATATTCAGCACTTTCTTTTTGAATATATATTGGAGGATTTTGTGATCTGTATATATTTCAATCATTTCCAAAAAGAGATAATTATTCCATATTTTCAATGAAACAAACACCACAGACAAATCCAGATCCTGTATTGGGTAGTTCAGTTCCTGATCATTCAACTTTCTTGATGTATAGTATATGAATTTTCCATTATGTATTTAAACACTACCCAATCCCTTCTTCAAAGCATCATTTAACACTATGATATGTTCTGCGTGGGTGGGTAGCATGTGCATAGGGGCAGTGATAAGTATCTTCTTCAAATATATGAATCTCTCTTCAAATTCATCATTCCATGAAATCATGACCCCCTTAGATGTTATCCTAGTTTTATTCTTTGACAATATCAAGAAATTTCTAACAAATCGATGATAATACATTGATAATGAAATGATTCTATAGATATCATTCATAGATGTTGGCCTTACTCATCCCTAAATTGTTTAAATATTTGAAGGTTCCACATGTATCCCATATATGGTGATGATTTTCTATATGAATGAGTCATCCTTAAATATCAACTCACTTATTATATACATTTAAATCATCTCTTTTTTAAAGGTATTTAGCACAGTGCTCAGATACTCTTCATGCCCCTACTCAGTGTTGGAGTATATTAAAATAATCTATAAAGACTACCAAAAATGATTAGGTAATCTCTAAATAATTTATTCATCAACTCCATGAATCTTTTATAGAATTAGTGATTCTGAATGGAATTATTATGAACTCGTAGTTCCTATACCTTGTATAAAAAGCAGTTTTAGTGATATCCTCTTTCTTCACCATAACATGGTAATATCCCAACAAAAAATACACCACGAAGAAGTATAGTGATATTTATAGATGATTGATAAATTGATAAATTTTAGTAAGGGGATACTTGTTTTATATCGTGATCTTGTTGATATCATTATAATAAATTAAAAGGTGCATTGAACCATCCTTATTCTTTTTGAAGATGACTAGTTCACCCCGTAGTGAAATGCTTGAGTGTATGAACCCATTATCAAGTTTCTCTTGTAGTTACTTCTTAATCTCCTCATGTTAATCAACTATCATTCTATATAACGTCTCGGATAATGATAACAACATAGGAATAAGATTGATTGAAAATTCAGTCTCTCAGCTATGAGGAAGACCATGAAACTCCTCAGTAAATACTTTGTTATATTCCCTCAAAATAATTTTTTCAAGGATGCTTATTTCAATAGACTCAATGATTTGAGATAGATGTTGTTGCACGTAGTTATATAATACAAATGACTGAGATGTTTGTGCTAAAGAATATTTTTCATCCTCTATACACATATACAGAATTAGAGGACAATTCTTGATACAAAGAGTGATTTACTTCTCACAAAAATTTATTTTGGGTCTATATATGGAATGCTAATAAATACCCAAAATTGCTTCAAATTCCACCAACATGATTATGAAATGGTTTTCTTGGAATTTAATCCCTTATATTGTGTCATAGGAGGAGTAATATATCAAGGATGAAATAATTTTCCCTATTTCTATTTTCACAACTAACTGCATGTCCATGATTTGTGGTGGTGTTTGAATAGTTATAAAAAGCATTCCTAATATGAAGGAATGTGTAGAACCTAAGTCAGAAGGTATGATACTTAATTTTTTAATGAATGACCAGTGTACCTATAACCAGTTCATTGTTGGTATCCACCGTAATGGTTGCGAAAACAAATTTCTCCATTACAACCTCAGATGCTGTTTTTTCTCTCTAAAATCCCATGGCTTAGTGCATTGGTTTGGAATGTGCCAGGGTTCCTTGTAGTTGTCATAATGAACAATGTTATGATGGTTTAGTGGAGAATTCCTTTCCACAATTTCATTAGTATGATTTTCCTTTTATAAATAATTAGATAGGATTCCTTTTATACCACGCCATCTGAATTACCTTGTTAACCTTAAATTTTTTTGGGGTTCTTCCTTCTACACTTTTGATAATTGGGATGTCGGAATTTCTTAGAACCTCTATATTTATCCATCAGAAATCAATAATTAATTTCCACTTTCTGCTTCTTATCCCCATGATTTCATTGATATTATTTGATCACAATTTTGAATATCAAGGCACATCAGATAATTTCTTCATAATCATCAATGACTCGGATCACTAGGTCTTTTCATGTAATATGTTTTATCTCAAAAATGAAGAATTTAAACTTTTATTCAGGAGGTAAAAACAAAGCTGGAGGCATTCATGAAATTATTTTGATTTTTTCCTCATACCACCAATAGATTCATAGTATATATTAATGAGTTAATGGAAATTCATATCCATTTTAACACAGAGTGTGAGGAAAGTATTTATAAAAATAATTTTTTCTAGAATTCGTTACACCCATCACTCCGGTTTCCACCTTAAGAATCATATTCCTAATTAATGTACACCAATTATCAGTTTCTCCCTTTATATGAGAAATAACTATTATAACCTTTTCTTGTTAAGAAAATTGATGTCTTGATATGATCTTTTCAATGGGGTTGATACATTGTTATGTGATTAAGGTATCAGATGATCCATCAAAATTTTGGGGCATTTGACTTTCAAATGACTCAATTTCATGTTGCTAATTCATAGGGGGGTTTGGATAATCCTAATGATCCATGTTTCTATTCACAACCTAGATTAGTTGATAGTGTATCTTAATTAATTTTGTGAGATTTCTCACATTGGTTTGATCATCTTATTGGGGAGGTCATCAAATTTCTCTCCATATTGATTATTTACATGATTCCTCCAATTTCTATCCATTGGCTATAATAAAAGGGATAAATTATGGATAAATATTTTTTAACTTTTTTAAAAAATGGGAATACCAAAAAATAAATGAAATAACATAAAATTTAAAATATTTCTATATCATATGAAATTCTAGGTTTTAATCGATGTTATCCATTGACTGTTTACTAACATAATTATTATGCACATTTTATATTACCTTAATAATGGTTCGTATGGATATTATGAATTTTCAAAATCAAATCCCTCAGGAGTTTCAACTAGGAGGAGAGTCAGGCTCATTGTTAAGTACTAGGTTATGCTGAATTAAGGCCGACACACATTTTCAGAGTTTTTATCCCTAATTATATTTGTGAGAGATACATATCCACTAGTATATTTAAGATAGGGATATATTTTTTAATATACTACTTACTATATACATACAAAAATATTTAGAGGTTTCCCTATTTTTTATTATCCTTATAAATTTAACTAGTGTTTTCTAATCCTAATCCAAAAAATAACAAAACACTATGATAGAAGCTATGAAATCCCTTGCCATTATTTGACATTAGTACATGATTTTTTACCTAAAATCTCACATAATACACCCAAGAAAAATAATAAGTTTATTTTATTTATGAATTTGGTACATTTATTGAAAATTTAAAGCAGTAAAAGATCATCACTTTTTCAAAACATCCTTAACATGATATCGCATAAAACTGCATGTGATATCATGGGTACATACAAAAGAATGTGGTGAGAAATAAATACTTGTAAGGGAATAATCAAGTAATAAAATGATTAATATAATACATATTATATAATTTTTATATAATTGGGGATTAAAATGATTGAGAATCATAAAAATGAACAACAAGGGATGACATTTCCTGATAATCATGACATGGGAAATGTGGAAAAATATTAAAACACTACATAATAAATATATGTCTAGGATAACATAAAAAAATCATGATGAAATAAGTTTAATAATGTAATCAGGTTCACACCATATCCCATCATTAGTATTTATGATAAAATGTATTACCCAATGCATTGGAGCGCAATATAATTTCAGGCACACCTGTCACATTTTGTTGCATTCTCATGTAAACATAGATCATATAACATGGAATCTTTTTTCATAAAATTTTATTGAAAAATAAGATATTATTGAATAAAAACATTCATTTACCAATTCAAATAAGTATAATTTTAATATTTGAACACCATTTTTAGGATATATGTTTGGTATTCACTACACAATTGTTTTGGCACACAAAAGTGTTTTGAACATTCAATAGAAAAACAATGTTACTTAATTGTTAATAAGTTTTCTTCATGAGATATAAGGGGTATTCAATAATATATAAATAAAATATTCAGTAATATTTGTATATAAATACATATCCAAAAAAATAAATCAGAAAATAGAAGTCATAAGGTAAAAAGAACACACAAATAATAAAGAGAATGTGAGGATCCTTTACATGAGTGTGTGACTTCAAATGATAGTGAGGGGATTATTGAGAGACTGGGAAACCATGGGAGGAATATAGAGGGGGTATATATGAATAAAGAAGTTATGAAATTATGTTTAGTGATGGGAAATTGGAGCTTGGTTCAGTTTATATAGGAAAATTGTGGGTATTTCTTCAATTTTTCTCAAACATAGGTTTTGGACTCAATGTAATAAAATAACCAATAAACAAATCCTACCCATGGTATTTTCACAAGTATTATTCAAAATGAGAGTGGTTTCTAATATATAACATGTTCATGGTACAAAAATAATAAAATATTATCCTTTCTTATTTACAGTTGACTCATATCCATAAATAAGTGATTTTAAAACATTAAAATATATTAATGATTTTTTGAGATTTTATAAAGTAATTGTAAAATTAATATAATAAACATAAAATATAATTATTTTGAAAGGAAAAAATATATTTTGTTTTTTAATCTTCATATAGTATTTATTGCATCACTTTTGGGTCATTATGATGTCATAGTAAACAAATAAAATTTACATGGTATTTAATTTTTACCTAAAAAATTGGATGTTTAAGAAAATTAGGGAAAAATAACTGTTGGATAATTTGGCCATCGATGAATCCATCCCAAAACATTGGGATTATTATATAGGTTTCATATTAGATATTACATTACAAACAATATATTTAACACCATACATAATCATAATACTAAATAGACCCATGGGAACTAACCCAGGCAATCCGGAATTGGGCCCCCATGAAGGGTTGTAGAGGGAGGTAGTCAAATTATCAAAGAAATACAATTTTTCATATTTTGAATGGAGAAGTTATCCAGTAAAATACGATGGATGACTATGAGAAGATAAATTTCAGGGATCACTTATATAATTACATTTATCCTAATATGGCTACAAATTAGAAGCAGACGAAAATTCATAATAACTACTATGAATCCTTCCTATAAAATAAGGTAGAAATTAAAAAGCATATACAGATACCTACTCACTAATATGCTACATGTATATCAAATATGATAGATATTGACAAGAAGATTCAGTTTCATTCATAGTGATATGAATATCATTAGTCATGTACTGTAGAAAATCATGAGCATATGGAAATCCAAGATCAAGTACATCAATCCCATTTTTTCAAATACATTGGAAAACAATGAGGAGATGAAAATCCTTACACATTCATATATATCCTTACAATAAAATGAATAAGAAATAATGATCAAATTAAAATTCTTTATCACTCATATGAGTCATGTTTGTCAAATATGTTATAAAATCATGAGAAGATAAAAATCCTTGCTTATGCATATCTAGTACTCCAATCAAATACTATGGAAACTAGAGGCCCTAATTTAAATTCCAGATCAATAAAAAATGAGAAGACTAATATTCATTTAACAACATCAAAACTGGTGTATATTCATATTCTAGATCTGTATTCTTCTATAAATTTCATGAAAATGATTGAATATCAGGAATCAATTCGTTACCATTTCCATTAAATCTTTAAAGGATTAATTTTTTCAGTGGTAGTAGTTAGTGGTCAGGCCCATGAACCCAAATCCTCAACTAGGGTGACCCATATTCACCATGGGAGGGCCACTCAGTGTAACACCCCAATCATTCACGGTACGCTTCTCTTTAAATAATATAGTTGCATGTGTTGTACACACCTTCGAGTTCTAACACACACCACAACCAATGAAACTAGCTGTTATGAATATTAATACCCACTTTTTGAAAATTTATATATTATATCTTTCAAAATGGAATTCATTTTTGGATTCTGAATATCGAAATTAGCTTCGGGTGAATTTTTGGTATTTTTCTTAAAACTTTCAATTTTTGATGAATAGTAAGAAAACAATGAGTTATAGTTTAAAACTGAATTTTTATTTAAATAATTATTTATTTTATTAAATTTTAATTAAGGTCAAAATAGATAAATAATACCTATATAAGTTAAATGTAATTCATTGGAGTTAGTTCAGAATAATATTAGATATATAAAAATTTTATTGACCTTTTCACCGTCTTTTACCCAACTCCTTAGAGAATTTGGAAATTCACATAAAACCTAATTTTTCTGCTTCTGTGAGTGGAATTTCGAAAATCCAAGAGACACAGTTAATATCAAGGAGTTAAATTTCGTTCAATAAGATAAAAATAATTTTTGGTGAATAGTAACTTTTTTCTTTTATTTACAACGGTTAAAAGTAAATAGGGTAATTAAGGGTACAAATGATATTAATATTACCCTAACACATGTCCTAACTCTAATGGTCAAGTTTATCTCGACCAAAAACAACCTTCAGAATAAAATATTATCATTTAGGTCCCCATGGATTAGATTAGGACATTTATTATTATTTAATTCAAAGAAGAGTTAAAAGAGTTAAAATCAACGTTTAATTAATAAATCATTTTTAATATAGAGTTATACATAAGCTAAATTAGATTATAAATATTAATTATAAAGATAAAATGATTTCGTACATAATGGTATATTATTTATAATTTTTAGACAATAAATATTATAATTTGTTTATGACACAATGGGGATGCAGTATTTACATAATTAATGAAATATTAAAATAATTGAGATTATAAATATCAAAATAAATGTAATATGAGAATTTTTATTAATTACACTAATTATATAGGATAATATTACATATTTGGATGGTTATATATGAATATTTTCTATGTAATAATTCTTTTATGAATTTATCAAAAACAAAATACTCAATAGTGTCAAAATTGACAAAAATGAGTTTTTAAAACAAATATTATATTATTAATTGATATTGTATTCCTAAAAATCTATGGTTCTGCCAAAAAATTATATCATGATAGGTGTATCATTAATGGACCACTTGGGTTTCGGTTGGAAGTATACAGTATGTTTGTTAACTATATAATATAAAAATACAAAGAGACATGGTAAATGTAAAACTAATTAACTAAGAGTTAAAACTAAAAGATAAGGATAATATAATGACCCAAACCTGCCTAAAAACTATTGGTTGAAATTATTTCTACCCATCCCCATCATAGATGTTGAATAATACACTTTTGAGCCATTAGAAACCAAATAAGAATTTATTATGAAATAATATTTCTAGCTTTTCCAAAGGTTCCCCTCACCCCTCTTATAAAAGGGCACTCCCACTTCTCTCAAATTCATACCTTCAAAGCATTTTGGCTCGGCCAACCTCTTCCAAAATATCCTCCAAACTTCCATCACTTCCACCTAGAAGCCTTATTTTGATCCTAAAGTCAACTTAAGGATCCCTTTTGATCAAATTGAAAGGAAGAACCTGAAGAAAAGGTAATGTTTTCACCACCCTGTTTCAAGTTCCTTTCTTATTCCACTTCTTCTTTCTTTTTTATTTCCATTGTAAAATAATAACTCCAGTATCTTCTATATACTGTGATTTTATTATAAATATGGTAAACCATATTCAGTATTCTATCCATCCTTTGAATGACATGTCACCATACATGTGTATGTACGACTTACCGTCTCCATGTCGTGGTGTAATTGGTATTTAATATATTATTATTTGGATGGGTATTATAATGATGTGTAATTCATGTAAATAATAAATATAACATGATAATGATTCTGTATATATTATATGCCATCCAATTGTATATTATTTTAATATCAAAAGAATGATATTGTTGATCGTGCGTATGTATGGACTACCGTCTCCACGAACGCGATGAGATTCAATCCCCATCGTATCCTTTCAAGAATAATTTTCATTTGATGGATAAAAATAATGTTTAAGGACTTGATATCATTATTTATATGAATAATATACAACCTATCCATAACAAACATGACTTTTGTAACAAAACATATTAATGAAAATGAGTATATTATCACCCGAAATGATGATAATAATAAGATATTATTAACAAAGAAATGTTTAGAGATCATATATGATATCATATTGATATATATGATTCTTGTATAATTTAATAACTATTATTTCACCATTATACATGAGTTAAACCTACCCTCAACAAAGTAAATTTACAAGGTAAGGGTTCATTTTACAATCTCTTCATTATCCGAGGTTGTTTATACGTATTTATCTACTAGGACCTCTTAATCATCCACATCCATGTTTCTCAAAAATTTATTTCAAATCACTCTTGCTATTTTATTTATTTTGGGATAATGTAATTTATACCCATGTTGAATTTTTATAAGATGTTTATAATGGAATCTTTCTGTAGCTTTCCTAACAGAAGTCCTTTTTAACCTTTTCGAAAGAATTAGGGTTAGAATGTGTTTTTCTAACTTATAATGTTGGTGTATCTATTTTCCACCGTTATAAAAATCGTCGAGGCTTACCTTACATGATTATAAGAATATTTTTAATGTAAATTTTTTAATTATAATTATTTGACATTTAAATGATTTCAAAATGAATATTTTAAGAATTTTTGAAAGCTACTCTTTATCAAGATCGGAATTTTAAAGGTTTTAACCATTTATATTTTTAAATATATTTAATTAATGTCCATGTTTTCAAAATGATTTTAAAAATTTATTTATATGGACATGAATTTTTTTAAATGATATTTCTTTTCAAAAGTATCAATGTGTTATGGGACACTTTTATTCAAAAATCACTTTTAAATTTCTTCCTTTATAAATGTGTGACTTTTCAATGATTAAAAAAAAGAGATATTTCTCTCAAATAGTTTTGATTTAATCTATGTCAACATCCTTTGATGGATTTTAAACTTATTGAAGTTGATTTATTAGGATAAAACACTACCATATTGTATTGGAGTTTTTGTGATATGTTTGACTGTGGATGTGTTATTTTTAAACCCTTCATGGTTTATGGAGAAAGTATTGACATTTCGAATGCTAGTTTTAATACGAATGTTTGTGTTATGTTTAAACCTCTTCATTTGAGGAGTGAATTGGACTTAATAAATGAATAGTGGAGCCCACTATAGCTCCTCGATGCATCGGTAGGTATCATGAGACAAACTAGTGTCTTGGAACGAGACCTTGACAAAATATTATTTGTAGTCATGGCACGAGGCCTTGGCTACGTGGTTATGATTGTCTGGCATTATGTATTCCATCATTATAAAAGTGGTTATTCATATTGCAAGTGATTATTCGACTAGTATAATATCCATGTGAATAATTAAATTGAATTATTTCATTTTATTTTTCCATATTATGCTGATTTTTAGGCTTAAAAGGTTTTTGTTTTAGTTATACATTTCCTTAAATGTTTATGCATATTTATTAATTTTTCCCCTATATTGTTATCCTTACTGAGCATTTGAGCTCACCCCTTTTTATGTTTTATTTTTCCCCAGATGTGATGAAGTATTTTACTAATAACCTGCAGGGATAATATAAGGGGATATGAGTGTGGAGATATGATGTTGTTGTAGTTTCACTTTATAATGTAATGTAACATTTATGAATATATCTAGTGTTTCCAAGACTACCAAACTAATTGGTCTTTCAAGATTTTATCTTTAGTGATCATGATAATGTTATGTAATAATGAACTGGCTCTGGGTAACTGGTGTCGGGGCATTACAGTTGGTATCAGATGAATTTTAGTACAAACCATAGAAGCCAGATTTAGATATGTTCTGATTAGAGCACGTAGACCAAAGATGACCATTGAGAATCAGTATAGATGAATTTCCTATAATTTTGGTATTGTAGTGATTTTTTGAGTTTTCCAAAAAAATTATCCTTGTTTGGATCTGAGCAGGTAGAGGCAGCTCTGGCACAGATGTACCTAGAGGTAAAACCTGAAAACACCGCTTTGAGCTCGACTTGAATGGGAACTGGTGCACGACAACGTGCCTTGCTGCACTCTTGGTTACGACACACTCGAGGGATATGCTTAAGATAATTATCATTTTCTTTAAAAACCATTAAGAAGAGTTTATTAGTATATACTTTCTCAAAGAAAATTTTTTCTATAATATGGATTATATCCATAAATAGATCAATTTATGTTAATTGTTTTACAAGTAGGGAATTATGTATTTTGATTCATTAACTGATCTAGTTTATGCCATTGTTTAGAAATGGCACCTAGTAGAAGGAATGGAAACTGTATCAATGCACGCACTCCATGTAGGGATTTCCCTCCTGCTCAAGATAATTATAGTGGAGCTGGTGATGCAACTGGTGCTAATCATCTAATCACCATACTAGGAAAACTCATTCATGTTATGAATAATAACGTTACCCATATGGAGAACCCTGATCCACAATGTGGTGGATCAATGTTAGATCGATTCATGAGGCAACAACCACCATCATTTAATGGGAGAACAAATCCATTGGTAGGAGAGAAATAGATAAGTTCCCTAGAGAAAATATATCAGGGTTTGGGGAGTAGTGAAAGGGAAAGAGTTATCATGACAGGTTATTGACTCACTGGTGATGCTGATCAATAATGGTCATTGATACAAAATATGGTGAAGTATCAAATATGTAATGGAGGGTGTTAAAAGATATTTTCAGAGAAAATTACATTCCTCGTGACCATCGAGCAAATATGGATAGGAAATTTCTGAGTCTGATAAAAAAGGGGGATGAGAATGTCACAAAGTATGAAGCTAACGTTACATGGTTTGTGAGGCATGCTGTGGATTATATACGTAAACCAAGAAGTAAGATTGATCGTTTCATTAATGGGTTAAAAAATTTCTCTGTCAAGCTTTTGTATCACACTCTTTCTCATCGTATGAAGATATTGTCTCATGTGCTATCAAGACAGAAAAAGAATTCTCTATGTATCATGAAATCAATGTAAAGTAACCGAAGAATATAATGGTGGAGCAAGAGACATATAAAGGGATAAAGGGAAAGAAGGATTTTCCATTATGTGATAATTTTGTTAAGAAACACCCTGGTACTTGCCTAAAAGGAATGTGAGTTTTTCACGAATGTGGAGAAAAAGGTCACCAGACTCGTGATTTCAAGAGAAAGAAAGAGGCTGTTAATGTTGAATGCTATTATTGTAGAGAAATGGGGAATTATTCAAATCAATTCCCTATGTTCCAAGGAAAATGACCTGAAAAAAGGCCAAGGGAGCAAGGCCATGCTTATGTTGTTACTATATATGAAGTTGAATAATTAATTTATTTGTGTTTTTGGACTCAAGGATTATATTATGGTTATAAGAATAATGTGATTTATATAAGGATTTTACTACAGTACTTGTTGTTTTCATTAAGGTTTTAATATAATCAAGGTAATAATATTTTTAGTATGTGACAATAAGAATCCTTACATTGTTTGGGGAATATGATGTTACAATTGATTTTGGAATATAGAATCCTTTAAGAGATAGAGTTTGGATAAAAGTATTTTAGATATCTATAAAGGTTGGAATAGTTTATATTGAACTTTGGATAGTATGGATTATGGTTAAAACATTTCTTAAGATTTATTTGGAATATTATAATACTATAGTTTTACAAAAGGATAACCTGCAGGTCGGGGGATAACCCGTCGCGTCGGAGAAAACTGGTGGAATCGAACCCACAACCATAGTGAGACATTCCTTTATTACGTACCACTAACCTATGGGAAGTCCCTGGTTATTACAAAATAGTTTTCCTTATCTAAATTGTATGTGTTAATATTTTTAACACTGTATGATTAAGATAATTATTATATTTTTGAGTTCTATTATCTTTTTGAGTAAATGATGAGTTTGTGGTAGAAATTATTTAATGGTCGAAACTCTAAATGTGAACTATATATATACCTATCTCTTATTATATGAATAAATTAATTCTTAATCTTTAATAAAGGTATATTAAAAAAAAAATGTGTTATCCTAATACCTTATGTTTTGGTGAACTGATGATATTTTAAATCACCCTAGATTGAAGGCTTTGAGGCCCCCAATTTTACACTTGTTTGTGATTGATTACCTCAATCACTCCCTACAAATATTTACGTTTTTCCTCCAATTATGTGTCTCTAATTTCCACCAATGTTCTACTAATTAGGACCATAATTTGGTGGTGACTTTTAATTTCCCTTTCCCTGTTATTAAGGCAAAATTTTATTAACCTTATTTCCGACATGGGTTTTCCACAAAGGTATTTTCTATTTTCATCTGTTTATTTTTTAAGAATAATTTGAAATTGCGAGGACGTAATTTACTGAAGGAGGGGAGAATTTAACACCCCAAGCTTCCATAGTATGCTTCTCTTTGAATAATATAGTAGCATGTGTTGTACGCAACTTCGAGTTCTAACCCACACCACAACCAATCAAACTAGCCATTATGAATAGTAATTCTCACTTTTTTGAATCATTATAAATTTTATCTTTCAATATGGACTTCATTTTTGGACTCGGAATATCAAAATTTCCTTAGGGTAAATTTGTGGTATTTTTCTGAAAACTTTTAATTTTTGATGAATAGTGAAATCACATTGAGTTATAGTTTAAAACAAAATTTTTATTAAATAATTTTTTATTACTTAAAATTTAATTTTGGTAAAAATAGATACATGATACCTATATACGTTCAATGTAATTCATTAGAGTTAGTTCAGAATAATTTTAGATACATAAAACTTTTATTGAACTTTTCACCGTCTTTTACTCACCTCCTTGGAGAATTTGGAAATTCAAATAAAACATAATTTGACCCCTTTTGTGAGTGGAATTTCAAAAATCTGAGAGACACGGTTAATATCAAGGAGTAAAATGTGGTTCAATAAGATAAAAATAATTTTTGGAAAATAGTAACTTTTTACTTTTATTTATCACGATTAAAAGTAAATAGGGTAATTAAGGGTAAAAATGAAAATAATATTACCCTAACACATGTACTAATTCTATTGGAAAAGTGTATCTCGAAGAAAAACAACCTCAAGAATAAAATATTTTCATTTAGGTCCACTTGTATTAGATTAGGACATTTGTTATTATTTAATTCAAATAAGAGTTAAAAGAGTTAAAATCAAAGATTAATTACTAAAAAAATTTCATACAGGTTTATACAAAAGATAAATTAAATTATAAATATTAATTAAAAATATTTAATATATAATTTTATTTTATTTATAATTTTTAGACATTAAATAATTTTAATTATTTATGACATAATGGTGATGCAGTAATTACCTAATTAATGAAACATTAAAATAATTGATATGATAAATATAAAAATAAATGTAATTCGAGACATTTTATGAATTACACTAATATTATAGGTTAATATGACATATTAGGATTGGTTATAGAAATTTTTTTTGAAGTAATAATTCTGTTATGATTTTATCAAAAACAAAATACCCAATAGTTTCAAAATTGACATAAAATAGTTTTTAAAACAAATATTATATTTTTAATTGATATTTTATTCTTAAAAATCTAAGGTTCGGCCAAAGTACTTATATCATGACATGTTTATCATTAATGGACTACTTGGGGGTCTCTTGGAAGTATATAGAATGTTTAATAACTATATAATATAACAATACAAACAGAAATGGTAAATGTCAAACTAATTATCTACGAGTTAAAAATAAAAGATGTGGTGAATATAATGACCCAAACCTATCTAAAATCTATTGGTTTAAAGGATTTATACCCATACCCATCATATAATTTAAATAATCCAATTTGGAGCCATTATAAACATAATATTAATTTATTATAAAATAATATTTCTAGATTTTCTAAAGATGCCCCTCACACCTCTTATAAAAGGGCACACCCCTTCTCTCAAATTAATACCTTCAAAGACTTTTGGCTCGGCCAAACACTGCCCAAATATCCTCAAAACATCCCTAAATTCAACCTAGAGGCATTAGTTTGATCATAAAGGCAACATAATGAGCCCTTTTGATCAAATCAAAATGAAGAACCCGAAGAAGAGGTAAAGTTTTCACCACCCTCTTTCAAGTTCCTATCTTCTTCCACTTCATCATTCTATGTTATTTGCAATCTAAAATAATAAATCCAGTATATTCTATATACTATGATATTATTATAAATATTTTACAACCATATTCAGTATTTTATCCCTCCTTTGAGTGACATGTCATCATACGTGCGTACGTACGGCTTACCGTCTCCACGTCATGGTGTAATTGTTATTCAATATATTATTATTTGGATGGGTATAATAATGATTTTTAATTCATTAAAATAATAAATATAACATGATTATTATTCTGTATATATGATATAACATCCAATTATATATTATTTTAATATAAAAAAAATGATATTTTCTCTCGTGCGTACGTACGGACTAACGTCTCCACGAACGCGATGAGACTCATTCCCCATCGTATCCATTCAAGAATAATTTTAATTTGATGGTCAAAAATAATGTTTAAGGACTTGATATCATTCTTTATATGAATAATATAAAACCTATCCATAACAAACACAACTTATATAAAATAAAATATAAAATAAAATGAGTAAGTTAACACCCAAAACGATGATAATAATAAGATATTATTAACAAAGCAATGTTTAAAGATCATATATGATATCATATTAATATATATTATTCTATTATAATTTAGAAACAATTATTTCACCATTATATTGTTTTTTAATCTACCCTCAACCATGGAAAATGAAAAGGTAATGTTTTATTTCACAATCTCTTCATTATCCGAGGTTGTTTATACGTAATTATTAACCGGGACCTCTTAATCATCCACATCCATGATTCTCAAAAATATATTTCAAATCATTCTTACTATTTTATAGACTATGGGTTAAAATAATTTATACCCTTTTTGAATTTTTATATGATATTTATAAAGTAATATTTCCGTCTCTTTTAAATTATGTCCTTTTTAACCTTTTCGACAAAATTATGGTAAGAATGTATTTTTTTAACTTATACGGCGGGTGCAGCAATTTTCAGCCATTATAAAAATTGTCGAAGCTTCCCTTACAGATTATAAGTATATTTTTAAAGTAAATGTTTTATTTTATAATTATGTGACTTTTAAATGATTTAAAAATGAATATTTTAATAAATTGTGAAAGGTACTCACTATCAAGATCAGAATTTTAAATGTTTTAAATATTTATAATTCTAAATCTCTTTAATTAATGTACATGTTTTCAAAATAATTTTATGGATTTATTTATATGGAGATGAATGTTTTGAAATGATATTTCTTTCCAAAGGTATCAATGTTGTATGGGACACCTGGATTCAAAAATCTTTTTTAAATTGATTCCTTTATAAATGTGTGACTTTTCAATGATTTCAAAATAAAAAGAGATATTTCTCTAAAATATTTTTGATTTCATCTATGTCAACATCATTAGATAGTGTTTATGCTTATTGAAGTTGATTTTTTATGATACAAAACATCCATATTGTATTGACGATTTTGTGATATGTTTGACTGTGGATGTGTTATTTCTATACTATTTATGGTTTATGGAGAAAGTATTGAAATTTCCTAGTTTAGTTTTAATACGAATGTTTATTTTATGTTTAAAGTTATTCATATGAGGAATGCATTGGACTTAATAAGTGACGGGTGGAGCCCACTATATATCCTCGATGCATCGGTAGGTCTAATGAGACAAACTAGTTTCTTGGCACGAGGCCTTAACCAAATCTTATTTGTAGTCTTTGCACAAGGCCTTGGCTACATGGTTATTATAGTATGGAATTATACATTCCATCATTATGAATGTGGTTATTGATATTGCATGTGATTATTCGACTAGTATAATATCCATGTGAATAAGTAAATCCCATTATTTAATTTTTTTTTTCCATATTTTTCTGAATTTCATGTTTAAAAGGCATTTGTTTCAGTTATACATTTCCTTAAATGTTTATGATTATTTATGAATGTTTTCGCTATATTGTTAGCCTTACTGAGCATATTTGGTCACCCATTTCTATGTTTTATTTTTCCCAGGATGTAAATATGTATTTTACGAATAACCTGCAGGGATAGTATAAGGGGATATGAGTGTGGAGACATGATGTTGTTGTAGTTTTCACTTTATGTTGTAATGGAACATTTATGAATATATCTATTGTTTCCAATACTACTAAAATAATCGGTCTTTCGAGATTTGATCTTTTGTGATCATGATAATGTTATGTAATAATTCACCGACTCTTGGTTACTGGGGTCGGGGTGTTACACTCAGGTAGAGACATACATTTCTATTCTCATCCAAGAGGGTCATGTATGAAATTTCATGATAAATAGAAAAATGGATTGTGCACAAATCCTCATTTCACCAAATGATAATCAGACCACTATAAGGGTCACTCTAGGAAACAAATATATATTCACTGAAGTTAGAAAAATGCATTAGCACACCCTGAAGTAAACATAGGATCTTCTTGAACCATATCTCTTGTATTGAAACCTCCATTCATAATAAATGGTTCCAAATTCCTATTTAACAGTGTCAAAAAATAAAGATCACCCAAGGAAGTTTAAAATTTGATGGTATATATGTGATCCTTTTCTATTCAATGTTGGTGTTCTTATGTCTATAAATAATTTTACAATTGTTGCCTAATATCAAACTAAATTATTACAAAAGTGTGGATGTGGAAGTACAATTTTTGAAGTCCCTAACAATTTCACTATTACTTGTACACTTGGATGTCCTCCTTAGAATATTACCATGAAAATATCCCTCATTTTCACAATTCGATCAATAATGATGTCTCATATCATGATAACTACCACTAATTCCATAAACATGGCAATAAGATAGGTCATGAACATTGTTTCCCCCTCACTAGACATAATAAGAGAGGATCCTCATATACATAAGTTCTTGGAAGGTTAGGATTTGTAATTCCTGATAACTTATAAATTTTAAGAGACTTGTATTGTAACGACCCAAAATTTTATTAATGAAAAGTTATTTTGATCTAATTAAATGGATTATAATTTAATATGGTTATATAATATACGTACTTATTTGGTTTTATGTTTTTGGATTTTAAAATACCATTACGAATTGGGATTGTTACTAATATAGTCGTTGAATAGTGATCACATGATAGATATTACCACCCAAATGATGTTATCCGAGCCTCCACAAAATTCTATCACCATCACACACCATACGCTTTGGTATAATGTGGGTGTTATAAGGGGTTCTGTAACAGGACCCTAAAACTATGATCATATAGATTATTTTTGTATAGAGAATATAAATTCATATTATTATTGTTATTTTGTTAATAGATTTTAGAGAAAAAATATCATTTTTAGTTAATATTAAATTAAGAAATATATTTCAATGAATTAATGATTTTTTATAATTAATTAATTTTTTAATGAAATTTTATTACTTTATAACTTTTTTATTAAGTATAAATGATCTTATAATTTTTAAAAATACAATTGTAATTTTTATTGTGGTTTAGAAGCCATTTTTTTCAAAACCAATTAAATTACGATAAATATCATTTTTTATTTTAAAAGAAAAAAACACATATTTAGAAAAAATTAGATAAGATGGATATTATTTTTTTAGTCAGGAGGTGGAAATTATCTAAGGTGAATTTTTCATAAGTTTCTTTGACAGTTGAATTATTTAGTAAAAATTATATAATGTTTAATTATATAATGTGATTTATTGAATCATATTGACCCAATAGTGATTTAATAATTTAATATTAATGTTATTTTCAGCCAGTATATGTTTTACCACTAAAAAAATGTGATTTTAGGTTTATTTTATTTTTTTAACAATGTCATAGTGGACCCCCTAAGACTTATAAAACATTTTATCTTTTAAAATTGTTTTCCTTAAGAGTATGACACACCACCACATATGCAGGCCTAATATTTTAAGAAGTGTGTCCATTGGACTTATAAAATAATTTTTCCACTCCCCTGTGGGAAAAACCCGAGGAAAAATACATGGGTTTTTTTGTGGTTTTAATTAGTTTAATGTGTGGTGGCTAAAACCTAAATAATAATGAATTCTCTCTATTTTCCTTTATAAACCCACCCAAGCTCCCACTTCCTCTTCACTCAAAGAATTTGGAGCTCACCGTCATATGCCCTCCTCTCTCTAGAATCCTCCCAATGTTTTCCATGCTCCCAAGAAGCCTCTCTCAAGCCTCTCCCAAGTATTTGGGATCACACATCCAAGAAAGGGATTCCTTCTTTGTCATTTTATCCAAGTTTCATAATAATGTTATTCCCTTTTGTATTCAATTATAATTGTTGGGTTATGATTCAAAAATTCCCCCTTAATTCCCTCATTATGTATGAATGATTATAGACCCCTTTCTCTCTCAATAATGCCTCTCGTTTACACCTGTTACCAAGTAGAAATTTTGTAATGAATTTCTCTCTCCTCATTTACATTCAAGAAATTATTTTGAATTATGTATCTAAATTACATTACATATGTTGGTACAAGTACCTATATGAAATATTTATGGATTATTTCATATAAATATTGTGAGACACCCTTTTTCTCTTTTCATTCATTTTTTATTAAATCTTATGTCACGCTATTATGCTAACGAAATGGCACCGCGATTTTCCTAGCCAAAGTCATTATGTAGTGAATACCAGGTTGATTTCTATATCTAGGTTTTTTACCTCAATTCACATTAAGTTATGGATTATGGAGTTTCATGTATGAATTCCAAAATCTATTATCATGGAATAAATGATGATGTCTAATCAATCCATGTTATATGATCAATGTGGCACACTTATGCGTGAAATGAAATGTTTATGAAGGGTACACCCTAATAGTGCACAAAAGCATTAGGTAATGATAATTATCATAATAATTCGATTAAAATGAGGGTTCACTCATGATAATTTATTTCAAAATAGGTTTTACTCATGATCCATGTTAAATGATCCTCGGCCCATGCCAATTCCATTTAATGTGTTGTCACCAAATTTCTATGTAATGAGAGTCATACTATATCAAGCATTTATGTTAATGTTTCTTTTATGCACCATTGATATGCCTATTTCCTAACATGTATTTTATTCTTAATGTTATTCCTTTTTTAATCCCTTATTGGGGTTTATTTCTAACCCTTTTTTATGCATGCCCTCAGGTTACCCCAAGCAATGCTTTATACGAGAGAATGCAGTTGTCATGTAAAGGATGTTTTCAATAAAGATGTTGTGATTCATGTTTTAAGTCATTCTGTAATGTTTATAAGTCCCAAAGACACTAGAACTATCTATCTCCTTTTTTATATCAAGTCAATATTTTATGTAATAAATCATGGTTAAGTGTGTAATAAAGATCAGGGTTGTTATAGTTGGTATCAGAGAATAAGTTTAGTTATTTAAGGATTAGGATTATAAAATGGTAGTTAAGCCTTAGATATAAGAAAAAGTATAATAAAAACATCTCTAAATTTCTAAGAGTATTTATTTTGTGGTTAATCAAGAAAATAAATCCCATTCTTGATACGATCAGGTAGAAACGATAGTGGAACAAATGTACCTTGGAGTGAAAACTCCAACAAGGATTTTCAGGCTTGACCCAGGGTATCCTGGTACATGAAAATGGGCCTTGCTACATTCATGGTTACAACACCCATCGGGGATATTATATGGTAAATTCATAATCATATTATGGACCATTATTATGGAAACTAGAAAAATTTCCCCTAAGAATATATATTGGTAAGTTGATCATGGATAACATTGATTGAAGTCAATAGATTCATAAGTTATAGAAATAAATGTTATTTATAAGTCATAAATTCTTTTCCAGGGATTACCATTTACATTTTACCTCTGACATTCCTTTTATTCCAGCCAATGGCCGGTAGTTGGAGGGCTCAGGCTCACAACTGATGTGAATATCAATGTGATGACTGTTCTAATAAGATTCCCAATCCATTCGGAGTGGGAATCATGAACTTTTTCATTATACTCTATTAGTTAACTCATGAATTTAATAGAAACATAGTTCAATATGAACATTCAACCCCCCCCCCCCCCCTAATAAAGAACAAGTCACAATTGAGAGATTCATGAGACAGATACCTCATACTTTTTATGGATCATTTGATCCCTCGATCACTGAAAAATGGATCAAGCCCATTGAAAACATCTTCTTCATCGTTAAATTTTCTAAAATAGAGATGGTTCCCCTATATTATTATCATATGTAGGGTGAAGCCATGCAGTGGTGGACATTGATAAGAAAAATATATATCTTGGGGAAGATATCGACATGATGGAATGGATAGATTTTCATAAAATTTAATTTCGATAATTATTTTCCTCTCACCGTTCGACTTAATATGGAATGGGACTTCCTTTTCCTTAACCAAAAAGATGACGAATCATTTAGAGTTTCTGAGTAAAACTTCACAAGGATTTCACGTTAGGCCTCCATATTTGTTATTACCCCCTGATGCATGGTTGAACACTTCTTTGGGGGGTTGAAACCTTGCCTATGGAATGCACTGGAGATCTGTGACTTCGATAGATATAAGGAAATTGGCTGATGTTTCCTCACGGTCAGAATGGAGATCAATGAATCTTAGGGGTATCATGGGGATACAAATCTTAAGGTGGAAATTATGTCTAATGGGACAATGGATAAATCTAATAGTTATTTGAAAATACAACACCCCACATGAAAAAGGAGCAGAAAAAATCACCCCACAAATTGCCTGAAAGGGATAAGAAAATGAATTAGGTGTAGAAGAAAAGGGCACCTAGCCATTAACTATCGAAAAGAAAAACCCACAGCTGTGACAGAGGAAAGGAATTCTCCATTTAAACCTCAACGCATTTTCCACTGCTTCATGTATAGATACCCATGGCACCTTGCAAATCAGTGACCAAAGGCAAGGGGTTTTAGAGGAAACCAACAACCTCCAAGGCAGCACGACATAGATTTTTCCATCAGTATCACCGATGTGAACCCTAAAAATGATGTTATGATAGAGACACTAGTTATACATTCAAAAATATAGAACATAATTTTTTATTCTAGTTATATGCGTTCTTTTATTTACTGAATGTTTAGTATAACAATCCCGACACCACCACAAATCATGGAAGTAAAGATGTTGGTGAGAACAAAAAATGGAGAAATCATTGAAAACCTTGAATATAACTCCTACGCTATCACAATTTGTGGTATGAACATCCTAGTGAACAATGTTATACTCAATTTCATGGAATATGATTCAATTCTTCACATGGATTGGATTTCCCTATATAGAGCCAATATAAATTTTCGTGAGAGACAAATCACTCTCCATATAGAGAATCAACCCATTATTCTATACAAGTGCAAGGAATATTATGAATCCTTTTTAGCACCATCATCTCTAGTGTGGATATTACTGCCCTACGATCACACATATCTGGCTCAGATGATTGAGTCAATGGAAGAAACCATCCTTAAGGACATGCCTATTGTGAGGGAATTTGTAGAACTGTTTCCTGATGAAATTCCTGGTCCTCCTCCTAGAAGAGATGTTGAATTCTAAATTGTTCTTATACATGGATAATTTCCAATATCAAACATTCTATAGAGAATGGTTGTTTTGGATATTGAGGAGATGAATAAACCACTACAAAAGATTCCAGATAAATGGTTTATATGCCCAAGTACTTCGCCATGGGGTGAATTTGTCCACTTCATCTAGAAGAAGTATGGATCAATGTGCCTTTGCATTGATTATCGTGAGCTAATCAAAATCATGATAACTACCACATATCCTCTTCTAGTAATTGATGACTTGTTTGATCAACTACGTGGGACACAATAATTCTCTATGGTGGATCTGCATTCGTGATATTACCAATTATGGGTGAAGAACGAGTATATCACTAAGATTGATTTTGGTACAAGATACGGGCACTATGAATTAATAGTGATGCCTTTGGGACTCACTAATTCTTCAACAATATTCATGGAATTAATTACATGAGTCATTATATATTACATAGAAAATTTGTGGTAGTATTTATTGAAAATATTCTAATATACTCCAAAACCAAGGAAGATCATGGGGTGCATCTAAGCATTGTACTAGATACCTTGCAAATGGATAAGGATTGTGAAAATTATTGAAGGTGTGAGTTCTAGTTAATGGAAGTCTCATTATTTGGCCATATCATCACAAGTAATGGGATATATGTCGATCTCTCTAGGACAGCTACAATTGAGGGATGGTCGAGGCGAATATCGATAATGGATATCCGTAGCTTCTTGGGGTAAGATAAATATTATCGCTGATTTGGGAGAGCTTTCTCAAATTTTTCGAACCCTATAACCAAGATAACATGGAAGGCATTCATTTTTTCTTGGAGTGAAGAATGTAAAAAATGTTTCAAGGAGTTGAAAAGAGTCTTATCACTGTTCTCATGCTCACTTTACCCACAAGGGGATATCTTTTTGGGGTATTCACTGGTTCTTAAAAGATGTTCATGGGCTATGTGTTGATGGAAAATGAAAAATATAAGGCCGACTCTTAAAGGAAATTTAATGTTCATGAGAAAAAATACCGAAAACATGATCTGGAGTTTGCTGTAGTGATATTTGGTTTGAAAATTTTGCGGCATTTCCTTTTTGTGGAGAAGTGTGAAATATATGTGGACAATAAAATCGTCAAGTATATATTCACATTGAAGGAGTTGAACATGAGCCAACGAAGATTATTTGAGCTGATCAAAGACTATAAATGCTTAATTCATTACCACCCTGGGATAGAGAACATGGTGGAAGAAGCTCTATGTTGAAAGTAACCATCAATTCTATCAATAATGAAAATAAATAAGTATCCTATTGTCAATGATTTGAAGAATATGAACATCATAATATTAAATAAGGGAACTTCATCAATCATTTCACAAATGATTTCTCAACTGTATATTTTGGAAAGGTTAAAGGATTCTCAAAAGGATGATGTGAGAATTTAGAATAAGGTGGAAACTATCAAAAAAGGAAAATCGTTAGTGTTTAGTTTCAATAAAGAATGAATTGTGAGATTTGGGTCAAGAATATGTGTTTTATTGAATCCAGAGTTAGAGAATGAAATTTTGGATGATGCACATAGTTCAAATTTCATTATTCACTCAAGAAACGTAAAGATGTATTGAGATCTTTGAGAAAATTATTGGTGGAATAACATGAAGAAGGATATCACTGAGTATACATCAAAGTACCTGGTATGCTAGTAAATGAAGGTTTTGAGGAAGAAGTCTAAGGGGATGATGCAACCATTACCCATACAAGAATACAAATGGGAGAACATTGCCATGGAATTTGACAATGTACTTATGAAGACATCTAAATGATATAATTCAATGTTGGTTGTTTTGGATCATCTTACAAAGGATTCACACATCATTTAAATTTAGGAGGATTACATTCAAGATCTACTGGAATTTATATATATCAGATATGTGGTACGGATGCATGGAGTACCACTATCAATTGTATCTAATCGAGATCCAAGATTCCCCTCTATGTTTTGGAATATTCTTAAACATGCTCTAGATACTGAGCTGATCTTATGTATGGCCAATCATCTTCAAACTGAAGGCCAGTATATGTGGAATATTGAAACACTTTAGGACATGTTGAGAGAGTGCTAAATGGATATTGAAAGAGGATGGGATCAACATCTTCTTCTGGTCGAGTTTTATTACAATAAGATTTTTTAATCCAGAATCCCAATGGATCCTTATGAAGCCATATATGGGGAGAGGTATAGAACACCATCTTGTTAGAATGAAGTTGGGGAGAGAAAACTGCAAGTTCTAGAAATGGTCAAATTAATGGTGGATAAGGTTCAGACCATGCAGCCACAAAAAAACCAGCTCAGAGTCAACAAAAAGGCTATGCTGATAGTCATTAACAAGTTGTAGAGTATGATGTTTGAGACATGGTATTCTTCTGCAAATCACCATGGAAGAGGGTTATGATATTTGGGAAGAATGTAAATATTAGTCCAAGGTACATTTTACTTGTTTATATCCTTGATAGCATTAGTGTAGTGTCATATCGACTAGAACACCTTACAATAGTATCCATGAAGTATTCAATGTATCACTCTCGAGGAAGTACATACCTGACCCATCGCATGTACTCAATCCAGAGGTGGTACCATTGGAGAATGTCCTCTTCTTTAAAGAGAAGCTGATGAAGATCTTAGATTGTAGGGAAAAATTTCTATGAAATAAGACAATGGCCCTCGTAAACGTGTTGTGGAGAAACCACATGTTTGAAAATTCAATGTGGTAATTAGTGGAAGTGATGAAGTAGAGTTACCTGTATCTAATTTAGTGTGGTGAAAGGAAATTTTAAGGGTTAAATTTTTTAATGGGGGAATATTGTATTGACCCAAACATTTATTAATTAAAATTCCTCTTGATCTAATTAAATGTATTATTATGTAATAAAATTATATAAAAAAGGATCAAATTTGGTTTTATGTTTTTGGATTTTAAAATATAATTAATAATTTTGATCATTTCTAATATATCTTCTTAATTGTGATCACCTGATTATTATAAATATAGGGCTTTAATAAATTCAATTTACTTAGATAAAGGCAGTGATAACCTCTTCCAGTAAAATTGATCCATACAAAGCCCATTTTTCAGATCTTGGAAAGAATGTGGCGTCATTGGGAATAACTCTTGATCAAGACCTAGCCGAACAACAACATGTTGAGCTCAGATGAAACTTCCAACGTGAGAAGTAGAAGATCATAATGATTACCATATGAGCAATGTTACTTGAGCCACCCAAAAGTCTCTAACAATCACACAAAATACCCTTTAGTGTTATGAGGGTGTTATATGGGGTTATAAAACATGACCCTAGGACTATGATTATGTACATTATTTTTTATATAGAATATATAGTCATTTTATTATTGTTACTTTGTAAATAGTTTTTTAATGAAAAATTGCATTTTTAGTTAATATTCAATTAAGAAAAGTATTTTTATGAACTTATTTATTTTTCTGAATTTAGTAACATTTTAATGAAATATTATTACTGAGTTACTTTTTATTTAATATAATATATTGTATAATTTTTTGGAATATAATTGTAATTTTTATTAAGCATTGAAAGCTGTTTTTTTCAAAATCAATGAAACTTTGATAAATATCAATTTTTATTTAATAATTAAAAATTCACATATTGGAAAAATTCTTTAGATGAAATGAATATTATTTTTTCATTCAAGATGTCAAAATAATCCAATGGTGAATTTTTCATAATTTTTTGAGATGGTCGAATTTTTTGGTAAAAATTAAACACCATTTAATTATATAATTTGTTTATGACATCATAGTGACACAATATTGATGTAATAAACTACTATAAATGGATTTTTCTTCTAATATATTATTTAACATTAGATTTATTTTATTTTAGGTTTATTTGATTTATTTTATAAATCCTTAGTGGACCCTCTACGACTTATAACACATTTTAACTTTTGAAATTGATCTCCTTCAGAGTGTGACTCACCTCCACATAAGCAAGCCTAATATTTTAAGAAGTTTGGCCATTGGACATATAATTTTTTTTCACTCATCATTGTTAAGAACCGTGGTAAAAAACGATGGGTTCTTTTTCAGTTTTTTTAGTTTAATGTGTAGTGGAAAAAACCTAAATAATAAAGGATTCAATCTCTTTTCCTATATATACGCACCCATGCTCCCACATCCTCATTACAAAAAGCCTTTGGTGCATGACCAACCTTTGTCTCAATATCTTTAGAATCCTCCCAAGGTGCCCCAAACTCCCAAGATGCCTCTTTCCAGCCTCTCCCATGCCTTAGGGATTACACATACAAGTAAAGAATTCTTTCATTTATCAATTTATCGATGTTTCTTAATATTATTATGCCTATTTATTTTAAAACATACTTGTATTGGGTAAGATTTCTCACCTCCCCAATAATTCCATCCTTATTTTTGAGTGATTATGTACCCCTTTCTCTCTCATTAATTCCTCCCATGTACACCTGTAACAATTCTGAAATTCCTTAATGAATTTCCCTCCCCTCATTTGCATTCATCAATTATTTTGTATTATGAATATAAATTACATTACATATGTTGGGATATGTATATATATTACCCCTTACTTTCCATGTCATGTACATATGAATATAAACCCATTTATCTCACATCAATATTTTTTATGAATTCTTATGTCATGTCATTATGCTGCCGAAATTGCATAGCGATTTTCCAAGCCAATGTCACTGTGTAGTGAACACCATTCACATTTCTATATCAAGGGTATTTTCCTTTATGAAAATTTGATTATTTGATATAGAGTTTAATGTATTAATTCCACATTTCATTACTATGGAATAAATGATGATATTTTATGAGTCTATGTTATATGATCAATGTGGCGTACTTATGCATGAAATGAAATGTTTATGAATGGTGGACCCTAATAGCACTCCAATGCATTGGGTAATGATTATTATCATGATAAATCAATGTAAATTAGGTTTTACTCATGATTATTCAATTAAACTGAGGTTTTACTCTTGCCCCATGTGAAATTAGCCTTGGCTCATGCTAATACCATGTGATGTGTTGTTGCCAAATTTTCATGTTATGATAATAATGTTATATCATGCCTTTGTGTTCATGTTTATTTTATGATCCATGGATATGTATATTTATTACCACATGTTGTATTAATCATGTTTTTCCGTGATATATAGCTCACCTATTTCTTATGCAGGTCCTCAGGTTATCCACTACAATGCTAAGTATGAGGGAATGTAGTGGTAATCTAAAAGAATTTTTCAACAAAGATATTGTGTTTAATGTTTTAAGTCATAATTTGGTGTTCAAATAGCCTAAATACACTAGGTATCTCAAACTATAATGTTTATAAATTGAGTATTTTAGGTAAAAACTCATTTTTATGTGTGTAATAAAGAGCAGGGTTCTTATATGTTTTCTCAATAAAAATATGATCTAAGGGAATGCTCATCCTCTATGACACCTCCAAACTATTTAAAGGATAATGATACCCCTAATAGCACCGATTATTTTGACCAAATAGACATGAAGATACTATGATGGTTTTACCATGCTAATTAATATCTCTAAGAATAAAAAAATGAGATGAAAAAATGGAAATGGATAATATACCCAATATGTTCTTTCCATCAACAACTGCGTAATTTAAAATTCAAGAGGTATTGTTAGAAATGTGCATATATATAATCCTAATTAATGTATGTAAAACTCTATTCAAAATAATTCTGATGTTATTTCCTTATGATGTGTATGTATTCCATGGTAATGTTTTTGGAGAGATTTACTTCCAAATAAACATTGAATCCCTCCTAGCTGCATGATGGACATGATTGGAGAAGTAGTGGATAGATATTAAAACATCATTACTTGATGCATTATATAAATTATATCTTCTAATTATCAATACAGACTCCTAGTCTTTATATTCGTTGATGGGGGAAATTGTGACAATTTTCAATACACTCCATTCCCTCATTATAAAAATCCACCAAAAGTGAGAAATAATAATTTCATTACCCTAGGGAGGATACAAGAAATGTTCCCCCATTAGGAAAGATAGTGAACTCAACGAGAATCAAGCCTAAATAAGTATCAAAATCCTCAGTTATTATGTTATAAACATTTCTAAAAACTACTAAACGAGGAAACTGATAACATTATCCAAGATTATCACATGGGGGAATATAATTACAATTAATGATTGATTCCCTAATAATAAGTGGTTTTCATACATATCAAGATTTTCACTATACACATCATTGAAAAAGGATGCATGAGATCAAGATGGAAGTTGCAATAATAGCTCCATCATCGATCAACCCAAAATCACAAGCCTAGGGGAATTTTTAAACCAAAATTACCCATCAAAAGTTGAAATATTTGGCTCAAGGAATGATAAGGGAGTAATGGGTGCAACCCCGTCCCACTGGGTTGGGTAATTTCTTCCTTAACCTTATCTTCAATGGGAATCAATATTTTTCATATTTGGGGGAACACAAAAAAATTAGTTATCCCATTTTATCCACTCTTGAAACCCACGTATCTTAGAGGGGACTCACGTGGTGAAGTTATGTGTAAGTTCCCTCTATGTCTCTCTTCACCATAAATCTCAAAGATGGATTCTGGAAGGAAGGAAGATATTCAATAAAGAAGGAAAACTACCCTCTTATCACATGACTGATAACAAAAAACCTAAAATGCATTATAAATCGGTGAATTTCATGGGGATGAACCCTGTGTATGGATTTGTATTTGAGGTGAACTCAGAAAATCAAGGATAGGATTGCTCGACCCATAATGAGGTACACACTAAGGAAAATGATAGTGTTGTGCTTAACCAGAATAAGTGACTTTCCAATAATCTTGGGATTCTTATGGCCAATCCATCACTACCACCTCATTTAATTTTATCTAAATAATATTTTAAAGGAAAATTTACATATAACATTCCTCTTAAATAGGTTGAATCCCTCATACTCATTGAAATATTCACTTAACATGTGGAGGATATGATGGAACCATGGGGAAAAATAAAGAATTTCGTTGAGGAAGAATTATTTTAGAATACTCACCCTGAACAAAGACTCAACTCACAAATCCTACCAATTTACCTAAAAAACATGGATTTATCTCCTTGGATGAAGTATATCCAAGACTTCCTAAAAACCCATTTATTTTACTATCAGTTTACTAGAACCAGATCATTTATGGATATCATGTTTTCACCCCATTAAATAAATAACTAGAACTGATTCAAAAGAACCCCCAAAAGATGTCTACAGTCAGATATCTGCCAAAAATATTGGCAGATCTAGTTCATCATGCCCCACCAATTTCTTCACCAATTAGACATCTTGTTTAACCACACATTAATCAATGTATTATCAATGCCATTAAATATTTTGGATCTCAAATAGTATTTTTAGATGAATTATATACACTATTAAATCTGGATTGGAAAACATACCTCAAATAGATCTCCAAAATCCCATCACCACTATAATTTTATAGTATTATGTTTCCAATATTAAATAAATTGGGAGACGTATAAAACATCAATCAAATTTTCTATCATGTCATTATCAATGTATTGTTATCAATGTGCACTAAGAATAATTTAAATATAGACTCCTTTTAAAAACCATTTAAGTGTAGTCCAATGTTTGTTAAACCATTTTTTAAAATTAGTCAATCATGGGGCCTGATGATCTATGTCCTAAATTTTTATTCCATTTCATCAAAATTATAATGAATAAAATTATCCATGTCCTATCAAAGAGTAAAAAAAGATAGAATTAAGGGGCCTATGGTTTCATTTATTTACTAAAGGGGATGACCTAGACCCTGATATTACAGCTTCCATAAGAAGATTTTATTTCTATCTATATATAGATCCTTACCAATGAGTTTTGAATTCCACTAATCCTAGTAAGTTATATGTTCAGGTTTTGGAATCTCGCTAAAATTTCATAATTAATAGAAGAATCCATACAGTGAACCATACTCAAATCCAAATTGATTCCTTTATCCCCAGGGAATAAAATATGAAGGGAATGCACTGCATCAATCACACATACGATGTCCTCTGCATCGGATCCATCTCAAAATCTCACACCATATCTTCAAAGACACATGGGTGTCAACCATATCATTTTCCTAATTAGGAATACTTGAGGGTATCCAGAACAAATCAATTTGCGGTAAAAGGAATAATGATTACTAATTATGTAACGAGAAAGCCTGTAGTTACATCGTTGCAGCTATGGACAATGAATTACTTCTCTTTCTAGCACCCAATAGTCCAAAATATGTGGGTTTGGATGAATACTGAGATTATTTACCCCCTATTTATAATTTGGGGAAGTCTATTTTGAAATTAATTCTTTTAATATAAATATTGAAAAAAGGTAGACTTTGTGTAAGATAATTTGGGGAAGTAAACATTAAAATAACATACATTTCTACTAAAACTCTAGTAGAAGGACGAGATTAGAAATATGTTTTTAGAAAAGTCACATAGAAGTTATTAAATCAGGTGAATGGAATGAATATCAACTAAACTCATTAAATCTTTTGAGTCTAGTTTTAATTGAACTTTATTCCCCCATCCACTCA
Source organism: Viscum album (assembly GCA_963277665.1). Taxonomy (NCBI): domain Eukaryota; kingdom Viridiplantae; phylum Streptophyta; class Magnoliopsida; order Santalales; family Viscaceae; genus Viscum; species Viscum album. The sequence continues at coordinate 767,745,448 of OY728136.1, forward strand.
CACTATTACTTAGTCGTCTCTATCTACTTCATAGTCATCTAGAAGACAACCTTTAAAAAATGATCTGGTCAAAAGGGTAGGCATCACACTCTAGAATTTGTAAATATACTGTGAATAAATCAAGATGTGACTTGCTCAAACATTGTAACCATATTTTAAAAAATGTAATAATATCCCCACCAAAGGATAAAATAAAAAATGGTCATCCATACAAGATTCTAATTTCATTAGGACATAGTAATTGGTTCCAATAATTTAATTAATTAATGTATCCTTTTTCTAATATATATTATAGATGTTATCTGATGTTCCCCACAACTAACTTGGAAACTGGTGGAAGTGGTCTCTTGAGATGAGGGTAGAAGAGAAGATACAGTAATTGATGAATGTAAAATTCTAGACATGACCCTACTCGGACTGTCACTGCTACGAAATATTATGGATGATACCTTCATTCAATCCCAAAAGGATATGTTAAATAACCCTACATATTCCCAAACTCATACAGATTAGATCATTCTATAGTATCTATAAGAAGAAATAAAATAATCCAACCACCCATGAAAGAAAGATCGGCCCATTTGGTCTAGCCAACTAACGATAATACAAACCTCAACTCCAATTTCAAGAGTTGATCTATCAATGTCCAACACTCGATATCCCAAATATCCTATTTAAGTGTATCTACACTCTATAAAGATCAAGCTATTAGGTAATGAGTATATCACAATGATGAAGTTGGCCATAGAATAAGCCATGTCGTCAATACCAGAATACCAAATATTTTTGAATGATATCAGGGATAAATCATAGAGTACCTAATAGTCCTTCAAGTGTTTCAAGATGACGTTTCTACTACAGATGAATATTAGAAAAACCAGATCATTCTGAATGTCACATGATTATATCATTTCTACATCATGATAAATTTTTTGTTAAAAAGGGACACATCAGAACCTTGTAAGTGTCTAGCAGGACAAATACAGTCGATGTATGAAGGTATTTCATTAAAAAAGTTTCTAGAGATAGTATCATTATAATAAAGACTCTTAACTATCTAGTCTACGATTAATGTAACCAAATTCCTTTTGAACTAGGTATACATGGTTATAAAAAGGGCGAGAAAAATAACTTGGTAAAAATTAATCATAGGGATCAGTTTTGGGGACCTTTAATTTGACTCAAGAATAAATGGTTTTTTGGTAGGATAACATCTTCATTGTGTTTTTGGGAAGGACTTTCTTGCTTTTGTTAGGTCCTAAAGGGGCCTAGATACCTTGAGAGGGGGAGGGTGAGTTAGATAATATATATTATTTTCTAAATTCTTCCCGCCCCACTAGATCTTAACCACTTTATTATAAGAGTAAATTTTGTTCACTTGTTTATTTATGCTGATAAATCCATTTCTTCTTTATCATAAGACAGTTCATTGAATGTAATGACTAAATTCAAGTACACAGATACATATATGTTCACCTTTTTTACCCTCACTGGGTTATATCCAATGTGTATACAACAAAAATGTACCAATGTACTAAACCCAATAAATCTTATTTCCAATCATAAGGTTTTTGATAGATCACACATTTTACTAATTTCACATCCTTTAAAATTTTTATGGTCTTCCCACTGCATTTCCAAGGGTCACTACATATGCATCTTCCTCTGGATCACTGCTTGTGAGAAGGATCATCATCATCTTCTTCCTTCACTCAGAACTCTTGGAAGCGATTCACTCATTGTTTATGGATTTTTAGGTCCCTTCATTATAACTAATGAATGAATTCCCCACTGTATGTAGATGCTCTGTGGATGTACTCCTTATATCCCCATATCAATACTACTTTTCATCATAATGATGTGAAATACCATTTTAATCATTTTACATAGCACACTACCTTTGTGAAGCTCCAAATTTCACAATGCTCCAACTATTATTTGAAAATTTCTATCCTTTTCACAAAGATCATGATTTCACAAAGATCACTATTTCACAGAGATTAAATTACCCTTCCTAATGTATACTACTTTCACAAATCACAAACAATCCTTCGCATAACACACCTAATTATTAGAGCTCAATTAGATACTGTGAAGCACCTTCCTTATTCAATCCTCAAATAGAATCTATGAATTCCCATACTTTAGAAAATATCTCTATCTTCGCAAACCACCTTCAGGATTTTGGATACTAATATTTTTCTAAGTATCTCTATTATTATCTCGGGGGTGGAGGATTATTTATATGTTTTTTCCACCAAATCCAAAACCTTCCTTTTCACATCAGCACCACATGAACCCCTTTTATAGAGCTCCAATGTTTACACCAAAATTATCTCTTTTTTCAATGATTCTTGGATATTTATTATATTTAAATGATCATCGTAATTTCATATCATTCCATCAATACCATTGTAACACTGCAATGATCCACTCACAATGCACTTCACCTCTTCCATTCACAATGATCCTCATAATTGTAGAGATCATTGTTAACATTAATTATTCCATCACAAAATACTCTTCATAATGAACATCTTCATGAAAATAATTCCATTTACATATCTTGATGAGATGTTCAAGGAAATCCATATTTCATAATGTTTTCCCATCTACAAATTTTATACCACAAAAATTTGGCAAACACTGGAAAATGGTGCAACCTTTTATCTATTCTTTTTTTACCTCCACCACAACATACATTCCCTTAACATGGCAATTTTTAAACATTTATTGTCAAAATTAACCCTAGAACTATACAATTCACCATGACAACCCACCTTTTCAAAAAACAATACCAACCAAAAAATGATTCAATGTAACATTGAGGGATTTTCTCCAAACAATCTCCCCTTTTGTTTTGTTCACAACACATTCATAATTTGAAACATCATTAAATATACTTCTATATTCAAAAACTAGTCTCCTATAGAAATTCCTATTGAAGTCATTAATTTTCCCAACACATACCCTAAGCTCACATGGGAAATGGTTGGTGTGAGAAACATGTTTATAATGAAAATTTCATCAATGAAACACTTCATTACTGACACCAAATCATGAAAACAAAAAGAATGCATTCATTAAAAATTCTAGCTGTCATGATATATAGGCATTGATAGATCACTTCTAGAATCATTAGATTTAAAACACCCCCTATCGACTTTCAACTTCTACTCGTGTCAGATTTAGCTTTGCATCACCTTCATATCCCTCTATCTCGCTACTCCACCTATTAGCTTCTCCTTGTGTCTTGACTTAAGAAATTTTATACGTTATTTATCCCAGATTTCTCCCCCTTAAATAGCCACACATTCTCTCCCTTTGTCTATGTTCCCAATGGTCGCTCATTTGCGATCTTCAAAAGAGTAATGAACAACAAATAGTACATTTGGGAAGAAGGCATTATGCCTCGGGGAGAGGGGCTCCCAGATGCACACATTTTCATGTTCGAGTAGTCCACAGAACTCCTCAAGCCAGTCAATGCCTTTAAAACGCTTTTTTGGGTATGGTCCTCATCTAAATGTCTAAAACCTGGAGTTCTTTAAGAACATGCTACAACTTCAAAAACCCAGTATCCACTTCCTCCTTAATAAAATGATATTTGATATCCATTTTATTTGTCCTTGAATGATGGACTAGATTTTTTCTATGATTTATTGCACTCAAATTGTCTCATTGGATTCTGATCGATGACTTTTCATCAAATAAAATATATTCAATATCATGTTTCAACTAAAATAACTACATGTACACTTCAGTGGCTTCAATATACTCAGCTTATACTATTCTTAATGAAATTTAATCTTGTTTCTTTCTCAGTCAAGAAATAAAAAATCCACCATGATAGAAAGCACCTCCTGACGTTGACTTCATGTTATCTAGTGAACAAGTCCAATCTGTATATGCATTTCTCTATAGATATGGATGATATTTTTCATTATCAATAAAACTGAAATCTGTAGTTCCCAAGATATATTGAAATATTCTTCCACTGAAAACAAGTTCCTTTTCATTTTTATTTCTTCAGTATCTTGCTGCGTGGCATGTGGAAAAAACTATAACAGGTCTTGTTACTATCAGATATAGTAAACATCCAATTATTTTTCTATATTCTTTGTTATTAAATACCTTTTTATCATAATCTGTTGGAAATTTCATCCGGGTTGCAACAAATGTTTTCATCTCTATTGAATTTTCCATTCCAAATCTTATCAGAACCTCCATGACATGTTTGTTTTGAGGAATGAATGTTTCATTCCATCCTTGTATCACATGTAAACAATGAAAAACTGTAAGCTCAAAAATAATTGACATTTCTAACTAACTTTTCATTAATTTGGGAAAATATATGAATTTTGCATCATTTAATCATCCAAATATAACATCATCGACATATACCAGTCCTATAATTGTTTGATTACTTTCATTATTGGCATAGATATTTTACTCAAAAACACCACAGAGAAATAAAATATTCTTCAAAAATTAATATAGTCACAAATACCATTCTCTTGGTTTTATCTTCAAACCATATAAAGCCTAATTTATTTTACAAATCATGTTCTTATATACATGAATGAGAAATCCATCTGGTTTCTCAATGTACTATTCTTCTTCAATAACACCATTTAGAAATGTAGTCTATAAATCCATTTGGAACGTGTTCATTATATTGTTGAATATTCTCTTTATTCCCTACTGTAGTTACATCATTTCATTCTACAAAATTTTGAGCCTCATGTTGAAACATTGTTGACATTATCTTGCAGATTCATGGTATCCTGAAAATATTCAAATCATACCATAATGTTCAATAAAAATGGATAATCATGAAATACATAATTTTTCTACTTCTCCACCAATTGGTCTTCCTTATGCCAGATATCATATGTTTATATCCTTTATATCCCATTGGGATCTTACATATTATTATGATATTGAGTTCTCCCCTTACGATGTGCAACTCTTCCTATTTTTGGGACCAATGTTTTGACCCACAGTCATTCTTCTTGTCTTGCATCATTTATTCTCATGTCGCACTTTGCAATGATCCATTAACAAAACATATGAGCCTACTAAGTCAGAACATTGTATAGGAAACAAAAGATAAGGTTAATAACACAATCATGGTCTATTGTGCTCAATTAATTCCAACCATTAAATAACAAATACATTCAATAAATTCATATAGATTAAATCTTTATCACTTGAGAATGATTTGGGATTGTTGAAATTCTGGATAACATCACATCATTATTTTACAACTTTTGATGTCACATTCCCTTGGATAGTATCTCCCATTGAACCTGTTTCACTTTAACATTAGTTAATAGAATTTGTACACATAGGTGGAGGGGACTCTCTATAATCCTCAAGAAGAGGATTGTTTTTTATCCTATCAGATCAACCCTTTGATACGTTCTTACAAAGCACTAGACTCTTTATTTGCTTGTTCCAACTGCCCTGCCAACCTCAATTTTTCTGGCTATATGACTAAACATTATTTTCCCACATTCTGAGAAATATTTTAATATTATGGTTTTGTGGGTTTTTCCTTAATCACAATTTGTTTTTTCTAACCACTATAAAGAATTTTTTTTTGATGTTCTCCTCAAATTCCATTTCTCATGATTTGTAATCTGAGCCAGAATCTATCTAGTAGTCTTTTTATTTTCCTTTATACTCAATTGGATTCCTCTTTCCCCTTTATTCAAAACAGTCCTTTTGAAACATGTGAGACTGTGGGGAGAATTATCATTAATTTTTCTTTTATCAGTTACTAGATTCTCTACACTATTTCATATTGCTGGTGACTTCATCACTAAAAGCGAATTCTTCTTACTCACAAATATATTAGTTCCCTCATTTTTCTTCTAGGTTTTTCCACATTATCTCCCAATTTTTTTTGACATTGTAGTAGATGATGTGATTAAAACACCTTTCATTTAGTTCCTTTTGATTTCCCTGAGGCTATAAACCTATTTTCAACTAATAATTTTATTTTACAATAAAGGGATTTTTGTTTCACACTTCCAGTGTTTGGGGTATTCTTTTATGTTTATTTTCCTTCCCTTCATTCTTCTTGCATCAATTTCATTCTGAATTCCAAAAATCAGAACATAAAATACAACTCTCATTAAAAACATAACTTAATAAATTATTTCTCGGATGAGATATTGATGAAACATGAGTTTTTTTCCTATCATTCTGATCCAAGGATTCTTGAACCATACTCATATTATGTTCATGTATTCTAAAATAATATCAATATTTGATTATTTATTTTGATATGTGTTCCTTTTATACTTTTTAGGATGATTCTTCGTATTCTATGATTTTATCAATTTTTCTACCTTCACAACATGAAAAATATTCCATAGACTATAAAAACCATCATGTATTCCCATGTATCACACAGAAATATCATATGGTTGCATTACTTCATGTAGAATCTTTTTATGGTTTCTCTTTTCCACCTACTGGATGTTATCTATTTCTAGAACTATTCATTTATATTATACTTTCATGATAGGTATAGGGTTCATCATATTCAATAATAGTATCATTGAAAGTAGATATACTTCAAGATTATAAAATCCATTAATGATTATCTTCTGATGTAACATATTTTCTTTTTATTTCATTATCACTTCTTGCAAGATATTCCAATAGTATGTGTAGAGAATCCTTCATCTCGGGCTTTCCTTCGGAATTAGATTTCTCCACTACCTTCTTCAATAATGATACCTCTTATCTCAATTTTTGAATCTTTATATCCATTGATTTTATTTTAGCATTAAGTTCCTTCTTAATATTCATTCCTCTACTCATATCATCTTTCAATTCACATGTGATCTTATCCACCATGTCACTTTGATACATTATTTTTTATTTTTCATGAGCAGCAGAATCCTAAGAACATGCATTATCATGATGTCACATTTGGGTTTTCAGTAATAGTTCTTATAGCATGTTGCAAGATCATCATTTCTAGATTTTAGATTCTAAATTTCATCTGACTTGGGATTCCTTACATTATCATATTTGTGTTTTTTCTCTATTTATAGACATATTTTTAAGTTCTTTAGCATTGGTATCATTATTCTCCCACAAACCAGTATCCACATTAATAAGCCATTGATAGAAACCTCTTATCTTGTTTACATCAATTTCCAGTACTTAGATCTAGATCTATTTAGATTTAATTTTTTCCTCCAATTTCAGATATGATTCATTTATTATGTAGATAGCTTCCACATCATGTCTTCATGAAATTTATTCATCTTCAATAGCTCTAGAATAACATGAAATATTGGGTTCTTTTCTCATTCCTTTACATTATTGAATGAGTAAATATTTTCACTATATAAGCTATCCAAATCATAATTCTATTAACTACATGATTCCTTTAACTAAATCAAACACTTTACATAGACACTTTTAGTCTGAGAAATACCACTTAATTTATGATTCTTCATTAATGCTATTCCCTTTTCCATGGCACACCATGATAAGAGCATACATAATCATTAACATCAAAAATTGACTTGAACCAAGTCAGTGAAAAAAATATTATAAAATAAACAATTCCTCTAATATTAATTTTTATGTCTAAATAGGTCCTATATATCCTGATGTGGGTGAATTTGGTTATGGATGATCTTTTCTAAATTCTTCATGCCCCACAAGATCTTGACCACTTTATTATAATGGTCACATTGTTTACACTTGTGTATTCATGGTGATATATTAATTTTTTCATTTTCAAATGTTAAATATTTGAAATAAATATAGAAATAAAATTTCATGGACACATAGATTTTTACTTGGTTCACCCTCATTGTGCTATGTCCAACGAGCATACAATGGCGATGTGTCGATGTACCAAATCAACTAAAGCTCACTGCCAATCATAATGTTATGGATGGACTACTTCAATTCCCAGGATCACTATCTCTACAATGTTTAGGGTCCCACCACTTAATTCCCATGATTCACTCCTTATGTCTCTTCCTCTGGATCACTTTATGTGGGATGGATGGTTTTGTTCCTCTTCCATCACCCACAGCTCTTGGAAGGGATCCAAAAACTGATTATGGTCATGTAGGTCCCTTCAAAGTCACTAATGAATACATACTCTATGGTATGTACATTTTCTATTGGTGACCCACTTCCATCAACTGATGAATATCACTTTTCCATTAAACACTACAAAATACCTTTTAAAACACTTTCTCAAAGAACACTACCTTCGTGATGCTCCCAATTTTGCAAACACAAACTAGCATTTGTGAAGTTCTTGCATTTTCATAAATATCACTATTTCCCAAAAGTATCTATTTCATAGATATTAAATTATACATCTTGTAGTACACTAATTTCACAAAGGTTGGACAAGACATCAAAAAACACACCTTTTTCATGGAGCAGAATTACCTGCCGTGAAGCACCTTCACTTTGCAGAGCTCAACTAGCGTCTATGAATTCCCTTACTTTTGTGAAGCTTAATGTCCTCATGACCCCCTTCAGGATTCAAGAGCCTTATGATTTTTTGAGTCTCTCTGCAATTCTCTTGAGATTGGAGGGGTATTTATAGTCACTTCCCACCGACTCCAAATCCCACTTCGCCACATTAGAGCCACATATGCCCATTCCCCAGAGCAGTGAATTTTCATTTCAAATTCATTCTTTTTATTGAAGCTACATGAATATTTTCCAAATCCCAATTCTCTTTATAATCATTGAGTGTCCCAAAAAAACTTTTTGTGTGCCTTTAATGCTCCCCTCCCAATTCCCTTCACCTCTACCATTCGTGAAACTCATCATAATCACACATATCACTATCATCATTATTTGATCTTTCGCGAAATACTTTTTATATTATCCAACATCGAGAAAATCATTCCATTTCCATATTTTGATTATATCTTCAAGTAAATATATATTTCTTATTGTTATCCGAAATCTATATTTTAGACCCCAAAAATTGGGAAAATAAGAGAAAATTTCCCCACCATGTATTTGTTATTTTGGTACATCCTTCACAACTTCCATTCCATTAAAATGTTTCATTTTTATCATTGATTGTTAACACTATCTCTGGAACTCGACAATTAACCATGAAAATCCACCTTTTCAACAAACAAAACAAACCCAAAAATGATGTAATGTTGACATGATGGATGTTTTCCAACATCATAAATATGAGTAAACACACTCATCATACCATCAATTCCTTGAATAAATAATTAATGGATATATTGGATGTTTTTACATTGATATGCCCCTTTTAAATACTGTTTAGTTTCACTATATCAATGTTGGATGAAATCAGAGAGAGGGATAGAATCCTATGGTTGAAGGTAAGGCATTGGATAATTCCCCAAATCACTACTGGAATTATGGAAATTTTCAGCACTAGAAAAGAGAAATACCTACACTAAAAAGTGTTTTTAATCAAGATGAATAGAAAGAAGGGGTCCCCTTTATCAGCGCTCAGAAAAGAACTAATAATGGCCCCTTTTATAAGCTCTTTTTTTAACACCGATAAATGCTAAAAATTCAATAAAATTATAAAATAAAATATTTTTGGCAATTTGGGGAGGCTTCAACAGCACGTGAAACACACATTAACATCGCCCAGACTCCCACACCGCTCACCCCAGCCATCACCCCCTCCCTCATACTTTATCAGCACCCCAACCCTTTTCACAACACTCACTATTATTCCAACCATGCGTCTGACCTACCTCCACCTACATCAGAACATTGGACCAGTTTTAGGTGCACCCTAAGCCTTTACCACCCAACCATATTGATTTTACCTTCACTTTTTTTAGTTTTTAATGCATTTATAAAATATGCTTTTTATGTGTGTTTATAAATAAATAAATACATATATACAACATGAACATGCGCACAAAGACACAAACACACACATATATACTATACATATATCTATATATATAATTATAAATAATTATATATATTTACAAATATAATATATTAATATGTATATTAATATGATTAGAATTTATAGAGAATATATTTCAGTTTGTCAAAACAGATGCACAGAAATATATAAATATACATGTACACATTATAAATGTATATAAATATTCAATTATTTGTATTTTAAATAAAATGAATATAGGGTTTTTATTTAGATAAGGCTTATATATTGTGAATTATATTTTATATGTAAATATGTTTAATTATTTATTTATAAAATTGAATTTTTATGTACAAATATTTATAAAATGTGTATATATTGTTATTTATTTGATTATAAATAACTTTACATTATGAAAAATTATAAAATTTCAAATATATAATATCAATATAAATGTAATCCATTGATATAAATTCATTCCCAAGTAAAAAAGGTCAAAAAGACCCCCAAAAACAATGCTAAAATTGCATCGAATGTTAAAAAAATTGTGTATCCTGACTAAAAACTCAGTTTTTAGTCCATCTAGGCCTTTTCTATCCATGAATAATGTTACAGAAGGATTCATTCGGCAACAAGCACATAGATCTTGTTGCAGGATTCAATTGGATTTGGTGCACAACCGAACAGACACATGGATAAAAAGTTATGCATGTTTGATGTTTGAGTAATGTTTTTAACATATTTTAGATCCTTTTATTATTATTTTTTATTTTTTCTACCTTTAAAACGTTATAAAATGATTATTAGTCAACGATAATGAAAAAATTATTAATTAATAATTTTTTAAGATATTTTATAATCAATTTTAACAAAATTTAAAACATATTAATTGAAAATGATTATTTATAATTATCTAAAACGTATTTAAAAAATATATATTATATTTATTTCAATATAAATATACTTAATTTTTAATATATTATTTTTAATGAAAACTTATTATATTTTTATATATACATTTTATGATCACTATAAAAAAGCATTGATAGTTCCCCACTCTCCTTTATCATCACTTTTTTTAGTACTGATATAAGAACCCCCCATATCAGTGCTTTTTTTAGCACTTTTAAAGGGTGGTGCAGCAGATACCGAGTTTTGTGGTAGTGAATTTTCTAGAAATGACCCTGACCGACCTCTTCAAACAATTCAATAACGAATATGTCTTACCCATCAATTGGTTAGAGCATGAATGTCCAAATTTTCATTCATATTCTACAATTTCATGATTTCATTCATAAAAATTGATCCTAGAAGTGAAAATTATTCCATTGAATCTCTAGATAATTTTAAAATATCAGTTAAAAATACCGTCATTATATCTTAAGAGCTCTAAAATTCACTATCTTATTATACAAGTAGAATGAATCAGTTATGTCATTGGGTCAAAGTAAAGACATTTATTTTTTCCCATCTTATCTCCATCAGAATATCAAATCCACCTTTCATCATCTCTTGGTAAATATGATATCAGATTATCTTCATGATGTAAAGGTGTTTAATCCCATACTAAAACAAATGAAAAACCTCATTCACCCACATCCACTTAGATTAATGAACAAGAGTAATGTGAGGAAGTAGAATTAGAGGAAGACCTCAGGGATTCGCCTCTATCATTTGAAAATGTTTTATCTATCACATTTGATGAATTCAAATAGATAAATTTGGATACCAAATAGGATCGGTAACACACTATAATTAGTGGGAACACATATTATAAATAATAATAGGTATATAATTATTTTTATGAACCAACATTGAGACCTATTTTAATGGAAGTACAAAAAAATACAAAGCCATGATCCCTAAGTGGATACCCATTACCTGGGAGGACCATATTAAAAACAGGTATATATGCATGCAACCAAGAGGACACACCCATTACTTGGGAGGACCATATTATCCACACACTGATTTCACAGTCTAGTAAAGACGTTACAGTTTGTTGAGATAGTTATAAATCAATCCCACTCCATCATGGATGACTATTCAAAGTATAATAAAATCTAAATGGGCAAAGAAGATTAAGACTCCACTGATTTCAGGGAACACAAGGGATTATATTTCTACCAGGATATTATATTTGGATTTAAGAATTTCAATTGCACATGACAATGTTCCATGAATCGTATCTTCAAACCATTCCTAGGGAATTTTTTGGACTTATATCTTGATGATCTGGGGGTTAAATATTGATATTGTTCTTTCCACATGGATTATCATGAATCCATATTCAATAAATTAAGAAAACATATCCTAAAAATGACCCCCTTGAAATGTTCCTCTCACATTAATTAAGGAAAATTTATCACCTTTGTTGTAGGGCCTCATGGGATCGATTTCAAAACTGAAAAAAAAGATAATCATAACATGTCATCTTCTAAAAAACTCAATGTGTTGAGAGGAATTAATGGGAACATGGAATATATTTAGATTTTTATATCCATCCATATAGGTAATTTGATTCTCTTATCAAGGTTTATGTTGAATATTATTACATTTTAGTGAACTGATGACTTTCAAGAAGTATTTTAGAGTTGAATGAAATATCATTGGAGCTAACCAGTTATAATGTCTCTTGTAAATAAAAAACTACTCATTTTATATATAACAAACCTATTACCTTCAATGGGTTCCTTCCTAATTAAAAAGAATGATTATAGGAGTGAGGACAACCATTAATACCTCATATGAACCACAATCGATACTGATACGTGTTCTTCATACATCAAGAAGAGTTGTCTAGAACAAATGATTTTAGTCCAGAAACTAAGACAATACCTACAAAATTACATGGTACACTTGTTCTCTCATAGTAACCCACTCAAATATATCCTCATCTATCAAATGTTGGAAAATAATTTTTCATTATGTCTACTGTTTCTATTATTGTTTGTATTTATTTTGTGCCTCAGAAATCTATAAATGTCCTGACATTGGCTGAATTCCATGCAAAAAATCCCTATGTAGAAATGATGTCACTAGATATTGATCTACCATATGAAGATATATTATATATTAAATTGAGACCATATATGTGAATTTTTTATTTTGATGGCCCGTCAAGAATATTAATAGTGAAAATAATTGGAGGACCCATGTTCAATAATAAGTGGTTGAGAATGAGGATCATTTCCCTATAAATTCAGTCATACCATACTTTGTTCTGCTATGTGAGGGATGCATAAATAGTGAATGATAATATCTAGCTCTTTTAATAGGGATAGAACTCAAAAATTATGTACAAGTAATCATATAATGACAAAGGGTGATTCAAAATTGGTCATCAAGTTGTTCAATGGTGATTATTCCCTTAAAAAGTTCTAATCCCCCTTCTATTACGCTTTTGAGGAATACTAGAGGAAGTCTCATTGGAGCCAACATTTTTTGACATCCAATTAATGAAAAATTATGTGGAATATTCTCAAAAAAATGAAACCATGTCTTCAGTAGATCCAAACTAGTATGAAACAATCATCAACAGTGCACGACACTGGATGGTCTCACCTTCAGTTCAATCCAACACAGAAGATATCAATGATGTTTTTCTTGTCCCTGGATAATATGTTCCTACCAATTTTTGGTTGACACCAATTATTGGATAACATTATAATATATTCCTCTCACTTTAAATGTTTTATAAATAAAATTTTTTATGTTGATAAATTAACATTTCTTAAAAATGGAAAAAAACATTAAAATGTCCTCTATAAGATGGACCTAGAAGGGGTCCTTCTCAAATGAATTGATGGTGATGAGGAATCTGCATGAATGAAATAAGTGTACACCTAATTCAATGGCACTCACCAGTCAATTATTATAATTTTTCCTTCATATCCAATTTCTTGGGTACTAATAGCCCTATATGATGCAGGATTGGACAAAAATTTACCAAAGGGATTCCTTCCTACTAGGTTCATTAAAATTCATTCACCATCACCTAGAGTTTCATTATACTAACAAATCCTCATAACCGTTTTCTAAATTAGTAAAGGAAATAATGGGCCCATATCCTACTACCACAACTAGGAAGTTCCTGTAAATTCTCCCTAGAAATAACATCTTATCCATGAGGTCCAAAGATAAACCCCTCAATGAATTCAAGGAATGTAATATTTTAATCTAAATTAACGTTGTTTTCATTTTTATATTTTTTTCCATAATACAAAACTGATAGAAAATGACACTAATAGCTAATCAGTTGAGTTGGAGAAGCTATATTAGTAGAATAATATTAAATCAAACAATTCATCCTTCTATAATTCACCATCTAGTAGATAGATATATTCATTAAAAATACACTATCAAATATACTCCAATTAAAGGGATACAGATAATATAACATGGACGAATAATATTTTTCTATACTTGTGGGATAATCATACAATGATCAACAGTAACAAATATGTGAGTTTCACTGGTTTTGTCCAGGGGAACTACTGTGCTGAGTCACTCGTGTAGCACCCCACCCCCATCCAAGGCGGGTGGGCTTCATCCATACTGATCTGCATATGTGAGGTTCACTAGTTTTTTCCAACCATGGACTCATCAGAAGAGTGGCCCCAACTCCCAACCAATGGTGTCAAGTCTGACACGCACCATCCAACACTTTTTCGCGGTGAATCCCATCTCTTATATAGGGACTAACCAGATAAACCACATCTTTGATTTTCATACTGGTGTGGGACAGGACCCACATTATTGGGCCATGAAATTCTACCACCATCATTCCATGAATTCTCTCATGCTTAATGGATCATGGCCATTTGTGTGTTCACAAAATGGTGCTTCAACTAACAGGCTACCAAGCATGGCCTCAGGGGACACTCCTTCCTTGTTGTTGGCATCAATGGACCAGCCATTCACATGGTCTCAAACCACTGTGGTCCACTCTCTCTCTCTAGGGGTTGAAAACCACCACCACGAGACCCACCCTTCATAATGTAATCTCTTCCTCTGACATCTCTCGAGAATGACCTTCTCTGTCATGTCACCTACACATGATACCTCGGGACTCTTCTCCCACCACCAAGATCCATCTTCAATCATTCCACAACACCACGAGTCACATTCTCTCTAATACCATTTTCACGGTCTAAGAATCTTAGCAATGCAGTTCAGCCATTCGGCACACTAGTCCCCTCCAAGGCAGGCATTGTTTAGCCGTACACCTCTTCATATGTGAGGTTCACTAGTTTATTCTTGCCATGGACTCAACAAGATAGTGGCCCCAACACCCAACCAGTAGTGTCAAGTCTGACATGGACCATGCTCCTCATTCTCGGGGCGACTCCCATCTCTTAGATAAAGATTAACCAGATGAAATACAGTTTTGTTGTTCTTCCTAGTGTGGGACAAGACCCCCATGAATGGGTCATGACAGAAGCCTCCAAATAATTGTATCATATCTAAGCCTTATATCATGATTTAAGGCTATCACACCCCCAATAATATTGTAATTTGTTTATCTCCAAGGGATACATTACCTCTATAATGTATTCAAGCTCATCGTCATTGTTAGGAAATTTTATGGGAAATACCCCGATATTGGATAAGGATATCATGTTATTCAACCTTTTCTATGTGACATAGATTGAGCCTAAAAGAATGGTAATCACATATACCATGGTAGAGTATCTAAATCCATAACATATAATATCATCATGATTTTTTGTAGAATCATGAAAATAAATGTGATAAAAATCAAACATGGTCAATCACGATGCAATTGAATACTCATTAAATAAAGAATCATTATTGGTAGGATGGGATAAACACTCTTATTTGATAACATAAAGGAATGTTATAAAATATATTCCAAAAAAATGAATAATATATATTTAATTGGAATTCATAAGGATACCAAATGGTAAGAAACATCCTCCCTTTATATTATTAATTTCAAACATCAAATCTAGATGAGAAATGATACATGTTCTCTAACTAGATTGATAAATCTCAATAAGAACACCTAGAACTAATCCAATGTATTAAACAAAAATGATCATGAATGGAAATTGTGAAGATTCACCATTAATGTAGATGATTTTAGAATAACATATATGTCAGGATCCCTGAAAAATTTTAAAATTAAGATTGATCAAATGAGGAACAATCGATCCTCTATATATAGTGTAATTCTAGTAATAACACGTGAATTCATTTTATAATGGAATTAGATTCCACGTATTTGGAATGATAATTTCAGATATATGATTCCTCTCATTGATGAAGGTCATATATAGATGATTCTGAAATTATATATGTATTTTTATGACATAATATAGTTACTAATCATTAAAACCTTTCGATCAGACAAATTAGAAATTAGATATTTTTGAATTCATCATGGAAGCCCTATGGATTCACATGGTATGAGAGGGAATCATATAGAAATAAGAATGACTCATAATGGGAAATTAATAGAAATTAAATTGAATTTTAATATATTAAATTCACAAAAACAGAGTTTTCATGCATAGTATTAAGAACATTGAGACACATTTACAAGGATTACTACATCTTTTTGGAACCAACACATTTTGGTCAAATGGTTTTTCAAATCATGGTCCTATAATGAAATGGGGATTTATAATAGGAGACTATTTTTTATCAAGGGAGACTAAATGGTCTAATAAATTATATTACTTAGTCATGTGACAAAATATAGGATCATTTTTTCATGGTGAACTAGTATTATTTTTTCAAACTGATCTCCATATATTTAACCTTATAAAGGCATTTGAAACTCTCTAAAACCATACAAGGACTCCCAAACTCATCAAAATCAAATATTTGTTAAAATAAATAATATTAATGGATAAATTTGTCATTTAAAACTCATGAAACATTCAATACCATTTAATATCTCCTTATAATTAGTTCTATTACATTAGGATCATCTCTAGGAATCATTCATAAATAACTCAAGAAACTAGGATTGATTTTCAAACTCCCACTCCAATGATTCCTCAGGGATTCGTCTCTTCCATCATAGGGACCATAGAAGTTACTTCTCACTCTATTATAAAATACACTCTGAGAATTACACATTTTTTGGGAAATTCTCCATATTAAGATAATCATAGTCTCTGACATGCATTGGATCATGCATACACATCCATAATTTAGAAAAGTTAAACACATTGAGAATAAATAGATATCATGGATGATGGTATTGATGGTAATACACTTTCCTAATTTGTATAGAAATAAAAATTCATACAAAAACTAATGGATTTAGCTTTATCTTTTATCACAATGTTTTATTAATTAACGGAAGATTACCCCACACAAAAACATTATTTCCCATATAGGACACCAAGGATGGCACCTTCTTGTCATCATTTGATAGATTCGTTCTAAAAAAATTTCCATCTACATCCTGATCAGTTGAAATGTTTTTAAGGGATACTAATACATGTTCATATTTATTGGAGTTACCACACCTTCCTCATGCTAGCATTGTTTTGAATAAAAATTATGTGTTAAGTAGAAACTCATAATGTTTTATATAAATATAATCATGAATGATATTTTTTTCCTTTTATTTTTCCAACAAAATGTGATTATATGAAATTCCACAAATATGTTGGATACAAGAACACATCATATACTCCAATATCTATATTTTCCTCTCGAATAGACCAACGGTCTGTAGATGATACAATGTGTTTAGTTTCGGCTGAGTACCCAAAGTCATTAACATGACCTACCAAAACCATAAGGTAAAAGTATTTTCTAAATAAAATATATTTCTGATTAAACTATATGAAATAACACAATCTCATTGACATAAAACATTTCAATGTCATACCAAGAAAATTTCCCTCTTATCAACAATAAATGTCACAACATAATTCATATATAAAAAATCACCAAAATGGATTTATGACTCTTTGGGGTATTGAGTATCCCAGTAACAAATAGAATTTTGATGTCATCTGACATCCACATGTGTCAAATAGGGAGATTTATGATACTAAAATAAAACTAGTGGAAATGTATTATTAGATCTTACTTGATATGTGTTGGAACTACAATGCCCCATGGTACTAAGATCACGTCATCATAGTTACATTACTAACAATTTATCATATCACTACATTATTTTTATTATAACATTACATAAAACATTAGGTTATTTTATTTGTTATAAATTAACTATAATAATAAATATAATATTACTAATAGTGGAGAATAAGCTATCACACTTTTCCTCTCAAAATCATTCATTATCAACTTGAACAATATTATCATTAAGAACTATTGTTACATTGAAGGAAATTCAGCATGACCATATGTTACATGCCCTTTATGGATAAGATATTCTTCAATGAGGTTATTTTTAGCTAGTTAATAAGCCATCCAAATATTTAATGAATTTCTGTAATCTAGTCAAATCCCCAACTTCAAATTCAGATCCCACTAAGGGGTGATATAATGGGGGATCTTGTTGTCTATTTAGATCATAAATATCAATCCAAAGAGATAGTTTCACAGAAAATTCATATAGTGGAAAACAACTATCATGTCTAATTAATGTGTTAGATTTTTCTACTCAATGGGCTATTTCATTCCTGACACAAAATACACCAACTAACCCCACCACCTCAATACATCCCCCAAACCAATTCTAATTGTTTCATAATATATGGAATTTATTTTCCTAGTATTAGGAAGAACAAACACTAGAGTTGTATTCAAAATTCTCTTTATATAATTAAATTCTTCATATAACAAGCCTAGTTAATGAAAAATACCAATTTAATTATCTTCACAGTCCAGGGTGCTAATAAGAATGGTAATTTGTCGATAAAATAATGATACTAACCTATTTATCTTAGAAATTTTTTAATCTCAAAGATATTTTTTTGATGTGTTTGGGAAATCACAACTAGTAATTTCGATGGGAAATGTAATGTAATGGTCTTAGAAACCAAATTCTCTATGAATTTCACGACATGAATCCAAATGACACACTTTGAAAACATCGTATAATTTTGATGTTCTCAAATTATAATCAATACTATATTGATATGTATAAAATACGACTCCATGTTAAGTGAGTAATTGATGATATCATCCATGAATACCATTATTAAAAACAAATGATATTTGTGGATGATATTTTTATTGTAATTTATATGCACTACCAGTTCATTAATATGTACAAATGGAATCAAAATGTACATGTGTAGCACATATATTCTCCCAGAAAACAATTTTATAACTTCCACAACTTGTACTTGTAACTGTTTATAGGACAATTAGATATCTATCATGGAGAAGCACTAGTCGTTCGAATAAATAATATAGAACATTTATCATTATTTAATGGTTTATACACATCATTGTTAACCAATTACTCTTACTGTAATCTATGTGTAGTCATAGAGTACCATTTCCCTATATTTATGAACAAAACAGGTGCACACCATAGTGATGTTCCTGGCCTGATAAATCCCATATGGTGTATGTAATTGAGTTTAAATTTAAGACCATCAATTTATCCAATTCCATACGAAAAGGGGGTATTATATGGGTCTTCATCTAGATTAATTTCTATATAAAACTCAATTCATCTATCTGGGTGATTACCATTTAATATATCTAGAAGTTCATCATTATAGAGATCAAAAACTGGACTAACATATACATGGGATAACAATGTCCTTATAAAATATCCAACATCCAAATATTTTTTCTTGTCATGCCATGTTGGATCACTTATACACCCAATATATCTTCTCTTAGATCCCATGAACCTAGAATTATTAAATTCTCCCACAGAGTTCATGTAAATGAAAATCATATCCAATAGAAATTAATGTGGGGTCTATGACTTGTAATCTATTCTATGTAATTATTAACTTCAAAAAATTCATATCTATATGATTATAATCCCATTTATGACAATAATTTAAAATGACTATGGGATACTCCTAGAATCTCAGATGATGCTCCACTTTCTTTCCCAATGATGTATCAAGGGAAATCAACTGAGAGGACAACTAGATCCAAAATTCCATTAGAACAAAAAAATCATATATAAAGGTTTGATAATATATTTTATAAAAAAGTTGTTTATAATGTATATGTGATCAAGAATATAACCTGAACAGTCTATGGCCCCACATGACCATCATTTAGTTCACTATCCACAATAAACAATCAAACATCCTCATCTCTACATCCCTAAGATTGACTTTCAAGACTCACATGAGTCATCGTCATCTAATACTAATAATGGGGACACTATACAATTACCTGTTATATAGATCACATTTGGATTGCAACCCTACATATACATGAACTAAATGTTCCAGAGTATAACTACTAGAAAAGCTGCATATATCCACAATTATAATAATTTCTTTAAGGTGGTGTTAAGAACCTATGATGTGTCTTCACCTCCTCATAATTGATTCACTATGAATATCTTGTTGATGGTTATGATGAAGTTGTACTATGATCAACATATTTGTCTCTACCCCATTAGAAATCCATAGTCTCCCACTTCATACAACAAGACGCGACACTCACAACAGAAATGGTAGGTCCACCAACATGATTATTGAATGGTGGAATATGAACAATATCTTTATCAACCCCCAAATCCAAATAATTCTCGAGGACCTATACAAATGTTTCTGGCATGTTTCTAGTCAAAAACACCTAAACATCCATCTGATGACATGATAAACAATGATATAAATTTTTTTGGAGTTATATTCATATTTTATACAAAATATATGATAAAAATAATATATATTATGGAAAAAATGGAATTTACATATAAAATCACATATCGTTGATTGAGAGATATAAATTCCCTAGAATGATCTAATTTTAGCATGTCGAGAAACAATCTCATAATTTATAGGTTCTTAAAGGCCTCCCATGAAATTCCCCTAGGTCATCCTACTTTTCCCATGATACTAAAACCACACCTAGATGGTCTTAGTTGTATAAACATACATATAATTACTTTATGGTCTTATAGTGACTCAACAAAGTCAAATATTCCCTTAGTGATCTCTGACAATTTTTAAAAATATTATTTTCCTTTGTTTCCCCAAAAGGCTGAACAATTATGGAGAATCATTTATTTCTATAATTCACCAATTAACTCTAAAATTATACAACATAGATAGGTTAAATTCATTTATATACATGTAGGTATGACTCTTATTCTTGTACAACTTGTGTTGGTGTTTGAGAATGATTGGGTTCATCCTTTATAATAATAAATACTAATACTAGTACTTCAACCATATCACAATCCATGAAGAATAACTAAGGTGACATTTTTTTGAAATATAAAACTAGTGATTAGACCACCCCCAACAACTTTAATTGGAATTAACCTTCAGTAGTTCTAGAGAATAGATTAGTTTTTTCTATATAAACTTATCCTAGGAGGCTACACACGATCATAATGAAAATCCACATAGAACTAATTTGGGATTTTCATATATTTATGTTAGTGAAACACACACAAAATGATATATATATATATAAACAACAAAATAAAAACTTCATGTATAATTAATTAATTTAAAATATATATATCATGATACATGATATACATATACATCAATAAATGATTATTGTATGTTGCATATAAAATGATATAAATAAATCTAGTAATTAATAATTTGAAATTTTACTAATCATATAATAGGTACATATATTTCATGTTAGTCTATGAAACTAGTCATTATAGATGAACACACCCAAATCCCATATAATTGTAACATTAATCCCATTGTTGAAAACTCTATAGTCTGTTATATATCTTTTATGGAGTCATATAGAAACTCCCCTACCTGAGTACCAAACATCCAATCTCTATTCTACCATGTCCAGGAATAACTAGTAATTCATGGTGAATATTATGCTCAATTACAATTGTGTAACTCACAAACTAAAACTACAATGTTAGATATATAGAACTATAGGACATCAAGAATTACTCTCAGTTTGTAAAGAAGATTTGGAATAATAGTTAGGGTCTAAGAAACATTGGTGGGTATATTATAGCCTCAGTAACCAATTCCTTACAATATAAATATAATAATAATAATAATTAGATTATCAAGATGAACTCTAAGTAACATGATCTAAAATCATTTGGAAACCATTTTATAAAAATAAATAAATCAGGATCCCATTTGGATTTCCAAACATGACTATTAAATGTTTAATATGTTAAATAATTATAATTATATAAATATTCTTTAGATTTATTCCTAATACCAATACAATCTCTACACTCATGAAGAAATCTATTTTCGTGGAAATATTTCCAACACCGAGATCCCAAATCATTAACTTTACATGGGAAATTATTTTCCAATGATTAGTGTGAGTAATCAAACCTAGTATGACACTTGTAATGAATCCTTAATATGTGTGCATATGTTTAATAATTTCATTTTTTGATATAAATAAATTTTCAAGAAATTATAAACCATCATTCATGGAGAAATCCTGTGATATCGAATCAACAATAATCTCTATCCATACATTCCTTATCTCAATAATGAAATGACAATCATGGGGATATAAGAAGTTAAAAAGATCTAGGAATAAGGATGTTGAAAATATCTCTCAATGGACTCAAGGAATTATTTCAGTTATAGATACAATTACAAGATGTCTTGCCCACATCATTGGTATAACCTAAGGACAATAATATCTTGTTAATCTATTGGATTGAGAAAGAAGTTCATTATATACTTAATACCACTACCATGAGTCTATGTTCACTGTCCCAATGATCCCACCCTGTTTTTGGGTCCATCTTCATCATCATATCATTTCATGTAAACTCCCCTTTAATATATTACAATATCATATTGGTAGATGTCTACTTAGTAGATAACAATGAATTAGGAATCATGGTAATAGCATATAAAAAATGAAAATAATGTAATTGTAACACATTTCAGGTCATCATGAGAATCAGTAGCGATATAAAAATATGTGTGTCTAAAATCTAACAAATTATATCAAGATACACTACAATAATCAAATAATCATGAACCATATATGGGTCTCCATGGATATATAGACACATTTTATCCCTATCATGAGGGTAAAAACTTGTTATGACAAAAAAAATCATATCAAGGAGAAAAGTAGACAAGTTACCCAAATGGTAAGGAACAAATTTCCTCTATCTTATAGATTTAAAATATTAAAATCCATCAGAGAATTATATATGAGCTCAAACTGGATTTATCTTGTATTGTATGTCTAACGACAACTGCTCCCAACTCAAAAAAATCTAGGTTATAGAATAATATTCAACATGACTTGAAGTCAATGAATAATGGTTGAAACCAACAACCCACTCGATATCTTCCAATTATGTAAAAATTGAGATCGATCAAAGGATGTGTCTTTAACACTCTTGATCTTCTAAATTTCAAAAAATAATCATATAATTCATTTTTTATAGAATTTCAATCCATAAATTAGGTAATAACATGGATTTTATAGTATTATTTTGAAGGTAATAGGGGTGTATTTAGATGACAACCAATTAACAAATTTATTTTTATCACATACCAAAATTCTGAATCATAAACACACTTGAATCTATCATATATGATCTTGGATGGTGATGAATTGATGAAGGAATGAATATAAAACCTAATTTATCTAGAGACATACTGTAGAAATAATTACAAGTCAAAATGGAAATTAATTGAAATGTAGAATGATTTTAGGTTCTTTAATATATGAACATAGTGTTTGGTAGCATGTATTAAAAATTTAACCCCAACCATCCGAGGCTTACTACCACTTCAATGAACCACCATAATTTCCTAACATGTTTTTTCCAATTTTTTTTGAAACCCTTCTTTTTTCAACTATAATGTAATGCATGGTTTTTCAATATATTCAACAATGTTTGATAAACCATTTTTCATAAACATACTCCAACCCATTACTTCTACAACAATTAAAATCATTTCCTAGAGAAACATCAAGGTTTTGAAAAACAAATTTCTAACCATGGACACTATAAAAGGCCTCTAAAACACTCAAAAACAATAAAGATACCACATGAACATAACACAAAAAATATATATATAAAATATATGATTAATTTATGTAATTAAATCCAAAAACAAATGGAAAATATATGGTCATTATAGAAATTAAACATGAAATTAATGAACCTCAAGTGATAGTGATTTTCCACTATGAATCAACAACAAAAAAGAAACCCAAATCAATTTTAGGAGAAAATAGGAATTAAATTTCTCTAATCAATCAATTATTAAAGAACACTTCCAACTGAATGATGGATATACTTAAGAAACTTATTTATTCTCATTTAGACATGAATTTATTAAAAAAACTATTCTTTGATATAGTAATTTTTAAATGTAGTAATTTTTTTCTAACATTAACTTTTAAATGTAATTTTAACATCATTATAAAATAATTTTAATAATTTTTAAAATACATCTTTTAAAATAGTATTAACCAATTCAAAATTATTTTAATCCAAAACTATAGAAATAATGTTTTAAAATAAATTATTTTTAAATTTCCCAGTTCAATGGGTTTCACAAAGGAAATAAAATTGTATCTATAAAGAACAAATTTAAAAGTCATAAAATGAGTTAATCCACTAGAAAAAAATCATATATTAACAAACTTGTTCAAAATAAATTAAAATTTCCACATGGGATTCAAATAAATTACCTAATTTCAGAATTTAATTAAATAACAAATAGTAACATAAATTTTTTGAAAATCCTCTATAAAATATAGTTTCCATCAAAAAAAAATTTCCCCATAAAATGATGATGTAGAAAAAATTCCAATTTTATGAATTAAAACACACACACACACACACAGAGAAATATATATATATATATATATAAACTAATAAAACACCTATCAAATAGAAAATATCACATTTCCAAAATAGTTGATAAATGTACCAAAATTTGGAAATCAAATTTTTACTACCATTATATATAATATCATAGCGAAGCCATTAAAAATTTAATATAAAAGTATTGGTTAACCCCAACACATTTATATACCATGAAAAAAAAATTCGACATAATGATTTTACGAAAATAATTTTTTCCACAAAAATTAATAAATGGAATCCCCTTCCATGAAAAAATTAACCATTCCATTCAATTTCATAGCCAATGTTCATATGATAAAATTATAACACAATTTTTTATTTTCAGTTAAATGACATATATAACCCATAAGCTTTATTCCTTAAAAATATAGTCTACTAGAAACCCCCATTATCAACCTTTTTAAAATAATGATTTTAGTTTAAAAAATATAATAAAACACAAAATTATTGTTATCATATTCCACAAAAAATGAATAGTTATCTTATAATGTGGGATTCCAATAATTTCCCAATTAATTGACCCCCAATTGATTAGGATATACTTACCAATAAAATACTTTATTAACTATTAAATTAATAAATTTCCATTGAATTTTAAAAATATTTATAATCAGACACTAAGACAAAATACCAAGGAAGAAGTTAAAATATATTGAAATATCATCTTATATCAACAATACATATCAAATAACTTCTCTATAGCCTCATCCAATACCAAAATACCCAATAAACAGTAATATAAATTGAATAAACCCAATAATAATTTTATTATATTTATGGATATATAAAAAAAATCAATATCATATTTAAACTATTTTCTATCATATTTTACTATATGGAAATAATTTTTTTCCATAAATTCATGTTCATTTATTTTTTATAGAAAAATGAAAAAAAGACATAATAAATTATATACTATGAATTATGTATCATGGGTTACAGGATTCATGAAATAAAATTCATATCTATGTCTGCTATGTTCAATTCATATTACCAATGAGAAAAAACAAATGAATCATACATTATACGGTTATACCTCACATTACCTTAATTTCTTGGAAACTCAGTATCTCAGTATTAATATTTTGATTATATATTATTAAATTAATCCTATTAAATGTCAATTCATCTTATATTCATGAATAAGAGACCATAAATAGAAAGAAAAAATTCCATTTAGAACATCATGAAATAAAAATCATGTAAAATTATTTCAAGAAATGTTTGAATGTTAAATAGACCACGAAAAACTACCTTTACTCTTAATGGCTATATAATAATTTTAAAATACATACAACATAACATTAATAATAGTATGAAAAACATATTTTTATGAAAACCACATCAATATGAAATATTTTACCACTGAATTAATTGAATAAAAATGTAAATGTAATTTCATGACGCATCAATTTGAAAATAAATAATATTGATATAAAATTTGTATTATAATATCAACACCTAAAAAATTAAAAATATACTATGTAAGACTCTACCACTACCAAATGCCACTATAAGATGCACAAAAATCCATCCAATCAAATGAATAATTGATTATACTAACCTATTAGTAAACAAGTCAAATAATATTCTTTTTCAAGTCGGTAAACATACCATGGGTGAGTACATAAAAATATAGGAAATCTCAATGACATCCCATGTAGCCAATTAATTAACAAATACTCAAAAAATTTGTATTTATTTTTTATAAAATATATTTATATCGCATGATTTTTTATAAAACAAAGTGGGAATTTTTTTAAATTAAATTAATGAAACATAAAAATAATAATATAAAAAAATTTACACCACCCATTCAAAAAAAATCATCCACACACATAATTCCTCAACCAAATAATTAATAAATCATAGCCCACAATCCAAAAATATTTTTCCTATATGTCAATATGGATCATAGGTATAATTTTTAATTAAACATGATCAACCCCATAACTATCTAGAGTTTAGATATATAATATTTTCAAACCTGATGAGTTCCCCGCAATTGATTGATGTTTCAAAAACAAATATCTTATACCATAGTATGTCCCCCAAAATCAAATGAATTTTTTTATCCTATTCAATCCTAAGAGGCATACGTTGACATGTATAAACATTAACTTATATATGACCCTTTCAAAACTATATCATTAATAAAATTCATAGTCATAATATCTATATAAATCAATGTATATCTTAATAAAAATAACCAAAAATTATAATTAGATGAAAAATAATTGAATTTATTTGTACTATTTCATGCCATTAAAAATTATTTATAATCATAATAATAAAAGAATCAATATCTAACTACTTGTGGAACACCCAATTACAACCACAATTTCCTAACATAAAAAAATAATCCAAAAAAATGACACAACCATAAATTAAAAATTTAATATTTTTTCAAAAACAAAGACACTGTAAAATACTAGTTTTATGTTGAGCAATATTACAAAAATATTATTATTTAAAATATTAAAAATAACATAAATAAATAAAAAATTTAATATCCTGAAAATTTCATAAAAAATTGTGTATAAAAATATACAAATGACCATGTTGCAAAAGCAATATAACACAATAAACTATTGTATAATTTTTAAACATATCATCACCACACAAAAACCCCATCATCAACCAAAAACATTTATACATTCCTAGGTGAAACCCTTAAGTCAACCCACTATAAAAACAATGGAAAAGATTAATAAAGGACATCAAATTACATAATAATGATCCAATACACCAAACATCAAAATATTTATGAGAGAAAACATATGAAAGGTAATTATTTTCGTTAATAATCCTAAATACATCCCTAAGTAAGGAGGTATGTAATATAGGGAAACAAAGGGCCTAATAATATCTAAAATGATAAAATGTCTAAGGTTTTGACTCTTTTTTACTATAATCAAAACATGAATATACAGTCAACATAACATAAATTATGGGAATGGAAAAAAATGGTGAATTATTATATTGTATTATAGTTGGGATCCAAATGCAAAATAGTCAATAAATTTTGAATTTTACTTATTTTTTGTCTAGATGATGTGAATTCTGGGTTAAATTATAATAAAATGTTAGGGATTTTACTTTTGAGAGATTATACTCTACTTAAATAATTGAATACATTTGATCTATTATATATGATATGGCTTCACTTATGAATAATAATTATATAGAGTTTCCTTGTCTATATTTAAATTTCAAATAATTATTATAATGATTATTTACTAAGAAGATGGACTTACCAATATTGATATCTATAATGATACAATATTCTTATGATGATATAGTACCCCAATGATTAGTTTATGTGTAATAAATATATAACATAAAATATTCTGATGTTTATGGTGATTGAGGGTGTGGACACTATTAATTATTGTGGTGGAATTATTTATTTAGATATATATATAATGTATAATATTGATGTGAGATTATTCATATTCATATATTAATCAGATATGATGATTCAAAAGTGATTACATGGTAATAATATTAAAAACATTCTATGGTTTCTCAGTTACTTGATGATTTAATGATGGTAATAATTTTTGTTAGACATAATAAATAATGGATTTAGAAAATACTATTGATGTACATAGTGGGTGAGAAAACATTATGTTGAAAAATATATCCAAAAGACAAAAGATTGACGGGTGAGTCATGAACATGTTTTTATCACTCTATGTAATTTTATTTTATGTCATATAGTATAATGATAATGGATTTAGATTATGAAAATTCAATACAAGGATTTATCTTTTACGAAAACACATGATTCAGTTTATATATTGTTATGAAATTTGGAAATTTATTCGATTCTCACCAACTATATTAAGTTATAGTTTATTCATGATACAATTGAGATATTTACCTTAATCTAATAAAATGTCAATGTTTAAATAGATTATTTGAAACACCATGATATTTTAATATATGTTTTCTTTTAAATTATTCCAATGTATTCAATAGCTTTCTCGACACACAAAAATAGCCTAAAATTAAACCTTCATATATTTAGAAAAAATAAAAATATTTATATAGGATAATTAAAAATGGCGGTTAAATTAGGGGTAATAAACTGTAGTAACATGTTTATGAAATATATGTATGATGAAAATAAACCCTTCTATTAATACGAAATAATATCAATATTTATACCTAAACATTAAATTTCATTAATATTTAAATATATTTTTCCCAAAAAATTATTATATTTCTATTAATCATATTAATATTTTCATAAGACAATTTTTTCAATTTTTTTTAAAAGAATGATTATTAGGTGCTTGGGGAAAATGTCATTATTATAAATAAAATAAAAATTATGAAATTATTATTATAAAATAATTAATTTTAAATTAAAAAAAGAAATTTTATGGACAAATATTATTTTATATATAACATTATAATTTCATATATGTTGGTTTTAATTTTAAAATAGTAATTTTATATTTTATAATATATGCAATTTTTCTCACAAGCATTTTTTAATTCATTATATATTTTTATGTTAAAACTTTATTTTCTAATATTTATAAATATAATTAAATGAAATGGATATAGAATTAGGAATATATTAAATTAAATTAACTAATATAGACCACTCTATTTTCAGGCATATCGATTATGTTACCTTAATTAAAGTTTTGATACCTCTGTAAAAGCAAAAATATTCAAAATTATTATTCAAATGTTAAATAGTTTAAAATATGAAAAATATATCTTTATACTATGGTATGGGGTATGGATAGACCTTATATCTTCAGAAATTAATTATATATCAATTTTTTAGAAACATTACATGTTTTATTTGTTCTCCATTTATATTTTGTTGAAATAGTAGAAAAAATTACATTATCACGACAAATAAAAGGGTCATATAACTATACATGAAAAAAATATAAAAAATTTGATTTTTACTTAAAATAATAAACTTCTCTTCCTCATATATTACCCTTTACTCATTCTGGAGTTATCATCATATTAAATTATTATATTCCATCCATTTCTAAGGGATCATTCAAGGAACGTTAAATGTGCACAACATGAGTAGTCATTTCTAAGTGATTTCATTATTAATTATTTATACATTTAAAATAAAACATTAAAATATTCATATTATGAATTAATTAATTGTTTTCTGTGGAATTTTATTTTAATTTTTTGATATTAATTAATCCTCTTTCTACTTTACTATTATAAAAAACAAAGTCTCACTTTCTATATTGAGCGGTCTACCACATCCACGAGATAAAGGTATCGTGATCCTTCACCACCATAAAATGATTTTATAAATGAGATACATGGAAAATAAATGGTATTTTTATATCATTTTTATTATTAGTATACTATAAACCATATTACAATTTTCACCTATTCTCATTCAAATGAAATCATTCACCATGCATGTGTGCGGATTACCGCCGCCATTGATTTTAAATTTTATATTCAAAAAATGACATACATGCATGGATATAAATATATATTATTGATATATATATATATATGAGTTCATTTATCTAATTAATGATCTACTATCAAAATTTTGATAACACATAATGTATGGGATCAACAAGTAGTTATCTTTAATTCAATCATTTCAAACTAGCATGGGAAGATGGATGTGATCACATATTTCTATGTAATGTTGTCAAATAATTTTATTCATCTTATAATTCTTGAAAATTATTATATATAAATGAAATAATAAAATTAATATTTTTATTATTCTTTTTTAAAAATGATATTATGGCTAAATCACGTCATAATTACCCATTAATGGATGTAGGTAGCAATTTGGATTTTGTAACCACTAACTTGTGAAATAATATATATGTATATAATAAATGACTATTAGAGTATATATTGTGTTATAATATTATAATTATATTTAAATATTGTGTCTTTTGGTTGTGGTAGGATTATATAATTTTTTACTACATTAATTATGAAATCACCCTTTCGTTAGTTTTGAATCAACACAACATGATCTTCGCCTATTTGATTACCATTTTTTATAACCAAAACTATGATTAAGTGAAATTTTACCTTTATAATATATATTGGGACATATATTATAGTATCAATTATGATCATTTTATATATAAATATGATGAGGAAAAGATTCCAATACCACTTTTATAAAACATGTTCGAAGCGATATATATTTTATACACCTGATGCTAAAAAATGGGAAAACTAAATTATATATAAATTGAATGGTTTTATAATTTTATATTTTTGAGTAATTATATTTGGAGTGTATTAAATTAACTAAATTTAATTTTCCAGTACATTTTGTTAAAGTGAATTACTATTCCGGACCGAGGTATGTGTTTTGGTTTTAAATTACACTCACTGTGTATGTTGTGTCTTATGTACAAAATTTC
Source organism: Viscum album (assembly GCA_963277665.1). Lineage (NCBI taxonomy): Eukaryota > Viridiplantae > Streptophyta > Magnoliopsida > Santalales > Viscaceae > Viscum > Viscum album. The sequence continues at coordinate 767,776,709 of OY728136.1, forward strand.
ATTTAGGTGGTGTATAAAATATCTCATTTGGATATAATATAATTTATTATATTATATTATTGTTTTTCTACGCTAAATTACATGACCTCTTTTCAAGATGTTTGATTAAAATGCAACTCATGTTGTAATGTTTTACTAGGTTTTAATTTTAATTCATTGAGACAAGGTAAACGTAATGAGATTTGGTTGATATGAATAATTTTTTATTGATTTATTATCCCATTTGTAGTATATAATTTTTTTAAATTCAATTAGGTTTATAATCTATAACATATAATGTTACTTTTATAAAATTTTGTTTTTGACCCAGCTGTTACACCTATAAAAAGTTATATTGGTAACTAATTTTTTTTAATTGATTTATTATAATTTCCATGAACAAATTTCATATAATTTTGAGAAATTATTATATTTAATTATTTAATGCCTCAATATATTAGTTTTTATTTTATAATCATAAAATCCAACCATCAATTTCATCATTCTTCATGGAATATGTTTCCTATAAAGAATATTGGCAACTCAAATATCTATTCAATGAGTTATAATGTTTCATCATCAAAATGTCTTTTCCTGGATACTAATATCCCAATATTATATTTAATTATATGGAGTTATAGGGTCCTATTTTGTAATATTATGTTTGAAAAAAAATTTAATGATTCTTTACTCTTCATACACATTGTGTTTCGAACCAATGTATTATTAAAATAATAAAAGGGGTATCCTTTCATTTTCATATTTTTTTCATCACCTCGTCATTTATCTGACATAAATATTATGAATATTTGGGTCCCAATTGTTGTATAATATTTTCAAAATTAATCTTTTTATTAATCATTAAAATCACCTTTTAAGATTTTAACAATGAATTTGACATGTAAGTCTGTATTTTTCATTAACGTTTTAAATGTTTTCAAAAGGATCATTCATGTTTTCACATCAATTTGTATTTACATTTTCAAAATAATGGAACATAATTTGGTTGTTAATTAATTATTTATCCTTGTATATATATATATATATATATTAATTTGGGATCCATTTATATTTACATATCTTGAATAATGGAACATAATTTTACTCGTGATTAATTATTTATCCTCATATATATATATATATATATATATATTAATTTGGGGGATACTACTGAAAGTTTAAAAAATATGATTTAGGATCCCTTATTTTATGTTACTGATTATAGCATTACTTTTTCTATGATGGTTTTAATTATATATAAAACTACCATTGTTTTATTAATTTCACTAGGGTATTGTTGATTTGAAACAATCAACCTCAATAACATTAATAGACTATGATCATGTTACTATATTGTTGATATAAAAGTATAATCATTGATTTTAAATGAGTGAAAAAAACATTTTAAATAATTTAAATTAAATATTATTCACTTAGAATGAATATAATTATATTTTCATAAGGAAATATATTTTAAAATCATTTTTTATCCCTATATATAATGATTATTCGTATATATACTATATATTTTATTACAATAAAATGTATTTTTCAAGGTGGGTTGCGTCCAATTTTTCTATTTTATTTTCTTGGGAAACAGTTATGATATTCATTAGGATTAATGTCTACTTACATATTTTGATTATTTATTAACATTACATATTTTTCTTTATATGGATATACATATTTTAATTCTTCCATGAGATCATTATTGAATAGAATGATATGTATTATTGACTGTTATGGTGAATTAATGTATCATAATCATGTTATTTTTGGGGTCTATAATTATATATATGTTAAAGGTGATAAGATATCCCAAGTGAAAATACATATTAGGTTTTATTTTGAACTTCTCCACATAGCAGTATAATGTCTTGGAATTAGAATCTAAATTCATTTTTTATGTAAATAATTATCCATTCTGTCAACATGATATAATTAATTATTGATACTGATTTTTTCTGTTATTTGTATGGATATATTATCCTCTTAGTTTTGGTTGATTGAGGAATTATTCAGTATAATTATTACTTCAATATTAATCATATCATGTTTATAATTTTAATAGCTTTATTTATATGATTTACTTGTTCATTATTTGACATTATGCCACTATTTTTTTCTATACCGTTGTTTATAAAAAAAATTAATACGTGGGACATGTTTAGTATGATATCAAATGGGAATGAATTTTTGTGAGATCTATATGACTCATTATAGATAAAGTTGTTCTCCACGTAATTTTTTTCTATATACAAAGAAATTGGTCTATGTGATATATTATTTTTTAATTCAATAAATATATAAACCAAAAAAATATTATTTTATAGATTCTATAATCATTATTGAATTTAATGTTATGTATTGTTATATCATGGATCTTATAGCTCATATTAATGTGAGTACGAAAGGTATGCGTTAATGGAACAAGATCATGGAGTGGGGTTCTAAGGAATAATAATTATTATTAAATGTGTATTTAGATAACATTGCATTTTTGTATGAATCCAGATCATAATAGAAGTTTTGATATGTTTTGTTGATAATAATTTCAATGTTGTAGTTAACAAATTTGGATAGTATATGATTTAACTATACTACATTAATTCATATTTTATCGTTGGAATTGGATAATGGGACTTCATTAATAACGCTCTGGATAAGTCTAAACATGATTGATATATATGGACTATCATTATAATGTTTTGGAAAATATTGTCTTTTTTCTCATAGTAGTAAAATCTATATATGGATACTACAAGTGGTAATGTTGGATAGACTTAATTTTTTCTAAACTATCACATTTTTATATGCCTTTATTATTTAAAAATTAATATTTTTATTCTAAAGGTTTTATCATATGTTTTTAATATCATGTTATATTATAATAATTGATATAATTGATTCAATGGAGTTTATTCTCGGCCTAAAATAAGTGAATGTGTTATGATGAGTAAACTATTAAATCTATAGAAGATAATTTTATCCTATGGGAATATAGTATTAAATTTTTACCTTCCATTTTCTCAGAGTCAGATAAAACAGTGTTGAGAATTTTTATTATCAGGTAAGATACTGGCTTACAAATAGACTAAATTATGTTCTGCATGTTCACCGATATATATTTTACTTGGAGAGAAGTTATGAAAATTATTTATCATACATAAAGGATAATTACAAAATACTATCTTCTGATATCAATGAGATGTTTTAAAATTTGATTATCAAACTCTATTTACATAGTCCTATTGTGAACAATAATTATTCTACATAATGTTTAATTCAGCCAATCTTACACACCATTTAAGTAAAATATCTATTTGAACATAAGATGCCTCTAAGAAGTTTATTTTATGAGGGAAATTCTATCAGTTTATTATCTTAGGAAGACCTTTTTTGTGCGTATCATCATTATTTAATTTATAATTTTGGCATACTTACACGATAAGTAATTTCATGATTTTTAAATTACCAAAAATCCTTTTGATTAATTTTGAATATATAAATTATTATAATATGTTTTTTTTCAGGAATGGATAGATTCGAAGAAGGATATTTATGATTACATCATTGTATAAGTGTATTATATATTTATATGGAATGGACACATTCCATTAAGATCATGTGTTATAAAATTTTGAATTTATTATTCACATGAATGTTGTGATTATCTCATAATCTTATGATTTAATTCAATTTGTGATATATTTAAAGAAATATTGCTATTCCATATAAAATTAATATAGATATGTGAACGTACATATGAATAATATAATAACAATAAATAAGAATGCATGTTCACACATAAAATCTCAAATAATGCTACCATTCTGGTCCTACAAGTTTATCAGTTCGAACCTAAGATCATCCAGATATTTTATTTGATGATTATTATATTCCCATGATGTATCATTGTCTATGTTCAGTTATTACTTTAAACTGTAAGATTAAACAATTATCTACTGTTCATTGGTCTTAATTTTATATACTCTCGTTGAATGTATGTTTATTAAAAATCTGGATATGTATTGTAAATGGTTCTCCTGACTGAATACTATTGTAGGTTTTGATGAAGTAATAGCTTCCTATAAACAAGTTGGAGAGTTCAAAAATGAATTTTCATAGTGAAAATCACCAAACACATTTATTAGAGTGGTGGAAGAGTGAAGAATGGATTTCTATTCCATAAACCACTATAAATATTTTTTATTATATCTTCTTCCCCAAAATATGTTATTATTCATCTCTATGTTATTATTAATAAAAGTATTATAACAGGCATACATTAATGGTATTTTTATTAACGAAAAAAACAAGCAGGAACTCCATTCCCCCCCACATGAGATTTTAGTCATCCAATATCTATAATAGAAATTGATATCAAATATCAGGACTCTTGAGTTCACATATTCTAAAGGGATAATTTTAATCATATTATCTATAATATATATTTTTTCTGATAACGTAAAATGAATTTCAATGTTTAAAGATCCTTTTTAATGGTGAATATTATTGTCACTAGAACACACTAATGAAATACTATTTTATGGTCCTTATATTCAAGGATTATCTTAAATAAGTAGAGCCTTGTGATATTAAAAATACACAGCCAAAAAAATAGATGATCATACTAAGGCATCATATAATCGAATTTCTAAATATATGAATTCTATAAACTATGTACGAGGTCCAGATGAGTTTATTTGAGTTTCTAAATGTGAAAGAGCAAAGGAAATGTGAACTAATATATTATTTTCCTATGATGGTATATACAATAGGAATTTCCTTATATATGATACTTCATAACATGAAGTCTACATTGTAATAATGAATGAAGGGGAATGAATTACATATTTAAATAGAAGACTCACTAATATTTTGAATAATATTTCGTCTATAGGAACAGAAACTATTAAGCCTAAAAAATTATTGAATGTTTTTTGATTTTTAGCAGATATGTTGAGCATAATATCATATTCCATAAACCATTTAATTGAGGTTGTGAACATAAAGAAATAACTCATTCTAACTATCATGTATTATGAAAAAGATATTTGAAAATAAATTTGGAGATTACAAAAAGATTAATAAATAAAATGTTCCCATGAAGGATTCTACTTCTCATGATGATAAAAATAGAAAGGTTATTTAGATCTCCAAAAATACTAAATAAGAAGATTCCTCGATCAATTATAAACTAATTGATGAACATGAATAGTTGTGTTGGACGTTAATAACATTCTAGAACAATAAAATAAGTTTCTAAATACCCATCTCTATATATGGGGAAGATATTGGCAATTATTAATATGTGAGATGGTATGTGTGAATGAAGATAATAAATATAGTGCATTCCCAAACATAATTTTATGAAATTAAAAAAATGGGAAATAATCCCATCAGGAATACTATATATATGCTAAAGTCCAAGAATAATATAATTTCCATGTGAAGAGATTCTGAAGACTCTATTGAATGTTCACATTCAGAGTCAAAAGTAGAATCCCTTAATCAAATGAAAATCATGTGTTACCCAAAACAATCATATGAGGTATATTTTTATTAGTCTTCTAACCATGAGATTGATTAGGGGAATGAAAATAAATAATTTGAAGAATTTAATTAATATTATTCCATGTTCTGGACTATGTATAAAAAATTATGAAATAATAAACAAAACCATCTTAAATTACTATAAAAAAATTATTAATTAAGATGATGACCAAAAAAACAAATTTTGGATTTGAATATTTCATTGTAAAATTAAAATTTATTGTATGCTGAATATGTTAACACAATTGAGATACTACATGAGGATTTCTAAAACATCAAATATTCCATAACAATTTTTACTACGGGTAATAATTAAATGAACAAAATTCATGGTCAATCATAATATAGAAATGAAAAATTTGGAATATATAGTCAATGTGAAAATGTAATAGTTTATAAAAACAATTGTTCTATAGTTCTAAAAAATTGGTATAGGTGAAATTTTGAATAAACTATTCCATTATATTTAATCTAAATAATATTTAATATAAATTTTGTTTCTTATAAATTTTTTCTCAGTGTTTTTTTTGTAATATTTTTTGAAAAAAATAGATTTGGGTCTCTAAGCCTATCCTCGATAACGTTTCCAGACCAAACACAACATGGTTACCAAAAGAACATGTTTATTGTTTTTATTGTGTTGGGAAGAAACAAAATGTATAGTGTTGAAAAAAGGATTATATAAAGTGGTTATTCATGAAATAACAATGGAAATTTCATTAAAATTCACCAACTACATATGATTGATGGCGGAAATACCACATTTGGATACATTAATTAAGGAAAAATATATGGAATAGGACCAGTTGGAAAAAAATCTATTATTATCCACATTGTAATTTATAATGAAGACATAAAAAAATTCTGAAAAGTATATATCAAATTATTTATTATGTTTATTCCATAATAATTTATAACATTTCATTATGATTTCTCATAGGAAAATATCTCAAGATTAAAATTTGAAGAGAAAATAATGTCAGTACATTTGATCTAAATTCCTTATGTAGAAAAAATATAATTAATTTTTAATGATAATATTGATAAATCATGGATTTCATATATAATTCTAAGACATTGTAATGTTAATTCATTTAAAAATATTTCTAAATTAAATTAAATTTCTAATTTTCTTGATCATGAATTGGATTAAATGAAATAATGTGATTCATGTAAAACGAACAAGTAAAAAACTAATATTTTAAACTAATTAATGAGTTTTATACATCTAGGCATCCAAATATTAACTATATTTATATATTATGACCCTATAGATTCCCGATCCAAAATGAAAAATTCCTTTTTTTTCTTAGACTATTTTGTATTATTTACTTGGGTTTAAATATTAAGAAATAAAAGTGCACAATATTATATTTTAATTATTTTATGTAAAAATTTGAAAAATGGAAAGGATATAAATATTGGGTCTTTGAGAAGTGATCATGGAGGTTAATTATTTAAATTATTATTTTGATACATATTACTCCAAACAAGGTAGTAATCATACATTTTCTTCCCTTTTGACACCTTTATTGAATTTCATTGTTGAAAGAAGAAAAATAACATTGCATGAAATCTCGAGAAAAATTTTATATGACTATAAAATTGACAATTAATTTTGGGTTGATGTTTTTGACAAAACAATATATGTCATTAATAACGTTCCATAAAGGCTATGCATATTTTATAAACCCTATGACTTATGGATTTATAAAAAACCAGAGGTATGGAACATTAATGTATTTGGATGAATTTTACTACTTCCCAAACATATTGTGTATTCTATAAAATATCAAAAACTAATTAAAAATCAAATTTTGTGATATTTGATGAATGTGATCTTTTTATCAAAAAAATTAATGAAACTGATGAGTTGAGTGATTCCTTAAATGCCATGATCACTAAAACCCTCTTTAAAAAAATGATAATAATTTGGAACATGATTATCTTTAACTAAGTACAATAAAGGTTGATACAAGATAACACTAATGTTTTTTTTTCTATACAAAAAATAAGAATTAAATATCACCCTATGGAAAATGGTTTAGGTTGTTTAGATGAATGAGATTGAATTTGATGAAATATAGGAAATCTAGTAGAATTGACATTATATTTATCTCAAATAGATCACTAAACATTATAAGATGCATTATCTGATAAATTTTCATGCTAGATATGTAATAGGAATTAAATAAATTATAGAGGAAGAAGGTATGGGAAATTTTTGAAACACCCTCTAACTATCCATTATTTTTAACAAAATTGGTATTTGTAAAAAAAATATGATCAAGTTCTGATCACTAGAAATAAATCAAAATTATATGAAAAAACATTCAATAAGGAAGAAGGAATATAATATGAAGATTCATTTTCACTCACAATTAGGTTATAGTCAATTTGAATAAATCTATGATACATTTCAAAAAATAATGTAAAATTATAGCATAAGGATGTAAAATTAAAATTTGAAAATGGATTTTTAATTGTGTATGTTTATATTGAATGACCTCCTGGTTTTGCAGACCCTTACTTTCGAAATTATACATTAAAAAATTATCTTAAAAACATTAAATTAAAGAGTGATATGAGAGAGTTAAAAAAATTATTGAATTTATAAAAAATATATTAGAAATGCCTTAATGTATAAAAAATAAATATTTTATTTAATTAAAAGAGTAGTTTATAATGTATATGTGATCAAGAATATAACCTGAATAGTCTATGGCCCCACATGACCATCATTTATTTCACTATCCATAATAAATAATCAATCTTTCTCATCTCTACATCCCTAATACTGATTTTCAAGACTCACATGAGTCATCGTCATCTAATACTAATACTGCGGACACTATACAATTACCTGGTACATAGATCACTTTTAGATTGAAACCGTACATATACATGAACTAAATATTCTGTAGTATAACGTCTAGAATATCTTCATATATCCACAATTCTAATAATTTCTTTAAGGTGATGTCAAGAACCTACGATGTGTCTTGACCAGCTCATAATTGATTCATTATGGATATCTTATTGATTGTTATGATGATGTTGTACTATGATCAGCATATTTGTCTCTACCCCATTAGAAATCCATAGTATCCCATTTCCTACAACTAGAAGAGACACTCACAACATAAGTGGGAGGTCCACCAACATGATTATTTAATGGGGGAATATGAACAATATCATTATCAACCCCCAAAACCAAATAATTTTCAAGGACCTGTACAAATTTTTCTGGCATGTTTCTAGTCAAAAACTCCTAAAAATCTATCTGATGACATGATGAACAATGTTATAAAATTTTTAGAGTTATATTCATATTTTATAGAAAATAAATGATAACAATAATATATATTAGGGGAAAATTGAATTTACATATAAAATCACATATCGTTTATTGAGAGATATAAATTCCCTGGAATAATCTAATTTTAGCATGTCGAGAAAGAATCTCATAATTTATAGGTTCTTAAAGGCCTCCCATGAAATACCCTTAGGTCATCCTACTTTTCCCATAACACTAAAACCACACCTAGAAGGACTTAGATGTATAAAAATAAATATATTTACTTTCTGGTAATACAGTGTCTCAACAAAGTCAAATATTCCCTTAGTGATCTCTAACAACTATTAAAAATATTATTTTCCTTTGTTTCCCAAAAATTCTGAACAATTATGGAGAATCGTGTATTTCAATAAATCACCAATGAACTCTAAAATTATAAAACATAGATAGGTGAAATTATTTCATATACATGTAGGTATGACTCTTACTCTTGAACAACTTATGTTGGGGTGTGAGAATGATTGGGTTCATCCTTTAAAATAACAAATACTAATACTAGTACTTCAACCATATCATATTCAATGAAGAATAACTAAGGTGAAATTTTTTTGAAATATAAAACTAGTGATTAGACTACCCCAAACAACTTTATTTGGAATTAACCTTCTGTAGTTCTAGAGAACAGATTAGTTTTTTCTATGTAACCTTATCTTACACTAGTGCAGAAAACGTTTTTTACGTCACCATTTTTTACGTCGGTTATATAAAACCGACGTCATAATATGTAAAACAAGGTTTTTTACGTCGGTTATTTAATAACCGACGTAAAAAATTGTGTTTAGTACACCTTTAACGTCGGTTATTTTTATAACCGACGTTATTAATCGCGCGGCTTCGTTTTTTACGTCGGTTATACATTAACTGTCGTAAAAAACAGAAGCGGGGGAGTTTGTTACATCGGTTATTCAATAACCGACGTAAAAAACGCAGTTTTTGAAGGCCTTTTTACGTCGGTTATTTTATAACTGACGTAAAAGAAGAATCCGCAGATGTTTTTGACGTCGGTTATGGAATAACTGACGTAATAAAACGCGGATTTTGAGCCCTTTCTAACGTCGGTTATAAAATAACCGACGTAAAAAAAGAATCCGAGGAAGGTTTTTACGTCGGTTATTGAATAACTGACGTTATAAATGTTTTTGAAAAAATTATGACGTCGGTTATTGAATAACCGACGTGATAACTCATTTAAAATTTTACCCAGACCCGTGGATTGTCATTCGCAAGTTTACCTTCGACAGTCGCGACTCGTCTCTCTCGCGCGTAAACCCGAATCGGCTCGTCCATTTCGTTGGTTTAGATTCATTTTGCGATCATCGTTTCTCATATTTAATCTCCTCGGATCAATCATCTAAACTCGCAGCACTCAGGTAATCCTCCCACTCGTTCATTTTTTTCGCGGATAGTATATATATTTGTGTTGTGATTTTTTTGTTGAAATTAGCTAAGATTCTTCGATTGCGAACCCTTTTAACTCGTTTTGGCACCATAATCTTATTTATCATCCCTAGATCTATTAGTTCGACTTGAAATATTGACTAATTTTATGATTTCACTAATTTTTCATCGTTTTCTATAAATTCCCGAGAGGGTTGGGGCGTCTCCATTTGGATGGGGTGTCCAGCGGGGTGTCCAAGGGGTTGGATGTGTGTGGGGGGCTGTCCAAGTGGGTGGCGGCCTCTCCAGAGGGTATTTGGGGCTGTCCGGGTGGGGGGGGGGGGGGTTGTCCAGAGGGTTGGGGGATGTCCAGGGGGGTGTCCAAGGGGGTAGGGGGTGGGAGGTGGTGTCCAGGAAGGGCGGGGGGCTGTCCAGAGGGGTCGGGGGGTGTCCAGGGGGTTTACAAGGGGGTGGGTGGGTTTGGGGGGCTGTCCAAGGGTGTGGGTGGGTGTTGGGGGTGTCCAGGGGGGTGTCCAAGGGGGTAGGGGGTGGGGGTGGTGTTTAGGAGGGGTGGGGGGCTGTCCAGAGGGTTGGGGGGTGTCCAGGTGGGTGTCCAAGAAGGTCGGGGGTGGGGGGTTGTGTCCAGGAGGGGTGGGGGTGCTTTCTAGAGGGGTCGGGGGCTGTCTAGAGGGGTCGAGGGGTGTCCAGGGTGGTGTCCAAGGGGATGGGTGGGTGTGGGGGGCTGTCCAAGGGGGTGGCAGCCTGTCTAGAGGGGTCGGTGGGGTGTCGAGGGGGGTGTCCAAGGGGGTGGATGGGTGTGGGGGGTTGTCCAAGTGGGTGGAGGCCTCTCCAGAGGGTATTTGGGGTTGTCCGGGTGGGTGGGGGGCTTCCCAGAGGGTTGGGGGATGTCCAGGGGGGTGTCCAAGGGGGTAGGGGGTGGGGTGTGGTGTCCAGGAGGGGCGGGGGGGGGGGGTGTCCAGAGGGGTCGGGGGTGTCCAGGGGGGTTTACAAGGGGGTGGGTGGGTGTGTGGGGTTGTCCAAGGGTGTGGGTGGGTGTTGGGGGGTGTCCAGGGGGGTGTCCAAGGGGGTAGGGGTGGGGGTGGTGTTTAGGAGGGGTGGGGGGCTGTCCAGAGGGTTGGGGGTGTCCAGGGGGGTGTCCAAGCAGGTCGGGGGTGGGGGGTTGTGTCCAGGAGGGGTGGGGGTGCTTTCTAGAGGGGTCGGGGGCTGTCCAGAGGGGTCGGGGGGTGTCCAGGGTGGTGTCCAAGGGGATGGGTGGGTGTGGGGGGCTGTCCAAGGGGGTGGCGGCCTGTCCAGAGGGGTCGGTGGGGTGTCCAGGGGGGTGGATGGGTGTGGGGGGCTGTCCAAGTGGGTGGCGGCCTCTCCAGAGGGTATTTGGGGTTGTCCGGGTGGGTGGGGGGGGGCTGCCCAGAGGGTTGGGGGATGTCCAGGGGGTGTCCAAGGGGGTAGGGGGTGGGGGTGGTGTCCACAAGGGGTGGGGGGCTGTCCGGAGGGGTTGGGGGGTGTCCAGGGGGGTTTACAAGGGGGTGGGTGGGTGTGGGGGGCTGTCCAAGGGTGTGGGTGGGTGTTGGGGGGTGTCCAGGGGGGTGTCCAAGCAGGTCGGGGGTGGGGGGTTGTGTCCAGGAGGGGTGGGGGTGCTTTCTAGAGGGGTCGGGGGCTGTCCAGAGGGGTCGGGGGGTGTCCAGGGTGGTGTCCAAGGGGATGGGTGGGTGTGGGGGGCTGTCCAAGGGGGTGGCGGCCTGTCCATAGGGGTCGGTGGGGTGCCCAGGGGGGTGTCCAAGGGGGTGGATGGGTGTGGGGGGCTGTCCTAGTGGGTGGCGGCCTCTCCAGAGGGTATTTGGGGTTGTCCGGGTGGGTGGGGGGGCTGTCCAGAGGGTTGGGGGATGTCCAGGGGGGTGTCCAAGGGGGTAGGGGGTGGGGGGTGGTGTCCAGGAGGGGCGGGGGGCTGTCCAGAGGGGTCGGGGGGTGTCCAAGGGGGTGTTATATCTTACTATATTTTGTTTAAAAAATAATATTCAAGCATATTTTTTTAAATACACATCGATTTGTTTTATATTTCAAAATTGTTTACATTCAAATTATGATTTTTTTCATATAAACATATATTTGTCTTATCTAAAAAATATATATATTTTTGCTATTTGTTATAGGTAATAATGAGTCGAAGTTGGATTACGGCACATCGAATGAGCAATGAATATGAGGAAGGTGTTGATGCATTTTTGGAATTTGCTAAACGAAATGTTCCAAGTAGTGACATTTTTTTCTGTCCAAGCCTGAAATGTCTGAATATGAAGAAGTTGAAAAGTAGAGAGATAAAAGATCATCTGATTTGTCATGGTTTCAATCCGAGTTACAACCCTTGGATTTGGCATGGCGAAACTGGACAGAATGTCACTGATGATAATGAATCGCAAGATGGTAACTCCGATGGAATTGAAGAAATGATTCGCGATATTGTAGCAGAACATATTGAGATAGAACTGACAGTTGCACGTCTATATGGTGATTCCGAAAAACCATTATATCCTGGTTGTACAGATTTTACAGTTTTGTCGGCGGTGTTAAGATTGATTAACCTGAAGGCGAAACATGGATGGAGTGACAGAAGTTTTACAGAGCTGCTACAATTGATGAAATACATTCTTCCAAAAGATAACGATCTTCCAGATTCACATTATAAGGCCAAAAAAATATTATGCCTGATGGGATTGGGATACAGGAAAATACATGCCTGTCCGAATGACTGCATTATATATAGGAAGGAATATGAATTTCTGAAAGAGTGTCCTAAATGTGGGACATCACGGTATAAGGTGAAAGAAAAATCACAAGCTGATGTAGAGATTACAAAGATCCCTTCAGAGGTATTTTGGTATCTTTCTATAATTCCTCGATTCAAACGTTTATTTGCTAATTCACATGATGCAAAAAGGTTAAGATGGCATGCTGATGAGCGGGTATGTGATGGAAAAATACGTCATCCAGCTGATTGTCCACAATGGAAGAAAATTGATGCCCAGTACCCTACATTTGGAAATGAAATTAGAAATCTGAGACTAGGCTTGTGCACAGATGGAATGAATCCATACCGAACCCTCAGTAGCACACATATTTCATGGCCTGTTTTATTGGTAATTTACAACCTCTCTCCTGAAGTTTGTATGAAGCGCAAATATGTCATGTTGAGTATCATGATCTCTGGTCCAAAGCAACCCAGCAATGATATTGATGTATACTTGTCACCGCTGATTGATGATTTGAAACTGTTATGGGCTGATGGTATTAGGGTGTATGATTCTTATAAAATGGAATATTTTCAACTGCATGCAGTGCTTCTATTCACTATAAATGACTTCCCAGCATATGGAAATTTGTCTGGATACAGTGTTAAAGGGAATAAAGCATGTCCAATTTGCGAACAACAGACGTCATATTGTCAATTGCATCATGGGAGGAAAACAGTGTACATGGGTCATCGAAAGTTTTTGCCTATGGATCACACTTATAGAAGACTAAAAAAGGAATTCAATGGCTCACAAGAATTTGATACTGCTCCAAAACCTTTATCCCCAGATTTGTATTTTGAGAGGGTGAAAAACCTTGATGTGACATTGGGAAAGACAAAGAAATCTGGTAATGATAGACATATTTGGAAGAAAAGGTCAATATTTTTTGAGCTACCATATTGGAGGTATCATGAAGTCAAACATAATATTGATGTCATGCACATGGAGAAGAATATCTGTGATTCTTTGATCGGAACATTGCTAGATATTAAAGGAAAGACAAAAGATGGGTTGAATGCAAGGTTAGACCTACTATCAATGGGAATATGTTTGGAGTTAGCTCCCACTCCTAAAGGAAGACGAACTTTTCTTCCCCTGGCTTGTCATACATTATCGAAGAGGGAGAAAAGTATCTTTTGTCAGTGTCTTCATGATATCAAAGTGCCTCAAGGTTATTCTTCAAATGTAAAAAATTTTGTCTCATTGAAAGACTTGAAGTTGATAGGTATGAAATCACATGATTGTCACATCCTGATCCAACAAATTCTACCAGTTGCACTGCGTGGAATATTGCCCATCCATGTCAGAAAGACTATAATGAGGTTGTGTTATTTTTTCAATTCAATTTGTAACAAGGCGATTGATGTGAATGCTTTGAACATTTTGGAAAAGGATGCAATTTTTATACTTTGTCATTTGGAAATGTATTTTCCTCCAACTTTTTTTGATATGATGGTGCATTTAATGATTCATCTGGTTCGAGAAATAAAGCTTTGTGGACCTGTATATCTTCGTTGGATGTATCCTTTTGAAAGGTATATGAAAATATTAAAGGGATATGTTAAAAATCCATATCGACATGAAGCCTCCATTATTGAAAAGTATATTTCTGAGGAGGTAGCAGAGTTTTGTACGAGCTACTTGGCTACGGCGCAACACATAGGTTTGCCTCCATCTCGCCATGAACGGGTTAATAATGAGGGAAAGGGGATTCGTGGCTTGAAAGTCAAATCACTGTCAGCTGAACATATGAAGAAGTTAGAATCATACATCTTGAATAACATAGCTGATGTTCAACCGTATATCACATTGCATATTAATGAGTTGAAACAATGTCATCCAAAGAAGAAAGAAATGTGGATTTTGAATGAGCACAACAAAACTTTTTTGCCATGGTTTAAAAAGACCTTGCTTGGTAGATCAGATGTATCAGAGACATTAAAATGGATAGTGGGTGGTCCATCTTTAAATGTGATAACATGGTCCGCTTATGACATTAATGGCTATACATTTCATACGAAAGCTCAGGACAACAGAAGTGCAGTTCAGAATAGTGGTGTATTGGTGTTTGCAGAAGCAATGCATTTTTCGAGTGCTAAGGACAGAAACCCAATTTCGGCATCAAGTGCATATTATGGAGTGATTGAAGACATATGGGAGGCTGATTACTTTAAAATTAATGTTCCTGTTTTTAACTGTAAATGGTTTATCGGTAACAACAGTGTCAGACACGATGAATTTGGAATGACACTTGTTAATCTGAATAGATTGGAAGACACAACTGATTCTTTTATAATGGCAACACATGCCAAAAAAAATTTCTATGTAGTAGATCAATCAGATATGCAGTGGGTTGTTGTTTTACAAGGGAAAAAACAATATGTTGGTGAGGATGAATTTGATGAAGATGCTGATTTATGTGAGATCCCTACTTCCATGGAAACATTAACAGAACATAATGATGAGTATGTTGAAGACATGGTTTGTGCCATAAGGAACGATCACGACGAAGGAATTTGGGAAAACAATCCAACTGTACATTCCTAAAATTATAGGTAACACATGTTTATTTCTTTTTTTCATTTAGTTTTTTCATATAATGTTAGATATTGTAAATTTTTTACTTATTAAAACATGTATCAAACCAAAACGATAAAAAAATAAAAACCCTAAAGAGGAGAAAACCTGGGTGCACCGGCTGGCCGGTGGTGGATCACCGGTTGGCCGGTGGTCCAGAGAAAAGCTCTGTCTGGTCCACCGGCCGGCCGGTGATGAGCCAGCGGCCGCCCGGTGGTCCAGACAGAGAGGAAGGCTCTCTGCCTGGTCCACCGGCCGGCTGGTGGTGATCCAGCGGCCGGCCGGTGGTCCAGACAGATCAAGGCTGTCTGGTCCACCGGCCGGCCGGTGGTGATCCAGCGGCCGGCTGGTGGTCCAGACAGGAAGGCTCTGTCTGGTCCAGTGGCCGGCCGGTGGTGAGCCAGTGGCCGGCCGGTGGCACCAGGCAGTGGGCAAGTCTACTGCCTGGGTCCTCCGGCTGGCCAGTGAGCTCACACCGGCTGACCGGTGGACTCAGTGAGTCCACTTTTCAGCTTTCTTGCGCCAACTCCTTGGCAACCTTTTGCCTGCGTTTCCCATGTTTATCATTTTTTAACATGCTTACCATATTACCAATGTTTACTATTATATAATTTAGTACACTTTTCTATTTTATGATTAAGTAGTATTACAATATTTGAATTTGTAAATTTGTGAACTAATGTTTGTTTTTTTGATTTGAAGGAAAATGACAGATCAATCAGTTGATCAGCCACATGATTCTGGAGATGAGCATATTGGTCATACATCTGGGGAGGAACATTCACATGCTCCTATTATGAAAAAGAGTACAAAGGTTGGTAAGCGTGGGTGCACACATTTACCAAAATTATCACTTGCCCGTACGAAGGAGGAGAGGATAGTCGTGGAGATTGATGATGATGATCTTCCTAGAGGTCCAAATGCTAATGATTTTAAGGGTTTTGTAGCAACTCAGGCTAAGAGCAAAGTAAGCATTCTCTATGATGATTGGAGAAGTGTGGATAAGGCGATAATTTCTCAGCTGTGGGAGACCATTTTGGTAAGATCTTTTGCTATTGTTTGACTGTTATTTAAATGTTTCTAGTATATATAATATTTTTAACCTCTTTTTTATCAGATGACATTTGATATTCCTGACACTGGAGGAGTCAGGAAGAAATGATTATCGTTGGATTCTAGGAGATGGAGGGATTTCAAATCAACCCTCTCATCTGATTTCATTTATGGTCATAGGAGTCGTGAGAATCCATGTCGTATATATCCTTTTATAGATGAAGACACATGGAGACAATTTTTTGAAAGTAGAAGAAAAGAATCATTTTTGGTAAGGGCAATGTAAACTTTTATAAGATTTCTTATATAAATGATCTTATTATTGTTTTGTTAATGATTACTTATTCTTAATTTACAGCAAACAAGGAAATATCATCAAGAGATCCAATCTAAAAATGTATACCCTCATAGTTTATCTCGGGGAGGGTATGCATTATTGGAAGAACAAATGATGGCAGAAAAATTTCAACAACTATGAGCTGAGTCTTCAAGCTCTGGAGAGGTGGCCCCTCCATCCCCTCCATCTAGAAATGAGAAATGGAAAAGAGCTCGGAAGGGCAAAAAAGGACAATATATTTCGGAAGAATCGAGACTCGTAGTTGAGAGGATTGTAAGATATCTATTTTATTTATTTAAGTTTACTATTTTCGTCATATATTTCCAATAATTATAGAAATGTTCAATTAATTGTTACAGGACTCTCTTGAGGAGCAGAGTTCACAGGGGACATTTACACCATCTGGGAGGGAAGATATTTTATCTGTGGCATTGGGAAAGCCCAAACATCCTGGCCTTGTAAGAGGATATCCGGCAGGTGTATCGGTAAGAAAAGTGTTGCCACGTTCCTCAACTTCTAACGTTGAGGGAGTTTATAAAAAAAATAGAATCCTTGGAGGCTGAAGTCCATAATATTAATGCAACAATGGAGGACAAGATTAGAGCATCAGTGCAGTTTATGTTTGCAGACTTGCAAAGACAATTTCAGGGTGCAGCTCCCACTCCACCTATCCCAGTAGCTCCCACTCCCCCACCTCAGCCTGCGGACCCCATTTTTGATCCTCCTCCTCCGCCGCAGCTACCTACTTATTGTGAGTTGTATGTTGATGATCCTCAACATCATATAGTTGCATATGGGATGGTATATTGTATAGGAGATACAGTTCATCATCAACAGTTAGAGGTAGAGAATCAGAGGGTCACTGTACAGGATATTATAGATAGATCAGCTCGGATACCATTACCTATAGATGAGGTGACGACAGTTGGACATAGTATCGGCCATTTTTTACTTTGGCCATCCAGACTTCTTCGACTCATTACCATAGAGTTATGGATGTTATATCTTTTATTTTATATTTTTATTAATGTTTTATCATTTGAAAACTAATATATTTTTCAATTTATTTTTACAGGAATACTTCAAAGGTAAAGAAATACTGTATAGACAACAACAAAGACAGATAGTTATGACATCAGCTGCAGATACTAGCAGTCTTGAAAAATTGTCATGATATTCAAATTTTTTGGCGGATCATTATGACTTTACAATGGAAGCTCATGTCTGTGGACGTGAACTAAGTGTGGGGATTATGAAAACTGATATCATGGAGTTTTTCACTGGAGATAAGTTGGGCATCAACGTGGTGCAAATTTTTATCATGTAAGTCTTAACACCTTTTCCTTGCGTTATATTTATTAAAAATGTATACTTATGTCTGCTTTGTATTAGGTATCTGTATAAAATTTGTGAGAGGAATGAGCTGACAGATGTATATGGATTCGTGGACCCACAATTGATTTCCCCTGAAGCATGTGCATTGGATGAGGAACAAAGAATGCTTTATATTGCTGATAGATTTGAAAAGAATGTAATCACACAGTGTTGGATGATGCCTTTTTGTGAGAGGTATGAAACACATCCCTCTCAAAGAGTTAATTATCTTTTAACATAAAAAACCACTAACGTTAAATTTCCTTTTATCAGGGATCATTGGATGTTAGGGGTTTTTTGCCCTAGGGAGAAAACACTTTATTGGATATGCTCTCTCCATGATGATGTGCGAGAAAGTTTTAAGAATATATTGGAAACGTAAGTTTCAATTTCACAATAGTTTTATATATTATAATGAATTTTAAATTTACCCCATTCGTATTATTTTCTAACAGGGCATGGGTCCACTTTCGAAAAAGCGCAAAGAAAAGGAATTTCAAGATCAAATATGTACATGCGAAGGTAAATATCCATTTATAATTTGTACATTTTGATTTATTACATAAAAATAATATATTGAATTTACACTCATTCAAACAGAAATGTCATGAGCAACAAGGCATCATCGAATGCAGATATTACATGTTAAGATTTATGTATGAAATAATAACAACTGGGACAGTTCTGAGTTTTCACCTGGTAAGATTTTCTCTTTCTCATAATATTTCAATTTGATTTATTCATTATACACGTTGACTACTATCCTTTTCCTTTGTAGCTTTTTGATGACCCTCAACCCTTTACTGCTGAAGATATCAAACACTTACAAGTGGAGTGGTCTAATTATTTTACAGGTTTGATTGAATTTTAGTTGTTTGTAATGTAAAATGTAATTTTGAATATTGTCAATGTAATTGTGTATTTCGCAGTCATTTAGGTTGGATTTAGTTTTTTTTGAAGTTGACAGTGTATGTTTTGAATGTTATATAAGTGAATGTTCAATTTTTCTCTACTTCTTGTTTTGGTCTACTGTTGATGGTTTTTCTGGTCTGGATTTTGGTATGGGGGGAGAGGTTCCAAGGGGGTGGGTGGGTGTTTGGGGGGTGTCCAAGGGATATGGGAGGGGTGTCCAAGGTGTGTTTGGGGCTGTCCAAGGAGTCGGTTGGGTGTAAATGAGGGTGGGGGGGGGGACTGTCCAAGGGGTGGGGGTGTCCAAGTGGTGGGGGGTGTCCAAGGGATATAGGAGGGGTGTCCAAGGGGTGTTTGGGGCTGTCCAAGGGTATGGGGGGGTTTCCAAGGGGTGGGGGGGGGGGGGGTTTCCAAGGGGTCGGGGGGTGTCCAGGGGGTGGGGGGGCTGTCCAAGGGGTGGGGGTGTCCAAGGGGTGGGGGGTGTCCAAGGGATATGGGAGGGGTGTCCAAGGGGTGTTTGGGGCTGTCCTAGTGTTCGGGGGGAGTAAATGAGGGTGGGGGGGGCTGTCGAAGGGGTGGGGGGGTCTAAGGGATGGGGGGTGTCCAAGGGATATGGGAGTGGTGTCCATGGTGTCTGGGAGTTCTGTCCAAGGGGTCGGTTGGGTGTAAATGAGGGTGGGGGGCTGTCCAAGGGGTGGGGGGTGTCCAAGGGGTGGGGGGTGTCCAAGGGATATGGGATGGGTGTCCAAGGGGTGTTTGGGGCTGTCCAAGGGCTTGGGGGGGGGGGTGTCCAGGGGTCGGGGGGTGTCCAAGGGGTCTGGGAGGGCTGTCAAGGTGTGGGGGGTGTCCAATGGGTGTTTGAGGATGTACTAGGGGTCTTGGGGGTGTAAATGAGGGTGGGGGGTTGTCCAAGGGGTGGGGGTGTCCAAGGGGTGGGGGTGTCCAAGGGATATGGGAGGGGTGTCCAATGGGTGTTTGAGGCTGTACTAGGGGTCGTGGGGGTGTAAATGAGGGTGGGGGGCTGTCCAAGGGGTGGGGGGGGTGTCCAAGGGTTGTGGTGGGGCTGCAATGTGGTGGGGGAGGGCTGGCCAGGTTGTTAGGTGGGTATAGATGAGGGTGGGGTTCAGTTGGGGCTTGGGGGAGTGCTGGCATGGTTATTTTTGTTATTTGGTTTCTGGTTGCTTTTTGGTGAGAGCAGTGCAATTATTTTTAAAAAAAATATATCGCTTTCACGTCGGTTATTTTAGAACTGACGTGGTAAATAAATCGGTAGGGGTTTATCACGTCGGTTCTTAATATAACCGACGTGCTAAAAGGCCTGGGAATCGATTTACCACGTCGGTTATTGGATAACCGACGTGCTAAAATGTTTCCCAGGCCTTTTTATCACGTCGGTTATTTACGAAACCGACGTGATAATAGGCCCGGGGAAGGGTTAATCACGTCGGTTATGTCATAACTGACGTGATAAACGATATCCCAGGCGTTTTATCACGTCGGTTTAGAAAATAACCGACGTGATAAACCCCCCCCCCCCCCCCCCCCCCCGCGCATATTTATCACGTCGGTTATTATATGAACCGACGTGATAAACATCGTGATGTTAGGGATGTTACGTCGGGTTTTAAATAACCGACGTAAAAAACGTTATTTATAACGTCGTCCGTATTAACGTCGCCTAAAAACCGACGTAAATAATGAAAAATAACCGACGTAAAAAATGTTTTCTGCACTACTGTTAGGAGGCTACGCATGATCATAAGGAAAATCCACATAGAACTAATTTGGGATTTTCATATATTTCTGTTAGTGAAACACAAACAAAATGATATATATATATATATATATAAATAAAAAAATAAAAAAATTCATGTATAGTTAATTAATTGAAAATAGTTATATCATAATACAGGATATACATATACATCAATCAATGATTAATGTATGTTTCATATAAAATGATTTAAATAAATCAAGTAATTAATGTATTGAAATTTTATTAATCACATAATAGGAACATATATTTCAGGTTAGTCTATGAAACTAGTCATTATATATGAACTCACCCAAATCCCATATAATTCTAAAATTAATCCCATCATTGATAAATCTATGGTCTATTATATATGATTTTTTTAGTCATATAGAAACTCCCACTACCTTAGTACCATACAACCAATATCTATTCTAACAGGTCTAAAAATAACTAGTAATTCATGGTGAAAATTATTCTCAATTACAATTTTGTTACTCACAAACTGAAATTTCCATGTTAGATATATAGATCTATAGGACATCCAGAATTCCTCTCAGTTTGCAAAGGAGATTTGGAATAATAGTTAGGTTCCATGAAGCATTAGTGGGGATACCATTGCCTCAGTAACCATTTCTATACAATATAAATATAATAATAATAATAATAATTAGATTATAAAGATAAATTCTAAGTAACATAATCCGAAATAATTCATAAACAATTTTATAAAAATAAATAAATCAAGATCCCATTTGGATAGCCAAACAAGACTGTTCAATGTATAAGATGTTAAATAATTATAATTATATAAATATTCTTTAGAATTATTCCTAATACCAATACAATCTCTACACTCAAGAAGAAATCTATTTTTCATGGAATCATTTCTAACACCGAGATCCCAAATCATTAACATTACATGGGAAATTATTTTACAACGATTAGTGTGAGTAATCAAACCTAGTATGACCCTAATAATAAATCCTTAATATGTGTGGATGTGTTTAATAATTCCATTTTATGATATAAATAAATTTTCAATAAATTATAAACCATCATTCATGGATAAATCATGTTATATCTAATCGACAATAATCTTTAGCCATACGTTCCTTATCTCAATAATGAAATGATAATCATGAGGATATAAGAAGTTAAAAAATTCTAGGAATAAGGATGGTTAGAATATCTCTCAATCATCTCAAGGAATTTATTCAGATATGGATACAATTACAATAAGTCTTTCCCATATCATTGGTATAACCTGAGGATAATAATATCTTGTTAATGACTTGGGTTGAGAAAGAAGTTCATTATATACCAAATACCACAACCATGAGTCTATGTTCACTATCCCAATGATCCCACCCTATTTTTGGGTCCATCTGCGTTGTCATATAATTTCATGTAAACTCCCCCCTTTAATATATTACAATATCATAATGTTTGTTCCCTATTTAGTAGATAAAAATGCATTAGGAATCATGGTTATCCCACATAACAAAGGAAAATAATGTAATTGTAACACATTTAAGGTCATTATGAGAATCAGTAGCGATATAAAAATAGGTGTGTCTAAAATATAACATATTCTATCAAGATACACTACAATAATCAAATAATCATGAACCATATATGGGTCTCCATGGATACATAGACACATTTGATCACTATCATGCGGGTTAAAACTAGTTATGACAAAAAAATCATATTAAGAACAAAAGTTGACAAGTTCCCCAATTGTTAAGAAACATATTTCCTCTATCTTATCGATTTAAAATATGAAAATCCATTAGAGAATTATATTTGAGCTCTAACTAGAGTTATCTTGTAGTGTATGTCTAACGACAACTACTCCCAACTCAAAAAAATCTAGGTTATAGAATAATATTCAACATGATTATTAGTCAATGAATAATGGTTTAAACCAACAACCCAATTGAGATCCGCCAATGATGTAAAAATTGAGATTGATCAAAGGATGTGTCTTTGACACTCTTTATCTTATAAATTTCAAAAAATAATCATATAATTCATTTTTTTATAGAATTTATATCCATAAATTAGGTAATAACATGAAATTTATAGTATTATTATGAAGGTAATAGGGGTATATTTAGATGAAAACCAATTAAGAAATGTATTTTTATCACATACAGTAATTCTGAATCATAAACAGGCTTGAATCTATCATATTTGATCATGGATGGCGATGAATTGATGAAGGAATGAATATAACACCTAATTTCTCCAGAGACATACTCTAGAAAAAATTACAAGTCAAAAATGGAAATTAATTGAATTGTAGAATTATTTTAGGTTCTTTAATACATGAACATATTGTTTGGTAGCATGTATTTAAAAATTTAACCCCAACCATCTGAGGCTTACTACTAGTTCAATGAACCACCATAATTTCCTCACATGTTTTTTCCAATTTTGTGGAAACCCTGTTTTTTTTTCACTTTAATGTAATGCTTGGTTTTTCAATATATTCAATAATTTTTTATCAACCATTTTTCTTAAACGTACTCCAACCCATTACTTCTACCAAAATTAAAATCATTTCCTCGAGAAACATCAAGGATTGGAAAAAAATTGTTCCAACCATGGACACTATTAATGGCCTCTAAAACACTCAAAAATAATAAAGATACCACATTAACATAACCCAAAAAATATAAAAAAAATATGATTAATTTATGTAATTAAATCCAAACACAAATTGAAAATATATGGTCATTATAGAAATTAAACATGAAATTAATGAACCACAAGTGATAATCATTTTACACTATGAATCAACAATAAAAAAGAAACCCAAATAAATTTTTGGAAAAAGTAAAAATTACATTTCTCTAATCCATCAAATATTAAATAACGCATCCAACTAAAGAATGGAAATACTTAACAAACTATTTATTCTCATTTAGACATAAATTTATTCAAAAAACTATTCTTTGATATAGTAAATTTTAAAATTACTAATTTTTTATGACATTAAATTTTAAATGTAATTTTAACATCATTATCAAATAATTTAAATAATTTTCAAAATACAACATTTAAAATAGTATTAACCAATTAAAAATGATTTTAATCAAAAATTATAGAAATAATTTTTTAAAACAAATTATTTTTAAAATACCCAGTTTAATGGGTTTCACAAATGAAATAAAATTATATCTATAACGAACAAATTTAAAATTCAGCAAATGAGTTAATCCACTAGAAAAAAAATCCTATTTTAACAAACTGTTTCAAAATAAAATGAACTCTCCACATGGGCTTCAAATAAATTACTTAATTTGAGAATATAATTAAATAAAGGATAGTAACATAAATTTTTTGAAAATCCTCCATAAAATATTTTTTCCATCGAAAAATTATTTCCCCATAAAATGATGATGTAGAAAAAATTCCACTTTTATGAATTAAAACACACACACACACACACACACACATATATATATATATATTGAAACCAATAAAACACCTATCAAATAGAAAAGTACCCATTTTCCAAAATGTTGATTAATGTACCAAAATTTGGAAATCAAATTTTTACTACCATTATATATAAGATCATTGTGAAGACATTAAAAATTTAATATAAAAGTATTGTTAAACCCCAAACCATTTACATTCCATGAAAAAATTTGGTCATAATGATTTTATGAAAATAAATTTATTCACAAAAATTAATAAATGGAATACCCTTCCATTAAAAAATTAACCATTTCATTTAATTTCATAGCCAATGTTCATAAAATAACATTATAACACAATTATTACTTTTTAGTTAAATTACCTATAAAACCCATAAAATTGATTCCTTAAAAATACAGAATACAAGAAACCCCTATTATCAACCTTTTTAAAATAATCAATTTAGTTTCAAAAATATAATTAAGTACAAAATTATGGTTTTCATATTCCACAAAAAAATGAATAGTTATCTTATAATGAGGGATTCCAATAATTTCCCAATTAATTGACCTCTAATTTATTAGGTTATACATAGAAATAAAATCATTTATTAACTATTAAATTAATAAATTTCCCTTACATTTTAAAAAATTTAATTATCAGACACTAAGACAAAATACCAAGGAAGACTTTAAAATATAGTGAAATATCATCTTATATCAACAATACATATCAAATAACTACTCTATAGCCTCATCCAATGCTAAGATACCAAATAAATAGTAATATAAATTGAATAAACCCAATAATAATTTTATTATCTTTATGGAAATATAAAAAAAATCAGTATCATATTTAAACTATTTTCTATCATATTTTACTATATGGAAATAATTTTATTCCATAAATTCATGTTCATTTATTTTTTTATAAAAAAATAATAAATTATATACTATGAATTATGTATCATGGGTTACATCAGTCATGGAATACAATTAATATCTATGAACACCATGTTCAATTTATATTACCAATGAGAGAAAACAAATGAATCATACACTATACAGTTATACCTCACATTAACTTAATTTCTTGGAAACTCAGTGTCTTAGTTTTAATATTTAGATAGATATTATTAAATTAATCCTATTAAATTTAAATTCATCCTATATTCATGAATAATAGACCATAAATAGAAAAAAAAAATTCCATTTTGAACATCATGACATAAAAATTATGGAAAATGATTTAAAAAAATGTTTGAATGTTAAATGGACCACAAAAAACTACATGAACTCTTAAAGGCTAGATAATAATTTGAAAATACATACAAGGGAACATTAATAATAGTATGAAAAACATATTTATTTGAAAACCACATCAAAATGAAATATTTTACAACTGAATTAATTGAATAAAAATGTAAATTTAATTTCATAACGTGCCAATTTGAAAATAATTAATATTGATATAAAATTTGTATTATAATATCAACACCTACAAAAATAAAAAATATACCATATAAGACTCTACCACTACCATGTTCTACTACATGATTCACAAAACTCAATCCAATAAAATAAATAATTGATTATACTCACCTATTAGTAAAAAAGACAAATAATATTATTTTTCTTGTCAGTAAACATACCATGGGTGAGTACATAAACATATAAAAAATCTCGATGTCATCCCATGTAGCCATTGAATTAAAAAATACTCAAAAAAATTAAATTTATTTTTTATAAAATATATTTATATCGCATGATTGTCTGTAAAACCAAGTGATAATTTTTTTAAAATAAATTCTTGAAACATAAAAATAATAATATAAAAACATTTACACCACCCTTTCCAAAAAAATCATCCACACACATAATTCCTCAACCATATTAGTATTAAATCTTATCCCACAAACCAAAAATATTTTTTCTATAATTCAATATGGATCATAGGTATAATTGTTAATGAAACTTGATCGACCCCATAACTATTTAGAGTGTAGATATCTAATATTGTCAAACCTGATGAGTTCCCCACAATTGATTGATGTTTCCAAAACAAATATCTTATACCATTGTATGTCCCCCAAAATCAAATAAATTTTATTATCCTATTCAATCCTAAGAGGCATACGTTGACATGTATAAATTTTAACTTATATATGACCCTTTTAAAACTACTACATTAATAAAATTCATAGTCATAATATCTATATAAATCAATGTATATCTTAATAAAAATAACCAAAAAATAAGATTAGATGCAAAATAATTGAAATAATTTATACAAATTCAGGCCATTAAAAAATATTTATAATTATAATAATAAAATAACCAATATGTAACTACTTGTTGAACTCCCAATTACAACCACAATTTCCTATCATGAAAAAAGTTTCCAAAATAAATGACACAAACATAAATTAAAAATTTTATATTTTTTTAAAAACAAATACACTGTAAAATAACAGTTTTAAGTTAAACAACATAAAAATCAAAATTATTTTAATTATAAACAATAATTTCAATAAAATAAAACAATTAATATCCTGAAAATTTCATAAAATATTGTGTATGAAAATATACAAATGGCCATGTTGCAAAAGCAATATAACATAATAAACTATTATATATTTTTTAGACTTATCATCTCCACACAAAAACCCAACCATCAATCAAAAACATGTATTCATTCCTAGGTGAAACCCTTAAGTCAACCCACTATAAAAATAATTGAGAAGTTTAATAAAGGAAATAAAATTACATAATAATGATCCAATACACAAAACATCAAAATATCTATGAGAGAAAACATATGCAAGGTAATTATTTTATTTAATAATCCTATATACATCTCTATGTAAGGAGGTATGTAATATAGGGAAACAAGGGGTCTAATAATATCTAAAATGATAAAATGTCAGAGGTTTTGAAACTTTTTTACTAGACTCAAAACATGAATATATAATCAATGGAACATGAATTATGGGAATGGACAACAAAAAATGGTGAAATATTATATTGTATTATAGTTGGGATCCAAATGAAAAATAGTCAATAAATTTTGAATTTTACCTATTTATTGTCCATATGATGTGAATGCTAGGTTAAATTATAATAAAATGTTCGGGATTTTACTTTTGAGAGATTATACACTACATAAATAATTGTATACATTTGATCTATTATATATGATAGGGATTAACTTATGAATAATAATTCTATGGAGAGTCCTTATCTATATATAAATTTCATATAATGATAAAAATAATTAATTACTAAGAAGATGGACTTACGAATATTTATATCTATAATGATACAATATTATTTTGATGATATAGTATCACAATAATTAGTTTATGTGTAATTAATATATAACATAAAATATTCTAAAGTTGATGTTGATTGAAGGTGTGGAAACTATTAATTATTGTGGTGGATTTCATTATTTAGTTATATATATGAGTTATAATATTGATGTGAGATTATTCATATTCATATATTAATCAGATATGATTATTCAAAATTGATTACATGGTAATAATATTAAAAACATTCTATGGTTTCTCTGTTACTTGATGATTTAATGATGGTAATAATTTTTATTAGACATAATAAATAATGGATTTTGAAAATACTACTGAAGTACATACTAGGTGAGAAAACATTATGTTGAAAATATATCCAAAAGACAAAAGATTGACGGGTGAGTAATGAACATGTTTTTATCACTCTATGTAATTTTATTTTATGTCATATAGTATAATGATAATGGATTTAGATTATGAAAATTTAATAAAAGGATTTATCTTTTACGAAAACACATGATTCAGTTTATATATTGTTATGAAAATTGGAAATTTATTAGATTCTCACCAACTATATTAAGTTATATTTTATTCATGATACAATTGAGATATTTATCTTAATCTAATAAAAAGTCCAAGTTTTAATAGATTATTTGAAACACTATGATATTTCAATATATGTTTTCCTTTAAATTATTCCAATGTATTCAAGAGCTTTCTAGACACACAATAATATACTAAAATTACACCTTGATATATTTAAAAAAAATAAAAATATTTATGTATGAAAATTAAAAAATAGCGATTAACTTAGTGGTAATAAATTGTAGTAACATGTTTATGAAATATATGTATGATGAAACAAACCCCTTCTATTAATATGAAATAATATCAATATCTATATCTAAACATTAAATTTCCTTAATTTTTAAATATAATTTTCCCATATTTTTATTATATTTCTATTCACCTTGTTAATATTTGCATAAGTTAATTTTTTATTAATTTTTCTAAAAAGAATGATTATTAGGTGATTGGGGAAAATGTCATTATTATAAATAAAATAAAAATTATGAAATTATTATATAAAAATTACTTTTACATTAAATAAAAAAATTTATAGTCAAATATTATTTTATATATAACATTATAATTTCATATATTTTGGTATTAATTTTAAAATAATTTTTTGATATTTTATAATATAGGCAATTTTTCTCACAAAAAATTTTAATTCATTATACATTTTTATGTTAAAACTATAATTTCTAACAATTATAAATATAATTAAATTAAATGGTTATTTAATTAGGAATATATTGGATTAAATTAACTAATATAGACCACTCTATTTTAAGGGTTAATGATTATGTTACCTTAATTAAATTCTTGATACCGCTGTAAAAGAAAAAATATTCAAAAATATTATTCAAAGGTTAAATAGTTTAAAATATGAAAAAATTATCTTCATACTATGTTATGAGTTTTGGATAGACCTTATATCTTCTAAAATTAATTATATATCAATTTTGGGGAATCATTACATGTTTTATGTGTTCTCCATTTTTATATTATTGAAAAAATTGATAAAATTCCATTATCACAGCAAATAAAAGGGTCATATAACTATACATGAAAAAATATAAAAAAATGATTTGTACTTAAAATAATAATCTTCCCTTCCTCATATAATACCCTTTACTCATTCTGGAGTTTTCATCATATTAAATTATTATATTCTATCAAATTCTAAGGGATCTTCTAAGGAAAGTTAAATGTGCACAACATGAGTAGCCATTTCCAAATGATTTCATTTTTTTATTTATAAATTTAAAATAAAACATTAAAATAATTATATTCTAAAATAATTATTTGTTTTGTGTTGAATTTTATTTTAATTTTTTGATATTAATTAATACTCATTCTACTTTACTATTATTAAAAAAAGTCTAACTTTGTGTATTGAGCGGTCTAGTGCATCCACGAGACAAAAGGTTCCGTGTTCCTTCACCACCGTAAAATGATTTTACAAATTAGATACATGAAAAATAAAGGGTATTTTTATATCATTTTTATTATTAGTAGAGTATAAACCATATTACTCTGTTCACTTATTCTCTTTCAAATGAAATCATTCACCATGCATATGTGTGGATTACCGCCACCGTGGAACAATTGATTTTCAATTTTATATTCATCAAATGACATACATGCATGGATATATATATATTATTGAAATATATATATATATATATGAGTTTATTTATCTAAATAATGTTCTACTATGAAAATTTTGATAACCCATAAAGGATGGGATCAACAAGCGGTTATCTTTAATTCAATCATTTAAAACTAGGATAGGAAGATTGATGTGATCCCTTATTACTATGTAATGATGTCAAATAATTTTATTCTTCTTATAAATCTTGAAATTATTTATATATAAATGAAATAATAATTAAATATTTTTATTATTCGTTTTTTAAAATGATATTATGTCTAAATCACGTCTAAATTACCCATTAATCGAGGTTGGTAGCTATTTGGATTTTTTAACCACTGACTTGAGAAATTATATATATATATACATAATAAATGACTATTAGACTATATATTGTGTTATAATATTATAATTATTTTTAAATATTGTGTCTTTTGGTTGTGGTATTATTATATAATCTTTTACTACATTAATTTTGAAATCACCATTTCGTTAGTTTTGAATCAACACAACATGATCTTCACCTATTAGATCTCCATTTGTTATAACCAAAACTACTAATAAGTGAAATTTTTTACTTTATTATATATATTGGGAAATATATTATAGTATCTATTATGATCATTTTATATGTAAATTGGATGATGAATAGATTCCAATACCACTTTTATAAAACTTGTTCGAAGCGATATATATTTCATACACCTGATGCTAAAAAATGGGAAAACTAAATTATATATAAATAGAATGATCTCATAATTTTTTATTTGTGAGTAATTATATTTTTAATGTATTAAATTAACTTAATTGAATTTTACATTCATTTTGTGAAATTGAATTACTATTCAGGACCGAGGTATGGGTTTTGGTTTTAAATTACACTCATTGTGTATATTGTGTCTTATATACAAAATTTTATTTTGGTGGAGTACAAAATATCTCATTTGGATATAATATAATTTATTATATTATATTCTTGTTTTTCTATGTTGTATTACATGAACTATTTTCAAGTTGTTTGATTAAAATGCAACTCATGTTGTAATGTTTTACTTGGTTTTAATTTTAATTCATTGAGACAAGGTAAATGTAATGAGATTTTTTTGATATGATTTATTTTTTATTGATTTATTATCCCATATGTAGTATATAGTTATTTTAAATTCAATTATGTTTATAATATATAACATATAATGTTACATTCGTAAAATTTTGTTTTTTACCCATGTGTTACACCTATAAAAAGTTTTATTGGTAACTAAATTTTTATTAATTGATTTATTATAATTTCCTTGATCTTATTTCATATAATTTTAGGAAATTATTATATTTAATTATTTAATTCCTCAATATATTAGTTTTTATTTTATTATCATAAAACCCAACCCTCAATTTCATCATTCTTAGTGGAGTATGCTTCTTATAAAGAATATTGGCAACTCAAATATCTATTCAAGGAGTTATAATGTTTTATCATCAAAATTTATTTTCCGGGATTCTACTATCCCACTATTATATTTAAATATATGGAGTTTTAGGGTCCGATTTTGTAATATTATATTTGAAAAAAATTTAATGTTTCCTTACTCTTCTTAAACATAGTGTTTCAAACCAGTGTATTTTTAAAATAATAAAAGGTGTTTTCCTTTCATTTTAATATTTTTTTCATCACCTCGTCATTTATCTAACATAAATATTATGAATATTTAGGTCATAATTGTTGTATTATATTTTTAAAATTAATGTTTTTAATAATCATTAAAATCACCATTTAAAATTTTAACAATGAATTTGACATGTCTGTCTTTATTTTTCATTAATGTTAAAAATGTTTTCAAAAGGATCATTCATGTTTTCACATCAATTTGTATTTACATTTTCAAAATAATGGAATATAATTTGGTTCTTAATTAATTATTTATCCTAGTATATATATATATAATAATAATTTGGGATGCATTTGTATTTACTTTTTCAGAATAATGGAACATAATTTGACTCATGATTAATTATTTATACTCATATATATATATATATATATTTATTTATTTGGGAGATACTACTGAAAGTATAAAAAAAGATTTAGGATCCCTTATTTTATGTTACTCATTGTAGGATTACTTTTTCTACGATGGTTTTAATTATATAAAAAACTACCTTGGTTTTATTAATTTCACTAGGGTATTATTGATTTGAAACAATCAACCTTTTTAACATTAATATACTATGATCATGATAGTATATTGTTGATAGAAAAGTATAATCATTGATTTTAAATGACTGAAAAACACATTTTACATAATTTAAATGGAAAATCATTCACCTAGAATGAATATAATTATATTGGCATAAGGAAATATATTTTAAAATCATGTTTTTATCCCTATATACAATGATCATTCGTATATAGACTATAAATTTTATTATGATAAAATGTATTTTCCAATGTGGGTTGTGTCCAATTTATCTATTTTATTTTCTTAGGAAAAAATTATGATATTCATTAGGATTAATGTCTACTTACATAGTTTGATTATGTATTACCATTATATATTTTTCTTTATATAGATATACATATTTTAATTCTTCCATGAGATAATTATTGAATGGAATTATTTGTATAATTGACTGTTATGGTTGATTAATGTATCATAATCATTTATTTTTGGGTTCTATAATTATATATCTGTCATATGTGTTAAGATTTACCAGGTGAAAATACATATTGGGTTTTATTTTGAACTTCTCCACACAGTAGTATAATGTCTTGGAATAAGGATATAAATACATTTTTTATATAAATAATTATCCCTTCCATCAAAATGAGATAATTATATATTGATACTAATTTTTTCGTTTATTTTTATGGATATATTATCCTCTTAGTTTTAGTTGATTGAGGAATTATTCTGTATAATTATTACTTCAATATTAATCATATGATGTTTATAATTTTAATAGATTTATTTATATGATTTACTTGTAAATTATTTGACATTATTCTATTCTTTTTTTTCTATTCCTTAGTTTATAAAAAAATTAATACATGGGACATGTTTAGTACGATATAAAATAGGAATGAATTTGTGTGAGATCTATATGACTCCTTATAGATTAAGTTGTTCTCCATGTAATTTTTTTATATACAATGTAATTGGTCTATGTGACATATTATTTTTTAATTCAATAAATATATAAAACCAAAAATATTATTTTATAGATTCTGTAATCTTCATTGAATTTGAAATTATTGATTATTTTATCGTGGATTTTATATCTGATATTCATGTGAGTACCTAAGGTATGTGTTAATGGAACAAGATCATGGAGTAGGGTTCTATGGAATAATTATTATTATTAACGGTGTATTTAGATAACATTTCATTTTTGTATGAATCCTGATCATAATAGAAGTTTTGATATGTTTTATTGATAATAATTTCAATGTTATAGATAACACTTTTTGATAGTATATGATTTTACAATACTGAATTAATTCATATTTTATCTTTCGATTTGGATAATGGGACTTCATTAATAACGCACTAGATAATTCTAAACATGATTGATATATATGGACTATCATTATAATGTTTTGGTAAATATTATCTTTTTTCTCATTGTAGTGAAATATATATTTTGATACTACAAGTGGGTCTATTGGATAGACTTATTTTTTTCTAACCTATCACATTTTATATGCCTTTATTATTTAAAATTTAATATTTTTATTCTAAAGGTTTTATCATATGTTTTTAATTTCATGTTATATTATAATAATTGATATATTTGATTCAATGGAGTTTATTCTAGGCATAAAAAAAGTGAATGTGTTTTGATGAGTAAACTATTACATCTACATAAGATAATTTCTTCCTGTGGGAATATAGTATTATATTTTTTCCTTTCATTTTCTCCGAGTCATATAACACAGTGTTGAGAATTATTATTATCACATAAGATATTGGTTTATAAATAGACTACATTATATTCCGCATGTTCAACGATACATATTTTAGTTAGAGAGAATTTATGAAAATTATTTATCATACATAAAGGATAATCACAAAATATTACCTTCTGATATCAATGAGAAGTTTTAAAATTTGAGTATCAAACTCTATTAACATAGTTTTGTTATAAAAAATAATTACTCTACACAATGTTTAATTCAGCCAATCTTACACACCATTTAAGTAAAATATCTATTTGAACATAAGATGCCTCTAAGAATTTTATTTTATGAGGGAAATGTTATCAGTTTGTTATCTTAGGAAGACCTTTTTTATACATATCATCATAATTTAATTTATATTTTTAGCATACATACTTGATAAGTAATTTCATGATTATAAAAGTACTACAAAACCTTTTGTCTAATTTTGAATATATAGATTATTATAATATGTTATTTTAGGAATGGATAGATTCACAAAAGGATATTTCTGATAACATCATTGTATAAGTGTATTATATATTTATATGTAATGTACACATTCCACTAAGATATTGTGTTAGAAAATTTTGAATGTATTATTCACATGAATGTTGTGATTATCTCATAATCCTAAGATTCAATTCAATTTGTGATATATATAGGGAAATATATCTTCTCTAAAAAAATTAATATAGATATGTGCACGTACATATGAATACTATAATAACAAAAAAGAAGAAAGTATGTGCACACATAAAATCTCAAACAATGCTACCATTCTGGTCCTAAAAGTTTAATAGTTCGAACTTAAGATCATCCAAATTTTTTATTTGATGGTTAAGATCTTCCCATGATGTATCATTGTCTATGTTCAGTTGTTACTATAAACTATAAGATTAAACAATTATCTAATGTTCATTTGTGTCTATTTTATATACTCTCATTGAATGTATGTTTATTAAGAACCTGGATATGTATTTTAAATGGGTCTCCTGGAAGAATACTCTTGTAGATTTTTATGAACTAATTGCTTCCTATAGTGAAGTTGGATATCCCAAAAAAAGGGTATTGGTAGTGAAAATCACCAAACACATTTAGTAGAGTGGTGGAAGAATGGAGAAATGGATTTTTATTCCATGAACCACTATAAATATTTTTTATAATATCTACTTCCCCAAAATATATTATTATTCATCTCCCTGTTATTATTAATAAAAATATTATAACTCACGTACATTAATGTTATTTTTATTAAAGAAAAAAATTCATTAACTCCATTTCCCCCACGTGAGATTTTATTCATCCAATCTCTATAATAGAAATTGATACCCAATATCATGACTCTTGAGTTAACATATTCTAAAAGTCGAATTTAAATGATATTATCTCTAATATATATTATTGCTGATAACCTAAAATGAATTTCAATGTTTAAAGATCCATTTTTAATGGTGAATATTATTTTCACTAGAATGCACAAATGAAATTATATTTTATAGTCCTTAGATTCAAGGATTATGTTAAATAAGTTAACCCTTGTGATTTTCAAAATACGTATCCAAAAAATGGATGATGATACTAAGGCATCATTTAATCGAATTTCTAAATATATGAATTCTATAAACTATGTATGAGGTCCAGATGAGTTTAATCGGGTTTCTAAATGTGAAACAACTCATGAAATGTGAACTAATATATTATTTTCCTATGATGGTATATACAATTGGAATTTCCTTATATATGATACTTCAAAACATGAAGTCTACATTGTAAAAATGGATGACGGGCAATGAATTACTTATTTAAATAAAAGACTCACTAATATTTTGAATAATATTTCGTCTATAGGAACATAAACTACTAAGCATAAGAAAACATTAAATGTTTTTTGATTTTTAGAATATAAGTTGAGAATAATATCATATTTCATAAATAATTTTATTGAGGTTGTGAACATAAAAAAAATAACTCATTATAACTATCATGTTGTATGAGAAAGATATTGGAAAATGAATTTGGAGATTACAAAAAGATTAATAATGAAAATTTTCCCATGAAGGATTCTACTTCTCATGATGATAAAAATATAAAGGGTATATAGATCTCTAAAAATACAAAATAAAAAGATTCCTCGGTCAATTATAGACTAATTGATGAACATGAATAGTTGTATTGGACTTTCATAACATTCTAGAACAATAAAATAAGTTTCTAAATACCCTTCTCCATATATAGTGAATATATTGACAATTATTAATATGTGAGATTCTATGTGTGAATGAGGATAAGAAATATAATGCATTCCAAAACATAATTTTATGATATTAAAAAATGGGAAATAATACCATCAGGAATATTTTATATATGCTGAAATCCAAGGATAATATAATGGCCATGTGAAGAGATTGTGAAGACTCTAGTGAATGTTCACATTCAGAGTCGAAAGTAGAATCCCTTAGTCAAATGAAAATCACGTGTTTCCCAAAACAATATATGAGGTACATTTTTATTATTCTTCTAACCATGAGATTTATTGGGGGAATGAAAATAAATCATTTGAAAAATTTAATTAATATTTTTTCATGTTATGGACTAAGTATAAATTATTATGAAATAAGAAACAAAACAATCTGAAATTACTATAAAATAATTATTAATTATGAGGATGACCAAAATAAACAAATTTTGGATTTGAATATTTCATTGTAAAATTAAAATTATTTTATGCTGAAAATGTTAACACAATTGAGATATTACATTAGGATTTCTAAAACATCAAATATTCCATAACAATTTTTACTATGGGTAATAATTAAATGAAAAAAATTCATGGTCAAGCATAACGTAGAAATGAAAAATTTGGAACATGTAGTCAATGTGAAAATGTAATAGTTTCTAAAAACAATTTTTCTGTAGTTCTAAAAAATTTGTATAGGTGAATTTTTGAATAAACTATTCCATTATATTTAATGTAAAAATTATCTAATAGAAAATTGGTTTCTTTTAAATTTTTTCTCAATGTTTTTTTTTTATTTTTTGAAACAAATAGATTTGGGTCCCCAAGCCTATCCTCGATAACGTTTCTGGACCAAACACAACATGGTTACCAAGAAAACATGTTTATAGTTTTTATTATGATGGGAAGAAACAAAATGTATAGTATTGAAAAAAGCATTATAGAGACTGGTTATTCAGGAAATAACAATGGAAATTTCATTAAAATTCAATAACTATATATGATTGATGGAGGAAATACCAAATTTGGTTGCATTAAATAAGAGAAAATATATAGAATTGGATGAGTTGAAAAAAATCTATTATCATCCACACTGTAATTTCTAATAATGACTTAAAAAATCTGAAAAGTGTTTATAAAATTTTTTATTATGTTTATTCTATAATAATTTATAACATTGAATTATGATTTCTCATAGGAAAATATCTCAAGATTAAAATTTGAAGAGAAAATAATGTCAATATATTTGATCTTAATTCCTTATGAAGAAAAAAATATAATTTATTTTTAATGATAATATTGATAAATCACAGATTTCATATATAATTTTAAGATATTGTAATGTTAATTCATTTAAAAATATTTCTAAAATAATTTTAATTTATAATTTTCTTGATCATAAATTGGATTAAATGAAACTATGTGATTCATGTAACACGAAAAAGTAAAAAATTAACATTTTAAACTAATGAGTGAGTTTTTACATCTAGGCATCCAAATATTAACTATATTTATATATTATGACCCTATAGATCCCCTATCCTAAATGAAAAATTCTTTGTCTCTTTTTTCTTAGATTAATTTTCATTATTTACTTGGGTTTAAATATTAATAAATAAAAGTGAAGAATATTATATTTTAATTATTTTATGTAAACGTTTGAAAAATGAAAAGGATATAAATAATAGCTCTTTCAGAAGTGATCATAGAGATGAATTATTTATATTATTATTTTTATTTATATTACTCCAAACAAAGAAGTAATCATACTATTTCTTCTCTTTTGACACCATTATGTAATTTTATTGTTGAAAGAAGAAATAGAATATTGCATGAAATCTCCTGAAGAATTTTATATGACTATAACATTGACAATTTATTTTGGGCTGATGTTGTTAAAAAAAATTATGTCATTAATAACATTCCATAAAGGCCTAGCATATTTTAAAAACCCTATGACTTATGGATTTATAAAAAACTATAGGAATGGAACATTAATGTATATGGATGAATTTTACTACTTCCCAAACATATTGTGTATTAAATGAAAGATCAATAACTAATGAAAAATCAAATATTGTGATATTTGATGAATGTGATCTTTTTATCAAAAAAAATTAATGAAACTGATGACTTGAGTGATTCTCTAAAGGTCATGATCCCTAAAACCCTCTTTGAAAAAAATTATAATGATTTGGAACATGATTATATTTAACTGAGTACAATAAAGGTTAATACAAGGGAACACTAATGTTTATTTTCTATACAAAAAATAAAAATTAAATATCACCTTATGGAAACAGTTTAAGGTTGTTTAGATGAAGGAGATTAAATTTGATGAAATATAGGAAATCTAGTAGAATTGACATTATTTTAATCTCTAATAGAAAACTGAACATTACAAGATTCATTATCTGATAAATTGGAATGTTAGATATGTAATCTGAATTAAATCAATTGAAGAGGAACAAGGTATGGGAAATTTTTGAAACACCCTATAACTATCCTATAATTTTAACAAAATTTGTATTTGTAAAAAAAATTATGATCAAGTTCTGATCACTAGAAATAAATCAAAATTATATAAAAACATTCAATAAGGAAGAAGGAATATAATATGAATATTCCTTTACCTTCATTGATAGGATAGAGTCAATTATAATAATTCTATGATATATTTCACAAATTACTGTAAAATTATAGCATTAGGATGTAAAATTAAAATATCAAAATAGATTTTTAATTGAGTGTGTTTATATTGAATGACCTCCAGGTTTTGAAGACTCTCACATTCAAAATTATATATTAAAAAAATTCTCTTAAACAAAATTAAATTAAAGAGTGATATGAGAGAGTTAAAAAAATTATTGAATTTCAAATTTACAAAAAATATTTTAGAAATTCCTTAATGTAAAAAAAATTAATATTTTATTTAATTAAAAAATTGGGTTTTTGAAAAAATAATTTTTACTCAACTCCAATGAGCACAAATATTAAACCATTATATGGATGAAGTTGGAAAAGCATTTGAAATAAATTATACAGAGGAATCATTATAAGATTACATTATCTTACCATAAATAGGATATACATTATTTTTTAATAATAAATTGTTAATGATTTAAATCCAGTTATAAATATTATCATTTAAATTCATCCAAAAATATTTTATGATATTTAAAATAAGCAATGGTTCTTTCTATACATTTTCCAAAAACTTCTGATTTTTATTTAACAACATTTTTAAATTCTGTTTTTGGTGTTTTTTAACAAGAAATAAAAATAATGTTAAGAGAATTTCTTTTTATCTATAAATATATATATTTATGGTCATGTGAGAATCCTCACTTTATAGCATTATCAGCTACAGAAGGTCAATATTTTACAGTATAAGGTTAATGTGACAAGTGTTCAAGATGAAACACACCATAATATATTTTGGATTCAATATTGTTATTGTTTTAAGAAAAAGTTATAACATTGTTTCTATTATAAATTCATTGAATTTAATAAACCATTTGAGAAAAAAGTACATTGATTTAAGATATCATTTTTTATGAGATCAAGATCAAATTAGTAACATATCGCTTGATTTTTATTCACAAAAAAGTCATTTAACAAACATCTTTACTATTCTACTTCCTATTGAATGTTTCCATCTTATGAAATCCAAATTATGTATTTTTAAGTTTGGTAAAAAAAATTCATATTTATAACATATTTAATATATTATTTCCATCATTTTATTTTATATTTAGAATTTTTATTTTATGTACTAGTCATATAAAAATAGGACAATATACCTTGTATTCATATGATTACTACACAAATCACACTAAATGACTATTCAATTAAAAAAAAGAGTAAATGTGTGTTCTACTAATCAATCCATTGAAAACCTCGGAATCATCACCTCTTTTCTATATGAAACATTATACCCTAACACTAAAATATTACAAAATAGATTAATAAATGAATAAATAAAAATTACATGAAGGTTCTACCACTTTTATTATCCAATGTCCAAGGACAATGAAAATGTTTTGAGTGGAAGATACATATATTTTGGGTTTATTTTAATAAAAATGACTCTAGAAACCCAATGTTGGTTGATATATTATTAAAATATATCTAGATTACAGAATCACATCCCAAAAGATCTAAATATGGTAGTAGTCTTGAAAAAATAGATACATAATTGAAATTCACATTACATTTTAATCATAATATATACAATGTATTTCCATTTCAAACAATATTATTCCACTAGTGTAACCCTAATTATAAATGATAATACATTTCCTAGCATCGTGATGATATCAAAACATAAGAATGATATGAAGTAAAATACTTAGTAAGGATATTAGTATAACAGATGCTAAAATGAATCAATAATAAATATGGAATGGTCAATAATAGATACCTAGTTCCGTTTAATTAATACATTTTCTATCCTCATATGATAAGGCATCTTCATTGTGATAATGTAAATAATTAGAAACAAATTCCATTCCATCAATAATCTGCTCCCAATCTAAATCCATAGATAATATCAGACTAAAAATATCATTGATAAAAATAACTGAATTCATAATGAGGAAAATTATTCATATTGAACGCAATTATTTAATACATCATGTGTTCTATATTTCATGCACCTTTTACAAGACAGTTTAATCATTACTGTTAAAACTACCATTTTATTTGGCCAAGATATTTATCTCATGAGACCTGTTAATTGATCGATGGGCTATATAATTTACAACCCCACCCATCATAATAAGTCCATTGAATTCCTCATATATCAAAATTATAGATTTAATTCTTGAATCAATATGACTTATCAATTGCTCTATATATTGAGTAAAATAAAAGTATTTATCATTATTTAATTATTTATTCAAATAAAATTTTAATAAATCCCTATATATAAAAACTGATATATGGTTTAGGAAACAATTCTATCTATGATTCAATGAATATTTTTATTTACGAGAAATGATATTTTTAATGAATTATGATCATACATTAATGAAACTGTTAGTACATACAGCAAACAAAATAAATTATGTTTTGAACATGACATATGTATCATAAAATAAAAACTGAGATGAGAAAACCTTTCATCAAGCATTCATTTAGCCTAACATTTTATAAAATTATGTAAAAATGTTTCAATATGTTATTAATTTATAAAAAACAAATTATTATATCA
Source organism: Viscum album (assembly GCA_963277665.1). Taxonomy (NCBI): domain Eukaryota; kingdom Viridiplantae; phylum Streptophyta; class Magnoliopsida; order Santalales; family Viscaceae; genus Viscum; species Viscum album. Next base: position 767,818,140 of record OY728136.1, read on the forward strand.
TCTTATCACCTATTTAAAAATTATTTTTCCGGTGACACTTGTTTTATTGGTTCACCACTTCATTTTTCTGGCATGTTTTTTCTTGTATATTCTAGTTCATTTGCATAGGATATATGTTAATCAGTTAAATAATTTAATTAATTATATTAGTATAATATTTAATTATTTTATATATTTTTAGATCCATAATTTCACATTTTATATGTGAAATGGTTCACAATAAATTATAGATAATTTTTGTTATACTTTCTCACGAGTGGAGGTATATTTCAATTAATAATTAATGGATATAGAATATAGGATATTTAAATTTTATAGAATAAATATCATTTCATATTTATCATATTTATCCATTATTTTCATCATTATAACTATCATAGTAATGTAATGATGAAAAACATATACAACTACATGGAGATGGTATGCCTTACACATGCACATTTGGTACATTCATTTTTTATAGGATAGATAAAATGATTAATATGGTTGTATCATAACCTTGGTAACATATAGATATATAGATAATTCAATATTTATTATTTTTGTATGTAAAAGACACATTATTATTCTATAAAAGAATAAATAAACATGAAATAGTTGGTATTGAAGATTGATACTTCTTTGGAAAGCATCCATTATATCTCTTCCAAAGTGATTCAGGGTTCGACTTTTAGAAAGAAACAAATATATATATATATATTTTTTAAAATTTTAAAATGGGAATAGGATGTAATTTTTTGAGCTAGATGAATCAAGGAGATGTGAAGAACTATGGGAGGAGGTTCTCTATTATAATTGAGGTGAGAACCAATTTTGGAATTTCTACAAATATTGAAATAAAATATGACTATTTTAAATCCAAATGCATCTAAATAGTCTTTATATTCACAGGGGATAAAATATTAAACCATATCATATAAAACATTTTAAATATTTAATTAAATTTTTTAAAATATTTAATTAGAATATTATATTCATAAAAATCATTAATAGAAAATTTAAAACAATGCATTGTTTTAACTTTAATAAAATCAAGAGTGTAAGATAATATCAAACCAAATAATATTATATGTATGAATCCAGATGTAAACATTACATAATCTTGAGTTTTAGTGAATAAATTATATTATTTCACATTTATGGATTTTTAATATTTACAGTTTTAAGGAATGGAACCACGACACACAAATGAAAAATAATAAAATACAAAGTGGTCACTTCCGATTAGTATCTATTTTATTTCATAATATATTAATTTTAAATTAAATAATGAATTATTTCTTGGAAAATCATCATTTCTTTCAACATGACTCATATCATTCCCATAACCATCCTTAAATCCTGTGAAAAATGCTTTAATAATTTGGATGAGCATAAAAATATCAGTTACACACACAAAAAGACAAAAAAATGTTATTCCTATGAAAACAAGATATCCAATGAAAACATTATAATTAGTGATATGTTCGATCCATAAGAAGTATTAAATAATTTCATTTATAAAAAAATTTATTGATTATTTTTTTTGTAATATTAAAATTACAAAAATAACATACAGATCATAGATAATACATAATGGTATCATGGGACATAATTATCCTAAAATGCTGTAACCATGCGGTTGAATTCCATACATGTTACTCTTATCAATAGAATAACCAAATAGTATACTTCCATACATGTCAGTCTTACAAATGGAATAACCATATGATCAACTTCTATACCCAATTAATTAGAGGTTATAACATTACCACCTGTCAATTATTTATCTCCGAACCACCTGGAATTGGTATAACATGTAACCACAAGTCAAATGTCCAAGTTCAGTTTTTTAATAATAACACATAAAATTTTGATATTATTAATATTTCACTATTGAAATTTTAACTTTAAAGACATGGAAACATTTCATATTATAGAAATAATCAGTCCATTTTCAAAACCCATTTTCCATAACAAAATACAATGAAAAAAATTTCGGTTACTTTTCGAAAAAAATAAGGCTTATAGGGGAAGAAAAATATCAAAATTGATATATAATTTCTTTTATAATAATTTTATTTCAATATAAATAAATATGTTAAATAATATCATGAATTAAGAACAATATTATTAATTTCTATGAATAATATTTTTAAATTAGTTTTTAAGATCAAAGTCTCACATACCATATTGAGGAATTTGAATCATTAGACTGATGAAGTAATAAAATTTAACAATGAAATAAATATCATTTATATAAATAGATTATTTATACAGTATTTCAATGGTTTTTTAAATTCATCTCATAAAATATGTTGGGTTTATGACATTTAAATATGTCTCAATGAAAGGAGATTAAGCCAAAGTCCCTTACCTTGAGTCTGACTTTTCATGTAAAATATTTATATTATAGAATTGTAAAATATTATTAATTATTTAAATTATTGGGAACATTATTAATATTTATTTTCAATAATATATCAATTATTATCATGTTATAGTAATTACTTCATTCTTTAATTTGAGATATGGCATTTTGATGATATTTGGATCACAAGTACAATATGATTTTGGTCAGTTGACTTTGGTCAAAATGTAAATTATTAAACAAAATAAAGAATATTTTTCATGACATAATAATAATTATTAATAATCAATTATAATTATAAATATATCCATTAATTAAGTTAAATTTAAATGAACTATATTACAATAAGGGAGCCTATATGTCATACAAATGCATGAGTAATGTTTCAATTTTTCAATGATCATTAGAAAATGGGGATAAGTATCATTTAATCATTAAAGTATGATAATAATATGATTAATATAATATTAATCAAATATATATATATATAATTATATTTATCATCCATGTGATGTGGTGATAAAAAATGAATCACATCGCTTCATGGAGCAGATAATTCTCACATACGTACAAATGATGTTATCATTTTTATGTGCATGGTATCTTAAGAAATAAAATGATATATTATAATTTAATAATGATAAATATTTCATTTATATATTATTTATACATTAATTCATTTATTATTAAATACCTTTACTAATGATTATGGAAAACGAATTTCATCGGTTCATGTGGTAGTGGTCTGCTATACACACGAATGATAACTTCTTTTTCGATTTTATGTAAGTGGAAATCGGTTTAGTTGATGATATTGTCATAATAACATATATTTATATTATGGATACATTATTTGTTATTCCAAAATGGTTAAAGGTGATCATAAGGATGTGTATGAATAAAAAATATAGAAATACTCAATTTAAAACAATAACTCGTCTCTAGAAATCATTCATCGCAAAACACCTTAAAATCACAAAAAAATGATTGTATTCCAAATATGAGATCTCTATAATGTGGTTAGGTGTTTTTATAATGTGATTGGGTATATATTGTTTTAATAAAGTGGGTTTTAATTATTATGTATGAGATAAAGAGGTTCCCTTTTAAAAATTGGGGTAGGGGAACCCCTGAATTTGCTCAAAATAATAAATTAATATAAAGTTTTTCTATTGAAAATGGATCCATAATGATTTATATAGAATATAAAATATTTTTTTGTAGAAGTAAATTCATGAAAGTAATATTACACATGTTTTTGATATTTTATAATCCTTTTCATTTTTCTTAACCAATATTTAACCTCTTTAACTCTTAACATAACAAAATGTCATTTTAGACATTGACGGTTAACATAATTACTTGTAAATACCAAAAGAACTGTAAATGAATAATTTATGACATATTATAACTTATACCAATAAATTGGTAGAATTCATATTTCTATTAATTTTATTTCCATTAATAAAAAATTATTTATTTAAAGAAATTCATTAATGTGGATTTTGAAACAATTCAATACATGACTTTTTAATAATATCAAAAACAAATATCTTATAAATTTTTTGAAAAAAATAAATAAAATCTAAAAATATTTTATAAAATTATTCTATAAAATTAATTTACTCAATATTTATTTATTTTAATATTTTTAATATTATTAATTTGATATTACCTTTATTTATATAATTAAAGCATCATCATTTTTCATGCCATTATGTTAATTGGTTATTCCCTAAAAATTAAAATTAAATTAACATGATGAATATAAATAATTTGTATTCCAAATAACATATATAATGATGAATAAATTTCCATTTCATTCTAATGTGATTGATATTTTTATTATTTTCACGGGACACATGATTATTTAAAAATTCCGTTTCAAACTTTTCAAAAAATTGAAAAAGTTTACCAAGTATTTTAAACTCATGAGAAGACAATTCTATTAGATTCCTTTTCCTAAATACTATTTCAAACTGATTTATCATACTATTGAGATACCATAGAGAATTTGGGATGTATTGTTCCTAACGTGTGAACTTCTCATCATTTAAAGACACCAAATCTTCCACATTTTACCTCAATTTAAAAAAAATCCTTCATAATTCGAAAACCTATGGAAAATATATCTCTTGGATAATATCTTAAATTCATCAAATTCTTGGACAAAAAAATTTCCACAATCTATGATATTCATAATCATTGATCACTACTGGTCTATTTTACCATGAAAATGATAAATTGAAATAGTTTTCTTTTATGTGATCTAAAAAACCCATGACATCAAATATCTTTCTAGTACATTAATCTATCATTAAGATTAAATGGGGTGAGATGATCCAATGAATGATGGGGTATGTCGTCTCATAAAATTATCCACATTATTAAAATACTTTTTGGTAGAAATTTTCTCTCTCATACATGGAGAACACCAACATTGATAGCCTATTTCAATGGATCCATTACAATAAAAACTATTCAGTTCCAATTACTCCCATCTATGGATTATGATATAAAAGGATATTTTCCAGTCATTTTCTACCCAATATATCTTCATTTTTTCCTATATGGAATACCATTTGGATGAATAAGACTTTAGATGAAGATGCAGGGTAATATTAAAATGATATATCATTTGAAATTAACCATAATGTATGATATTCTATGGGTATCATATTAAAAATATCCTAACCTCAAAAGCTGTCTAAAATTTTCCGTTGATACCAAGTTTAATTACCTGGATTATATTATTACATAATCATTAGTTTTAGGCAAAAAATGACTTTATTTCACGTTGATGAACCTTTCAGGATTAGAATATTATAGAATAGGTTATAACTCATAAACAGAAAAATGATAATATAAAAACTAGTCACATCTAATCAATATGAATTTCATCCCATAATATGTTAAATTTAAAATAAATCATTTTTTAATAAATGTAAGATTTTCTCTACATTCAACATTACTCCATCCACTCCCTTAACCATCCTTAAATTCTATGAATTTTTTTTAAAACATTGGATTAGTATAAAAAAATCCTTAAAGAATACACAAAGAATAAAAAATGTTCATCATGTAAAAAATGAAATCCCAGGAAAACATTATCATTTGTAATAATTTTCATCCTTAATAAGTAGTAAATAATTTTGTTTGAAAAAAAATACATTTCTTTAATTTATTATAATCATAAAATTATAATAAATCCCATTATAATATTTCATATTGCATAATGATATCTTGGGAAGTAATTACAATGAAATTAAATAAATACATAGTAAACTCCTACAAATGTCACATGAAAAAAATGGTTAACTATATGGTCAAATTACATGTATGTAAATGTTAAAAATGGCCTTACCATATATTCTACAACTATTACCAATGCATTGGAGGTTTTAATGTAACAACCTATTCGTTGTTCTTCATAGAATCACCCTTCATTGGTTTATTGTTAAAAACATGTCAAATTTATTAGTACCATTATATAGTCATAATACAGAAAATAATTAAATATTCAGTATTTCACTCTTAAAATAAAATTTTTAACTCATAAGAAAACATTTCATGTTATAGGAATATTCAATGAATTTTCAAAACCCTATTTCAAAAAGAAATACCCAAAAAATATATGAGGGGTTTCTTTTAAAAAACATGACCGAATATCAAGGAATCTAAATATGAAAAAGGATTAAAATATCCTTTATAATCATTTTATTTCAAAATAAATAAATATAAAAATATTATAACTAATGAAGGAAAATATTTTGAATTTCAACTTTTAAGCATTTAAAAAAATATTTTTAAATCAAATAATCTCATACCACGTTGATGCATTGGAATAATAAGCCCCATAAAGGATTATATAATAAGAAAATTAAATAAAATGTTGATAAATATATATATGATATTATATTTTAGAGGGTCTGTATATACACCACATAAATGACAGTGGATGTAAAACATCAAAATATTCTTCAATGAAAGATGATTGAGACAGAGTCCCTTACCCTGAGTCTGAATCGTAACATAAAATCATTATTTTTATGAAAAATATATTTATAATAAATTTATATATTCTTTATAACATCGTACAAGGTTATTAGTCCTTTTATATAACTTTATATAATTTTATAATAATTATATCATTATTTAAGTTCATGTATGTCGTTTTGATGATTTTTGGTTCATAATTCCTAAATGACATTAGTCGGTTTACTATGGCCAAAGTATACATTATTCCACACACTCTAGAATAATATTCCTTTAAAATTAATCATTATTATGGATAAATTATACATTATGTAAATCCATTTAATATGGTTATTGAAAAATGTTCTATGTTACAATTACAGAGATGGTAGGGTGTACGTACGCATTAGTAACATCTCCATTTTTTTAGTGATCATTTTTGAAAGGATATATATAAATAATTTTATCATTAAATATTGATAATAATATTACTAATAACATTTTAATAATTTATATATAATTTTATATATCATCCATCTCATGTGGTGATAAAAACCCAATCGCATCGCTCCACAGTGGTGATAATTCACAGTTATGCACGAACAGCATAATCATTTTTATGTTCAGGGATAGGTATGAACTAACATGATATATTATCATTTAATAATGATAATAAATTTCATAAATATCCAGTATAAACATTGATTCCATCATTATAACCACTATTGAGAGATGATGATGAATAACAAATTTCATCGGTTCTTGAGGCAGTAGTTTGTTGTACACTTGAATGAAAAATTATGTTCCCATTTTATGGATGTGGAGGGCGAATATGTTTTGATATTAAAAAAAATAAAAACTATCTATATTTAGTATACTTTATTTATTATTTCATATTTATTGAATTATATTTGAATGATTTGGAAAATGAAACAAAACAGAAACACAAAAATTAAAAATAATACATTTTCTTAGATGTCCTTATTTGGAAAACACATTAAGACTGCTAAGGATGGTGTTATAAATGAAATAAATTCTATATAATGTTTTGGGGGATAAATTAATGAATATTTGAGTATATTTTACAATCCAAATTGTTTTTCATGTGTAGATAAAAGGGAATAACATGTTCCCATTTATAAGAGAAGGGGGGAAATATTTGAATTCCTCAAAATACAAAATTAATTTTATTTATTTTTCAAATAAAAATAATTAAAAACTAATTAAAATATAATATATTAGGTTTTTTTTGGATTAAATAAATTCATACAATTAAAATTATATTATTTTTTACTATTTTTAATATTTATTGATTTTAAAACTTATTTTACGTTCTTAACACTTACTTTGACAACATGTGTTTTTACGTTTTGAAGTTTAATATAGTTACTATAAAAATAAAAAACAACTATAAATAAATCAATAATTTCATTTTAAATATTATATTAATAAGTATGATAAACATTATATTTTTATTAATTTTTTATCTTTTTGTAGAATATTATTCATTCTAAAATATCATTTATTAAATTTTGAAACTATTCATTACCTGAATTTTTAAAAATATCATAACAACATGATATATTCTAATTAACTACATTAAAATATAAAAAAAATTCTAATTACTCTATTAAATACTTTTATGATATTCATTATCTCAATGTTAATTTCTTTTAATATTTATAAAATCATTTATTTGATATTTCCAATAATTAATGAGTTACTACAACATCATTTTTCTATCCAGTTGGGTAATTATATATTCCCAAAAAATTTAAAATAAATTACCATTATAATGTTTAATATTTTATCTATAAAAATTTACTTATAGACTATCAAAAAAAATATTTAAAAAAATATAAAAAATATTTAACGTGTTTAAAAAAGAATAACAATATCGACTTTTCATTAAATTCAATGTTATAAATGTCACATTCTCTTCCAAGTGGAAATAAATGGTCACATAACAGATGATTTAATCCTCGTGGAAGATATTTACTAATAAAATAATATATTTGCAAGTATTTATGTCATTATATTTTATTTAGAGTACTATTTTTACCCTTAAGTACTCAAGGGTTGATTAAACATAGTTGAACAACTACTAATGACATTATACAATTTGGAAAAAAAATGTTCCCATTTAATAAATTTATAACATATAATTTGAGATAAGGAATCGATTTTTCAAAATTATAAACAACAAATAGCTATAATTTATTTGAAATTAACCTAGAATATAAGGAGAGACAACATGTTTTTAAAGTAAACCATTTTCAAAAGAATGGAATGATTTTCTTTTCAAATATAATATTAATATTATTAAAATCACTTGAATTGTATTAATAGATTAATTATTGACCTAAATTCACATTAAAACCAAATAAAAATATAATTTCATTTTAAAAAATATTTTGATGAAAAATCTATTTTTAATTAAAATGTACCATTTTGCACAATTCAACAAGAAATGAAACATCTTAGGAAAACACCACAATTTCGACCAAGTAAATATTGATATTAAAATTTAAAAAAAATTAATATTATATTTTCACGTATAATTTAAAAATGATTCAATTTTTTTTAAACATGATTTCCATTAAAAGGGGGTTAATTAAATTTTAGAAAAATACAGCTTCTTATTCGTGAAATTAGACATGTTCATATCATTTTCCTCTAAAACATGTTGGATATTTTTTTTAAAAAAAATAATTTTTTATAAAAGCCGTATAAATTAATATTATATATTAATAATAGTGATAAATTTAATTTATTATGATAAAACACCATTCTGGTCAATATAATTGTTTTTATTCAAAAAAAGCATCCATAAAATTCAATTAGCCTATATTTTCATTTCTAATTAATTGGAAATAAAAGAAATAATTTTATAAACATGTATAAATAATATTTTATTAATTTAGTTAATCATATTCATACCTCCATTTTAACTGATTCATTATAACAATAACATAATAATATTTAGTTGTTTGTTTATGTCCAATGTGGCCTACAATGTACGCTATAGAATAGAGTGATTCCCTTGTAAAATAAAGGGATTATAAGTTATAAATAAAAAATAAGTAAAATTAATTTCAAAACTAATTTATCACCATAATTAACTCAAATTGTATAAAATTTAATAATTTTAATATCATTTATTTTATTTTTCTTTTAATTCAATTATTACTCCATCATTATTGTGTCATCATTAATAGAAAATTATTTATAAATTTAAAATTGATTAAAATATAAAAAATTTAATACAAATATTTTAGATTTCATTTGATTTTTTATATTTGAACATATCATTTGGATAATAATATTTTTAAAATATTACACTTTTTAAAAACAATAGTGTAATATGTTGGAATTTTCATTATATAAAAATATTAATGTCATAATTTCATAAATGTGCCCATAAATGCCAGAAAAATAATATTGGAAGATTATGGATGAATTTTACACATAAAAGTTTTTATTAGGTAAGATTAAGGGTCATTTTTTTCATTCCCATTTTATTTTTTACTTTACATACATGATCTACCCTACTTCATGGTAACAAAGATTATTAAGGTTACAGTTCATGTTGAACAAATATTAAAGGGACCAATTTACAAAAAATTAAAATCCGAAATCAAAATATTGATTCTATTTCATAGGTTTAAAAACTTATAATTTTCATAATTTAATTTAAAAATAATCCTGTAAAATGCAATGGAATTCAATTTTTTCACAAAAATGACAATTACAAGTGTAAAATTGTTTTTTATTTCAAATTAAAAAAAATTAAATTTATTCCAGTTATCTTAATTATATTATTTAAAATACAATATAAATAATTTTATTGCAAATAATATTTTTTTCTAAAATTTCAATTTTTAAATATTTGAAATATAAATAAAATTTTTAATAAAAACTAGAATTTTTCTCAATGAAATGAAAATTAAGTCTTATAAGAAAAAATAATACAATTTATCCTAAGATAATTTTATAATTATTTAAAAAATGAAGATAAAATTTTCAAATAAATTTTCTAAAAGTGTAAAATTTTTATTATATTATTTTGTCAAAAAATTAATAAAAATCATTTTTTCCAAGTATATATAAAATTACATTAATAAAATTTTATTTTTAATTTTTTAATAATTAGTACACATTTTTAATGAATAATTACTTTATATGTATTTCATAATTTGATTATTAATAATGATTCCCACTAATTTAATTGCTATGTTATAATAATATTTTGGGGTTTGTTTAAGCTCGTTATTTCATGTTTTATATGCTATCTAAAATGTCTTATTTTAAAATCCCAGGGTGCTAAATTCTCCCATCCTATAACAAATTGCATATTTGAAATTTTATATTGTTATCACTATTTAGTGTAAAAATAATTTTAATATTATTTTTTTGATGTCACACATCATAAAATGGTTCAAAAAAATTCCACATTAAATTATAGAAAGGAAATTATGACGATCATCTAGAATAACACAAAAATTAATTCCATGTCCATGATAATATGTGTGGACTGAAAAAATGGATATTTAAGAGAGAGATACCTCCCAAGGAATAATCGATAGTGAAAGGGTAAATGTTAATGTAAATTTATCCATCAAAATAGCATAAATATTTGAATGGTTAATATTCCATCAATTTCATGACAAGAAAAGTAAACATATAACAATTTTTATTTTGATGTGAAATTTTTATTTTACAATCTAGATAAAGAACTAAATAAAATAAAAATAATTTATCAATTTAATTTTTTATATTTAATCTCAACCCTTGGTTGTTCATTGATCTATTTCCACTTTATCTCTTACACTATAAAATGGAAATTCTAGATTTTTTTTCATAACTGAAGCATGTTTAATGTTTTAAGAGATCCATAACTCATTCCATTGGCCTCTAAAATGTTCAATAAACCAAAAATGGTTAGAAAATGTTATCCAATATGATAAGTCCCAAAACAATAATACCAAAACATCAACATAATCAATTCAATGGTTAGTAAAACTCAAGGCTCATCTAAAATATAACTATCCCAAATTCAATGCCAAAAATTCAGATTTATGGTCATTAAATTTCAAAAAAAAAAAAATTGGAATCCCACAAAATATTAATGTAACACTTAATGTCACATACAAAATATGTGAATTCCAAGATCACTATAAAACTAAAATGAAAACATACATGTTACCCAAATTTAATTCTTCAGTGTTATAATAAATTCATTAATTCAAAAATATTATTAAACCTAATAAAGATAACAAAAAACATACAATCACTAACCTATTTTATGGACATGAATACTATATCATTAATATAAAATTTTCATTATTACCTCAACCCCAATCAAAAAAATATTATCTTATAAAAACCATGTGTTTACCAATAGAACAACTTTCTTTATAATCACTTCTCTTGGTTACTAGTACTATTTATCATAAGATGATAAATCCTTAATGAACAAGAAAAGTAATATAGACCTATTATATATCATTATTTGTTTAAATAGAATTTAATTGAAAAAATGTTTCTATAACATAATTATTATATCCAAACATAGGAAAATTAGTCATTCATCTACATTGGTAAAACATTAATTATGATTCATAATCATATTCATTAGTACCATCTTCCTTTATTTTTACATTTGTAGTCTCTTAAAAATCAAAAATATAACAATTACATATAGATCAATATTGATTCTCATCATGATATTTCCTCTGAGGACATTTATTTTTATGAATCCCATAATTTAAAACTTAAAATCAATAAAATTTTAATAATTCCAAAGAGAGACTACTATTTTAAACAATTACATCAACCAAATGTTTCATTTTTTAAATGATATTTACTTCCTTTGTGTAATCCTTTTCCTATCCCATAATATCTTTTCACTGCACTATGGAATTTACATTAATTATTCAACTCACATTCTCAACTTATGAAAAAATGAATCATATTTTCCCCATAGTCTCCTCCAACTAAGATACTATCAAACTCTATCATTATCTTAATTGGTGAGAATGAAAGTGTATTATGATGTTATTTATTAATAATATATTTTGATTACTAGTTACGAATAATCATGATATACATTACTCTAGTAATTATCCAATTTTTTATGAACCCGGTTTTTTACTCAGGAATGTCTAAGGAATGTTCGATACCCAAAACCCATATTTCCAGAAAAATGGCCGAGTCTCATGGTCGATGCATGGTTGGTGCACATTTTACCTAACCCTATAGATGGTGTTTCATGAATTATCTACCTTTTATAGTTTATTCATGGTTGTGCGGCCTAAACATGAAAATTCTACTTAAACATAGGTAATCGTGTAGGGATTGCACACTGTTTGTCAAACTGTGAAGAAAAATCAGGTGTAGGATAATTTTCAATGTAATTTTCCAAATTTTCCCTTAATGATCTATTTACCCTCCTTCTTCTTCCAAATATGAGAAACAGTGGGATTAACCCATTTTCCTCTCAATTTGGAGCTTTTTGCAGGCCAAAGCTATGCATTAAGTGATGTACTTCCTCTAGTATCCGACTGATCGTTCTTTCATCATGTTGGATGCACTATAGTTAGTACTCGAGTCCATTTAATCCTTTCCTCTTGACTCTTGCTCTTGACCTAGATATTGAGGTATGATCAGTTTTTCTCTTTATCATAGATATACTCTGATTAAATCCAAATAAAAGGCTAGTACCATAGGAGTAGAGTCATACAAGACTAAGGTGAGTGGTTTATAACTCATTCCTAATGTTCATTGATTTTATCATTGTCATGTGGGGCCCATCGATTTCATCGAGAGCCATTTATATAACTAATATGACATGATAAAATTCATTAGAACCGTATGGTTGTGCTCTATCCAAATAAGTGATTAATTGTGGGTTGTTACACCCACAACTCCATCCATCTCATGTAGGATGTTGTTACATAATTGGGTTTTAGTAATTGGTGTGTTTGGGACACCATTTGGGTGTTACTTGGTTTCACCATTCTAAGGGTAATCATTCATATATTAAATTGCATGATTTTAATTTTGAATTTCATATTGGAAAGTAACATGTATGATTATCACTTGACTAGCCTAAGGTAAGTTATTGATATTGATAATTAAATATGATATGAACATTGGAATGTACACTCGGTATATTACTTGACCACATGAAATGTGAATGAATCGTATGATACATGTATGTAGCACCCATTTCCTTGTAAAATAAATGTAGCGGAATGAGCCTAATTATTTAATATGCCTTAAATGGAATTAATAATGGTTTCAATCTATTGGGAATTTTCACACTAATGAAATACAATGCCTGAACCAAATGACTTGATTAAAATTTTTCATGATACATGACCATATCACATTAATTAATGGAAAGGTTTGAACCAAATGAAATATTTATCGGCTTCAAAATCAATTAGTAATGATCAGCCTCAATCTCGCCTTAAATTATAATCGGATAATTCCATGAGCACTCGGGAACCCCATTCCAATTCAGTAATATGGATTGCATTGGATGATACCCGCCTAGATCCTGATACATGTCTATTCTTTGGATTCCTGATATGACATCATAGGATCCCTTACATATCATCATAGGATACCTCAGATACACTCCATGTATCCATCATTGAGATGTAGGTTCCATGGTCACAGCCTATTGGGACCTGTTGCTACTTAGACACATTCTACATTTGATGGTAACCTTTTATTCTATAGGCATTCTATTGTGGAATTCCTTAGACTATGCTCCTTGGATTACATTCATAACCATATCTAGACCTAGTTACAAGTGAGTTATCCACCCATGAGGCCTAGGTTTCCTTGGTGAATATAATGGAACAATTTCGTATTAAATATCACTATAGTTTGCCTTGTTACAACTTGGAACCATTGAAAATAATAACATGTGACTTATTTATAAATAGGTAATAATAGAATAATGAATTTATTATACGTTCATAAACCAACCAAGGTTTGAAGAAGGTACATGGGTATTTAGTTACACTGTAATTATTTAATTTATATATTAATTATTTCATACCATTACATTTCCATTTCATGGTCGCGATGTTTTTGACACCGTTGTTGGTGCCCCACTGAGATTTATCACACACCCTCTCTGGGAGCAGTTTAGTACCCAGGGAAAAGTAAATGGATACAGGTGTTAAAATAGGAAAGTATGTGGCTTCAAACCCTTGATTTCTTGTTGTTTTTATGGATCATGATAACATTTGACCAAGTCGGTGCTCGACATTTTTTTGATAGTCATTGATTTCCTTTAAATTTTTGTGTAACATGATATTCCCCCTATCATTTATGGATTTTCTCTAGTTTTCTAGTGACAATTCGTATCATCAATTGTTGATGGTTGTTCCAGTTGCTTCAATTATTTTTACCATTGTCTCTATTTTTCTGTCGTTCATTCGATTTCGTTATGTTGATTCCTCTATTTACATAAGTTTTCATTCATCCATTGTGCTACACTTTAGTTGTGACTTCATAGTTTCCCCAACTACACACCCTAGCCCGGTGCTTCTAGTCAGAAGCATATGGAATTTGGGGAGATGTTCTTGGTGCTCTGTGGCCCCCTAGGCTTGGGGAACCCATTAAGTGGCATCTGAGTATTGGATATCAGAATGTGGTATGAGAGGTGTTCGTATCATGCCTTACAATTTTTAGACAATATATTGGATATTAGGAAATCATGGGACTTCTTCATAAGTCATAAATTGACATCTCAAACCTATATTCGGGTTGAAATCCATGTTACCCAAAATTATAATTTTTATTCTAAGTTTTCCTATTATAGTTGATATTATTTCACCATTGGGTGATGCACATGATGTTTGGTGTTGTTGATTATTATTGTGATCGGGGATTCATTTCATCCTTGTCCTAATGATATGAGGGCGTGTACCACTGCCACATGCATCATTATAGGAACATAAATTCCACATATCAAGAAAATATCTACTCCATATAGGTGAATTTAACTATTTTAATTTCTTAATATGCATATGATTGTGGATTAATACTATGATGGTTAGCTTATTGTTGTTTAACTATTAGTTTTTATTGAGCGATTTCCTATCTCGTCTCATAAGGTGTATGAGCCCTCATGGGTTGGGTGGGTGATTTACCGAGTCGAGGAATTATTCTATAATTAAATGTGTGTTTTTTCTATTGATATATGTATGGGAACTAATTAATCAGAAATTGATATCTATTATAAATGGAATCATGAAATCTAAAACGAATTGGTTTCACCTCCTTATACTAACATGTCATATTTATGAAAGGTAAAGGAGTGAAACAAGAAATTAAATGTAAAATGAAATGAATCTTATACTTGGGAACTTTCCAATACATGGCCATCTAAGCAGGTAGTTGGGGTATATGCCTTAGGGAGTGATTTTTCTTATGTTAAGCTTCTTATGGTGATGATATATTTTTACTTAATCTGGTTCAGAGTTATGTTCATGGAAATTATGGACCAATGCCGCCACAACGTCCTCGTATTGTATTCCATGAGGGTGGCGAGGACCATGCTCCACAGGTTGTGAACCCTAATCCACCCCTCTTTCCTATAGGGGTGCCAGTTGAGGCACTGCATGTTGTACCTGATCTGGGAACTAATACCTAGTATTATGATAGTTTCCTATGTATGATGCAATTTATGTACGGTGCTCCATAGCTTTCACCTAAAATGGTTGATCTGATATGTGTGTTTTCAAAGCAAGACCCTCCAACATTATCAATAGATGAATGTTTCCATGCTATTATGTATTTTATAGAATCAGCCCTATATATCATTGAGTATTTCATAAAATTTCCCATGCGGATAGTCACAATTTCCACATACATGCTTCGGTAGTTCTCTAAGCATTGGTCAGACATGGTTACCTAGGCCAGTCGTCATTAGGGCATGTTAAGGGATTATTTTCAGACTACCTTATATGATGAGTTCTTCCCCAAACATTGAGAGTGGATAGAGCTAGAGAGTTTCTACATCTTAAATAGGGTTCTATTCTAGTAATGAAATATTCAGCATGTTTCTTAGATTTTCAGTTCTTTGCACCACTTATATCCAGTGATGAGCTTTTGCATTTTAGATTCGTTGAGGATGGGATCTAGTACGCCATCTGTATGCAGGGGAATGTATTTTGTCTGCCAAATTTTTCGGAAATTGTCAACTTGGATCTTATAAATGAGTACAACCTAAGGGATAGAAATAGTACCTATTATAGAGGATCATTGTCATGGTAGAGAAGTATTTCACTTAGTGGCATGAAATATTCCCTCGATGTTTATCATCATTGCAGTGACAACCAGAGTGCCTGTTTCGATAGATCAATAGAATTTCATCAGTTTGGAAGATGGGGGAACCAAAAGCATCATTGTTATAGATACCCAATTGAGTGTTAATATTTTTTTCCATATAGGGAATGTTCATTATTTTTGTAGAAACTTTCCACTAACTTCTAGTTGAAAAGAATATGCACTAGTTCTAACTACAAGAAGGAGTTATTTTACGCTGCATCAGGTAGGGATTTGGAATAGCACTGGTAGGTCAAGATGTGGAGGAGGATGTGGACATGGTAGCCAGAACCCTGATCACTGGCAGATCCAATAGATAATTTATAATCACGGGGGTCCATCTATTGAATAGGGTCATGGATCAGGCCATTTGAATGCTCTATAGACAATACCCAATGATTAAGCTATTGGACAATCTACAGTACATAGTACATTTCTAGTAGGCTCTGCAATATTAACTTCATTATTTGATACATGTGCTCCAATCTATTTTGCCTTTGTATTTATCATGGATAGTCTTTGACAATAGATGTAACATCCTTGATCTGGATAACACTAAATGGATTCCCGTACCCAGTTGGCCACATGGCCTCTAGTTCATTTCAAAAAACGGCATAGGCTTCCGACTAGTAATAAAGTTCTTAGATGTGATAGTGTGGATACTATTCCCTCATTTTTATAGTGAGACATAGCGGAAAAATTAATAACAAATGAAAACATAGTAAATAGTATGCAACTAAAGTAAACAACGGAATACTGAAAGATAAATGTAACCATAAGGCATATAATATTAGAATGATGTAGCATGTCACGTGTTCTAAGAAATGAGTGAAAACATGATACAATACTATCAGGTAAAAGACAACACTAAGGTAAATAATAAAAATGAAACATAGTAGAATCTCAAGCCTTGGCTTGGTCCCTTGCTCTGCTACTCGTTAGAGACAATCAAGTACCTATATGAGGAGCTTTTCCCAGATTGAATCCTACTGAAACATATTCTGTTTGGGCCAAAAACATGACCCAAAAACTATGAGACAAATAAATCATGATAAATAACTCCCAAAGGTCTATGCTAATATGTCATTGAGTATATGCAACAGAATTGTATCACAATGAAAACATTAAATTAATAAGTAATCCGAAGTAAACAATCCTACATGTCCTAGTCCATTTATAGCATTCATGTTCATTAAGAAGTTCAATTACATCTAAACATAAGTTCATGGGATCTGGCCATGGCCAGTCAATCATCTATTCCAGAAAACACATCATATTCCTTAGCATAAAATCTATCATGTAAAATGAATATTGAATTCAATATACTGCTTTAACTTGGAAGATGCATCACAAGTCATTACAACAGACAAACCTCAGTTCAAAACATTTCCCTTAGGAAGTCCACAAACATAAAAAAATCATTCCCACATGAAATTTCCCATAGGAATATAAAACTTTTCCCATAGGCACACAAAACCTTTCCCATCAACATGACAAATCTCTTCCCATAGACTGAATAAATCAACAGGGCCAAGTCTGACATATAAGGAACTCAATATAAAGAAACACATGAATTATTTAGGCTATTACATGGTAATAAAAGACACAATTCACATTTCTATCAATTTAATTAACCAAATTACTTCAAACAACACATAACAGGGAAAACAATGTAATAGCGATGGTTTTCTTAATCAAAAATGTCCAACAACAATTATTCAAGGGAAATTGACCTATAGGGTGACCTTTAATCAAAACTAGAAGTCTGAACATGATTCAATACAAGTAATTAATCACCTAAAAATCCTTGGGAATTATCATGTGTCAATATCTCAATAAAATGACACCCCAAACATGGGAATCCAGCAAAATATCCCTTATAAATGACTTGTCATTGAGAAATAAGAACAAGACCACCTACCTCGTCGTAGTATAACTCTCGGCATCTAGACTCAACTTAAAATTCAAGATAGAATGGTATAGATCTATGAAAAAAATAATTCATCCTAACATAACATCCTTGAGAATAGAAGTTACCATGAACGACAGAGGAGTAATCAACCAATCACTAAGGGGATTCAAACTAGACCACGGATGATTGATTTGATGTTTGGATGATCAACCAGGAAGAGGTTGAAATTCTAGGGATCCTCTTAAGTTCTTCCAGTGAGCCCACTATCTCCATCTAAAGAATGGAGAGGCTACAACCAGTTTTATGAAAAAATCACAAAATATATGGTGTGTAAGTCTTTATAAATGGCGTGTATATAATTTAATTGTTCATTTGGTAGCTGAAATTTTCCGAATTTCTTTATCGGGAATGCCGACATGACTACACAGTATGTACATGGAAGTACCCATCATTTTTTTTGGGTTTTCTACTTTCCCTCACCGAAATTCCCACACGCCAGGTATTCCCCTCATACACATACATACTACATAGTTTGTGCTTGGGAGTGCATTACATGTAACCTCATATTATAATATTTTCCCCACCTTTAACATGTTTTGTCAAAAAAAACTCAAAAGAAAAAAAATAATGAACTATACTACAAAGGAAGAAATGGGTTCTTGACCACCCCTAAGAAATTTTTCCTTGAACATCCCTTCCCAGGGTGCTGAAATAATATTTGAGAATAATTCCAGCCACGGATCACGTACTTAATCCTTCATCGCCCATGTCTTGTCTTGAATTTCATTGTGCTTCCATGTCACCTATATGAGAGGAACTAACTGGCATCACAGAAAATTTGTGCTTGTGTAAATAGTACGAATTAGATGCTCATCAAAGGATGCATCAACCTAAACTGCAAAATCCTCAGGATGAATAATGTGATATGGGTTAGAGTGATAGTTGTGTAGCTGATATATGTGGAAGATTTCATGCATTGCTCAATACCTCTGAGGTTACTAGAACCATTAGGAAACTAACCTCACTCGCTCCAAAATCTCAAATGGTGTGACATATCTCAGTGAAAGCTTTCCATATCTCCTTATTCTATTTTGACAGAACCTCAGTGTGACACATTGGAATACATGATCCCCAACATCAAACTCCAAAGGTTGTAGGTGGAAATCAACAGACGATTTTTTACGAGACTTCATAGTATCCATCCATATCTAAATCATGTTGACCTACGTAGAAGAATATAACATGAGAGGTGGTCCCAATAAGGCTACCTCATTTACCTCTAACCAACACAAGGATGAATAATGTGGCCTACTATATAGAGCCTCGTAATGTGTGATATGTATAGTCACCTAAAAATAATTCTTGTAAGTGAACTCGAACAGGGGAATATTCTTCTTCGAAGAGCCCCCAAAGCCCAGGAAACATGTATTCCACATTCCCTCTAGCCCCTATATCATACGCTATGATTTTCCATCAGTCTCAGGGAGGTATGTTTTGATCCGCAGCACCTGTGTACCCATTACCCTTTTAAAACACTACCACAAATGATAGGTAAATCAAGCATCCCTATCTAAAATGATAGAATGAGGGACCCCATGAAGGCGTACTACCTCTCGAATATACATCTTTCCAATCTCATCAACAATGAAGGTCTCCTTGATGGGAAATAATTGAGGGACCTTTGTAAGCCTTTCATCTAAGACCCACATAACGTCATTACCTCTAATAGACATCAGTAACCCCATCACAAAATGCATCACAAAATCACCCCATTTCCACATATAAATTTGTAACTATAGTAAAAACTCAATTTTTCACTGATGTTCCTCCATCACCAACAGATAGGTTTAACATCTCAAAACAAAAAAATCTACATCCTACTTAATACCCAGCCACCAGAACTGATGGCGCAAGTCACAGAACATCATGGAGACTCTCTGACGCACTGACCAAGCTAAAGCATGAAACTCCCACATCAACACCTCATGTACATTCACTAAAACCAAAAAAAAGTCCATGGAAACACAAAACATAATCCTCTCTTATCTTCCATCCAGGCAGAGGGTTCTCACCTACTACCGTCTCCCATTGAACTAGGCCTTTAGAATCTGATAGATTCCTGATCCTCACTCTATTCTAGATGGTAGAGGTAGCATCCTATGATGATATATAATTCTATATATGAATATCTTGAACCACTAAATACATATTAGAGAACAAATACAAAAGCTTCCACTCACCACTGGACTCTTGAACTTTCTATATCTAAGTTCTCCTGCTCAGTGCATAAGCCACTGTATTTCCTTTTCCAGGCGTATAGGAAATCTTAAAATCGAATGTATGAAGGTATTCCATCCACCTTTGTTGTCTCAGATTCAATTCATTCTAAGTGAATATTTTTTTAGTCTTTTTTGGTCTGTGTACGCCAAAAAATGATCTCCTAATAAATAATGTCTCTAACAGCACATGGCACGAACAACTGTAGCTATCTCGAGATCATGCGTCTAGTAATTCATCTCATGTGGAATCAACTATCGAGACCAGTACACAAAAACTCGATCCCCTGCATAAGCACTACTCCAAACCATATACGTGGTGAAAAATAGTATACAGTTTAACTCTTGAATAGTTCTACAAATATTAGTATCAGCGTTGTAGTCAAACATCCCTTCATCTCCAAAAAAGATGTGTCGCAAGAATATGAACACACAAAATTCACACCTTTCTCATTCAATCCCATCATCAACATTTCTATGCATGAGACATCCTATATAAAATTCTTATAATAACCATCTATCCGCAAGAAAACTACGTACCTCAAAAATGATATTGGAATGCTCGAAGGTAATTACTGCTATCACCTTCCCTCGGTCTACTGATAAATCCAATCTCTGAGATGACGTTATCCAATAAGTGAATATGATCCATCAAAAAGTGGAATTTTTGTGAGATTAGGATATAACTAATTCTCTCAATGTATTCAACATGATCTTAATGTTTTTGGAACGGTTGAATCAATTGTGAGAATACACCACAACATTGTCCTTGAAAAACACCACAAAGTATTCAAGGGACGAATGGAAAAATTGATTCATCATTATGATGAAAATTGTTGGCCCATTCGTAATATGAAACGACAAAACCAGTTACTCATATAGACCATACCATATACAAAATGTGGTACGAGGTATGTTCGTATCTCAAACACATACCTGGTGAATCATAACCTCAAGTAAATCTTCGATAACACCCAAGCTACTCAATGTTGATCAAACAGGTCATCTATCCTTGGAAGAAGGTATCCATTATTAACCATCAACTGGTTCAGTTTCAGATGGTTCACACATTCCCTAGGTTTATCATCATCCATTTTTTCGAAAAGTACCGGTGAACCACAAGGGGATGTATTGGGTTAGATAGAACCTTTACCTTCCAAATCTTGCAATTGCCTCTTGAGATCTTGCAACTCTATCATAGCCATCTTATTAGGAGGAATGGATTTCAGTGAAGCTCCTTCCACTAGATCAAAAGTGAAATATAAATCTCTGACTATAGGTAAGCATGAGATGTCATGTGAGAAAATTTCCAAAAATTATCAACCCCAAGAAGAATATATTATAGACATGTTCCCTAGTGATCTAGATATAAACTCGAAATCTGGGTTGTCATCTAGAAAAACCCATGATGCTTTGATCCATATCTTATATCTTGGACATCACATTCTCCCTTGAGTAGAAAATACCCACCCTAATGTGATATAAAAATCACCCTCCCATGATAGTAGTCAAGAAAGGCCTGAAAGGAGACCAACCAGTCCATTCTGAGAATGGCATCGAAGAATGTCATCTGTAAGACATAAAGGATCTATTGAAAGTGAAATCCACCAATATCAAGGGGGAACTCCTTTCAATGAGGTACACATTCTCTTCTAATCCATAAAAGAGTGTCAGGGATCATAATATCAAGAGAATTATAAACCTAGATCCCAATACGTTCCACAACAACCAAATATATAAAACTATTTGTAGAACTGGTATCAAAAAGTCTAGAATACAAAACAGAGGTGACTAGGATAGTACCTCTGATAGAAGATGTTCTGGGATCCTCCTCATTCTAGTGTTTCTGCACTACATATTTCTGAACTACATTGTGGCCCTCAGACACATCGTGTCTATATTGAGTGGACCCGCCCTGTTGTCGCTGATATCCTTCAGTCTGACTACAATGACCAAGACCACAACCTAACCCTAAATGCCCCAACATATTTCCATTTTTATACTGGTGAGAACCTACTGACCTTACCCCTTCATGTGTAGTCTGTAAATAACTTCTCTCACTCGAAAATAGGGTAAATTCCCTATAATAACTCAATATATGGCTCATCCTACTACAAGATCATAACTCAATAGGGTACCTTGGGTACTAAGGTCTCTAGTTCCCAACCATTCCACACAGCTAGCACATCACCTAACCATCGGAATAAATTTAATGGTTTCTTCTATCACCGTGATAGAACTCCATGTGAGGCTTCCTCTTTCCAATTGAGATAGTACAAAAAACTAGTGTCGAACTACCCAGGCTCGCACCATTAGCATCCCATAGATTCTACTTGTTAATCAGCACCTATTCTCAATAGTGGAGAGAGATAAAAACCTGAAGACATTCACCTATGTTCGAATATCAAACCTAAGAACATAATTTAATAGTCTATATTTCAGTACAACTTCACCCTTTAAAATAGTTCTGAATCAATAATGCTCAGTGAACCAAGAAAAATATTCTTTAACGGATAGTGTGCCTACTCATGAATTTAGAACTCCCAAGATCATTTGGCACTCAACTTCTCGAGGAAAAAATATTCCTAGAAGTCCGGTTAAAAGTCTCCCCATGTCAAATCCAAATAACTCCCTGCCTGAGTGATAATATCCCAGAATCTCTTGGCCGAATCACACGGCATATATGTTATGAGCTTGACCCTCGTCTCAATAGGAATCTCTAGATGCTCAAAGATAGTCATAACTAATTATATCTATGATTCTTTATCCTGTGGTCCTCCATCCCATAAAAAATTAGGCAGATGTTGTCGCTGGAAGATACACGGCAGCTCAACCATAGATGTCAAAGTCGGTGGTGCTCCCTAAAAGGTCTGCATGAACATCAAAAAACCTTCATGTAATAGTTCATCTGCACTTGGGTCTGTTATAACAACTTGTGACACATCTATCACAACTAGAGGATCCATCGGTAGCTCATGGACTTCCATTTCTGGAGTATGATCATCGCTGCATTCCTGAAATACATCTCATGGTCATCGTGGATGCATGAATCTTAAAGGATAAGAATATGTCTTCGTTCAAACTCATCGTTATGGCTTTCTCTTCAAGAGTGCCAAAAATAGAATAATAAAAGTCCCTCAAAATTTGGAAGAAAATGAATACATGGACAGGAGAAAGAATACACAACATGCACCCTTACACAGTCACATGGTCGTGTTCTACCACCATCCTAGGAATGTATCAACCCTAGGTACCCGACATGTTCCTCAGACACACAACTTGTTTGTAGGTCTATCCTCTTGGCCATGTACTCTCACATGTCAAGGACCACATGGTTTCTACCTAGGTAGGATACACTATGTGTACTCAATGTACATGGTGTGTTTTGAACAGAACTCCATAACCTATTTTCCCTCCCACACGATGTGTTACATGGTCATATAATGCACGACCTTTACACATGGTACACTATGTGTTCATCTTAAAACTTGGAACATTATCTTCCCCAAACAGCAAGAACACATGGCATGTTAGGCTAAACCATACATTGTGTATAATATGTTTTTTGTGGTAGAAACTCCATATTTCCCAGAAAACCCATGTTCTATAGAAAAAGAAATTGTTGGTGTGTCAAATTCTATTATATGAGGGTCCATACTCCCCGCGAATCAATGTTTGTCACCCAAGAATATCATATGACAATAAAATTCATTACAAATGACTGAATTATGATCCACCAAATTCTGATCCACGAGGGCCCATACACCTCAGTGATCAATGTTTGGAATCTATCCAAATCGAACCATATCATATAGAAATACACCTACCATAACAACATGTATATCTATCAATGAAATTTCACCACAACATGCATTTTTAGAATGACATCAATCACAACAACATGAAATATCTAATGCATCCTGCTTGGCATGGAATAATGCAAGGAACGTGATTCTACCAATTTTATATATGATGTTTGAGATAGAATAACATCATCTCATCGGTTTGCAAGAAAATATAACCACAATAATATGAATAATAGCTGCACAAAACAACCGAACCACCAAATGGTGAAATCAAATCAACTATAGTAGATCAAAATTTGAAAGAAAATTTTAATTCAATGAAATTTTAATTTTCCAAGTACACGAGGTAACTAATTCCAAGAATAGAAAATTACCAAATTTAACATCCTTTATATTTTCACTAAATAGTAAAGAAAACTAGAAAAGAACTCAATTTATAACACTTTGTGACATCCCAGATCAAGATGCCACTAAATGGTGCCCCGTACCAAGTAGGCCACATGGACTCAAGCACATTCCCCCAAATGCTAGAGGCTTCCGACTACCAGTGAAAACCTAGGGTGTGATAGTGGGGAAAATATGACATCATTTTTAGAGTGTAACATAATGGAATAAATAATAATAATAGTGAAAGTAGAAAACAACTTGCAACTACTGTAAACAAATGAATACTGAAAGATAAAGGTAACCAAAATGCATATAATATTAGAATGATGTGGCATGTCACATGTTCTAAGACGTCATTGAAAACAAGATACACTACTATCATGTATAATACAATACAAAGGTACAATAATACAAAACAAAGCACATCAACATCACAATCCTTTGCTTGGTCCCATGCTCTCCTGCTCAGAAGCCGCAATCAAGTACCTGTATTAAGAGTATGGACACTATCGGCACTTGTAGAAATGTAGTCCATTTGGGCCGAAACTGACTATAATTCTCCATGTGTCCATAGGGGTGAGCCTCTTTATAGGGGTATATGATTTCACCTTAGGGTCATAGGATCATGGGAGAAAGTCATGGCTTGCGATGATGGTCTGTTTCATTTGGTATTGTTTTACCTTATTATTGTATTATACATAATAGAATTGTATCTTTTTTTATGATTTCATAGTAAAAGTGGCAGGCTACATCATTCTAATATTATATTCCCTTTGTTTACCATTACCTTTTATTATTCTGTTGTTTACATCAGTTTCATGTTGTTTATAGCTTCCACTATTATTATTATTTATAGTGACGTGGTACACTCTTTCAATTAGGGAATTGTTTCCGCACTATCACACCGTAGGCCCTCGCTAATATTCAGTAGCCTCTATTTTTTGTAGAAATTCGATTTAGTCTATTTGGCCAGCTAGGTATGGGGAACCTTTTAGTGGCATACAGATCCAGTGTGTTACAATAGATACATTTTTACTATAGTTTAATGACCCTCGATAAATTGTTAGGGCTATGAATGGAGCGTATACACCAATGTACGGACTGTCCACTTGGGATAGGTAGTTACCCTTTCTTGTGGAACCTATTTGTTCATGAGATGATTGGATTCGATGATGTACTTGGGATGAACTAGATGTTTCATCTTCACACTTTTGAAGACTTTTATCAACGTCTGGTTTCATTTAAATCACTATATGGAAGATGTTATCTAAAAAATTTTGAGTGGGATGTT
Source organism: Viscum album (assembly GCA_963277665.1). Lineage (NCBI taxonomy): Eukaryota > Viridiplantae > Streptophyta > Magnoliopsida > Santalales > Viscaceae > Viscum > Viscum album. The sequence continues at coordinate 767,844,487 of OY728136.1, forward strand.
TGGGTTGGTAGATCTAGAATAAAGCATCATGGGATCAGAGGAGTGATGCCCATATTAGAAATCTCTTTATGTAGGATCAGGTTTTAGGAAAAACCTAATTTCCCTCTAGTAGTGAACTATTTAATGGTTGTCTTTCCAGATTATTTTTTTGGCATACCACTTAAGAGAGAGGTAAATTTTACAATTGATCGTGTTTCAAGAGTAGCTCTAGATTATATTCTTCTATATAGGATGGCACCTATAAAGCATCAAGAGCTCAAGAGTTAGATAGAGTATTGAGAGGATAAAGGTTTCATATGGCCCAGTATATAATCTTGGGATTCTCCCTTTCTTTTCCAAGAAGATGGAAGGAACCTTACTTCTATGAATGGATTACAGAAGGATGAACTCGATTATAGTCAATAAAAAATATCCACATCTTATAATAGAAGATATCATCAACCAGCTCAGAGGAGAAATGTTCTTCTCCAAGATTTCCCTGATTTTGGGTTATCATCAGGTGCAATTCAAATCATCTATCATACCTCATACAAATTTCCATATAAGGTATAATATATGAGAACCATTTTTTCCATTCAGTCTTACAAACACACCTTCTACATTCATGTCTCTAATGAATAGTGTGTCCTACACCCATTTTTGTTTCATTCACCATGGTCTATTTGGGAGACATCTTGGGGTATTCTCAAAATGGTAGAAAAAGTACAAATCATCTTGAGGTCATTATGATTAAATTGCGAGAGCATCAGAATTATTCCAACCATGAAAAGTTCCACCTCTAGAGTGACAAAGATCACTTATTGGGTTATATTATCTTAGAATCAGGTGTATATATTGACTTAGAAAATGATAGTACTATAGTTTCTTAGGAGCAGCCCATGAACATTTTTGACATATATATTTTCTTATGATCAGATAGATATTATAGGAATTTCATATAGGACTACTCGCATCACGATTAACCTCTTACTATTCATACAAAAAAGGGTTTTATGTTCATTTTTTCAGAATCATGAGATAAATCCTTTCAGTGGCTGAAAGGGGAGGCTTGTATCATCACATATTCTGACACTTCCCAAGACACACTTTAGTTATACCTTCTTCTGTGATGAATCATACATCAGCCTAGGAGAAGTGTTGATGTAGTAAGACATAGTCATTGCATATGGGTCTCAACAGTTGATTCGTGAGAGAATTTACCCAGCACAACACCTTGAGATACTAAAATTTTTGCATGCATTACATTGCGTGAGAAATTATCTATTTGATAAGTGCAGTGTGTTTTACACATAATATAAGAGCCTAAAATTTATATTTTCACAACATGACTTGAACATCATTCAGTGAAAATGGTTTTAGTATCTACAATCTTTTGGTTTTGAGCCTGCCTATATGCCTGGGAAGGGAAATGTTGTTACAGATGCACTGAGTCAGAAAAAGAAAACACATGATTTAAGGGAATCCAGTGATGAATGGATGTTAATGCACACATTTCCTTTCTAACTCATGATTTCCATGAATGTCATGATAATTCTTACCTCTCATCCTTGATAGTTACATCTTTCCTCCCTAAGAAGGTGAAAACAATATAGTTTTCATATCATAAAGGATTGGTTCTCCATAAGAATATATCAGGAGATAACCCACATCCAGTTTGTTCTATGTACAAATAAAACATCATGGGTTAATGTGGATCTATCTAGGTTCCAATAGATATGGTGGAGGATTTGATGATAGAGTCCCATGCATTCAATGATATTTTGATCTCATCATCTTGAAGATGTATCAATACATATGAAGGCAGTATATGTGGCCTGGGATAAAGTGTAATATAGTTAACTTAATCACTAGGTGTTCCACCTATCAACTGGTGAAGGTGGGGTACCACACCTGTAGGCTTCTTACAGTTGTTTCATGTCTTGGAATAGAAATGGGAAGATGTGGCTATGGATTTCATTGTTGGATTACCTAGGCCATCACGAGGTAGCGGTGCTATATGGGTATTTATTTATCAACTAAAAAAATCCCACATCATTCCTATTTGAGAAACATAATTATTTGATGGGATTGGAAGAATGTATGTCCATGAGATCATATAACTACATGTTGTCCCTTATACTATCATTTTGGATAGGGATGCTCATTTTGTGTTATGGTTAAGTAAGGAATTATAGAAGTCTATGAGAACACAGTTTCTTATAAGCACATATTTTCACCCTCAAACTGATGGAAAATCAAAATGGAAAATATAGGTTCTATAAGAAATCCTCTAATCATGTGTCCTTGATTTCAGTGATTCATGGGAGAATCATATCCCTCTTATCAATTTTTCCTATAATAACAACATTCAAGCAACAATTCAGATGGATAATTTTCTTGGACTTGTAAGGAATGTTACTCTATTCACCCTGGTGCTGGATAGAGGTAAATGAGGAATCCCTTCTAGGTCCTCATATTGTTCAGGAGACTTCGGAGAAAGTTTAGTTGATATGAAAGAATACAACTATTATTCAGTCTAGACCAAAATATTATATCTATTGTCATCAACAACTTTGATTGTTCGAAGTCATATATCCTATTTTTCTTTGGGTAACACCTAGGCTATGGAACAGATGGTAATGAAATTAGGGAATGATTACTCCTTGTTATGTATCGACTATAAAATTTTTATATAGAGTCTTTTCGATAGCCTATTGGTTGTTATTAACTCATAGGTATTGTTCCATGAACAATGTCTTCCTTGTCTCACAGCTTGGCCGGTATCATGAAAATTTATATCATACATTTAATCTTAAGAATGTCAAAATAGGTGTTGAAGAAACCATTGAGGAGTATCTGGTACACATAATTTACCAGAGCATGAAGGCAATCTGTGACAGGTTTATACTTCTTATATAGGGGTTATTGCAGCACGCCTGAGTACAGGGTGTGATTTTTGAGAGGGAAGTCGATCTATATGACCAATGGATAGAGTTGTTCTAAATCAGTGTTTATACACCCTTGGAATGTGTCCTTAAGGATGATTTATTTTAAGGGGGTGATTATAGGAACCCGTTTTTTTACTCAGGCATGTCCAGGGCATGTTCTAATCCGAGAACCCATCTTTTTGGGAGTACTGGCCTTGTCAAATGGTTGTCACATGGCTGGAACATGGTTTTCCTAACCATTTGGATCGTTTTTTTCAGACCGAGCCACCTCACATGTTTTTTAAAGGTTGTGCGGCCTAAATGTGCAAATTCACCTTATTTCCAAGAAACCATGCCCAATTTGTGCATGATTTTTCAAAAACTATGGAAACACTATATATAGGTTAATTTGTTGGCTAATTTTATTGTTTCCCCCTTAATGATCTATTAACCATCCTTATTCATCCTAATATGAGATCATGTGGTATTAACCCATTGTCCATTCAATTTGGAGTGTTTTGAAGGCCAAATCTAGGGATAAAGAGATATCCTCCATATGGGATCCGATCAAGCTTTCATTTGTCACGTTGGATGTGCAACAGTAAGTACTCTAGTCCATTTAAATAATTTCTCTTCTCTCATGCCCCTAAACTAGTGATAAAACAAATTTTTATTGAATATTTTATTAATAATAAATGATATAATTTCCTCACATTGTGTTAAATATGTTTTATTAGAATGTATATGGGATTAGATCTTTCATTTGAAAATTTGATTAAAATTCCAGTTTTACCCTTTCAAAATCATAGTAGTATTTCAATCATAACTAATTTTATTTGAATTAATTGAAGTTAAAAATTTGTAATTGTGTTTCTCACTTCATGGGCTACAACCTTTATTCATGACACTAGATCAAAACAATTCATTTGGATGGAGTAATTGGGATATAAAATCAAAGGAGGGCTGGACACACCAGAATGAATTACCTTCCGTATTTGGGCCATACTCCTTCATTAGGGATTTTATTGATCCCAAAATTTGAGAGGAGATATAGGACACATATACGCACATATGATCTTGCTAGAATACTGGACGATTCATGCGTTTTGGAGGTCAAATGGGTGATGCAAGTTGGATTAACATATTTGGGAGAATTTCTACCTTCACACTTGAAACCACTTGTAACCTCTCCTCCCCACCACTCTATAAATTGGTGTTTTTCTCATTTTTTGGGGTTGTGACGTGCATTTGGAAGTTTAGGGAATATGAGAAGTGGATACACTCCAATTATACAACCATTTAAATAAGTTTATCTCTTGAAGCAAGGATCCCTTCGACGAAGCCTTCGTCTTCTCTATTGTGTTGCAATGATTTTGCTTGTGTAATAAATTTCATTGTACATATTTTATTTCTTCTATTTTCTTCTGTTTTGTTTAAATTTCTTCTTCTATTAACCTTCTTAATTGGTTGGGAATCAAGATTAGAAACATGATTGGGTTCTACCATTAATAATCTTTTTCACATGCAAATCATTTCTACGATGACTACACGGCCCATGGAAGAGTAGTTCATTTTATTAATCGATCGACCTCTATCTTTCTTCATTCATTTATTGTTTATCAATTAGATACTGTAATTCACATAATATGATCCATGAATTTTGTTTTTAAATTATGAGAAACTAATCAACCAATTGAACAATTAATACAAAAACACGCGAGGTCAAGATTTTGTGTAAATTGTTAGAGCACAATCTTAATCGGTAATACAGGACCACACATGATAAATTTTTAGAGTTAAAATATAATCCCTAAACAAAATTAATCATCATTTCCAGAATTTATATGTGATCTAATTAACAACTGACCATAGGCTAGCCTTAGAATAATAATCAAAGTCGGGTGCTGCGATTGCGTGTTCCGAAGCTAGCCTAGGGTTTAAGTAATTTCATATTTGTGCTAAAGTTAACTCTCGTAGGGTTCAAGGGTTAAGAAATTAGGGGATAATAATTAAGTGGATATTGATTTAAATGATAATTATTAATATCATAATGGAGAGGTAGAGTCAAATCGATTATGCATTTTAAAATATTTTCAAAATAAAACATCTTCTCGTTGTGCTTTGTTAATTAGCTTACATTTAAAAATTAAAAACAAAAAAAATTATAAAATCTTCTTACAGAAAAATTATTCTAGATTTATAAAGTATAAACAACCCCCATCCTTTCAAATAGTTTTTTAAATCTATTCTATTTTATTTTTAGAATACCTTTAAGAAGATGTTTTAATTTACTTCTTTATTTGAAAAACGACCCTGGTCAGCCACTCTGTTGCACCTAAGCAACCCAATAACAAATAATTATTTGAGGGTGCCCATGACATCACCCATTCAAATTGTAACCTTTTCCGGGGAGGCATGTAATTTATTCAACCATTTAGATGTATTTCATTTATTTTTCATTTTATTATTTTCTTCACCTCTCTCTTTCATCATTCCCCTTTCTCATGTTTTCATTTTTTTCATCCTCTTCTTTTCTTATTGGACCATCAACTCAAACATCTCATTTTTAATTATGGTCCACTTTTCATATTTTCGTTTTTTTTATTTATGACTCGAACTAATCCTGAAGATCTCTTAGATTTGACCCTGATATTGAACGCATCCTTAGGGCACGAATCAGACATTCTCAGACTACGGAAGTTTCAATAGTCAACCAGTTGGAGAAGTCCTCCACTTTCAGAATAGTGATATTGGAAGAATTTCAAATTCAACCATAAAGCAAGAACCAATAGCTGACAATGATGTAAATGAACATAACAGAACCATTTGATAATTGGTTGCACATGATATTAATTATCAACCAAATTGTAATGCATACCAAAATCTTGAATCAGACTTTGAACTAAAATCTGGATTACTTCATCTTCTTCCAAAATTTCATGGCCTCTCAGGTGAGGATCCCAATAAACACCTTAAAGAATTTAATGTGGTTTACTCAACCTTAAAACCATGAATTGTATCTGAATACCAAATCAAAATAAGAGCATTCCCATTTTCACATGATGGTTCTGCAAAAGAATGGATGTATTATTTACAACCCAAAGATGTAACTTGTTGGAATGATTTGAAATGTATTTTATTTCAGATATTTTTTCCAGTATGAAGGACCACTTCCATTCATACAGAGATATATGGGATCAAGAATGAACAAGGGGAGTCAATGTATGAGTACTGGGAGCGATTCAAGAAGTCGTGTGCAAGCTGCCCACATCACCAAATCAGTGATCAACTACTCATCCAATACTTCTATGAAGGACTCACACCTATAGAGAGAAGTATGGTGGATACCACAGTAGTAGGGGCATTGGTGAAAAAGAAACCAGTATCTGCACGTGCATTGATCGACTAGATGGACCAAAACTTCCAACAATATTGTGATAGAGGTACACCACATGTTAGGGGAGTACATTAAGTAAGTCCTTCTTCTATTTAATTTAATTTGATTGATACCAAGTTGGAAGAATTGACTACTATGGTGAGGTAGATTTCTTTGGCTAAAATGACATCTGAACCCCCTCCATCAAGGCCTTGTGCCATTTGCACTGAGACAAGCCACTCAACTGATTGTTTCCCACAACTACAAGAGGCAGATGATTTTGGAGAAATGTTCCCTGAGAGACCATAGCAGCAACAAAAAAACAAGCATATCCCCAAAAGAATTTTGATCCAAAATAAAACCAAGTGTGGAAGGATCAATCAAACATGAGGTATGGCTCTGGACAACAAAAAAGGACACCCTTTCAACAAATCATCCAACAGCCTCTGCCTTACCAGTATGGATTCCAACAACCCCAAAAGAGATTTGAAACCCAAGAATCAACAAGGCAAAAACAAGGTAATTCTCAACCAAATGTAGATTCTAACACTGATGATATTTTGAAGAATATTTTTCTTAATACACAGAATGAGTTGAAGAGTCAAGGGTTGGAGCTGAGGGAGTTGAAGACTCAAATGAGCTAGATTGCCACCGCCCTCCATGAACTTGTAAGTAATAATTCCAGAAGTCTACCTTCCAAACCCACTCCAAATCTGAAGGGGAATTTCAGTTCCATCCCATTGATACGTGGGAGGAAAAAACCGATGCTTCTATACCTACGATTCCACCAGGATTCACCTCAAATCCCAAAAACCCCAATTCCTCATCAACTGATGAGCAACCCCAGGAGAAAGATAAATGTAAGCAAAGGAATAATGATGTTCCTCCTAAACCCCTTCCTTTTTCCAAACAGGGTTGTTCAACCGAAGAAGTTGGCTGAAGAAGCAATGAAAAAGTTGGTTATGGACACATTCAAGTGTGTGGAGATCAAAATCCCTCTACATGAATCCATAAAACAAATCCCAAGGTATGCCAAATTCATAAAATGACTCTACACCAATCGAATATGGCTCAAGGGAAATGAAATGATAAATCTTGGAAGGAATTTGTCAGCACTCATTACACCAACTCTAGAAATTCCATCAATGTGAAAGGATCCTGGGACATTCAACATCCCATGTACCATAGGGGAGTTTCACTTCACTGATTCTTTTTGTGATTTAGGAGATTTAATAAATGTGATTCTGGACTCTATATTCTCCTCTTTACAGATTGTTGTGTTGAAGCTGATGAGAGTAGTGGTGCAATTGGAGAATATAGCTACGGCATATCTAGTGGGAGTCAATGACGATGTACTTGTCCGAGTAAGAGACATGATCTTTCTAGCAGACTTCGTTGTGATCAAAATGAAGGATGATCAGTTAAGTTCTCATGCGCCCATTATCTTAGGTAGACCCTTCCTCAAAACAGCAAAAACTATCATAACTTTCAATGAGGGTACACTTTCTATAGAATTTGGTTATGTAGTTGTGATATTTAATATTATGGAATCCATTATTTACACCATTGAGGACCATTCTGCTTTTGTTATCTCCAATTTTGAACCACCAAGTAAAAACACCATGGATTTTGATTGTTCTATTCTTATAGAGATTATGAGTATCGGATCTAGTTTGATGTCTAAGAGTACTTCCACAAATATTTCTAATGCACAAGACTCTCTTAGATTTGATTTTGAAATGGAGTCATATTCTGATTCTAATCATATGAACTCTGATTATGACATGGCTGTTGAGTATGCTGATGGATTTGATGCATTATTTTCGAATTTTGATGATTTTTATTCTGATACGGATCTTCTTTGTGCACATATTTCAGTTCCTTCTATGTCTCGATCCATACACCACCCCCTACACTGGAACTCAATCCATTTCCACCAAATCTCAAATACTCATACTTGTTGAGTGGTGAGAAATTACATGTTATCATTGCTAACAATCTTTCTTTTTAACATGAAGAAAAACTTTTGAATCTTTTGAGGGAGAACATCTGGGCAATTGGGTTGATCTTGGCTGACATATGAAGTGTTAGCCCCTCCATTTGCATGCATAAGATTATATTGGAGGATGGTGATAAACCAATTATGTAGCCACAAAGGAGACATAATCCAACACTTTTAGAAGTTGTTAATAATGAAGCTGAAAAATTACTTCAGGCGGGTATCATTTACCCTATTTCTGACTCACAATGGGTAAGCCCTGTCCAAGTTGTACCAAAGAAAACTGGTTTCTATGTAATAAAAAATAAAAATGATGATTTATTTCCTGTGAGAGTACAAAATTGTTGGTGAGTGTGTATTGATTATAGGAAACTAAATCAATCCAACCGTAAGGACCCTTTCCCACTTCTATTCATTGACCATATGCTTGAGAGACTTGCAGGTAGGACACCTTATTGCTTCTTGGATGGCTTCTCTGGCTATTTTAAGGTTCCCATTGTAGCAGAGGACTAAGAGAAGATTACATTCACCTACCCATTCAGTACCTTTGCTTACCAAAGGATGCCATTTGGACTTTGCAATGCCCCAGGTACCTTCCAGAGATGCAAAGTGAGTATTTTGTCAGATTTCATTGAGACCTGCATAAAGTTATTTACGGATGATTTTATAGTTTATGGATCCACATATGATGAATTTATCTCTAGTTTGGGTGATGTGTTGCATCTTTGTATTAAGAAAAATATGGTCTTTAATTTTGAAAAATGTCATTTCATGGTCGAAAAAGGGAATTTTCTTAGGTCATATAGTCTCACAAGATGGAATTGAAGTTAATAAATATATGTTAGATATTATTTAATTCCTGCCATATCATACATGTGTGTGTCTGATGTTCAATCATTCCTTGGACATGCTGGATTTTATCGACGCTTCATCAGAGATTTTAGTAAGATTGCTCTACCCTTATCTCGATTGCTTCAAAAAGATATTGACTTCAATTTTGATGATTCATGAAGGGTATCATTTGATGAGCTAAAGAAGTGTCTGACCACTCCACCGGTCATAAATCCCCCACAGTGGGACCTTCCATTTGAGCTTATGTGTGATGCGTCCAACTTCGCGGTTGGAGATGTCTTATCTTAGAGGGTGGAGGGACGTTCACATGTGATTTTGAATGCATCGAGCACATTGGATTCTTCCTAATCAAACTACACCAAAACAGAAATGGAGTTTCTTGCTATTATATTTGATTTATATAAATTTCATTCATATTTATTGGGACCTAAAGTAGTTTTTTTCTGACCATGTAGCTTTGAGGTACCTTATAAAGAAGCCAGATGCAAAGCCATGACTTATCCATTGGATGCTCCTTCATCAAGAGTTTGACATTGAGATAAAGAACAAGAAGGGGTCATAGAAATTTGTGACATACCACATGAGTAGGCTTACTCACACACCAGAGGGAGACACCTTGGACCATGTACCACTTTAGGACACTTTCCCCGATGAGCATCTCTATACCATATCAGGTACGCATCCTTGATATGCTTATTTAGTTAATTACATTGTATCCTCTGAAATCCAAGTAAATTTGACGAAGAATCAATTCCAAAAATTAAAAATTGAGTATAGGTTTTATGTGTGGGATGATCCTTACCTCTGGCTCATTGTAGTGACCAAGTCATTAAGAGGTGTGTTCCCAATCATGAGATTGAGTCTGTTTTGCATTTCTGTCATACACTTTCTTGTGCTGGACACTTTGGACACCAACGTACTACAAAAAAAGACATAAACTCTTGATTATATTGGTCTAGCTTCTTCCATGATTCCCATGTGTTTTGTAAGTCATGCTCTCATGGCCAACACACTGGAAACATTTCAAGAAGACACGAGATGCCCCAACAACCCATTTTATTCTTTGAGATTTTCGATGTTTGGGGAATTGATTTAATGGGACCTTTTTCCTAGATCATTTGGTTTCTTTTATATCGGTGTTGTTGTCGATTATGTGAGTAAATGGGTGGAGGCTAAGGCCACCAGGACTGATGATTCTCATGTTGTAGTGGATTTTTCCAAGGCTCAAATTGTCTATAGGTTTGGAGTACCAAAGTCCATCATCAGTGAGAAAGGGCCACAATTCTACAATCGGGATTTGGATTCCCATCTTTAGGAAGTATGAGGTGACACACAAATCATCGACAACATACCACCCCCAAACAAATGGCCAGGATGAGGTTTCAACTCGTGAGTTGAAATTGATTTTAGAGAAAACAGTGCGGCCAAATAAGAAGGATTGGAGGAAGTGCTTGGATGATGTATTTTGGGTTTATAGGACAACATACAAGACACCCATTGGTATGTCCCCATTTTGGATTGTTTTTGGGAAAGCTTGTCATCTCCCTGCGGAAGTTGAGCATCAGGCTTATTGGGCTATAAAGAATTGAAACCTGGATTTGACCCAAGTTGGAATCCCAATGAAGCTGTAAATTCAAGAGATTGAAGATATTAGATTGTCTTCATATGAGAACTCAAGGTTCTCTATGGAAAAATCAAAAGCAGCTCATAATAGAATGATCTAAAAAAGGAGTTTCATGTTTGAGAGAAAGTCCTTCTCTACAGTTCACGACTGAAGCTGATGCCTTGTAAGTTGCATTCCAGATGGTTAGGTCCTTATGTTGTGTCTAATTTTTTTTTATTATGGTGCAGTGGAGATCACACAAGAGGTCACTAGAAGGAGCATTATAGTCATTGGGAAACATTTGATGAAATACATCGAGGTAGTTCCTACCGATGTCGTTGATTTCATCAAACAACAAGACCCCATCATCACTTGAGAATATCAGGCTATTCTATTTTATTTTTATAATACCTTTATGAATTTGTTTTAATTTACTTACTCTTTTGAGAAACAACCTCGGTTAGCCACTCTGCCACACCTAAGCACCCCAAATACCATTAATCATTTGAGGGCGCCCACGACATCACTCTTTCACCTAGATATCAGGTTATGACAGTTTTTCCCTTTTTCATAAATTTAATCTGTTTTGAGCCAAATCAAGGGCTAATACCGGAGGAGGAGATTCATTGAAGCCTAAGGTGGGTGGTCTATAACTCATCCCTAATGTTCGTTGATTCTAGGTTGCTCATGTTAATGGCCCCTAATTTCATTAGGTTCCATTTATAAAATTAATATTCCTTTCTTATATTCATTAGAACCGTATGTTAATTATCTTTCCAAATGTGTGATTAATTATTAGTGGTTACTCCCACAACTCTACCCATACCATGTAAGATGTTATTCCATAATTGGGTTTTAATAATTGATGAGTTTGAGCCACTGTTTAATTGTGGCTTGGCGTGACCTTTATAGGGGTATGCTTTCATATATTAAATGTATTGATTTATATTGTAAATTTCATAATTGAAAGTATCATGTATGTTTACCAATTGACATGCCTAAAGAATGTACATGATATTGATAATTAAATGTGAAATAGAAATTGGAAGGTATACTATGTATATTACTTGACCAGATTTAATGTGAATGATTATTAGGTTTAATGTCCATATCACCCATTTTCACATTAAAGGAAGGTAGTAGAATGAACCTTAATTATTTTATATTCCTTAAATAGAATTAATTATGGTTGCATGTTACTTGGACTTGTAACACTAATAAAGGGAAAGGCATGAACAAAATGAAGTGATTAAAAGGTTTCATGCTACTTGACCATATCACACTAATGAAATTCTAGAATTGAACCAAATGAAATATTACGTGACTTAAAAATAAAATAGGGTCGGTATGATTCATGCTCGTCATGGAATATGATTGCATTATTCAATGAGAACTTGGGAACCCCATTCTGATTCAAGGATACGAGCTAAAATTGGTTGATACCCACATAGATCTAGATACTTGTTTACATTTTTGATTCCCTATATGAAAACATAGAATCCTTTACATATCATCATAGGATGCCTCATATACACTCCATGGATCTAGCATTAACATGTAGGTTCCATGGATATAGCCCAAAGGGCCCTATTACTTCTTATCCCCATTTTACCTTGGTTGATCACCCTTGATTCAGTAAGTATGATATTGTGGAATTACCTGGTCTATGCTCCTTGTATTACCATATTACATATAGATAGATAGAGTTACAACTAATTTAGTGACCCCTGAGGTCTATGGTTCCTTGTAGAATACCATTGAACCATTTTTAATTAAATATCATTACATGTTTTTTTAACAAATTGGAAACTTTGAAAATGATAACATATGACTTATTTATAAACTTGTAATAATAAAGTGATAAATTTTTTATAATTTCATACACCATTTGAGAGATTAATTAGGTACATGGGTATGTATTTACATGTTAATTATTTACATTATATATGCATGCTTGCAAAATGTTACATTTCTAATACATGAGTTGGATGTTATAGACCTCAATCGTGGTGGCCCACTGAGATTTATCTCACACACTGTCCCAGTGTAGTTTGGTACCTTGGGAAGATTATATGGTTGTAGGTGTTGATAAAATAATGTATACATGTTCAAAAAATTGATTTCTTGTGGTTTAGTATGTACAATAATAACAGATGACCGATTCAGAGATCGATATGCTTGGGATAGTCTTTGATTTATTTTACATTTTTTTGGAACATGTTATTCATGATGACTTGTATCTACATTCTCTAGTTTTCTAGTGACATGAAATATCATCAATTGTTTTATTATATTTCAGGTATTTTAGTTATTCTTATTTTTTTGCTATTTATCTATTGTGACTTATGTTTACTTATATTAATTCCATTATTTACCTAGGTTTTCATTTATCTGTTTCGCTAAAAATTGGTAATGTGGCCACAATTTCTTTATAGACAAACCCTAGGACCTCACTACTAGTCATGAAACCTCTGGTGTTTTGGGAGATTCTCCAAAGTCCATGTGGCTTACTAGGCTTTGGGCACCCATTAAGTGGCATTCGGTTCTGAGACATCACAAATTTGGTTTCATATCAAAACATATTCAATCACCAGAAATGTTCACATGGTTCCTTATAGTTCCATCCATATACTGAAACCTAATATAATTTTCTAATCAACAAAAATCGTAATGGAAAACCATGTGATCCCTACCATATAAAATATATAGGCCATTGTCCCATAATTGGACTTATACTCCATGTTATTCATTTTGTTTTTTCTCAAATCCATGATTTCCTAAATCTATTTCTCAAGAATTATATTAAACATCATATGAATCAAAAAATAGATACCACACCTCCATCTTACTAGAGTTGGTGGATACTTTATTTCATTGGAACTAGATACTATGAATCTCATACTAAGGTATCAAATATTTTTTTAGGCTTGTTAAACTTGATACAGACATGATATTAAAAATAAATTTTGGACATAAAATAAAAATATTATTTTAATTTGGAACAAACATTTCCCTTGTGTTACCCTTCATATGAATGAAAAAATATTTCTTATAATCTTGAGAAAAATAAAACATTTTAAAGGGGTGAGCTCAAATGCTCAGTAAATATATTCATACAATAGCAGCTCACAAGAATCAATATTAAATGAAACATCATAAATATAGAATGGTAAATAAATGAAAACACATTCCATTTAATTAGTGACATTTCAATCAATATAATATATTTAATAATCATTATGTTTATGATAATAATTTTGAAAAAATTGATTAATTCAAAAACATGGTCACAATATTAATCAATGGATAATATCATAAATAATAAAACCAGAATTTTTATTGAGGTAAATAACAATAACAGAATACCATGATCTAATATATCATGATATCAATATTTTCCACACATTTGATAAAAAAAATTAATTATTAAAAGTAAAAATTGATTTAATTTAGATAACTTGTTTTTCTCATTAAAGCTATCAATGAATTGAGGGGATATATATTTTTAGTCAACCCATCAATGTAAGTAAAAAACATTCCAAATACATCAAAATGATATATTTAAATCTTGAATAAGTTTTCCTTATAATAAAAATTCTTGATTTACTAAAATATAAAAAATTGAAATTATTTCCTCTATTTTTCAAATAACATTAAACATAATCATTATATGTAAAAATTTGTGTTCAGTTCAGAAAATATTTACATACATGATATTATGAATATGGATATTTAATAAAAATGGGAATTTTAAGTGGAGACAATCCCAAATTATTCATCTAGTTAGTATTTACACCACAATATATAAATTTGGTGGTGAGTATGACATATGTTTGAATGATGTAAAAGTGAAATAGAAAACCCTTACCTTATGATATCCTATTACTTGAACATGATTTAACCATATGTATAATGGTTTTAAAATCATATTAATTTATAATATAACAATATTTATATTTATAATAACATATATGATTTAGAATATCTTCTTACCTCATTTTTGTTAATAATATTTCCACATTACCATTGTTTCTTATGTTAACGACAACATTTTTTCATGTTTTATTAGACATGTTTTTTCCATTTTATATTCAATAGATATAGATTCGTCATATCCAGAATGTTATGAATGATATGTGTATAATATTGAATTGTTTAATACATTTTTATAACTAATATTTATTGGATATGGAAAAATTAGTCACATAACATAATGGAGACGGTATGTTGTACGTACGCACGAGCGACATCATCTTTTCCACAATTCAGAATGTGTTTGGAAATGGATAATATATTAATTTTTGAGAATCATTTTAATTTCACATGTATCATATATATATATATATATATATTATTTTATTTCCTTCATTATAACCATCTATATAGTGTGGTGAGGAAAAAAAATTACATGACTACATGGAGAGAGTATGTCATACGGATGCACATGCAGGTTTTTATTTTTTGAAAGGATTGTTAAATAGAGGAATATGGTTGTTTCATAAACAAAATAGAACCTCCTCATATATATGATATTGAAGTTATTTATTTAGGCTTGAATTAACACATGATTTTGTTGTATAAGGGGAAATTAATTTGAATGAGTTGGTAAAGACAATTACCTATTATTCGATAGACTTGTTTTAGATGTCATGTTATATGATCAAGGGTAGGTATATTGGAAGGAAAAGATCCTTTAGTGCCTGAATATTGATGTTTATAAGAGTAATGGTAAGGGTTTTCTAAAGATAGATGGATTAATGGAATGTATATAATTGTGGAATAGGTTTCCCTTTTAAAATTGAGTTGATTTATATTTTGGAATTTCACAAATTATTAAAATATATTAATATTATTCTAGATAAAATCAATTCAAAATTGTATATAAATTCATAGGGGATTCCAACTAATACCATATAATATCATGATTTTCCTTATTTATTATTTTTATTGTAGCATCGTAATCCCGGAAGCCAACGGAAGGGTGCTCCAAGCCTGGTTGGACATAAAAACTCAAGTGAATCTTCTTAAATGCTAGAGGCTACCGAATAGCAGTGAGGGCCTTTTTAATGTGTATGTGTGTAAAACTATTCTCTCATAAGTAATAGGTAATATATAGTTTATGAAAACTGATTTATACTATTACTGGAAGCATATAGATAATAAAACTACAATATAAGAAAATAAATAACCACAAATAAATATATAACAAGTGAAGAAGATGATAAATAAACCAGATACTAAATGATGTCATGCTATGATGTCTGTACTAATGTAAGAGTATAGAGAGAAGGAATAAAATCATGAAATCAAATCTGTAATAAAAATTTCATAAAGTGAAAAAAATGTATCACGAGAAAAATCTAAGTCCTCTGCCCCCAACATACACCATAAATAGCAAGCCACATGCATAACTAGAAGTAACATTCTTTCAATTATCCCTCCCTACGAGTATAAATCCTACTCAGGTACCAAATAGTGCCCGAGCAGGGAGTGAGATAAAATCCTAGTAGGCCAATGCCCATGGAGTCTAATACATTCTATTTCTTTTTGTAATCAAAAGTAGTGTACCAATATATGATAAAAGCAAGAAATCAAATAAACATAATAAAATAAATATATCATGGTCGGGGTTCTTGATGGCACCCATCCCATATCACCTACTTCGGCCTAAGATGGAAATTTCAAAAGGGTATATGTAATAAGTATGAATCATATATATATTAAAATTTTAGAAATAAAAAGTTAGACAAAAAATAACATACCCTTAAGCTTGTGCTTTAGGTCTATGTTACATATCAACAAAGTGTTATTCAAGCACCAGAAGGTATCACAATTCACACAGACCACATGATGTATAAATAATAACTATTAATGCATTATCATTATTAGTATGTTCATGTTGTGAGTTGTAGTCCAACGCTTCCCAAAGGTATTAGTATGGTAATCCTTTAATTAATACAATAGCACCAAGCCCATCCACTAAAAATTTCCAAAATACTTTGTATCGCTTGGGGCATGGATTTATCACGATTTCTTATCGGTATCACACATAAGGGGTCATGGATCACCTGACTCATATCTTATAAACATATACAATAGTATAGTACTAGAATTTCCCTTTAGGAACCTGTATCATTCCATTGTATTTTGAATCCCCAGACTAATCTTGAAATGCATAAAACATCATCTTCATGGCATAGTGTGAAACCGATCATGACTGGAGAGTCAGTGAATAGACCATAATACTAATCTCACATTTTCTCACAACCATAAATTATATTAGTTTTTAAGGATGTAAATATCACATGGTATGTATTTACAATTGAAACAAAATAATAAATGAAACTCAAAGCATCAAACTAATGATGATTCATTTCAAACAGTTATTACTAAATAAATTTATCAACAAAAGTAGAAAAAATTCATATATCACAATATAATGGAATTGTAGGATAATAATTTTATAAGGGAGAAGATAATTAGGTATAGATAACCCAAAAAAATCATGTTTCATGGTTCAGAATAATCCCAAATAATTTATTTAATATAAATCCCAACCTAAATGGGGTCACTCAACAAATGAAGTTAAATAATTTAATTGTTGGAAAAAAATAGAAAATAAGACCAAGAATGTTGACACACCCAAAGCGGTATCCAATGATGTTGCAAAAACGTAAACAATCTAATTAATCTCAAACAAAATTTCATCAACTAAGCCAAAAATATTAATTAAATTATAATAAGTAAAGTTGAACAACATCAGTAGGCACTAGCGAGCAGCATAACATGAATTTCAAAATATGAAACAAATCAAGGGGATAGATAGTAGACACCATACCTTATGATCTTAGAGGCTCTTACACTCCATAGTGATCTTTGATTTGACCTAAAATGAATGAAACCAGACAATTTTATAAAATCCCTAATTTTGGATAAAATCCTTCTGTAGTAGCATGCATGACAGATTTAGAATGAGATCTATAGATTCAAGGTGCATGAGGATAGCCTTACTAATATATTCATGCTACAACAGATGATGCTAAAATTGGAGGAGACATGAGACTGTAGTGGTATTTCGAAGGAGAGGGAAGGGAGTAGGTGCACCACCTAGGGGATGCTATAGGGGCGACCGAAAGGGAGATAGAGGATCTGTGGAGAAAAATAGAAAAGATAAAAAAAATTAAAGAAAGTAAATAATGGAAAAATAAATAAATGATGGAAATAATTAAATAAAATAATAAAAATAATATTGTGGAAGAAATAAAATAATTAATTAAATTGGATTTACCCCATTTTAATTGTTTTTCATTTATCTCTAATCATTTTAATTTTATTATTTATTTCATTCACTTATTAAATTCCATTTATTTTTGAAAATTATCTTCATTCTCTCTTATTCCTTTTAAATTATTTTTATCACAAATTAAATATCACGGTAAGACATAATAGTTTTATCAAAATCCAGGGAAATTATTTAATTTATTTTAATATATGTCTGGGACCTCTAGTAGGGTGTGCTGGAACATGCTATGGTTCTCTTTAATGATTTGGACTAAATACCTCAATCGTCTATACCTTGACTAAAGTGGGGATGTTAAAATGTCCCCTCTTTAAGACAAATCATCACCGAGTTTCCCTCCTGAGGGTAGTGGAACATTATATGTGAAAAGTTTCAGTCACTACGCTTGTATATTAGTCTCCCTCTCCTATGACTCATCCGGAATACATCTGTGTTACATAACACCCATACCAAAGGAACTGATCTACCTCAAAAAAACATCATTCTATGGTCGATGATACAGATCAAACTCACTTTAATGGATGCATCTGTATCAAGATCGGTGTCGTCAAGGAAAAAAGAGTGAGATAGGTCTGGATGATACTGGTGAAGTTCATATACATGGAAGAAATTGTGCATGGCATGGTACCTATGAGTTAGCAATAACCTATATCCCACTATCCCAACCCTTTATATTATCTCAAATGACATGATGTATCTCGATGATGACTTCAACTGTCTCTTGATCCACCTATGACTCAACCCTGGTGGAACATGCATAAAGGCCCAATGTCCTACCTCAAACATGAGAGGTATGTGATTAAAATATGTATAATATTTATGTCTAGAATGAGATCTTTCCATATTCTTCATAAGTACATAAACATTATTTGGTGTTTCCCGAATGAGATGAGGCCCCAATAGTGCTTCCTCACCTGCTTCGAGCCAACATAAAGGTGAAAGATACAATCTACCACAGAGGGCCTTATACGAATCGATTTTAATTGTCCCCTGAAAAAAATTTATATAGTTAAACTCAACAATAGGAACATGTTGCTCCCAGGAACCAGTAAAATCAAGGATATAAGCTCATAGAATATCCTTTAACACTCTTATGGTCCACCCAGACAACCCATCCGTCTACAGGTGGTATGCAATACTCAATAGTAATTTTTTACCTAGTGCTTCATAAAACCCTTTCCTAAACCATGACGTGATGAGGGATTCTCTATCTTAGATAATAGAAATAAGTATTCTATGATGTCACAAAATTTCCAAGATATATAGGCTTCCGGAATCATCAATAGAAAATGTCTCCCAGATAGGTAAGAAGTACACAACTTTGGCCAATCTATCGACAATATCCCATATTGAATCACTAACTTGAGCAGGTATTTGAAATCCTATAACGAAATACATGGTGATTTAATTTCATTTTTACTCAGGAATGGATAGATTATGTATATGTACAATAGGTCCTTGGTGTTTTTCTTTCTCCTACTGATAGGTGGAGCACCCACTGATTAAACCTGTAATGTACTTCTTCACACTCGGCCACCAGTACTATTGACCCATGACTCTATAAATATTTGTAATTATTGGATTAACTTCCCAAACTAAGTTATGATATTCATTGATCATAAATTCTTTTATATTAGAAGGTAACAATACACTACCATAGTAAATTAGAGTTTATGCCATCAACAATCCAACTAGGATCAGGGTTATATCCTATGACGCTTTCCCTAAAAAATGATCCCCTATGGATCAAATAAATATCACATATTGATTCACCCTTGAGTAGATGTTTTCAATAAAATATTTGTTAGAACTATTTTCATGTGTTATTACAGAACCTGCATATTCTTCTCCAATAACAAATCCAACATTTTATGCTCACTAGAGGTTGCCTAGATGGCCCGTTTCTACATCTTGCGGAACAAGGAATCAACCATGACATTACCCTTAATAGGGGTATAAGCAAGATCAAAATCAAATGACTGAAGGTATCCAACCCACCTGCATTGACTTAAATTCATGTCTCACCGTGTGGAGATATATTTCAATATTTTCTGATCTGTGTAAACACCAAACCTTTTCAGCCAAAAAGTAGTGTCTCAATTAGAGTAAATCATAATCCATAGCTACTAACTCAAGGTTGTATGTAGAATAGTTCCACTCATAAAGTCTCAACTAGAAAATTCCATAAGACATGACTTGTTCACCTTGCATCAAAACCACACCTAGTTTGAATCATAAAGCATTAATGTAAAGTTTATAACCTCTACCTTGCTCAGTCAGAATCAAGATCAAAGATAAATTTAGTTATTCCTTTAACTCCTGAAATGATTTTCCTAATAATATAAACAGACGAACCACACACCCTTCTTATTTAGGGTCGTAGGAGGCACTTCTAAGTATAAGAAATTATGGATATAATGCATGTAATTGCACGAAATCCCCAAGAAATGACGTAGGTCGAAAAAAAATTTGTGCTTCTCCCATGAAAATATGTTGCTCATGTTTTCTAGATCAACTGAAATTCCTTCGTCAGATATTATATAACCCATGACGTGAACCTTATTAATCAAGAAGTGGAATTTGATGATCATTTCATATATCTGGTGCTCTCTCTATGTACTCAGATCGATCTCATGATGGGTTACATGGTCATGTTTGGAATGAAAATACACCAATATGTCATCAACAAACCACACTACAATGGAATCAAGGTACGAGTGAAAAACCTAAATCATCAGAGCCAGGATGGTTGTTGGAACATTCATGTGGTTGAATGGTATGACCATATACTCGTACAAGACATACCTACTTTGGAACGTTGTACATGGTATGTTAGAGAGTCACACACGCACCTAGTGATATACCAACTTTAGCTCAATCGTGGAGAAAATAGTTGTTCTTTGGAACTTCTCAAATATGATGTCTATACGAGGAAAAATATATCGAATCTTTACTATAATCTTGTTGATTCAATAGTAATTTACAAACAATCTGAGGGTACAATCAATATTTTTGGTGAAAAAAACTTGTGAACATCATGATGATGTGATTGGTATGATAAAAACATTAGCATCTAGGTCTTCATATTACCTTTATATTTCATGAAACGTTGTAGGTTATATCTTATAAAGATGAATAGACACTATTGTCACGCCTAGAACTAGCTCAATAGTGGACTCCACATCCACCATAGGATATAATCCAGAGAAATCATCCAGGAATACGACCCGTAAAAAATACACCACTGGATGGAATTCCACTAGTTGAGTTTTTTAATTGCTCATAAAGAGACATTCTAATTAAGCAGTCACTCTTCTAAGTCCTCATCATTTAAGTCCATCTCGATATTCCTATATAAACCATTATCCTTTATATAGATATGTGTCACCCTCAGATGATGTGAAAGACACACTAAGGCCATATCAATTCACTTGGTCACATTAAGAATCATGAAAATTCATTCCCAGAATGACGTCGATTCCAGACATATAAAAAATATAAAAAATACAAATGAAAAAATACTCAATTATCTCAAGGGGGTCATGGAACTGGAATATTCCCTCTTTCCCAACCCATAGTGTAGTGTCGATACACATGAGGCCACAAATTTACTCAATAGAAAAACCAAGGCTTCCAAAAATAACATCATATGAATAGGAATGTGATGCACAAGTAAGAAAATGGGAGAAAAATAAAGTAGAGGATGATATAATAGTACCTCAAATCATAGATTTTCCTGCACTCTAGTAATTTGATGTTGGTTACAATGTGAACATAAGACATGAACCACCACCCTAATATGTTTCCTGACTAGCCTCTGTATATGCACTCTACAGAGGATAATAGTCTGAGATTTGATTTCCATGACCAAGGCCCCCACCATTAACTCGGTAATATTTTTCATGGAAAAAGAACTACCACTCTAATGTGGAGTCATAGATCCTATAACAGATAGTTGTACTCATATATATCCTCCACCTCCTGATGCTAAATAAAGAAAATGGTTGAAAATATAATTGTGACTCATATTACAACAAGATCATCACTTTATTGGGTCTCTCATGCATTGAGGCTTTTTATGGACAACTCTGTCGCACTGATGACATGTGACAGAACAATAAAAATGTTCTACTTTCATATGATTTCCTCTATATTAACTTTCAAAATACAACTCCTTTTTTCTTGATGAATTATCAACCTACATCGGAACTGAACCACCCTTGGTCACATGTTTAGCTTACCTAATAATTTTTCCAAAATGAGGTCCAGAACAATGATCTCTGAAATGGTTATAAAAGAAATTACCTTTGAGTTTTTGGTATGTCTGAGTCCATCCTCAAAGCGTCTCACATTTCCATGTGCATCACTAGTTAGAAATGGGGCAAAACGTTAAAGCCATGTGAAATGAGTCGAATACTCTACCACTGCCATATATCCCTACTGAATATGTATTAATTCCTTTTCATGATCATCTCTCAGAGTCTATGGAATTATGTGATCATTGAAAGATGTTTGGATGTCATCCAAAACTATGCCTCTATTGTTCTCTTCCTGAGTTATAACATTCCACCAATTCATGGTGGAGTCATGAAGCATGTAGACTGCAAGTTTGACACTCATCACTAAAAACAACTCTAAATTATCAAAGTTAGACTTCATGGATTTTATCCATGACACTGCATCACATGGAAAAATATACAAGACAAGGTGGGATTGTGATAATACATGAAGTACCATGTAATATCTCCAATAGATGGGGAAATTTTGTTAATATTATGGACCGACTATAGAATCCTATGGAGACTATCCCAAAACTAATAATCAGGTCAAATCTAAAGTTCTATTTGAAGTGGTACCATAAGAGGCAAAATGGGTGTTATTATATGTAACACCACAAGAACAACATCAACAATCACATTTGGTGGTTTGAGACCCACCATCTATGGAGTCTTCTCATCACCACTCTCTTGAGGCACGACACAATGATGTTGGGGAAGCATTGTTTTAGAATATCTAAAGACACACCATTAGAAATAATTCATAGTAAATTAAGAAGTCAAGAAAATTTATAATAAAGAGGGTTGGTATATATCCATCCCCTTAGCACTACCCAACCAATATACCTCTCTCGGAGATGGGTCAAGATAAGGAAGAGAAAACATAAGAGGTTCACTAAAACGAGGCATACTGCCTATTTCCTAGTTAGAGTAAAGTTCAAATCTACAAAATTATAAATCTTTATATTTAACAAATTGGGAATTCAATATTTTAAAACAATTCACAACAACACATACATGAAAATAAGAGGATATATTCGTAATGTAGATTTTGATTGATAGTATGAATGAATATTTAATCTATATGGTGCCTAATATGATGCATGTAAATGCATTTCCCTCTTATCATTAGGCTACAATGGTAAAAATCATTATGTCAATAATATGAATATCATTAACACCTTAAAACCAATGTCTCACCAAATAGTGAGATCGTATCAATAATAATTAGCATAATCAATAACTTCAATCCCAACCTAATAATTTGGGTTTCCCAAGTACATGGGTTAGCTATGTCCAGGCATAAGGTAAGTTCCATATCAACATATCCTAGTCTCTTGTCTAACCCACACTGTAATAAGAAAATAAAACAACATATGATACCACTTTCTAGATTCCCTGTCCCGGAAGTCATTGGAAGGGTGCTCCAAGCTATGTTTCCCACATATCCTCCAACACATCATTCCAAATTCTTGAGGCTGCCAAGTAGCAGTGAGGGCCTTTTAAATGTGTATGTGGGGAAGACTATTCCAACATAGGTAAAAGGAAATATACAGCATAAGAGATTAAGATTATACGAAATAGCAGAAGCAAATAGATAATCAAACTACAATAGAAGAAAATAAATAGGCCCAACTAAATATATAATAAGTTTGGAAGCTGATAAATATACCAGATACAAAATTATTTCATGATATAATGTATATGATAAAGTAAGACTATGAAAAACAAGAATACATTCATGAAATAAGAGCTGTAATTAAAAAAATACAAAGGTTAACAACAACATCAAGAAAAAAATCTTTGTCCTTGGTCCCCAAGCACCGACCTAATAAGCAAGACACACTCAAGTACCAGAATCAACATGCTTCCCATTATCCCTACATATGAGCATGAAGTCTACTTGGGTACCAAACAGTGCCGGAGTAGGGAGTGAGAAAAAATCCTGATAGGACAACACCCACAGTGTCCAAACCATTCCATTTTATGTTGTAATCAAAAGAAGTGTTCCAATGTATGATAAAAGTAAGTAATAAACTAAACATAACAAAATAAATATATATTAGTTTGGGTTCTCAATGACACCCTTCCCATATCTCCAGCTTCGTCTTAAGCTTTAAATATGAATAAGCTACCTATAATATGCAGTATATATATATATTATATTAATAAAAAGAAAAAAAAAGGAATATACCCCCAAGATTGTGGATTAGAATGGGGTCTAAGTTATGTGTCAACAAAGTGTGCTACAAGCACAGGAATGTATAACAATTCACACAGACCTCAGGAAGTATCAATAATAACCATTTATGTATTATCATTTTTATTATGTTCATGTTGAGAGTTTGACTCTAATACCTTCCAAAAGGTATCACTCCAGTACATCCTTTATGTAACACCCCTATATTCCACAGTTCAATTCTCTTTGAATAATACAATAGCTTGTTCTATATGAAACTTCAAGTTCTAAAACAACATGACCAATCAAGATAGTTGTTATGAAATGTAATACACATTTTTTAAAATTTTATAAATATTATTTTTCAAAATGTACTTCATTTTTGGATTTGGAATATCATAATTATCTTAGGGTGAGTTTTGTTATTTTACAAAAAAAAATATCATTTTTGGATGAGTAGTGAAAAACACTGCGTTATTGTTTAAAACTGAATTTTTATTTAAATAATTATTTATTTTATTTAAATTTATTTTAAGTCAAAATAGATACATAATAACTATATCAGTTCAATTTAATTCATTGGAGTCATTTTATAATAAAATTAGATGTATTCAATTTTATTAAATTGATTAATGTTTTTACCAAACTTCTAGGGGAATTTAAAAATTTCCTTAAAACATAATCTTTCCACTTCGTGAATTGAATTTCATAAATCCAAAAGACACGGTTGACATCAGTAAGTAAAATGTGGTTCAATAAGATGAATTTTTTTTTGGGGTATAGTAACTTTTGACTTATATTAACCATGGTTAAATGTTAATAGGGAAATTGAAGGTAAAAATGATGTTATAATTACCCTAACACATTTCATAATTCTATTGGATAAGAGTATTTCGACCAAAATAAACCTTGGGAATAAAATTGTATCATTTTGGACCACTTGGATTAGATTAGGATATGTATTATAATATTATTCAAAGAAGAGTTTAATGTGTTAAATTCAATGTTTAATAACTAAAACATTTTTAATGGTGGGTTATACATAAGATAAATTAGACTATAAATATTAATTGGAAAGATATAAAATATTTCCAACATAATGGTATTTTATTTATAATTTTTAGACATTAAATAAATTAATTTATTTATGACACAATGATGATCCAGTAATTACCTTATTAATGAAAGATTAAAATAAGGATATAATAAATATCCAAATAAATGTAAATTGAATATTTTGATAAATTAAACTAATTTTCATGGTTAATATGACGTGTTAGGGTTTTTAAATAATTTTTTTTGATGTGATAATGTTGTTATGACTTTCACAAAAAAATACCAAATAGAGTCAAAATTGACATAAATGGGTTTTTAAAAACAAACACTATTTTCATAATTGATATTAGAATCCTAAAAATATAACTTCTCAGCCAGGGGACTTATAAAAGGATAGATATATAAATAATAAAACACAAGGGGTTCCCTTGGATTTTTATAGCATGATTATTAACCATTTTTTATAATAATACAAGAATACATGGTAGATGTTAAACTAATTAACAAAGAGTTAAATGTTAATGGTAAGGTTAACATAGTGACATAAACCTATATAAAACCTATTGGTTGAGAGGTTTTCGACCGATCCCTACCATAGCCTCGAAATAAATCCTTTTGAATCCATTATAAACTGAATATTATAGTATAATAAAATAATATTTCATGATTTTCCTAAAGTGACCCTCGCGTCTCTTATAAATAAGGTACATTCCCTTCTCTCCAAATCTCACCTCCAATGCCATTTGGTTCAGCTAACCACAGATAAAATATCCTCCCAACTACCCTCCCTTTGACCTAGATTACATAATTTGATCATAAAGCTAACCTATGGATCCCTTTTGATCAAATCAAAAGGAAACACCCGAAGAAGACGTAATAATTTCACCACCTATTTCCAAGTTCTTTTCTTTTTCCAATTTTTCTTTCTTTGTTGTTTCCTTACCAAAATAACAACTTCAGTACCTTATACACTCGTTGATGTTATTATAAATATGGTACAATAATATTCATTATTATGTTCATCCTATTAATGGAAAATCGCCATACGTGTGTACGTATAGTTTACCGCCTCCACGTCGTGGTGTTGTTTGTTATTCAACACTTAATTATTTGGATGGACATAATAATTAGTATAACTGATTTAAATAATAAATATAACATGTTAATGATTATTTATAGGTTATATATCATTCAATTATATATGATTTCCCCATTAATAGAATGATATTGTCGCTCGTGCATACGTGCGGATTATCGTCTCCTCGAACGTGAAGAAATTCATTCCCCATCATAACCATTCATGAATAATTTTCATTTTGTAATTAAAAATAATGTTTAAAAAATAATATAATTCAGGATATGAATAAAATACATTATATCCATAACAAATATAGATTATGTAACCAATCATATAAAGGAAAACCAATCATTTAACACCCAAAACAATGATAAAACTAAAATATTATTAACAAATAAATATTAGAAGATCATATATTATATCATATTTATATATATGGTGATTTTATAATTTAAAAAATTGATTTAACTATTATACAATAGGTTTACTTACACTCGATCAAGGAAAAGTATAAGGCAAGGCTTAATTCTATAGTATCTTAATTATCTATGGTTTTTTTATGTGAGTATCTACTGGGACCTCTTTATCATTGACACCTATGTTTCTTGAAAATATATTTCAGAACATTTTTACAATTTACTATTCTACGTGTTAAAGCCATTTATAACGTTTTTCAACTTTTTATAAATTTTTTATAAAGGAATCATCCCGTTGTTTTCAAAACAAGTTCGTTTAAAACCTTTTCAACAAAATTTAGTGAAGAATGTTTCTTTAACTTATATAGCGGGTGCGAAAAATTTAAACCATTTTAAAACCTTCAAAGCATCCCATAAAAAATTATAATAATATCATCAAAATAAATGTTTTATTTTCTAAATACAATAATTTTAAATTTTTTCAATGTAGAAAGAGATATATTTCTCAAATAGTTTTGATTTAATATATGTAAAAATGCTTTGATGGATTTTACACTTTCTTGAAGATGAATTATTGTGATAAAATATTTGATATTGTATTGAAGGTTTTGTGATATGTTTGACTGTGAATTTGTTATTTTTATACCATTCATGGTTTATTGTTAAAATATAAACATTTCATATGATAGTTCTAATATGAATTTTTATGTTATGTTTCAACCTTTTCATATGAGGATTCAATTAGACTTATTATGTGATGGTTGGAGCCTTATATAGTTGCTTGATGCATCGGTAGGTCTAATTAGACAACCTTGTGTATTGGAATAAGGCCTTGAAAAAATCTTATTTTTAGTAGTTGCATCAGGCCCTCACTATATGATTATGATGTTCGGCATTACACATTCCATCATTATGAAATTATCTATTGATATTACATGTGATTATGAAAATAGTGGAATATATATATGTGAATAAGTAAATGGAATCATTTGATTTATCTTTTCCATGTTATGATGATGTTTAATTATAAATGGCTTTTGTTTTAGTCTTGTAAATTTCCTTAAATTTTTATGGTTATTTATGAATGTTTTTGCTATATTGTTATCCTTACTGAGAATCTGAGCTCACCCCTTTCTATGTTTTATTTTTCCTAGGGCGTGAAGAAGTATTTTATTTTGACCTATAGGGATAGAATAAGGGATATTTGTGTGTTCAAAGGGGGAAAATGATGTTGTTTTTATTTCATGATTTAATGTAAAAATTATATATATATCTAGTACTTCCAAAGCTACTAAACTAATCAGTCTTTCGAGACATGATCTCTTGTGATCAATCCAGTGTTATGTAATAATTCACTGACCATGGGTAACTATGTCTGGGGCATAAAATGAAAATTAATCAAATACCACTGATCCCATCTAAGGAAATCCTCTGAAAGACCATGTATCGCTCATAACATTGTGTTATAATGATTCTGTCCAAATGTCACACGTATGGGGTCAAGAATCACCTATGTAATGGAATAGCCACAGTTCTAATGGTTCTATCCTTAAATATCACTTTTGGAACTAGTATCACTAATGAGTATTTAGAAACACATTGAAACCCTCATTTGGAAAATCCTAAGACATCATCTCCCTAGCATAATGTGTTACCTGTCTGGAATGGGGAGTCCTTGTGTATTATTTAATATGAAAAACACATTATCTCACCGCCCTAGTATTAATAAGTTTTCAAAAATTTACATATCATAAGTTATTTATTTATAATTTCCAAAAAAATATAATAAACTCAAATCCACATACCAATGACCATTCTAGTCAAGCAGTTTTAACCAAAGCAATTTATTAGTGAAAGAAAAAAAATGCACATATCACTTTATAGTGGAATTACAGTATATTAATTTAAAAATTAATAACATCATTAGGCATAGATAACTAACAATACTTATGTTTCAGGGTTCATAATAATCCCAAATAATTTATTTAATTTCTTGCTCAACCTAAAGGGGGTCATGCAATATATGTAATTGAATAATTTAATTATTCGGGGCTAATAAAAAATACCAAGAACATTGGAATTACCAAATGGGTATCGAATGATGCTTCGAAAATTTTAATTAAATTATTTTCCTCAAAAAAGGGTGCAAAAACTAAGACAAACAATACAATTAAATTATAAAATATAAAATTTAACATTGTAAGTAGGCACTGATGAGTGGAAAAACATGTGTTTTAAAATATGCAATGAAATGATGGGAAAGAGAATTGAAACTCTACCATGAACTCATAGAGTATCCTATTCCCTACAATGGTCATTAATTTGACATGAAACATATGAAACTAGATGATTTTAGAAAAAACCCCAATTTTGGTTAAAATCCTTCCACAAAAAATAGTGCGAAGAATTTAGAACAACATCAGATGGTCCTTAGTGTGCGAGGTTATACTTACCAAGATCCTTACAACACACTAGAAAATGTCTAAATCATTGGAGAAATGACATATTAATTATCTTCCAAAGTGGAGGGAAGGGAGGAGGCATAACAGTTATAGGGGTGCTACTGGCCGACACAAAGGGAGAGTGAGGATAGGAGGATAAACAAGGAAATGAAAGAAAGTAAAGTAATTGGGAAAAAAGATAAATGGAAAATATATAAAAAACGTAAATAAGTAAATATATTAATTAAAATAAAATGATGGATGAAATGAAATGAAATAAATTAGTTAAAATGGATTTACGCCCATTTTAATTATTTTTAATTTCTCTCTAACTATTTCTATTTTATTATTTATTTTTATCCCTCTTTATATTCAATTAATTTCTATTAAATTATTTTTTTTTCCATTTTTAGTATATTTAGTTATTTTTATCCAAAAAAAATTTAAAGGTAATGATGTAAAAAATTTACAAAAAGCCTGAGCAATTATTTAATTAATTTTAATAGCTCCCCAAGACTCACAACATGGTGCATTGGCATGCACCCTGACTTGATTAAAGATTTGGACTAAAAACATAAATGGTATGTACCTTGATTAAATCCAAGATGATACATTTATGTTTTCTAAATAATTTAATAAAATATTATATTTCTCAAATATCATTATTTTCAATTTGACACTATTTATTATTTTGACATTAATAAAATTGATATAATAAAATAAATTAAAAAAAATGTATTAATGTATCTATAATATTTCTTATTACTCAAAAAATTTGTGGATAATCATAATTTATTAATATTATATTAGTTTTATTTTTTTATTATCATTTAATTGGATGTTCCATTAATTGAATAATTACTGCATCATTTTTATGTAATAATTTAAGATAATAACATCACCACTAAAAATTATATAAAAACAATATAATTTATATAGAAAATTAATATTTAAAATTAATATTTATATTCAAACATAAACATTTTATTAAACCATATAAAAAATTACATTTATTAAAAACAATAGTGTAACATGTTTGACATTTCATTATATATAATATTATAATGGTCATAATCTTAGCTAATTTTCCATAAAACCCTATATAAAAGAATTTTATATGTGTAAGATTGAATAGTAATCATAAATTAATATATAGGAATGTTTTAGTTTCATTTTATAGTCTTTATCATTTTATTTTTAACTTTACATGCCTGATTTACCCTTCACTATGGTAACAAACATTACGGAAGTTGTCATTAATACTAATAAAAAATAAAATATATCTTTTTTTATAAATGTTTACCTCTTAAATTCAAATATTTATTCAAATTTCCAAAATTGAAAATAGGAAAAAAATTTAAAATATAATTTAAAATTAAATAGGCAAAACATAATGAAAATCACTATTTTAGAGAAATGATATTTTTATGTATAAAAGTATTTCTATTAAAAATTCATCCCTATAATTGATTAAAATTAAAAAAAAATTGGATAATTTATAATATTATATAAATAAATTTAATTTAAATTCATATGAAAAAGGGATATTTTAAACTAGTAGAAAGAAAAAAACGGTTTTCTATAAAAATCTGTATTTTCACTACTCTCAAAAAAAATTCTTCTCAAAAAAATTTGCAATATTTTCCCAAATATATATTTAGTATGATTATTTTAAAAATTAATTTTGATTTATAAAGCATATATTATAAAACTTGAAAATAAATGTTATATAATTTTGTTCCTAACAATAAATAAAAACATTTTTTGACAAAAAAAAATTTATAACGACTTTACAAAAAATTGATTGTTTATTTCGTTAAATGTATGTAATATTTATTTTTATTTTTAAGACCATTATATATATATATATATATTAATTTTTTAACAATAATCTTGCCCTCTATTTCAACATATAGGTTATAATAATATATGAGGATTCCTTTATACTGGATGTTGTGAGGTGTATACTCTAATGAGCATACTGTTATTTTAAAATATTATGGTGCTACATGGATAGAATGTATTTATATATCACATAAAAGGTTATCATTCATCATTTTTGGAAATTTATATTTCAGGTAATGTGAGATGATTTTTTTAAGTATAAGAATATTGAGAGTTTTATGACACCGTTTTTCATTTTCACTCCAGTGATAGTGAGGATCAGGTTATAGTGACTTTTAATCATATATGATTTTTAGAAATATCCTTATGAATGAATAAATAATTAAATTTCACCTTGATGGGTTTTATAACATTATTATATCTAGTTTTTCTATAAAAATATTATTTCTTAATGAGGGCAATGTTCGGAACTACTGATGTTGAAAAGAAGCGAGTGAAAGTTATAGAACCTTAGAGAAAGGTTCTTATAATATTCAATAATTATGAAATTACACATCTGAATGTTGATGATGAAAATTTTCTTTTTATTGATGATACATTATAATATATTTTTTATGATTTTGAATATTGTAAGCATTTCATGACACATAATGAGGTATATGTGTCATACTAAAAATAGAAATTAAATTTTTATCCTTTCAGAAGGATGATGGCCTTATTTTTTTGGTAGGGTCTTTGTCTTTATAGAAAACACTAAAACAAAATGTTTTCATAGACTAAAAATTGAAAGACCCCAAAACACCCTTAGAAGGGAGGGGTGAATCAGGGTGTAAACATTTTCTACTGAATTGATACATCTTATTCCCACGTTGGTATGAACCTGTTAAGCCTGTCTGAATAGAATTTGTAGAAAATAAAATATCACATGAGATGCAGCAACGCATCAATTTTAATTGGTTCACCACTAAGGCATACTTCCATGCAGCATTTTTCAAAAGTGGTTCTGTCATACCAAAACCACAATTCTTCACATGTTATGTATTAAAAGTGTTTATCACTGACACTATGTTCCAGGCACACCACCTTTAAAAGGTTTTAGGGATAACACACTATGTCCCTCATATCACTTCCACTGACTTCCACTTAAACACTGAATTGGAAGAATCATCACTTAGCTTAACATCTTGAATGTATCTTCAATAGTTAAGCATCAAATCATGCATCATATACTATAAATGGATGCTCTGTTGAGGTCACATAGTCCCCCAAATAATTACTTTATTTTCCTGTACACTGATATGTTATAGAAATTAATTTCTCAAACCAATTTTTTCAATTTTATGTCTTCAATGGGTGTTCTGTATACTGCTGTTGTTTTTTAAAAAAATTTCTATTTTCATGTACCTTCCAACTCTTATGTGTACCGTACTGTTCCTCTGTGAACTTCCATTCTCGGCATAATACCATGCTCTATAAACTACTCCACTCATCTGCGTACCATCCTGCTCTGCATACTACCTTGCTCCAGCACGTACTATGAGGGCTACCTGCATGAACCACGCTCTCTTCCATATAAATTTTTTCGTATGTGGGTGATTCACTCTACGTATCGTCCCTTCTACCACGTACCACTTCAGAATTCTTTAAATTTCTCCCCAATATTTTAAACATTCATCTCATCCCTCAAGAAAGAGGATTTCAATTCCATAAATAGGAACATTACTCTACAAATTTTAGTAATATGATTTTCCCAAATTTTCAATTTGGGATTATTGCTGCTATAAACTGAACTCCATCCATGTACTGTTAGTCTCCACCGTGTACTGCTCCTATTTCATGAACCGCTACAATCCTACCAACCTTAGGCACTCTGTTTACTCCATGCCTTCCCTACATACCGTTTCTACGAACCATTTTTCATATCTTCCCTTAGCATTCCGTGTACCACATTCCATCTCTAGATACTATAAAATTCAACTATTTTTCAGTTCTGCGCAAGTCTCTGCACACCGCTCCGCAAACCGAAATGCGCACCGTTTCGCATACTGCTCCGACTTCATGGAATGCGTTCATGAACCATACCTAAAATATGGTTCGTGTTCCTTGTTCCAATTTATGTGGTTCCCTTATTTTTTTAGATTTTTCATTGTTGTTCAGTAAACCACTAAATCCTATCTAAACCCCCTTTGATTTCCAACACCAAACTCCCATTCTTGAGGGTTCAAAATTTGGAAGACATGGGAAAAATGCTCCACCTTCAATACTACTTTTAGCCTCAAAAGTATGACCACACTCTTTGAAACTACCTAGTCATCCATGTGCATATTGAAATCAAATAAAAACAAAACTCTATAATTCTCAATTATCATTCTTCGCTCCATCAATCTCCCCCTTTGGGTTTGTTGGAATGCTCCAAATAAATTCTCTAATGTGATTTCCATGATCAAAACATGAACCTTTATGAAACAACTCTTCCACCACTCTAAGTCTATGTGAGCAGTGATTGGTGTAGAAAAAAAGATAGAGGACATGAATTGAGTTCTCATTTAATCTTATCCAATCTTTCTGTTCGTTGAATTTATACATTCTCCCCCATTGTCAATAATCCTAGAAAATAGTTATTTATACATTGTAGAGCGCATAACAAACTCCCCGTAGATCGTATCTCCCCCATAAACCAACAACACTTCCACAAACAATTTAACACAGTTAAACCATTGAGGAGAGGGCAATTTTGTAACCTCATTATGCACTGGGAGGTGGATAAACACCAAAGATATTCCAATGTTTCTCAAACACAACCGCTGACAGTGGCTTGGTCATAATGTCATCCACTTCCTCTTCAGTTCCCACATGGTCTATTTTTGTCATGACTTGTTCAACTAATTCTTTGATGAAGTGATATATGATCTTAATATGATTATTACAAGAATTGAAAAGAGGAATCTTTATAATATCAATTGTGCTCTAGTTATTACTGTAAATCACCATTGGTTGTTTCACCTCATCACATGTGTCAGTCAGTTGTTGCATCTTCCAAACTAACTGAGTGAAATCCTTTGTTAGAAGATATATATCCGGCTTAAATTGTACATAGAGAAGTACATTCCTATTTCTTTCTCATCTATTCTACACATTTCTTCCCAATATATAATGCTCCACCACTGGTAGATGTTCTATCCACTACATCTCCAGCCTAGAAACTCGTAGAAAAAGCAGACTGTTCAATTCCTCTTCCTGCAACAATGTATAGATCTTAATTATGTGTACCTTGAATATATATCATAATTATTTTCTCTATGACCATATGTTATTCCTTTGGATTACTCTGAAAGCAGGCTGTAAGGAATGTTGAAAAGACAATATTTGGATGTGTCATCATCAGGTAAAGTAGCCTTCCAATGATTCTTCTGTACATGGTGGGATCCATAGAAGTATCATCCTCATGCTTCACAAGCATTGTTCTAACCGCAACCGAAGTCGTCATTGGTTTGGAATCACGCATGTTGTATTTCATCAACAACTCTCTTGCATACATTCCCTAAGTAATGAAAGTGTAATCCTTATTCTGAATCACTTACAACCCTAAAAAGTATATGTTTTCCCCAATCATGGACATTTTAAATTCTGATTTTGTGTGTTTGGAAAATTCATCCACTAGTCCATGCCTTCTTCTATTGAAAATAATATCATCCACATATACCAATATCATGAATTGTTCCCTTTGTGAATTCTCCACATAAATATTGTGATCCCCTCAACCTCTTCTAAAGATAAGCTTTCTCATATAAGAGTCCAAACAAGAGTACCATGCTTGTGGTGCTTGTTTCAGGCCATATAGAGAATTAATTGATTTTCAAACATTCAATTCATCATTTCCAAGCATGAACCCTACAAGTTGTTCAATGTTGACTTCATCTTCTAATAATCCATTTAGGAATGTCGTCTTTATTCCCAATTTATACACATTAAAACCACATTGTATTTCCATAGAAAAAATTGCCTGATTGACTCCAGTCTCGCTACAGGAGAAAATATCACCTCAACAACAATGACTTTGATTTATGAATATCCTTTAAAGACCAAGAGTTCCTTATTTCAGATCACATTTCAATGCTCATCAAATTTGTTCTTGGAAATCCACTTTGTACCAATCACATTGTGACCTTTTTGTCTTTTGACAAGATCCCATGTATGATTTTTGTCAATCTAAAATAACTATTCATTCATTGCTTTTACCCATGACTCATCATTTTAAGCCTCTTCAAATGAGGATAGATCCAAAACCAACTGAAATACAGAATGTTCATTAGTCCTCATTCTCTTTATTTGTGTAGTTGCATTCTGATACCTGATAAGGTTGTACTGATCAATCTCTACTCTTACATTTCTCCATTGTGGTTCAATCGAATTATCTCCAGCTATGGCTTCTTATTCTAATTCTTCATCATAGTCATCATCTAGATGTGAATACTAAGAGTTTTTCCAACCTTCTATTCCTCTGTATTATCATTTATTCCATGTCCACATCATTCCTCATCTTCTATCACATTAGCATAATAATTCCTTGAAGCATTCATGTTTTTCATTTCAAGGATATTTACCTCACTACGTTCCACAATTCACCCCAAGTACATATTGAAACAGTTTAAGTCTTTTCTATTAATTGAGTATCCATGAAATATTCTTTGGTCTACTTTTTCTAGACACTTCCCTTGATTCTATTTTTTGTTTCGGATAAAAATATTTCTTCTGAAATCACAAACATATTTCAAAGAGGGATTCCTTCCATTACAAAATTCATTTGCTGTATTTTTCTCACCCATATATAGCCATGTTTGATTTTGAATATAAATTTATTCTTGTACTACCTCTTTCTAGTAATGTCGATGAATATGAATCTCGATCAGTATAGTTCTGTCCATGTTGTTTACTTGTTGATTCCTATGCACAACAACTCCATTTTTCTATGGTGTTCTCGCATGAGCCACATCATGTTGTATCCCATGCTTCTATAGGTAATTTTCAAATTCAATTGATGTGTATTCTTCTCCATTGTCAAACCATACGACTTTGATATTCTGTTCTGTATCTTTCTCACCAATTCGACGATGGGTTTTCATGAAATCAGTCAATTGTCAATTCTTGTGAATAATATTAATTCTACAGTATCTTCATTATCTGAGGTTTTTTATATGTGAGTATCTACTGGGACCTCTTTATCATCGAAATCTATGTTTTTTGAAAATGTATTTCAAAACATTTTTACTATTTACTAGTCTACGTGTTATAGTCATTTATACCTTTTTTTGATTTTTTATAAATTTTTTATAAAGGAATCTTCTCGTTGTTTTCAAAAACAAGGTCTTTTAAAACCTTTTCGAAAAAATTTAGTGAAGGATGTTATTTAACTTATATGGCTGGTGTGGAAAATTTACACCATTTTAACACCTTCAATGCGTCCCACAGAATATTATAAGAATATCATTAAATAAATGTTTTCTTTTCTAATTTCAATAGTTTTAAATTATTTCAATGTAGAAAGAGATATTTCCATCATATATTTTTGATTTAATCTATGTCAAAATCCTTGGATGGAATTTACACTTTCTTGAAGTTGAATTATTGTGATAAAGTATTTGATATTTTATTGAAGGTTTTGTGATATGTTTGACTGTGAATGTGTTATTTTTATACCATTAATACTTTATTGTTAAAATATAAACATTTTATATGATAGTTGTAATATGAATGTTTATGTTATGTTTCAGCATTTTCATATGAGGATTCCATTAGACTTATTAAGTGATCGGTGGAGCCTTCTATAGTTGCTTGATGAATCGGTAGGTCTCATTAGACAACCTAGTGTATTGGAATAAGGCCTTGAAAAAATCTTATTTTTTGTATTGGCATTATGCCCTCACAATATGGTTATGATGTTCGGCATTACACATTCCATCATTATGAAATTAGCTATTGATATTACATGTGATTATTCAACTAGTAGAATATATATGTGAATAAGTAAATGGAATCATTTTATTTATCTTTTCCATATTATACAAATGTTTAATTTGAAATGGCTTTTTTTTAGTCTTGTACATTTCCTTACATGTTTATGGTTATTTATGACAGTTTTTTTTATTTTGATATCCTTACTGAGCATCTGAGCTCACCCCTTTCTATGTTTTATTTTTCCCAGGATGTGAAGAAGTATATTATTTTGACCTGCAGGGATAGGCTAAGGGATATTTGTGTGTTCAAAGGGGAAATTTTTTGTTGTTTTTATTTCATGATGAAAAGTAAATATGATGTATATATCTAGTACTTCTAAAGCTATTAAACTAATTGGTCTTTAGAGACATGATCTCTTGTGATCAATCCAATGTTATGTAACAATTCACTGACCATGGGTATCTAGGGTTTGGGCATAAAACATCAATTAATCAAATACCATCGATCCCATCCAAGGAAATCCTCTAAAAGTCCAAGTATTGCTCATGACATGGAATTATCATGATTTTGTCCCAATATCACACATAAGAGGTCAATTATCACCTATGGAATGGCATATCCATAGTTCCAATGGTTCTATCCCTAAATATCCCTTTGGGAACCAGTATCACCAATGAGTATTTAGAAACCCATTTAAACATTCATTTGGAAAATCCTAAGACATAATCTCCCTAGCATAATGTGTAACCTGTCTAGAATGGAGAGTCCTTGTGTATTACTTAATATGAAAACCACATTATCTCATTGCCCTAGATTTAGTTAGTTTTCAAAAAAGAAGATATCATAAGGTATTTATGTATTATTTCCAAAAAAATATATAAGAAACTGAAAGCCACATACTAATGAACATTCTAGTCAAGCAGTTTTAACCAAAGCAATTTATCAGCGAAAGAAAAAAATGCACATATCACTTTATAATGGAATGGAAATATATTAATTTTATAATTAATAACATCATTAGGCATAGATAACTAACAGTACTCAAGTTTCAGGGTTCATAATAATCCCAAATAATTTATTTAATTTCATGCTAAACCTAAAGGGGGTCATGCAATACATGTAATTGTATAATTTAATTATTCGGGGCTAATAAAAAAAATACAAAGAATATTGGAATTCCCAAATGGGTATTGAATGATTTTTCTAAAATTTTTTAAAAAATAATTTTACTCAAAAAAGGGTACAAAAACTAAGACAAACAATATAATTAAATTATAATATATAAAATTTAACATTGTCAGTAGGCACCAATGAGTGTAAAAAAATGTGCTTTCAAATATGCAATGAAATGATGGGAAAGAGAGTTGAAACTCTACCATGAACTCATAAAATATCCTATTATCTACAATGATCATTAATTTGACATGAAACAGATGAAACAAGATGATTTTAGAAAAAACCCCAATTTTGGGTAAAATCCATCCACAAAAAATAGTTCGAAGAATTTAGAACAACATCAAATGGTCCTTAGTGTGTGAGGTTATACTTACCGAGAAATTCACAACACACTAGAAAATGTCTAAATCATTCTAGAAATGATACTTCAATGATCTTCCAAAGTGGAGGGAAGGGAGGAGGTGCAAAACGTATAGGGGTGCTACTGGGCGACTCAAAGGGAGAGGGAGGAGAGGAAGATAATCAAGAAAATGAAAGAAAAAGAGTAATATGAAAAAAAAATAAATGGAAAATATATAAAAAACATAAGTAAGTAAATATATTAATTAAAATAAAATGATGGATAAAATGAAATAAATTAATTAAAATGGATTTACCCCCATTTTAATTATTTTTAATTTCTCTCTAAAAATTTCTATATTATTATTTATTTTTATCAATCTTTATATTCCATTAATTTCAATTAAATTTTTTTTCATTTTTAGTATATTTAGTAATTTTTATCCAAAACACAGTGCAAGGGAATGATGTAAAAATTTTACAAAAAGCCTGAGGAATTATTTAATTAATTTTAATAGCTGCCCAAGACTCACAACATGGTGCATTGGCATGCACCCTGAGTTGATTTAAAGATTTGGACTAAAAGGATAAATGGTATGTACCTTGATTAAATCCAAGATGATACATTTATGTTTTCTAAATAATTTAATAAAATATTATATTTATAAAATAGAATTATTTTCAATTTGACACTAATAATTATTTGGACATTAATAAAATTGATATAATAAAATAAATTCAAAAAAATAGTAATGCAACTATAATATTTTATATTACCTTAAAAATTCGTGTATCATCACAATTAATTAATGTTATATTAGTTTTATTTTTTTATTATCATTTATTTGGATGTTCCATTAATTGAATAATTACTACATCATTTTTATGTAATAATTTAAGATAATAACTTCACCACTAAAAATTATATAAAAATACTATAAATTATATAGAAAATTTGTATTTAAAATTTGTATTTATATTTAAATATGAACATTTTATTAAACCATATAAAAAATTACATTTTAAAAAAAATAGTGTAACATGTTTGACATTTCGTTTTATATAATATTATAATGGTCATAATCTCATCCAATATTCCATAAAACTCAATATAAAAGAATTATATAGGTGTAAGATTGAATATTAATCATAAATTAATATATAGGCATGTTTTAGATTCATTTT
The DNA here is from genome assembly GCA_963277665.1 of Viscum album. Classification (NCBI taxonomy): domain Eukaryota; kingdom Viridiplantae; phylum Streptophyta; class Magnoliopsida; order Santalales; family Viscaceae; genus Viscum; species Viscum album. The sequence continues at coordinate 767,884,470 of OY728136.1, forward strand.
ATAGTCTTTATCATTTTATTTTTAACATTACATGTCTGATTTACCCTTCAATATGGTAACAAACATTACGAAAGTTGTCATTAATATTAATAAAAAATAAAATATATCTTTTTTTATTAATTTTTACCTCTTAAATTCAAATATTTATTCAATTTTTCAAAATTGAAAATACCAAAAAAAATCAAAATCTAATTTAAAATTAAATAGGCAAAACACAATGAAAAACATTATTTTAGAGAAATGTTATTTTTATGTATAAAAGTATTTATATTAAAAATTAATCCCTAAAATTTATTAAAATGAATATAATTAGATATTTTATAATATTAAATAAATAAAATTAATTTAAATTCATATCAAAAAAGGGATTTTTTAAACTGGTTGAAATAAAAAGACGATTTTCTATAAAAATCTGTATTTGCACAACTCTCAGAAATAAATTTCTTTTCAAAAAAGTCTGCAAAATTTTCCACAATATATATTTGGTATGATTATTTTAAAAATTATTTTTGTTTTATAAAGTAAATATTAAAAAACTTGAAAATAAAAGCTATATAATTTTGTTCATAAAAATAAATAAAACCAGTTTTTGACAAACAATAATTTATAACGACTTTACAAAAATTTGATTGTTTATTTCCTTAAATGTATGTAATATTTATTTGTATTTTTAATACCATTATATATATATATATATTAATATTTTGAACAATAATCATTCCCTCTATTTAAACATATAGGTTATAATAATATATGATGATTCCTTTATGCTCGATGTTATGTGGTGTATACTCTAATGAACATAGTGTTCTTTTAAAATATTAGGGTGCTACATGGATAGAAGGTATTTATATATTAGATAAAAAGGTTACCAATCATCATTTTTGGAAATTTATATTTTTGGTAATGTGAGATAATTTTTTTAAGTATTAGAATATTTAGAGTTTTATGACACCATTTTTCATTTTCACTATAGTGATAGTGAGGATCAGGTTATAGTGACTTTGAATCGTGAATGATTTTTAGAAATATCCTTATGAATGAATAAATAATTAAATTTTCACCTTGAAGGTTTTTCTAACATTATTATATCTAGGATTTCTATAAAAAATTAATTTCTTAATGAGGTCATTGTTCGGAACTACTGATGTGGAATAGAATCCAGTGAAAGTTATAGTACCTTAGAGAAAGGTTCTTATAATATTCAATAATTTTGAAATTACACATCTGAATGTTGATGATGAAAATTTTCTTTTTATAGATGATACAGTATAGTATATTTTAGGATTTTGAATATTGTAAGAATTTCAAGACACATTATGAGGTATATGTGTCATACTATAGAATGATATTAAATTTTTATCCTTTTAGAAGGATGATGGCCTTATTTTTTTGGTAGGGTCATTGTCTTTATAGAAAACACTAAAATAATATTTTCTCATAGACTAATAATTGAAGGACCCCAAAACACCCTAAGAGGGTAGGGGTGAATGAGGGTGTAAACTTTTTCTACTAAACTAATAGATCATATTCCCATGTTGGTAGGAACATGCTAACAGTATCTGAAGAGAATGCGTTGAAAATAAACAATCACATGTGATGGAACAACGCATCAATTTTACTTGGTTCACCACTAAGGGATACTTCTATGGAGCAAATTCCAATAGTGGGTTTGTCATACCAAAACCACCATTCTTCACATGTTAAGTATTAAAAGTGTTTATCACTGGCAATATGTTCCAGGTGCACCACCTTTAAGAGGTTTTAAGGATAGTACACTCTGTCCCTCATATCACTTCTACTGACTTCCAATTGCACACTGTATTGGAATAATCATCACTAAGCTTAACATTTTGAAAGTATCTTGAATATTTAAGCATCAAATCATATATCATCAACTGTAAATGGATGCTCTGTTGAAGTCACATAATCACCCAAATATGTAATTTATTTTCTTGTACACTGATATGTTATAGAAATTAATTTCTCAAACTAATGTTGTCAATTTTATGTCTTCCTTGGGTGTTCCATGTATTGCTATTTTTTTCAAAGTCTTTCTATTTTCATGTACCTTCCAACTCATATGTGTACCGTACTTCTCCTCAGCGAACTTCCCTTCTCGGCATACTACCATGATCTATAAACTACTCCACTCCTATGTGTATCGTCCTGCTCTGCATACTACCTTGCTCCAGCATATACTATGAGGGATACCTTCATGAACCAAACTCTCTTCCATATACAATTTTCATACGCGGGTGATTCACTCTGGGTATCGTCTCTTCTACCACGTACCACTTCGAACTTCTCTAAATTTCTCCCCAATATTTGAATCTTTTATCTCTTCCCTCAACAAAGAGGATTACAATTCCATAAATGGGAACATACTCTACAAATTTTAGTAATATGATTTACCCAAATTTTCAATTTTGGATTATTGCTACTGTAAACTGAACTCCGTCCGTGTACTGTTAGGCTCCACCACATACCTCTCCTATTTCGTGAACCGCTACAATCCTACCAACCTTCGGCACTCTGTTTACTACATGCCTTCACCGCATACCATCGCTATGAACCTTTTTTTTCATATCTTCCATTAGCATTCCGTGTACCACATTCCATCTCTATGTGCTATCACTATAAACTATTTTTCAGTTCTTCACAACTCTCTGCACACCGCTCTGCACACCGCAATGCACACTGTTTTACATACTGCTCCGGCTTCCTGGAATTCGGTTGTGAACCATACCTAAAATATGGTAGGATTTCATTGTTCCAAGTTATGTGGTTCCCTTATTTGTTTACGATTTTCGTTGTCATTATGTATATCATTATATCCTATCTAAAACCCCTTTTTTTCCAACACCAAACTCCCAATCTTTAGGGTTCAATATTTGGAAAACATGGGAGGACTACTCTACCTTAAATACTACTTTTAGCCTCAAATTTATGACCTCACTCCTTGAAACTCCCTAGTCATCCATGTGCATATTGAAATCAAACACAAACCAAAATCTATAATTCGCAATGATCATTCTTCACTCCATCAATCTCCCCCTTTGGGTTTGTTGGAAATCTCCAATTAAATTCACTAATGTGCTTGCCATTATCAAATTTTCTGCCCGTTACTCCTTCACCGGGGCGGCCCCCGGTGCTCCCGGCGACGGTGGCGCCCACTGCCCCCTCTGCGGACGCTGGCCCGTCTCTTCCTTTGGGATCCCGGGGCTCCTCTCCCGGGCGGTCGTGCTTTCCGCTCTCCTTCAAGGATGCCATGCTGGGTCGTGCTCCCCGGCAGTCGTGTTTCCAGGCGGTTCCCCCGGTGGCTCTTTCGGCGTCTCGGGAGGGGTCCTGCCTGTCCCTGGAGTTCCCTTCGGCGTCCTTTGGTGCGGCTGTGGAGGAGATGAAATGGACGTTGGTGGCTCGTTTTTGCGCTGAGAAGCCCCCGATCCAGGTCTTCAGGAAGTTTGTGGAGTCCTGGGGGCTACAGGAGCCGGCGTGCGTCTCTGTTGTCCACCACCTGTCCTTCTGTGTGGTTCTCCAGTCGGAGGAGGACTTCGTTCATGCCTGGTGCCTGGCCCCTCGCTCGTTCGGTCAATGGCGTTTCAATCTTTCGCGCTGGTCCCTGGACGCCCACCGTGGGAAGGAGGGGCCCAAGGCTGCGGTGTGGACTCTTCTCCCAGGTATTCCCCTTCCCTTTAAGAATGAGGCATTCCTCAAGGCCATCGGGGCTGGCCTAGATGGTTTCCTGTGTGTGGATTCTCGAACGCGAAATGGGGAGGACCTGTCTGTGGCCCAGATCTGTGTTGAGCTAGATCTCTCCTCCCCTCCGCTGGATAGCATTCGCCTGAAGGTTCAGGATACCTGTGATTGGTCCCAGGACGTGGTCTACCCAGTGTTTCCCAGGTTCTGCTCCTCGTGCCGCCTCCAGGGGCACTCAGTGCAGGTCTGCAGGTCCCGAGCTTCTGGCCTCCGGCGTAGAGCACCCCGAGGAGTCCCACGAACCCCTGGGGGTGGTGAAGGGGGGGGGGGCTTCGATGTTGTCGGTGGTCTCCTGTGAGGATCCTCCCCTGGTTGTTCAGAGGTCGGATGGTCCTTGGTTCGCTTCGGCTTCTTCTACTCCAGGGATGGTCTTTCAGAATGGCGTTAGGATGGCTTCCCCTCGGTGGATGGCGGAGCTTTTTGACCCGGGGCTTGGCCCGCGACAATGTTTGTCCCTGGGAAGCTTGCTGGAATGCTTTATGAGGACCCAGAGGTGTAGTGACCCCCTCGGCCAGAGGGGGGTCCAGTCTCGTCTCGCTTCGGGCCCGTGCGAGGGGGGCAGCCCGGGGGGCCCCCAGCCTCCCTTACGAGCGCAGGTGGTTGTTAAGGCCGTCGGGGCAGTTTCCTGGGGAGGGGGCCCGTTGGATCCTGAAGTCCGGAGCCCGTCTATATCTCAGTGTTGCAATTCCCCCTGCGGCGCTCGTAGGAAACGGCCTCCGTTGCCCTCCCGGAGGCTCTCGTGTTCCCTCTCCCCGGTTTCAAGTCCGGGGGTCTGCACTCGGTCGCGATCGAAACTGGAGCTCGTTGGAGTTAAGGAGCTTTCTGGTTCTGGAAAGCTGTGGACCTTGGAACCCGGGGTCAGTTCCGGGGCACCCTCTGCGTAATGTATCCAATAATCATTTAGAATGCGAGGGGCCTCGGAGCCCGCGTAAAAACAGACTTTCTGGCGTCCGAAATAAATAAGAATAGGGTGCTGGTTGCTGCTGTTCTCGAACACAAACAGGCGCCGGCCAGGATCAACCAGTTCTCTCGGAAAATTGGTATGCATGCGTCCATGCATGCAGACCCCGACAACCGTCACATCTGGGTGTTCTGGAAGTGGGATGTAGCGGTGGCCCTGCTTCAGGCGGGCGATCAATACCTGACCATGATGGTTAAGTCTGGTCGTTGTTCTGTCATTGTGACCTTCGTATATGGCAGCTGTGATAGTCAAAGGAGGGAAGAGTTGTGGCAGGACCTTAGTGGGTTCGACCCGGGGGAGGAACCCTGGATTATCGGAGGGGACTTTAATACTATAGCAGACCCGGAAGAGAAAAAAGGTCGAGGGGCCTTCCCTCGCAGGGAAAGCATGGCCGTCTCCCAGTTCATGGCGAGTAATGGTCTGATGGATTTGGGTTATACGGGGGATCGTTTCACTTGGTGTAACAATCAGAAAGGGGATCGCAGATGCTGGAGTCGCCTTGATCGGTGCTTGGCAAACCTTAAAGCTGCCTCCGCGTTTCCCGCAGTGCAGGTAAAACACTTGGTGCGAGGCATTTCTGACCATTCCCCACTGTTGGTGCAACTGACGTCTGGGAAGGGGACGCAGGAAGGTTTCAAATTCCGTGGTTGTTGGTTTGACAACCCGGAGTTTTCCAATCTGATCCGCTCGTCCTGGATGGAACCAACGTATGGGCACCCATGGGTGGTGGTCCACAATAAGCTCCGAAGGCTAAAGAACAGACTTCACGCATGGGCAGGATCTCTCCCTCCGGCTGATCAGGTTCTTGACAAGATTAAGGAGGACATTGATAACATGGAAGGTAATCTGGAGGACCTGTGGGATGAGTCGGTGTTCACTGATCTTGCGGCTAAAAAGATCAGGCTTGCGGAGCTGATCCTGGGGCAAGAATGTAGAGCTCGGGAGGGTGAAAGGATTAGATGGCTGAAGGAGGGGGATAGGAACACGGCGTATTTTCATGCGTGCGTCAAGGAGAAGCGACGTCATGTCGTTCCTAATCTAATGCGCGAGGATGGCTCCTACACGGATGACAGGGAGGAGGCGGGGGGTATGGCCCTATCTTTCTTCAAGAACTTACTCGCCGGTCCGAGTGGGAGGATAAATGTGGGGTACCCCAGTGGAAATGCGGAGCTTTGGGAGTCGATACCCTCCTGTGTAACTCGGGAGGACAATGAGGCATTAGAGTTGATTCCTGATGAGGAGGAAATCCATGGTGCTATGCTTAGGTTAAATGCGGAGAGCGCGGCTGGTCCGGATGGCTTCCCAGGATCTTTCTACAGAGGGGCGTGGGGGATGATAAAAGACGATATCGTAACTGCCATCCAGGACTTCTTCCGTGGGGGATACCTGCCAAGGGTGGCAAGTTACACGACACTAGTGCTCATTCCGAAGGTTAAGAACCCCTCGTCTTTATCTCAGTATAGACCGATCAGTATGTGCAATTTCCCCTACAAGATATTGGCAGGTATCGTCAATGCGAGGGTGGCGGCGAGGTTGGACAGATGGATCTCCATTGAACAACACGGCTTTGTGAGGGGACGGTGCATCCATGGTGCGATGGCAATGGCTCAGGTATTGTTGAAGGATCTCAATTTCAAAATGCACGGTTCAAACATGGCGGTGAAGCTGGACACGAGTAAGGCGTATGACAGGGTCGAATGGGGATTTATTAACAGAGTTCTAGCAAGCATGGGGATGTCTACGAGGGTGGTGGACACCCTGTTTAGGTGTTTTAGTTCTGCATGGATGAACGTCACCTTCTTGGGGAAGTCGCACGGGTTCTTTAAGGCGGTTCATGGGCTACGATAGGGAGACCCGCTATCTCTGAGCCTCTTCATCATCATGCAAGACACCTTTAGCCGGTTTCTCAACAGGGGGATCACTAGTGGAAGGATCATGCCGTTTAGGAGGAGTCAGGGCATGCATTCTTTATCCCACCTGATGTTTGCGGATGATACCATCATTTTTTCCAATGCGGGAAAAAGGACGGTGCGGGAGTTAACGAAAATTCTGGAGGAGTATTGTTTCTGGAGCGGGCAGTGTATCAACAACTCAAAGAGTAACATATACCTGTCTAACAAGTGTAGCTCTGGCCGGGCATCTCAAGTTTGCAACAGAATGGATATGAAACCAGGTACGTTTCCCCTGGTGTACCTTGGCACCCCCATTTCTCCGGGGCGACTGCGTATTCGGGACTTCGACTTTGTGGTGAGTAAAGTAACGGGTCGCATCCTCAACTGGAAGAATCAGCTCTTGTCTTTTTGGGGGCGCATCGCCTTGGTGAACAGTGTTCTCTCGGCGGTTTCGGTGCATGCCCTGGATGCCTCCCCCGTGCCGAAGGGAGTGATCAGGGCCATTGATAAAGTGCTGGCCGGTTTCCTATGGGATGCTCAGTCGGTAAGAAAGAAGCACTGGGTCTCATGGGAGAGGATGGCTCGGACGATCTGTGAGGGTGGGATCAGAGTGCAGAGCATGAGTGGCATGGTTACTTGCATGAACGCGAAGTTAGCATGGGAAGTGGTAGAGGAACGTACCTTGTGGGGGAGGACTATGGCTCGAAGCTTCACACGGATTAGGGATGGTTCTGTCTCCAGGAGCTCTCCCTTTTGGGGTAAGACTTCCCAGCTCATTCAGGTGCTGCATGGTCATGCGCGGTGGATAGTGGGGGAGGGTAATCTTTTGTTTTGGTCCCATAACTGGGCCGGCTCGAGGCTTGGATATCCGGGGTGTCCAGCCCCTCAAATTTCTTTTCGAGAGGTGAGCATGTATCAGCCGTTTGTGAAGGCTGTGCTGGACAAGGAGCAATTGGCTCTCTTTGAATCGATCACCCTCATTGAACAACCCGACAGGTGTGTGTTCACCCCGTCGAGTTCGGGGATCTTCACGCTGAAGGATTTTCGGAAGCTCTCCCCCAGTATGGAGCCCAGCGACATATGGAATGCGATAACATGGGTTAAGGGGGTTCCCGAGAAGTATGGGTTCCTCGTATGGAGGCTCCGGAACAGAGTTCTTCCTACCGACGACACTATCAGGAGAATGGGGATCAGCATTGCCTCCCGCTGTCATTGTTGTAAGAGGAAACATGAAGAGAGTATCGATCACTTATTTTTTGAAGGGTAATGGGCGCAGAGCGTGTGGACTCACTTTGGATCCCTTACTGCTTTTTCTGTCGCCGGCATGAGCTCTGGTTCCTTCCTGGATAGGTGGTTTCAGGGGGTGATGATCCCAGGATTGGAGCGGTCGGCCCGGGCGGTGATTCTTAACGCGGGATGCTGGTGCTTAAGGCAGGCTAGGAACCAGGCGAGTTACGAGGGCCTCTTCGCCACGGATAGGGCCATTGTTATGCGGACGAAGAGTCTACTGGTGGACTTGGCTACTTCTTTAAAGAACTGGCGGGAAGCCCCGTCACTGAGGTTTCTTCATGCTGGCGGTGCGGAAACCTTGGATCAGGGTAGATGGGTCTGTTGGCGCCCCCCTGACGTTGGCCTCAAGCTGAACTCGGACGGGTCCTGCATCCGGGGTGACACGCGGGGAGGAGGCCTGGTTCGGGATGCCGGGGGCAGTGTCTTCCTAGCCTTTACTGCATTTTTTGGCAGTGGAACTCCTTTACAGGCAGAGGCGAAGGCACTCCTCACCGGCCTGACCCTCTGTAAACAGAGAGATCTGGCTCTCACGCAGGTTGAAACTGACTCCAAGGCCCTTCATGACTCCTTGATGGGCACTCATCCCACCCCCTGGACGATTGAATACACCATGAGGAGATGCAAAGTTTTCCTCAACCATAATATTCGGGTGTCGCATACTTGGCGGGAGGGTAACATGGCCGCAGACTACTTGGCATCAATGGCAGAGCAAGGATCCAGTACCAGATGTCTCCCTAATAGCAGCGCCCTCAAACCGGAAGGGGTCAACTTGATCCGCAGTGACGCCCTAGGTATTCACTATTTTAGGCCCCCTTAGGGAGGGGGATACACCTCCTATCCTTCTACTCTCCCCCCCCCTTTTCTTTTCCCTTTCCTTGTACTTTGAACCCGAAATAAATTTAATGATGATGATGATGAACATTTAAGAAACAACTCATTTGTCACTCTAAGTCTATGTGAGCAGTGATTGGTGTAGAAAAAAAGATAGAGGACATGAATTGAGTTCCTGTTGACGCTTATCGATATTTTATGTCCATTGAATTTATAAATTCTCCCCCATTGACAATAAACCTAGAAAATAGTTATTTAAACATTGTAGATCTCATAACAAACTCCCCCTAGATCGTATCTCCCCCATAAACCAACACCACTTTTACAAACAATTTAACACAGTTAAACCGTTGAGGAGAGGGGATTTTCGTTACCTCATTATGCACTAGGAGGTGGCTGAACACTGAAGATCATCCAATGTTTCTCAAACACAACCGCTGATAGTGGCTTGGTCATAATGTCATCCCCTTGCTCATTAGTTCCCACATGGTCTATTTTGGTCATGCCATGTTCAACTAATTCTTTGACGAAGTGATATCTGATCTCAATATTAATCTTACAAGAATGAAAAAGAATAATATTTATAAGAACAATTGTGCTCTAGTTATTACTGTAAATCACCATTGTTTATTTCACCTCATCACCTATGTCAGTCAGTTGTTGCATCTTCCAAAGTAACCGAGCGAAGGACTTTGTTAGAAGATATATATTCAGCATTATTAGTACATAGAGAAGTACATTCCTATTTCATTATCATCCATTCTACACATTTCTTCCCAATAAATAATTCTCCACCACTAGTAGATGTTCTATCCACTACATCTCTAGCCTAGTCACCCTTAGAAAAAGAGGACAGTTCACTACCTCTCCCTAAAACAATGTATAGCTCTTAATTATGTGTACCTTGAATATATCTCATGATTATTTTCACTATGAACATATGTTCTCCCTTGGATTACTCTGAAAACCGGCCATAAGAAAAGTTCAAAAAAAAAATATTCGAATGTGTCATCATCAGGTATAGTAGGCTTCCAATGATTCTTATGTACATGGTGGGATCCATAGAGGTCTCGTCCTCATGCTTCCCAAGCATTGTTCTAACCGCAACTAGAGTCGTCATTGGTTTAGAATCATGCATATTGAATTTCATCAACAACTCTCTTTCATACTTTTCCTAAGAAATGAAAGTTTAATCCTTCTTTTGAATCACTTACAACCCTAAAAATTATATGTGTTCACCAATCATGGACATTTCAAATTCTGATTTCATGTGATTGGAAAATTCATCCACTAGTCCATGCTTGCTTCCATTGTAAAAAAATATAATCCACATATACCAATACCATGAATTTATCCCTTTGTGAATTTTTCACATAGATATTGTGATCCACTCCACCTCTTTTAAACAGAAGCTTTCTCAGATAAGAGTCCAAACATGAGCACCATGCTTGTGGTGCTTGTTTCACGCCATAGAGAGATTTCACTGATTTTCAAACATTCAATTCATCATTTCCATGCATGAACCCTACATTTTGTTCAATGTTGACTTCGTCTTCTAATACTCCATTTATGAATGTTATGTTGATTCCCAATTGATACACATTAAACCACATTGTATTTCCATGGAAAAAAATTGAATGATTGACTCCAGTCTCACTATAGGATAAAATATCACCTCAACATTAATGAATTTGATTTATGAATATCCTTTAAAGACCAAGAGTTCCTTATTTCTGATCACATTTTCATGCTCATCAAATTTTTTCTTGGAAATCCACTTTGTACCAATCACATTGTGACCTTTAGGTCTTTTGACAAGATCCCATGTATGATTTTTTTAATCTAAAATAACTATTATTTCTTTGATTTTACCTGTGACTCATCATTTTAAGACTCTTCAAATGAGGATAGATCCACAACCAATTGAAATACAGAATATTCATTATTCCACATTCTCCTTATTTGTGTAGGTGCATTCAAATCCGTGATAATGTTGTACTGATCAATCTCTGCTCTTAGATTTCTCCATTGTGGTTCGACCGAATTCTCTCCAGCTATGGCTTCTTATTCAAATTCTTCATCATAGTCCACATCTTGATGTGAATACTAAGAGTTTTTCAAACCATCCTCTTACTCTATATTATCATTTGTTCCATGTTCACATCATTCCTCATCTTCTATCACATTAGCATAATAATTCCTTAAAGCATTCATGTTTTTCATTTCAATAATATTTACATCACTAATTTCTACAATTCTTCCCAAGTACATATTGAAACATTTTAAGGCTTTTCTATTAATTGAGTATCCATTAAATATTATTTGGTCTACTTTGTCTGCACACTTCCCTTGATTCCCATCTATGTTTAGGATAAAAATATTTCTTCTAAAATCACAAACATATTTCAAAGAGGGATTACTTCCATTCCACAATACATTTGTTGTAATTTTATCACCCATATATAGCCCAGTTTTATTTTGAATATAAATTTCTTCTTGTATAAGATCTTTCTAGTAATGTCGAGGAATACGACTCTCGATCAGTATAGTTCTGGCCATGTTGTTTACTTATTGATTCCTATGGTCAACAACTCCATTTTTCTATGGAGTTCTCACAGGAGACACATCATTTTGTATCCCATGCTTCTCTAGGTAATTTTCAAATTTAATTGATGTGTATTCCTCTCTGTTTTCAAACCATACGACTTTGATATTCTGTTCTATATCTTTCTCAGCAATTCAATGATGGGTTTTCATTCAATCAATCAATTGTCAATTCTGTTGAATAATTATCACAAATGTCATTATACTATAATCATCTATAAAAAGAACAAAGTACCGTTGTCCATATGTTCCGGAAAAATTTTTCAGGCCACATACATCTATATGGACGAGGTCAAGGAGATTTGATTCTCTATTCTTCTTACATCGGTAGGAAATGTAGACTAATTTCCCTTGCATGCACGCATCACAAATATTTTTTCATTCACTCTTTAGATTAGGGATATCCATGACTATCATTAGCTTAGATATCATTTCCATGTAGTTCTGAATGATTTTCCCTAATATTGGATTCTATAAGTTGGTTTCCTCTTCAACTATTAAGTAGAAAATGTTCAATTTGATGTCGACTAGATATAGCATTCCATCTGTTATATAGCCTTTCATGAGAGTATTCTTAGACTTTCCTCTTATAGTACAACAATTCTGATTGAATGTAAGAATAAGACCAGAGTCACATAGTTGTATCACACTAAGAAGATTGTGATTCAGTCCTTTCACACAAAGGCCTTCAGTTTTCTTTAGCTCTCGATTAGCAAGCATAGTACATCCTCTACCTTTTTTCTTCAAACCACCATTATTACCAAAAATCATTGTTAAATCAATGTTTTTTGTAACATTAGTTTATAGGTCTGCACTACTCGTCATGTGGGATGAACATCCATTATCATTTGAACCCGAATTTTTATTTAAATAATTAGTTATTTTATTTAAATTTATTTTACATAAAATATATTCATAATACATATATAAGTTTAATGTAATTCATTTGAGTCATTTTATAATAAGTTTAGATATATAAAAATGTTATTGAACTATTTACCGACTTTTACACACATCCTAGGAGCATTTTTAAATTTTCATAAAAGTTAATTTTTCCACTTATGTGAATTGAATTTCAAAAATCTAAGACACATGGTTGGTATCAGTATGTAAAATGCGGTTCAATAAGATGAAAATAATTTTTGGCAAATAGTAACTTTTAAATTTTATATACCACTATTAAAAGTAAATAGTGTAATTTAATGTAAAAACATCATTATTATTACCCTAACACATGTCATGATTCCATTGGAAAAGATTATTTCGACCAAAAACCACCATAGGAATAAAATATGATCTTTTTTGGTCAACATTTATTAGAGTAGGGCATTTGTTATTATTTTATTTAAATAAGAGTTAAAAGAGTTAAATTCAAAGTTTAATAACTAATCCATCTTTTATATAGGGTTACACATAGAATAAATTTAAAAATAAATAATCATTAGAAATATAAATAGATTTTCTACATAATGGTATTTTATTAATAATTTTTAGACATTAAATAATAAAATTTATTTATGACATAATGATGATGAAGTAATTTCTTTATTAATGAATGATTAAAATAATTTATTTTATAAAATTCCAAATAAATATAATTTGTGACTTTTGATACATTACACTAATTTTTTACGATAATATGACTTGTTGTAGTTGATTAAATGATTTTTTTCAATGTATTTATGTTGTTATGACTTTTAAAAAAACAAAATAGCAAATAGTGTAAAAATTGTTAAAAAATAGTATTAAAAACTAATATTATATTATTAATTGATATAATATTCATAAAAATTTTGGGATTGGACAAAGAACATAGATAAAGATATATATATTAATAATGACCCACAAGGGGTTCACTTGGTAGTTTACATTATGTTTATTAACCATATAGTATAAAAGTACAAAGAGACATGGTAAATGTCAAACTATTTAACCAAGAGTTAAATCTAAAAGATAAAGATAATATGGTGACCTTGACCTATGTAAATGTGATTGGTTGAGATTTTTTTCACCCAACCCCACCTTATCATAAAAATAAATCATTTTTGATCCATTATTAACTGAAAATTATTTCATTATAAAAAATATTTCAAGCGTTTCCTAAGGTGACCCTCACCTCTCTTCTATAAAGGTACTTACCATTATCTTTATTTCACATATCCAAAGCCATTTTGATCGTACAAACCCTTCCCAAATATCCTCCTAACTTTCATCCCTTCATCCTAGAGGCCTTTATTTGGTCCGAAATCAAACCAATGGACCCCTTTTGATCAAATCAAATGGAAGAACCCGAAGAAGAGGTAAATATTTCATCACCTCTTTCAAGATATTTTATTCTTAAACATCCTCTTTCTTTTTTGTTTTCATTAAAAAATAGTAACTCTAGTTTCGTTGATATATTGTGTTGTTATTGAAATGTTAAAGCAATATTAATTGTTATATCCATCATATGAATGACAATGTCACCATACTTGCGTACGTACGGCTTACCGTCTCCACATCGTGGTGTAGTTTGTTATTCAAACACATCATTATTTGGATGGGTATAATAATGAGTATATCTGGTTTAATAATAAATATTTCATGTTTATGATTTTTTTATATTTGATATGGAATCCAATAACATATTATTTCATCATCAGTATAATGATATTGTCGCTCGTCTGTAAGTACACATTATCGTCTCCACAAATGCGATGAGATTCATTTCCCATCGTAATCATTCAAGAATAATTTTCATTTTATGATTATAGATAATGTATAAGAACTTAATATCATTCTGGATATGAATAAAATACATCCTATCTGTAAAAAAACATGGTTTACATAACTGAGCAATTTATGGAAAATAGATCAGTTAACACCAGAAACGATGATACTAATAATATATTATTAACAAATAAAAAATAGAAGATAATATATGATATAATATTTATGTATATAGTTCTTTTATAATTTAATAACAATGATTTAACAATTATACAAGAGTTTTACATACCCTCGACCAAGTCAAAGTACATAGTAAGGGTTAATTTCACAATCTCTTTATTATCTGAGGTTGTTTTTATGTAAGTATCTACTGGGAAAACTTTATCATCCACATCCGTGTTTTCATAAAAATATATTTCAAAAAATCTAATATTTACTAGACAATTTATTGAAGTGATTTTGTAACACCACGAGCTTCCATGATATGCTTCTCATTCAATAATGCAATAGCTTGCATTGTATGCAACTTCGAGTTCTAAAACACAGCGACTAATCAAAGTAGCCGTTATGAATAGTAATAACCACTTTTTAAAATTATAGAAATTTTATATTTTAAAATGGACTTCATTTTTGAATTCGTAATATCGAAATTAGCCAATGTTGAATTTTTGGTATTTTTCTGAGAACTTCTAATTTTTATGAATAGTGAAAAAATACTTAAAAACAACTTTTTTAATCAAAATAATTTATAGTAATAAATTATACTATTTAGTGGTTTTAAAGTATAAATAGAATATATTTTTACCATTTTATCCAATGGTGTACATTAGAATTAATTTAACATTGAAATTGGACCTAAACAATTGCCAATCTTTTGATATAAATTGTTTCTTAAAAACACGCTATTTGTTGTGACAGTGGGAATTAATTAATTAATGAAACTTATATGTTTGGAATTTCATAAAATAGACATCATTTTTGAATTCATAATATCAATTATAGCTTAGGGTGAAATTTTGGCCTTATTCTAAAAAACTTCAATTTTTGATGAATAGTGAAACCACTAAGTGGTTGTTAAAAACTGATTTTTCGTTAAAATGAAATATTACCACTTCTGTGATTTGATTTTCAAAAATCCGACATACATGTTTGTAAGTAAGAAGTAAAATGTGGTTCAATGAGATTAAAATAATTTTTTGGTGAATAGTAACTTTTAAGTTCTTAATCACGATTAGAGGTAATTAGTGTAGTTTAAGGTAAAAATAATGTTTTAATAATATGAGATGAGCTTTACACTTGTCCCACTCCTATTGTATGAGTCATGGCCGACCAAGAAAACCCATGGGTCAACTTGGGGACCCCATGGAGCCACATTAGTTGGAAAATGACATAAATACCTTTTATTTAATGTTAAAGTAAAAAATGACACAAGCATAAAATGTTTTACTAAAACACTTTTTACATGGGGTTATACAAGTCATATATTTTACTATAAATATTCATCAGAAAGATAAAAAGATTTCCTACATCATAGTAATTTTTTTATAATTTTTAGACATTAAATAAATTAAATTATTTATGACATCATGATGATGCAGCGATGACCTAATTATTTAACGATTTTAATAAAATGAAAAGATAATGTACAATACAAGGCTTACACTTGTCCAAAACCTATTGGATGAGTATATTTAGAACCCTTATCACCTTATCCACGAATTATATATGTTTGGGACCATTAGAATCCGAAAAGCATTGTATAATAATGTAAAATTTCCTTACTTTCCAAGAGTGCCCCTCCTCTCCACTTATAAAAGGCCCCCACCTCTACCACCGCATTCACACTTTCATGCCATTTGGCTCGGCCAACATCGTCCCAAATACTCTCCCAACTTCCCTCCCTTACTCCTAGAAGCTTCACTTTGGGCAGAATACTTCCCATGGAATCCTTTGGATCAAATCAAAAGAGTTACCCGATTTAAAGGTAATGTCTTCTCTTATGTTATTTCGTTTTATTTTTCTTCTCCAACCCCATAAACCTTTTTTTATTCATTTCTTTTTTAACAACACCAGTATCCTCAATATACTAGGATGTTTTTATAAGAAGGATTAGAGCTACACATACACACACCTACATCTAATGGTTAAAAAACATACGGTTTCTGTGGATGGCGAATTTCTGCCTCACGAAACGATGATTGTTCAACACTAATATAACACCTTCAAAGGTGGTCATTAAGATGTAACTATATTCATATATGATATATAATATTTTTATGTTTTACTTATGCTTCTGTATTTATCATTTATGGCATAATTTATGATTTCCATTATGGGTAAACGCGATAATTTCATTTTAGGAAGTGCGGACTACCGCCCCCTCAAAGTGATTTGAATCGTTAATGCCATATGTGGGATGTATAAAGGATGGAGTAAATGGTATTATACACTATATTATACTGGAATACATTTCTATAATTATGATTTCAATCCATTAAATACAAAATAGAAATGAAAGTAGCGTTCATGCGTACATACGTCTTACCGTCTCCATGAACGGTGCATTTCATTTCTTACCTCTAAATGTTACGTAATATTATAAATGAATGTATATACTGTATATATATGATATATATGATATATACATCATAAATATAATTCTGGATATAATTGATATTTCACCACATGAACAACTTTTAAGTATAAGAAATTTATTTTTGACTCAAGTACCTAAGATCGACAAAACGACCGTTATTAACTTAAATAATTACAGAATGTTCATATCATTGTAATAAGTGATATAAAAAGGATTATGAAATTGAAAATGGTTCTTAATAATGTATATATTAACTATAGTTTATTATTCAGGAGGTTAAAGAACAGTTGAGTCAAGTCAGACACGAGCTATGGGAATTTCATAACCCAACTTCCATTTTTTGGGTTAATCTCCTACTTTGAAATTATGTCATGATATTATTATGTCGTATATTGTATTTATACTTTCTTTATGTGTACATATAGTGAATACACATAATATATATATTTTACTTAAAAATGATCTTCGTAAGGGACTTCGTCTCAATCTCCATTCATTGAGGCATATTTTGTTTTATACACAAATTTCTTTTGTACAGTGTATAAACCCCTTTGATTTTTACGTTTATTCAAAAGGAATATTTTTATACGAAGCGTTTTACTAAACGACAAAAAGGGAATGTTTTTATTTCCGTACATATGCGGCGACAATGACTTCTCTGCCGCCGTGACCATTATTTGAGTTTCGGCTTCCTCTACAAGCCATCATTTTTTTTGATGAAAAATAAATACAAAGTTTTAACTTTCTTTTATTTTGGTATTGAAAATGGTTTTAAAAGTGTTTTTATTATATCAATGTGTTGTATTGATATCTTGTGATTGAAATGTGGAAATTTTATGTTTCTTTTATGCATGTTTTATGTGATACGATTATGTTATGGTTTATGATATGTTTAAACCTATTCATATGAGGAATGTATTGGACTTAATAAGTGACGGGTGGAGCCCGCTATAGCTCCTCGATGCATCGGTAGGTCTCATGAGACAACTAGACGTGGAATTGGCCAAGGACCTTTCCCAATTTGATTTATGGTTTTGGCCGAGGCCTTAATCATTTTAGACGTCTTGGCCGAGGCCTTGAAAAAATGTTTCAGAATGTCTGGCATTATACATTCTCTCATTATGAAAGTGGTTATTGATATTCCATGTGATTATTCGACCAGTAGAATATCAATGTGAAGAAGTGAATGGAATTATCTCATTTTACTTTTTCCATATTATGTTGATGTTCATGTTTAAAAGGATTTTGTTTTAGTTATACATTTCCTTAAATGTTTATGTTTATTGATGAAAGCTTCCGCTATATTGGTATCCTTACTGAGCATCTGAGCTCACCCCTTTCAATGTTTTAATATTTTCCAGGATGTGAAGAAGTATTGTATGAATGACCAGCAGGGATAGTCAAGAGAGGATATGAGTGTGGACTATGAAGACTTCTTTATTAGTTTTTCACTTTATGATGTAATGTAACATTTATGAATATATCTAGTGTTTCCAAGGCTAGTAAACTAATCGGTCTTTCGAGACTTGATCATTTGTGATCACTCCAATGTTATGAAGTAATGCACCGACTCTGGGTAGCTGGGGTCGGGGCATTACAGTTGGTATCATAGGTAGTTTAGTACTAACCTTGGAAGCTAGATTTAGGTAAACTTTGATTAGAGCACATAGCCCGAAGATAGACTTTGAGGATTAGTATAGAAGAACTTCCTAGAATTTTGGTATTGTAGAGATGTTGTGAGTTTTCCGAGCAATACATCCCTGTCTCGAAACGAGCAGGTAGAGGCGGCTCTGGAACAAATGTACCTAGGGGTAAAACCCAAAAACACCGCTTTGAGCTAGACTCGAATGGGAACTGGTGCACGACAACGGGCCTTTCTGCACTCTTGGTTACGAAACTCCCGGGGGATATGCTTAGGATAATTCTCATTTTCTTTACAAACAACTATGAAGGATTATGTGTATATACCTCCTCAAAGAAAACATTTTTATGGATTATATCCATAAATAGTTCAATTTATGTTAAGTATCTTACATGTATGGAATTATGTATTTTGATTCATAAACTAATATATTTTATGCCATTGTTTAGAAATGGCGCCTAGTGGAAGGAATGGAAACCGTATCAATGCGTGCACTCCGTGTAGGGATTTACCTCCTGCTCAAGATAATTATTGTGGAGCTAGAGATACAACTGGTGCTGATCAACTTATTACCATACTGGGACAACTCACTCGGGTTATGAATAATAACCTTACTCGTATGGAGCACCCTGATCCGCAACGTGGAGGATCAATATTAGACCGCTTCATGAGTCAACAACCGCCAAAATTTAATGGGGGTACAAATCCATTAGTAGCTGAGCAATGGAAAAACTCCTTAGATAAAATATTCCATGACTTGGGGAGTAGCGAAAGGGAGAAGGTTGTCAGGGAAGTTTACCACCTCACTGGAGATGCCGATCAGTGGTGGTCGCTGATTCAAAACACAAAGGAAGATGATGACGTATCGAATATGGAATGGAGGGAGTTCAAAGAGCTTTTCCTAGAAAAATACTATACTCGTGACCATCGAGCAGATATGGAAAGGCAATTTCAAAGTCTGAGGTAGAAGAAGGATGATAATGTCGCAAAGTATGAGGCTAACTTTACAAGGTTAGCGAGGCATGCTGCAGATTATATACGTAACCCAAGAAGTAAGATTGATCGTTTCTTTGATGGGTTAAAACCTTTTCTCCGTCGAGCCTTAGTCTCACAATCTTTCTCGTCATATGAAGACATTGTCTCATGTGCTATCAAGACAGAAATGTAATTCTCTAAGTCTTATGACAACAAAGTAATGTAAGAGAAGAAGAGAACGGTGGAACAAGAGACAGATAAAAGGAAAAAGGGAAAGAAGGATTTTCCATTATGTGATAATTGTGGGAACAATCACCCTGGTACTTTCCTAAAAAGGAATGGGAGTTTGTTATAAATGTGGGGAAAAAGGTCACCAGGCACGTGATTGCAAGGGAAAGAAAGAGGCTATCAATGTTGAATGCTACAATTGTAGGGAAATGGGGCATTATGAAAATGAATGTCCTAAGCGTCAGGGAAACTTACCACAAAAAAGGCCAAGGGATCAAGGAAAATCTTATGCTGTTACTACAGTTGAAGCAGAATAACTAATGTATTGGTGCTTTTGGACTCATGGATTATATTCTGGTTATTAGAATAATGTGATATATATATATGGATTGTACTGCAGTACTTGTTGATTTCAATAAGGTTTTAATATGATGAAGATAATTATATTTTTAGTATGTGACAATAAGAGAAACTTTACTTTGTTTGGGGAATCTGATAAATTGATTTTGGAATTAAGAGACCTTTTAGAGAAAGTCTGGATAGAGGTATTTTGGATAACGATAAAGGTTGGAGTGGATTAAGTTGAACCTTGGATAATAAATTTAAGGTTAAAAAATTTCTGAAGATTATTTTTGGAATACTATAGTTTTAGGAAAAGGACAACCTGTAGGGTGGGGCATAACCCGTCGCGTCGGACAAAGCTGCAGGAATCGAACCTACAACCATAGTGCGACAGGCCTTTATTTCCTACCACTAGCCTACAAGAAGTCCCTGGTTATTACAAAATAATTTTACTAATCTAAATGGTATGTGTTAACATTTGGAACCTTATACAATTAGGATAAATAGAATATTTTTGAGTTTTATTACCTTTTAGAGTGTAAGATGGGTTTTTGGTAAAAAATTATTAAAGAATGAAAGTCTACATGACAAGTATGTATATTCCCTTACGTTCTTAGTAAATCTCCTAAATAAATTCTTTATCATTATAAAAGGTAACTTAAAACAAAAATGTTGCCGGTTAACTTTTCCAACTGGGGATTCAATGACCGTTTAACCAATCACAAGTTTGTGATTTTCTTATTGTTAACATTATCCTAATCCAGTTTTCTACAACTCTCCATCAGACCATGATGGTTTGTTTTTCTTCCATATCCATATTTTCATAGAGTCCTGGTATGGGCTATCTCAGGTGACCTTTGTAATTGTCTTTCTTTCTTTTAAAGTTATATTTTTATTAACCTTATTTCCGATGTGGGTTTTCTACAAAGGTATTTTCTATTTTAAACCTTTTATTTTCCAAGAAAAATTTCAAATTGCGAGGACGCAATTTATTGAAGGAGAGGAGAATGTAACACCCCGAGCTTCCATGATACGCTTCTCATTCAATAATGCAATAGCTTGCATTGTACGCAACATCGAGTTCTAAAACACCGCGACTAATCAAAATAGCCGTTATGAATAGTAATAACCACTTTTTAAAATTATATAAATTTTATATTTTAAAATGGACTTCATTTTTGAATTCGTAATATCGAAATTAGCCTATGTTGAATTTTTGGTATTTTTCTGAGAACTTCTAATTTTTATGAATAGTGAAAAAATACATAAAACAACTTTTTTAATCAAAATTATTTATAGTAATAAATTATACTATTTAGTGGTTTTAAAGTATAATCAGAATATATTTTTACCATTTTATCCAATTGTGGTCATTATAATTAATTTAACATTGAAATTGGACATAAACAATTGCCAATCTTTTGATATAAATTGTTTCTTAGAAACACGCTATTTGTTGTGACAGCGGGAATTAATTAATTAATGCAACTTATATGTTTGGAATTTCATAAAATAGACATCAATTTTGAATTCAGAATATCAATTATAGCTTAGGGTGAAATTTTGGCCTCATTCTAAAAAACGTCAATTTTTGATGAATAGTGAAACCACTAAGTGGTTGTTAAAAATTGATTTTTCGTTAAAATGAAATATTACCACTTCTGTGATTTGATTTTCAAAAATCCGACATACATGGTTGTCATTAAGAAGTAAAATGTGGTTCAATGAGATTAAAATAATTTTGTTGTGAATAGTAACTTTTAAGTTCTTAATCACGATTAGAGGTAATTAGTGTAGTTTTAGGTAAAAATAATGTTTTAATAATATGAGATGAGCTTGACACTTGTCCTACTCCTATTGGATGAGTCATGGCCGACCAAGACAACCCATGGGTCAACTTGGGTACCCCATGGAGCCACTTTAGTTGGAAAATGACATAAATACCTTTTATTTAATGTTAAAGTAAAAAATGACACAAACATAAAATGTTTTACTAAAAAATTTTTTACATGGGGTTATACAAGTCATATATTTTACTATAAATAGTCATCGGAAATATAAAAAGATTTCCTACATCATAGTATTTTTTTTATAATTTTTAGACATTAAATAAATTAAATTATTTATGACATCATGATGATGCAGCGATGACCTCATTATTTAGCGATTTTAATAAAATGAAATGATAATGTACAATCCAAGGCTTACACTTGTCGAAAACCTATTAGATGAGTTTATTTCGAACCCTTATCACCTTATCCTCGAATTATATAAGTTTTGGAACTTTAGAATCCGAAACGCACTGTATAATAATGTAGCATTTCCTTACTTTCC
Source organism: Viscum album (assembly GCA_963277665.1). Classification (NCBI taxonomy): domain Eukaryota; kingdom Viridiplantae; phylum Streptophyta; class Magnoliopsida; order Santalales; family Viscaceae; genus Viscum; species Viscum album. Next base: position 767,906,633 of record OY728136.1, read on the forward strand.
AAGAGTGCCCCTCCTCTCCACTTATAAAAGGCCCCCCATATCTACCACCTCATTCACACTTTCAAGCCATTTGGCTCGGCCAACCTCTTCCCAAATACTCTACCAACTTCCCTCCCTTACTCCTAGAAGCCTCACATTGGGCAGAATACTTCCCAAGGAAGCCTTTGGATCAAATCAAAAGAGTTACCCGATTTAAAGGTAATGTCTTCTCTTATGTTATTTTGTATTATTTTTCTTCTCCAACCCCATAAACTCTTTTTATTCATTTCTTTTGTAACAACACCAGTATCCTCAATATACTAGTATGTTGTTATAAGAATGATTCGAGCTACACTTACACACACCTACATCTAATGGTTAAAGAACATACGGTTTCTGTGGATGGCGAATTTGTGCCTCACGAAACGATGATTGTTCAACACTCATATAACACCTTAAAAGGTGGCCATTAAGATGTCACTATATTTATATATGATATATAATATGTTTATGTTTTACTTATGCTTCTGTATTTTTCATTTATGGCATAATTTATGATTTCCATTATGGGTAAACGCGATAATTTCATTTTAGGAAGTGCGGACTACCGCCCCCTCAAAGTGATTTGAATCGTTAATGCCATATGTGGGATGTATAAAGGATGGAGTAAATGGTATTATACACTATATTATACTGGAATACATTTATATCATTATAACGTCATTCCATTAAATACGAAATAGAAATGAATGTAGCGTTCATGCGTACGTACGGCTTACCATTTCCATGAACGGTGCATTTCATTTCTTACCTCTAAATGTTACTTAATATTATAAATGAATGTATATACTGTATATATATGATATATATGATATATACATCATGAATATAATTCTTGATATAATGGATATTTCACCCCATGAACAACTTTTAATTATAAGTAGTTTATTTTTGACTCAAGTACCTAAGATCGACAAAACGACAGTTATTAACTTAAATAATTACAGAATGTTCATATCATTGTAATAAGTGATATAAAAAGGATAATGAAATTGAAAATGGTTCTTAATAATGTATATATTAACTCTAGTTTATTATTCAGGAGGTTAAAGAACGGTTGAGTCAAGTCAGACACGAGGTAAGGGAATTTCATAACCCAACTTCCATTCTTTGGGTTAATCTCCTACTTTCAAATTATGTCATGATATTATTATGTCGTATATTGTATTTATACTTTATTTATGTGTACATATAGTGAATACACATAATAGATATATTTTATTTAAAAATGATCTTTTTAAGGGACTTCGTCTCAATCTCCATTCATTGAGGCATATTTTGTTTTATACACAAATTTCTTTTGTACAGTGTATAACCCCCTTTGACTTTTAAGTTTATTCAAAAGGAATATTTTTATACAAAGCATTTTAGTAAACGCTAAAAAGGGAATTTTTTTATTTCCATACATATGCGGCGAGAACGAATTCTCCACCGCCGTGACCATTATTTGAGTTTCGGCTTCCTCTACAAGCCATCATTTTTTTGATGAAAAATAAATACAAAGTTTTAACTTTCGTTTATTTTGGTATTGAAAATGGTTTTAAATGCGTTTTTATTATATCAATGTGTTGTATTGATATCCTGTGATTGAAATGTGGAAATTTTATGTTTCCTTTATGCATGTTTTATATGATACGATTATGTTATGGTTTATGATATGTTTAAACCTATTCATATGAGGAATGTATTGGACTGAATAAGTGACGGGTGGAGCCCGCTATAGCTCCTCGATGCATTGGTAGGTATCATGAGACAACTATACGTGGAACTGGCCGAGGCCCTTTCCCAATTTTAATTATGGTTTTGGCCGAGGACTTAATCATTTTAGACGTCTTGGCCGAGGCCTTGACAAAATGTTTCAGAATGTCCGGAATTATACATTCCCTCATTATGAAAGTGGTTATTGATATTGCATGTGATTATTCGACCAGTTGAATATCCATGTGAAGAAGTGAATGGAATTATCTCATTTTACTTTTTCCATATTATGTTGAAGTTCATGTTTAAAAGCCTTTTTTTTAGTTATACATTGCCTTAAATGTTTATGTTTATTGATGAAAGCTTCCGCTATATTGTTATCCTTACTGAGCATCTGAGCTCACCCCTTTCAATGTTTTAATATTTTCCAGGATGTGAAGAAGTATTTTATGAATGACCTACAGGGATAGTCAAAAGAGGATATGAGTGTGGACTATGAATACCTTGTTATTAGTTTTTCACTTTATGATGTAATGTAACATTTATGAATATATCTAGTGTTTCCAAGGCTACTAAACTAATCGGTCATTCGAGACATGATCTTTTGTGATCATGCCAATGTTATGAAGTAATGCACCGACTCTGGGTAGCTGGGGTCGGGGCGTTATAGATTTATACAATTACTTGATGTTATATGTTTTTAAATGAATATTTCCATCATTTTCCAACCAAGGTATTTTATGACCATTTCAACAAATTTAAGGTAAGAATGGTTTTTTAACTTATATAGCAGGTGAGGCTATTATTTTCCATTATAAAATCATCAAAGATTCCCTTACAATCTTATAATAATATTTTCAAATTAAATGTTTTATTTTATAATTATATGTCATTTAAATTATTTCAAAATAGATAGAGATTTTTCACTTAAAAAGATTTTATTTCATGTATGCCAACATATTTTTGATAGATTTTAATATTTTTTGAAGTTGATTTATTATGACAGAAATAAACCATATTGTATTGAAGGTTTTGTGAAATGTTTGACTTTAGATGAGTTGTTTATATTCCATTCATGGTTTATGAATAAATTATTGACATTTTATATTCTAGTTTTAATAAAAATGTTTATGTTATTTTAAACCTTTTCATATGAGGAATGCATTGGACTTAGTAAGTGATAGGTGGAGCCCATTATAGATCCTCGATGCATTGGTAGGTCCCCAGACACAAACTATTGTTTTTACTAAAGGCATTGGAAAAATCATATTTGTAGTCTTTTCAAAAGACATTGACTATGTGGTTATGAAGTCTAGCATTATGAATTCCATCATTATGAAATTTGATTTTTAAATTTCATGTGATTTTTTGACTGGTAGAATATCCATGTAAATAAGTAAATGGTTGTAGACGCAGAAAAGGGATTAAGTGTTGGAGAAAATTCCGAATAGAAAAAAAGAAGTCATATTCGGACCCGGAGACCCGGTCCGGAGGGCCTGGAGGTTCTGCATGTAAAAAAGGATGAAGTGAGTGAAAAATGTTGTCCTGCGCAGAAAGTAATAGGATATGCGAAGATCCCCAATGTGGTCATGAAAAAATTTCTCACCCGCGCCCCCCACGATTGATATTTTGCCCTGCCACCTCCGTCACACAATTCTTTTGCGCAACCCAAAATTCTGCAATGTCAGATGCCTATAAATTGAAGGATACCCCTTCCTTTTAAGGGATGAAAAATTTGAACCGCCTCTCATGTGTCAAATCCTCCTTCCTCACTCGCGTAATATAGCCTTTAGGTATGCTTCTTTATCGCGGCAAGTAACCCTGGGATCCTCCTTCACGCGAGGACCCCATGGCATAGACTAAACTCCAACCCCTTCATTTTCATGCAATCCCTTCCTTTACGTGTAATGTAGAGACCTGAAGCTAAATGTACATAGACATTACATTACTTTTTCGGAATACTTAGTACATAACAAAAACACACACACAAGGACCATAATAGTTTAGTGTCTTTGGAAACTCGGAATATAATCTTCTAATCGTGGTGAAAGATCTTCAACATCTCCCATAATGATCTTTTTTTTAAACCTAAATCCTTTGTTTATGTCCTAGGAAAAGAAAACATAAAAGGGTGAGCTCAAATTCTCAGTAAGGGTAAACAAAAAAAATATCAATCACGTCATATTCATAAGAACATATCTTTTGGGAATCTTAACCTGCAAAAGAGACCATAATTTCATAAAATGGAATAAATCATAGTAGTGAAATGTAATCCCAATAATCATAACTTAAAACATGAAACTTTTTGGCATACACACATAATCATAGAGAATCATTTCTTATTAGTCAAGACTCATTGCGAAGACTATCATAGTGGACAAAGTCCCTTTCTGAACCGAGTTCACTCCTCATTTCAGTCCTGTTTCATTGAACCAGTATAACCTACCATTCCAACCATGTCTATCTCATGAGATATAAAATCTTTACCCAATGAATTGGAGGTATATATAGGTCCCACCCATCTCATAATGATACCATTTTTATGTGTGCCACAAAATCATAAATCATACATCATTGCATAACCCTTGTAATAAAAATGGGATTCTTAAACATTGTGACATCATAAAACAATTCATATAAGATAAATGAATTCATAAAAATAATTCAATCACAACAAAATAAAATCAATGTAATAATAGGGATAGAAACAGAACCCTATACTATCTTAGATGGAAAATAATTTTGATAAAACACTTGAACTACATTCTTGCGGAAAATATCCTTTCTACTTCAAAAACATTTTTCCTTTCGTAACATGTCATAAAATTTTAAACTAAAAGAATTTGATTAAAAATAAAATTGAAAATTTGTAAGGGATGATTCTTGGAAATAATTTTTAAAAAAAATCCATTCATGTCGTATAAGTTAAAAGAAAACATTCTTCTCATACTTTTGTCAGAAAAGTCAAAAAGTACCTCGTACGAAAAACGACAAAAGATTCCTTTCACATATTTTACTAAAAATCACATAAGGATAAAATTTGATATAAACTATTATAGAAGGATATAAATATTACATATTGAGTAAACATGGATTTGGATGATAAAATACACCACAGTAAATATCAAAGTATAATCAATCTCTGATAAAAACGAGATTTTGATATTTCCCTTACCTTAGGTCTGATTTGCTTCGTATGTGTCCGAACCTCCTGTATAATGATTTAAATAATGTCATTGACTTATTCCAGAATCATACTCATTGTTATGATATCATATATGGTTCACTTATGGCTTTATATTACCTGTTCTTTTGTAAATTCCATGTTAAAAAGCGTTTTGGGTGAAATCGTTTTATTTGTCGTCAGTGTTTTGACTTGTAATTATTCATATGATTACTTAGATCATGATTACATAATTCCAGAATATAAAACATGATTTATATATTATATATATTTAGAATATATATATAAAATAGATCATTAAATTGAACGAAATACACTGTTCATGGAGATGGTAGACCGTACGTACGCATGAACGTTGTTTTCTTTTCCTTATTGAGTTGAATGGAATTAAGTAGATGACATACATATATATACACATAAATCCAGAACCATTATTATGTCATATATTTCATTATTAATTATTATATATACTTTATAATCATTCATGAATGGTTAACGTGGAGAAGGAATCTCATCGCGTCGTGGAGACGGTAGTCCGTACGTACGCACGAGCGATGATATCATTCTCATGATCGTGAAATTGTATTGGAGTGTATGTATACTATTTCAGAATCAATATCACTTTACATTAATCATATATAGTTATTATTTACACCATTATTCCCATCCAAGTACGATGGTGGTGGAAAATATATTACACCACGGCGTGGAGACGGTATTCCGTACGTACGCACCCGCGGTGATTTCGTTTTCTGTAGGATGGATAGATGGTGAAATAAGGTTGTTTAATAATTATAATAACATATCAGTGTATAAGTGATACTGATGTTATTACTTCATAATGAAACAACCTAAGATGAAGAAGTGGAAGAAGAAATAAAGATGAAAGAATTGGTAACAGACATTACCTCTTCTTTGAAGTTCTTCTTTGAGACCTCCTTTTAGGGCACTAAAATAGGTCTTTGAAGTAGACCAGAACCTCTAGGATGTTTCTAGGGAAGTGGAGAGAAGCAATTGGCAGGGTTTTGTCGATCTTGATGGCTCAAAGTGGTGTGAGGAGGAGGGGGAGGAGGTGCCCTTTTATAGGGGAGGAGAGGGGCTCCTTTGGAAAAACTAAAAAATATTATTTTATTTTAAAGTCAAGATTAGTATTAAATAGCTCCAAATTGATTTATTTCAAAGCTACAGCGGGGATGGGTCTAAATCCTCTCATCCAATAGAATTTAGACAATTTTAGGTTCCTATTTTAAACTTATCATTTAGATTTAACATTAAGTTAAATAATTTTACTTTTACAGCGTCTTCTTGTGTTCTTATACTATATGGTTAATAAACTTACTATAAGTAGACAAACCAACCCCAATTTGTTTATTATTAAAATATATTACCTTATCTAAGTCATTTGGCTGAAACTTAGATTTTTAGGAATAAAATAACAATTACTAATATAATATTTGTTTTAAAAGCTATTTTATGTCAATTTTGACACTATTTAGTAATTAATTTTTGTGAAAATCATAACAGAATGATTAGTTCGAACAAAGTTAATTAAATCAATAATAACATGTAATATTAATCTATAAAATTAGTTGAATTTAGAAAAAGTCTCAAATTACATTTATTTTGGTGTTGATAACATCAATTATGTCAATATTTCATTAATAAGATAATTACTGCATCATCATTGTGTCATAAATAAATTAAATTATTTAATGTCTAAAAATTAAAAATAAAATACCATTATGTAGGAAATCGTTTTTTCTTTCTAATGAATATTTTTAGTCGATATTATCTTATGTATAACCTTATATTAAAAATTATTTACATATTAAACTTTGATTTTAACTATTTTAACCCTTCTTTAAATAAATTAATAATAAATGTCATAATCTAATCCAAGTGGGCTTAAATGGTCATATTTTATTCCTAAGTTTGTTTTTGGTCGAATTAAACTTATCCAATAGAATTAGGACATGTGTGAGGGTAATAATAATATCATTTTTACCCTTAATTACCCTATTTACTTTTAACCGTGGTAAATAAAAGTAAAAAGTTACTATTCACCAAAAATTATTTTCATCTCATTGAACCACATTTTACATACTGAAATCAACCGTGTCTCTCGGATTTTTGAAATTCCACTCACAGAAGCGGTAAAATTATGATTTATGAAAAATTCATTTTTTTAACTACCACTTAGTGGTTTTACTATTCATCAAAAATTGAAGGTTTTCATAAAAATACCAAAATTTCACCCTAGGATAATTTCGATATTCCGAATCCAAAAATGAAGTCCATTTGAAAAATAAAATTTATAAAATTTTAAAAAGTGGTTATTACTATTCATAACGGCTAGTTTTAATAATATTTTATTAACATATCATTGTTTAGTGAAACTCGGTATTGCGTACGACGCAAACTATCGAGGAAGGTCGCGATTTCGTGTAAAGAAAGCCAAGCAAGTGTTGTGTGTAAAAAAAGATTCCTTTGATGATTTATATAACATAAAAGTCTCGGGTGTTACATTATACCCCCCTTAAAATGAATTTCACCCTTGAAATTTGTCACTTCGTAACAAACAGATGAGGATACCTCTCCCTCATCATATCCTCAAGATCCCATGTAGCTTCTTCTAATTGGTGGTTCCTCCATAAAACATTCACCAATCGAGTGGTCTTGCTTCGTAGGACCTTTTCTCTATGATCCAGAATCTCTATCGGTTGTTCTTCATTAGAAATATCTTTCTCCAGCGGTACAACTTCTGAGCTAAGTACATGCGAAGGATCAGGTATGTACTTTCTCAGGAGAGATACATGGAACACATCGTGAACTTGAGAGAGATTCGGTGGAAGCGCCAATCGGTATGCAACCTTCCCAATACGATCCAGTATTTCGAAAGGAACGATATATCTAGGGCTCAACTTCCCCTTCTTTCCAAATCTCATGACCCTCTTCTAGGGAGATATTCGTAAGAACACTTTATCACCCGATTCAAATGCCAGGTCTTTTCTTCGGTTGTCAGAATAAATTTTATGTCGACTCTGAGCTGCTCTTATGTGTTGTTGAATAGATCTGACCTTTTCTGTCATTTCATCAACGAGATCGGGTCCTAATAGATTTCTTTCCCCAACTTCATCCCAGCAAGTTGGAGTCATGCATTTCTTTCCATAGAGAGCTTCACAAGGAGCCATTTGAATACTGGGGTGAAAGCTATTATTATAATAAAATTCCACCAAAGGTAGGTGTTGATCCCAACCACCTTTGAAATCCATAGAGAATGCTCTCAACATATCTTCTAGAGTTTGAATTGTTCTCTCAGACTGACCATCTGTCTGAGGATGATAAGCAGTGCTGAAACTCAACTCTATATCCAGAGTATTCTGAAGACTTCGCCAGAACATTGAGGTAAATCTCGGATCCCGATCAGATATAATAGAAAGTGGTACTCCATGCAATCTTACCACTTCCTTTACATATATCCAGGCAAGCTGATCCGGAGAGAAATCCTCTCCTATATCAATGAAGTGTGCAGACATTGTATGACGGTCAACTAAGACCCAGATATCATTATTGCCTTTAGATGTTTTAGGAAGTCCTATCACAAAGTCCATAGTGATGTTTTTCCATTTCCATTCGGGTATGGGTAATGGTTGTAACATACACTTAGACTTCTGTCTCTCAGCATTAACATGATGACAAACCAATCATCGAGAGACATATTCAGCAACATCTCTTTTCATGCCATCCCACCAGAAGTACTCTTTCAGGTCTTTATACATCTTCATGCTTCCAGGATGAATAGAGAATGAAGAACTATGAGCCTCATCCAGTAGCTCCTTCTTTAATTCGGGGATGGGAGGAACACAAACCCAATTCCAGAACATTATTATCCCATCACAATCAAGGTTGAATTCAGGAACATTTCTCACCTTATATTGTAACTCGACATCTTCATTATGTGTCTCTTTAATCATCACATGTATAGATGGTTGAACATTCATTTGGGAAAGATACAATTTTCCCCCTTACATTATAATTCCAAGATCCATCCTTTGTAAATCCATAAATATTGGATCTTTTGTGATCCTCATCATTGATATACTGGCATGGTTTTGTCGACTTAATGCATCTTCCACCTTGTTTGCTTTCCTAGGGTGGTAATGGATTGAGCAGTCATAATCCTTAATCAGATCCAACCATCTTCTATGGCGCATATTCAGATCCTTTTGTGTGAAAATATACTTTAAACTTTTATGATCAGTATAAATATCACACCTTTCTCCATAATGATAATGCCTCCAAATCTTTAATACAAAGATTACCGCAGCTAACTCCAAATCATGTGTTGGGTAATTTTGCTCATGTATTTTTTGCTGTCGTGAGGCATAAGCTATCACCATATCATTTTTCATAAGATCACACCCCAATCCCTTCATGGATGTGTCACTATCGATCACAAACCTTTCTCCACTACAAGGCAGTGTGAGCACAGGTGCACTAGATAACCGTATTTTAAACTCCTTGAAATTCTCTTCACATTCTTCCGTCCAAACAAACATAACTCCTTTCCGAGTCAACTTGTTGAGTGGATTAGATAATCGTGAAAAATCTTTCACAAAACGTCGATAATATCCAGCCAAACCAAGAAAACTTCGGATCTCAGTCACTGTTGTTGGTCTAGACCATCTTTCGATAACCTCTGTTTTTGCTGGATCCACGGATATCCCCTCTTTTGAGATTACGTGACCCAAAAATAAAACTTTTTGAAGCCAAAATTCACACTTGGTAAATTTCGCATAAAGCTTCTCCTTTCTCAGGGTCTTCAATATAATTCTCAAGTGATCTTCATTTTCTTCCTTTCTCTTTGAATAGACAAGAATATCGTCTATAAATACTACCACAAACTGATCAAGATAGTCTCTAAAGACTCTATTCATTATATCCATGAAGATAGCAGGTGAATTAGTAAGACCAAATGGCATCGCTATAAATTAATAGTGTCCATACCTTGTACGGAAAGCCGTCTTTGGTATATCCTCCCTTTTGACCCTTAATTGATGATACCCTGAAAAAATATCAATCTTGGAAAAGTATTGAGCTCCGCATAGTTGGTCAAATAGGTCATCAATGTGCGGGAGAGGATATTTGTTCTTGATAGTGATCTTGTTAAGTTCTCGATAATCAATGCAGAGTCTCATTGATCCATCTTTTCTTCTTTACAAACAGAATAGGTGCTCCCCAAGGTGACGCACTAGGGCATATGAACCCCTTATCAAGATTCTCTTGGAGTTGCTTCTTCAATTCATGCAACTCAATTGGGGCCATTCTATAAGGTGTATTTGAAATAGGCAAAGCACCCGGTACGAGTTCTATTGAAAACTCAACTTCACGATTTGGTGGAAGACCCGGTAATTCCTCTGGAAAGACATCATGAAACTCCCGTACAATGGGAATATTTTTAATCGTGAGTTTCTCACCGACCATTTGAGATAAATAACCTTCATTTAGTGGAATCAATACCCATCAAATGGAAGAAATTTCCACTGGAAGGTTATGGTCATCCTTGCATCGATAGACGATCATACATTGATCTGGAATATGAAATGTGACTTACCTTATTTGGAAATTTATATGAGCTCCATGTAGATAAAGCCAATCCATGCCAAGAATCACATCAAATTCCACTATAGGAAGGATCACAAGATTTGCAGGTAGTACTTTTCCACAATCTTCAATCAGAGAAGAATTATAAACTTTTGATGCGAATGTTGTTCCATTAGGTGTTGTCACAGCTAACTCAACATCTAATTGTTGAGGTAATATGGTGATACCCTTAGAACATTCTTCAGAAATAAAGGAGTGGGTGGATCCAGAATCAAATAAAACATTTTCTACTTTAGAGTGGATGGTAAGTGTACCTTTCACCACATCTTTATCGTACTCCACATCGCTGATAGAAATTTCATGTGACTTTCCTTTGTCTTTAGCCTTAAGAGTTTGTTGACGTCGACCATCATCATCAACCCTTGGATTAGGGAATTTATTGGCATAATGTCCCATCTCCTTGCACTTGAATCATTGAAGTGTAGTAGGTTCATTCTGTGTATCCCTTCCTTTGTTTGCACCATTAGACATCTTCTTCCCATCATCGTGGCATTCAAATTACCGATGACCTTCCTTTCCACATTTGAAACATTTACTTGTCCCTTTAAGACAACTCCATCCATGTTTCATTCCACACTTTGAGCATAAGGGAAAGATCATCTTCTTTTCAGTGTGCTCTTTAGATTTTCCTTTGAATTCCATTTTCCTCTTCTTATCAAACCCATATGACTGATGGGTTACTCTAATTTCCATCTCAACATTGAGAGCACATCGAACGATTTCCTAGTAGCTATTGAAGTCCCTTATGGCTAAGGCCCTTCGAAGACATGGTTTTAAGCCACTAAAGAATCGATCGATCTTACTCTCAGGTTGGATAATAATACCAGAAGCATACCTTGAAAGTCTTGTAAAATATGTTTCCTAGGTACCAACAGATTCAACATCCTTTTGATTTAGTTCAAGAAACTCTTTCTCCATCTTTGTTCGGAGAATTCGAGGGAAGTACTTATTGAAAAATAAGTTCTTGAACTTGTCCCATTCCATGGACTCAATTTCACCCCTTTGCCTCGTATTCTTAATAAGATTACACCATTGATCAACATCACCTTCCAAACGATACACGGCTAAGATGAATTTATCATGCTTAGAACATTGAAGAACTAAAAATATCTTTTCAGTAGTACTAATCCATTGTTCAGCAACTAATGGATCAGTAGACCCGCTGAAATAAGGTGGACGCTGTCTCATGAAGGATTCAACATAATGTTGCTCCTTCCTTTGCTCATTTGGAAGTCCTACATGATTCATAGCTTGAGGATGTTGTGTGAGCATGGCTACAAGATTTTTCATTCCAACTCCCATAATGTTTGGTTGCTCAGGGGGACAATCATTTCATTTCCCTTCGCATTCCGCATTAACATGATTCCTTCGGGTTCCAGCCATTGACTAAAACCAAGAAGAATAGTGTGAGCAACACTAATTATAATAGGAAAACCTCATAATCAATAATAAGATTTCACACTTAGGGTCTTATCCAAGGTTATTCATGGACATTTCTAAAACACTAAGATTGTGTTCTATGCTTAGACTTATCCTTAGGGTTCTTACTAAGGCTTTCACATCCTAGTTTCCAAAAGTAGACTATAACTTTCCTCTGATACCAAATATAACCACCCATACTTTACATACATTGTTATTACATCAAGATTGAATCACACTTATTACAACATATAACAAAACCAAGAAAGGACCGTATAGGTATAGTATCAATAGAAACTAAGAAACATAAACAACTGGTTCATAAAGCGTTTACATTGTCTCCCATTTATTTCATCATATCTATAGTCCCTTTTGGCATATCTTACTTAATAACCTTCTTCCTGACCTTGGGAACGAAAAAATATAAAAGGGTGAGCTCAAATGCTCAGTAAGGGTAAACAAAAGAAATATCAATCACGTCATATTCATAAGAACATATCTTTTGGGAATCTTAACCTGCAAAAGAGATCATAATTTCATAACATGGGATAAATCATAGTAGTGAAATGTATTCCCAATAATCATAACATAAAACATGAAACATTGTGGCATACACACATAATCATATAGAATCATTTCTTATTAGTAAGGACTCATTGTCAAGACTATCTTAGTTGACAAAGTCCCTTTCTGAATAGAGTTCACTCCTCGTTTCAGTCCTGTTTCACTGAACGGGTATAACCTACCATTCCATCCATGTCTATATCATAAGATATAAAATCTTTACCCAATGCATTGGATGGAGATATAGGTCCCACCCATCTCATAATGATACCATTCTTATGTGTGCCACACAATCATAAATCATACATCGTTGCATAACTCATGTAATAAAAATGGGATTCTTAAACATTGTGACATCATAAAAAAATTCATATAAGATAAATTAATTCATAAAAATAATTCCATCACAACATAATCAAATCAATGTAATAATAGGGATAGAAACAGAACCCTATATTATCTTAGATGGAAAATAATTTTGATAAAACAATTGAACTCCATTCTTGAGGAAAATATCCTTTATATTTCAAAAACATTTTTCCTTTCTTAACATGTCATAAAATTTTAAACTAAAAGAATTTGATTAAAAATAAACATGAAAACTTGTAAGGTAAGCTTATTGAAAATAATTTTTTTTTAAAAATCCATTCATGCCGTATAAGTTAAATGAAAACATTCTTCTCGTACTTTTGTCGGAAAAGTCAAAAAGTGCCTCTTACGAAAAATGACAAAATATTCCTTTCATATCTTTTACTAAAAATCACCGAAGGGTAAAATTTGATATAAACTATTGTAAAAGGATATAAATATTACATATTGAGGAAACATGGATGTGGATGATAAAATACACCCCAGAAAATACCAAAGTATAAACAATCTCGGATAAAAATGAGATTGTGATATATCCCTTACCTTAGGTCCGATTTGCATCGTATGTGTATGAACCTCCTGTATAATGATTTAAATAATTTCATTGACTTATTCCAGAATCATACTCATTGTTATGATATCATATATGGTTCACTTATGGCTTTATATTACCCGTTCTTTTGTAAATTCCATGTTAAAAAGCGTTTTGGGTAAAATCGTTTCATTTGTCTTCCGTGTTTTGACTTGTAATTATTCATATGATTACTGAGATCATGATTACTTTATTCTTGAATATAAAACATGATTTATATATAATATATATTCCTAATATATATATATAATAGATAAGTAAATGGAAAGAAATACACAGTTCATGGAGATGGTAGACCGTACGTACGCATGAACGATGTTTTCTTTACCTTATTGAGTTGAATAGAATTAAGTAGATGACATACATATATATAGACATAAATACAGAATCATTATTATGTCATATATTTCATTAATAATTATTATATATAATTTATAATCATTCATGAATGGTTAACGTGGAGAATGAATCTCATCGCGTCGTGGAGACGGTAGTCCGTACGTACGCACGAGCGATGATATCGTTCTCATGATCATGGAATTGTATTGGAGTGTATGTATACTATTTCAGAATCAATATCACATTAAAATAATCTTATATAGTTTTTATTTACACCATTATACCTATCCAAGTAAGGTGGTGGTGGAAAATAGATTACACCACGACATGGAGACGGTATTCCGTACGTACGCACGCGCGGTGATTTCGTTTTCCGTAGGATGGATAGACGGTGAAATAAAGTTGTTTCATAATTATAATGACATATCAGTATATAAGTGATACTTATGTTATTACTTCATAATGAAACAACCTAAGAAGAAGAAGTGGAAGAAGAAATAAAGATGAAAAAATCGGTAACAGACATTACCTCTTCTTTGAAGTGCTTCTTTGAGACCTCTTTTTAGGGCACTAAAATAGGTCTTTGAAGAAGACCAGAACCACTAGGATGTTTATAGGGGAGTGGAGAGAAGAAATTTTCAGGGGTTGTCCGAGCTTGAAGGCTCAATGTGGTGTGAGGAAGAGGGGGAGGAGGTGCCCTTTTATAGGGGAGGAGAGGGGCTCCTTTGGAAAAACTAAAAAATATTATTTTATTATAAAGTAAAGTTCAATTTTAAATAGCTCCAAATTGATTTATTTCGAATCTAAGGTGGGGATGGGTCAAAATACTCTCATCCAATAGAATTTAGACAAGTTTAGGTTCCTATTTTAACCTTATCATTTAGATTTAACATTAAGTTAAATAATATTACATTTACCGTCTCTTCTTGTGTTGTTATACTATAAGGTTAATAAACATACTATAAGCAGAAAAACGAACCCCATGTTGTTTATTATTAATATATATAATCTTATCTATGTCATGTTTCCGAACCTTAGATTTTTAGGAATTAAATAACAATTACTTATATAATATTTGTTTTTAAAACTATTTTTTGTCAATTTTGACACTATTTAGTAATTAATTTTTGTGAAACTCATAACAGAATGATTAGTTAGAACAAAGTTAATTAAATGAATACTAACATTTCATATTAATCTAGAAAATTACTTTAATTCATAAAAAGTCTCAAATTACATTTATTTTGGTGTTTATAACATCAATTATGTCAATATTTCATTAATAAGATAATTACTGCATCATCTTTGTGTCATAAATACATTATATTATTTAATGTCTAAATATTACAAATAAAATACAATTATGTAGGAAATATTTTTAGCTTTCTAATGAATACTTATAGTCGAATTTATCTTATGTATATCCTTATATTAAAAATTATTTACTTATTAAACTTTGATTTTAACTATTTTAACCCTTCTCTAAATAAATTAACAATAAATGTCCTAATCTAATCTAAGTGGGCCTAAAGAGTCATATTTTATTCCTATGTTTGTTTTTGGTCGAATTACACTTATCCAATAGAATTAGGACATGTGTTAGGGTAATAATAATATCATTTTTACCCTTAATTACCCTATTTACTTTAAACCGTGGTAAATAAAAGTAAAAAGTTACTATTCACCAAATATTATTTTCATCTCATTGAACCAAATTTTACATACTGACATCAACCGTGTCTCTCGGATTTTTGAAATTCCACTCACAGAAGCGGTAATATTAAGTTTTATGAAAAAATCAGTTTTTTAACTACCACTTAGTGGTTTCACTATTCATCAAAATTTGAAAGTTTTCAGAAAAATACCAAAAGTTTACCCTATGATAATTTCGATATTCCGAATCCAAAAATGAAGTCCATTTTGAAAAATGAAATTTATAAAATTTCAAAAAGTGGTTATTACTATTCATAATGGCTAGTTTTAATAATATTTTTTTAGCATATCATTATTTAGTGAAACTCGGTATTGCGTATGACGTAAACTATTGAGGAAGGTCGTGATTTCGTGT
This sequence comes from Viscum album, assembly GCA_963277665.1. Classification (NCBI taxonomy): domain Eukaryota; kingdom Viridiplantae; phylum Streptophyta; class Magnoliopsida; order Santalales; family Viscaceae; genus Viscum; species Viscum album. Next base: position 767,922,569 of record OY728136.1, read on the forward strand.
AAATCAATCCAAGCAAGTGTTGTGTGTAGAAAAAGATTCCTTTGATTATTTATATAACATAAAAGTCTCGGGTGTTACACACAATCTCTTCATTCGCGGGTAATCCCTTTAAGTCACGTGTAAAACCTCATCCCCCCTATTTCACACATGCATCACTAGTTTTGTGCAAGCACAGGGATTTTCGCATCGGGATCCTTTATTTCGCGTGATCCTGAAGGGTTGCGTGCAATCCCCTGGGGCCCTTCACCTCAGTACTACATGGGCACCCACTTGCGCGAACACTTGATGCCCTCCTTTTGGGTTCCATTCGCAGGTGTCTCGTGCTCCCTGGGCATCCACATCATACATGGTTTTCCCGTGCGACCTTATAGGATTGTATGAAGTTACATCAAAGTACCTTATAAAATTATTCTTATTGCGTTACATCGACTCATGCTTCTTACCATAGGCACACTAATGGATATTTCTTCTTCGCATAGCCATGCTAACATCGCCCCTCGATGGTTCTCTCCGCGACACCCCTCAGTACAGTGTTGCTGATGCCTTCCCTCCCACAAGGAGCAGAGTGCACTGGTTATGTATGTCCTAGAGGTGTGGAGAAAACCCACATCATCCAAGCTGTAGGATGTTAAACTGCCAAGAACCTTTATCCTCAATAAATGATGTTAAACTATGACCTCACCCCATGCCACGCATGAAAGGCCCCTTGCCTTGGAAATTCTCTATGCCCAATCATATCCTAGAGGATGGGATCACCCCTCACACGGGATTATATCCACAATATTGGAGTGGCGTTTGTCCGCTGGGAAGGGTAGCCAACCTGGTGTATGTCCCTGACCATTCTTACAGGAGGCAGCACCCCTGTTCCACCCCACTCCCATGGCACCAAGGCCAGCCAAGGGCATCGTGTTGAATAGTGCTCCCTGCTTTCATCTTTGGTCCCCAGAGCCAGTGGAGGGCGTGATAGGGAAAGGGGCTCCTCCTATCTTCTTGGGTGCCAAATCCCTCTCCCATTGAGCTTTCTCTCTCTCAGGCCTCCATCATGGATTATGTCTTGACACCATGATCCACCCAACGCGTAAGCCCCTCCTCATTTCTCACGGACACACACTTCATGACTTGATCGTCAGATCTCTGTTGTCTCTTGTTTCTCACTTCGATCATTACTCATGTAATCTTAGAGTGGGCACCGACCATGAAATACCTTGGGCTTCCTCAGAGTGTAATACCCAACCCATCTCAAACATTTGGGACTTTGATCCATTCTAAGGCATGGTACGATGGAAGCCTCCATGAGGTTAAAGCCCCACCACCGTGTCCGCCTTATAATGTATGCCCCAACCCATCCGGAACTACGGGGACTTTGATCTATGCTAAGGAATCGTACGTTGGAAGCCTCCACGAGGTTCAAGACCCACAACCTTGTGCCGCCTTAGAGTGTAGGCCCAACCCATCCTGAACTACGGGGACTTTGATCCGTACTAAGGCATGTTACATAGGAAGCATCCACTAGGTTCAATCCCCAGCACCTTCGGCCACCTCAGAGTGTAATCCCCAACGCATCCTGAACTATGGATAATTGATCCGTGCTATGGCATGGTATGTAGGAAGCCTCCATGAGGATCAAGCCCCACAACCTTGGGCCACCTCAGAGTGTATGCCCAAAACCATTTTGAACTACGAGGAATTTGACCCGTGCTAAGGCAGATATGTAGGAAGCCTCCACGAGGTTCAATCCCCACCACCTTAGGCTGCCTCTGAGTGTAAGCCCCAACCCATCCTAAACTACGGGGACATTGATCTGTACTATGGCATGGTACATAGGAATCCTCTCTAAGGTTCAAGCCCCACCACCTTGGGCCACCTTAGAGTGTAATCCCCAACCCATCCCAAAGTACAGGGACTTTGATCCATGCTACGACATGGTACATAGGAAGCATCCATGAGGTTCAAGCCCCACCACCTTGGGTCTCCTCAGAGTGTATGAACCAACCCATCCTGAACTACGGGAACTTTGATCCATGCTAATGAATGGTACGTAGGAAACCTCCATGAGGTTCAAGCTCCACAACCTTGTGCCACCTCAGAGTGTAGGCCCCAACCCATCCCGAACTATGGGGACATTGATCCGTGCAAAGGCATTGTACATAGGAAGAATCCACTAGGTTCAAACCCCACCACCTTGGGCCACCTCAGAGTTTAAGCCCCATTCCATCCCGAACTCTGGAGACTTTGATCCATGCTAAGGCATGGGGAGTAGGAATCCTCCACGAGGATCAAGCCCCACCACCTTGGGCCGCCTCAGAGTGTATGCCCCAAAACATTTTGAACTACGGGGACTTTGATCTGTGCTAAGGAATGGTATGTAGGAAGCCTCCATGAGGTTCAATCCCCACCACCTTGGGTCGCCTCTGTGTGTAAGACCCAAACCATCCCAAACTATGGGGAATTTTATCCATGCAAAGGCACAGTGCATTGGAAGCCTCCTTGAGGTACAAGCCCATCCACCTTGGGCCGCCTTAGAGTGTAATCCCCAAACCATCCCGAACTACGGGGAATTTGATCCATGCTAAGGCATGGCATGTAGGAATCCTCCATGAGGTTCAAGCCCACCACCCGTTCATTCCTACCCCATTCACTTTGATTCGATAACATCTTGGGCTGCCACAAAGTGTAAGCCCCATACTCGTCCCGCATGACGTTAAATAGTATCTTCTACCTGAACTATGAAGAATTTGATTCCCCACCACGGGGATATGTATAAGGGATCCACGATGTTCAATCCCAACACCCATGTCTCATCCTGACCTGTCCCTCGAGCCCACGCATCTTAGTAAGCTCATTCCCTAACCCAAAGGTTCTACTTCCTCTATGTACCATCCTTGCATCCATTATCATGGGTCACATCTTCAGGTGTCCAATCACTTCATCGCACTACGCGAACTTTGATTCCCTACCACGGGGATACGTAGGACGTCTTTTCGAGGCTAAAGCAAAAATCCATCATCCATCTTGATTCTAACCTGGGCATCCACATTTCGGTTGGATCATGCCACTCCATCCCCCATTCCCTGTCTGATAATTTGGGAAGCCAACCACATGTTGGCCCCAACATCGGCGTTCCCTCCAGGGGTTTCTTCAAGGTGATCCACTCTAGCGAGTGTTCTGATTATTCTGATCTATATCCGCTAGATGTTAAACATGTGGAATACCCTATGTTAAACATGGAAAGCTTATTAAGACCTCATATACATGCCAATGGATTATAATTCCCTGATTTTGATGTGGGATACCTTGGGCTTCCGCAACCTCAAGAAGCCCAATAATAAGGGACAGAAGATAGACATGCCAATCCCCAGCATCAAGACACGCTAGTCATGCCCCAACATGACTGTTATCCTAACTGAACCAGACTCCTTTTAAGATCCTAATAATAGTGGTGTAATTAACTGGTGTCCATGAAGATATGGCGTTGGGAAGAGTTTCATGAACAACATCTTAAATATATGAGGGAGACCCAGACTAGGTGATGAGTTCTGAGGAGGAATCCAAAGAAAGAAGAACCAACATCCCATCATCAAATTTCGATCTAGGATAAGACATCCATGAATAAGTAGAGGAATCCACCCGCCTTTGGAAAGCTAGAATGCAGGGTAATAGCAGCGCGACCTCTACGTACGGATGCACGCACCACGGAAAAAGCGTCGGAAATAGAAAATGGTGAACACGATGTGAAGCTCCTCTCCACAGCAAGGAGTATAGCAGCATTCAGGGAATCAGTGGATAAGCATGTCATCTGACCTCATCATCTGGTACCAGGTCACAGCAAACAAGCCTAACGTGAAACTCACCAATGGTTGGGACAGTTAGGACGTTGACCATTCCATTTTGCGATGTTATCAATGTGGATCCCACTTGCTGACCACGAAATACGGAATGGTGCTAGGGCACTGGTTGTCGATTTAGATTCATAGAAACATTAATGAGTTAATCTCCATGCCTTCAGGAATCATGTTGTTGAATCCAGAGCTCATTCACCTACCCACCAACGTAGGGGTAGGGGAAATATCGACGAGGCTACCCAGCGTGGTTCTTGCCTTTTCCACAACGGCTTTGATCACAACGACTTCTGGGCACCCACGCCCCCTCTCCCCATTAGAGATTATCCGTAGAAGGGTAATTAATGACCTTTTATGCAGGAACAAGGTGGAGGGGTTCATCCCCACTAAAGGCATGGCCCGTTTGGATCTTGAGTCTGATACGACTCACCGTCAACGCCGCCCCCGAGGGCTGCACAGGGAGCCACTGCTCCCCACCCCAACATTCAATCATTTTGGGAGCATGTCCCCGAAGCACCTTGACATCACCGTCCCCTACACCGACGAAGTAGGGCATGTCTAGGTTGTCTCAATTGGAGTCCAACTTCATGGTCTCTAGGAATGGGCTCCCATGAGGTTATGCCAGCACCACTGCCTGGTTCCCCGAACCAAGGGGCAGGTAATCCACGCGCCTGCACTATCTAACATGGTGCCAACATCGGGCATGAGGAGAAGAGGATGCCTTCCATGGGGCGTCAACGTCAGCGACCACTATGGCCCGAGCCACCACTGACTCCTATCACCAACTCCAAGAACACATTGAGCAGGGGAAACTATACACCCGACTTGGATCGATACCCCAACCGCCCCATGGGTTGGCTGGGTCGACTCTCCCAGTCGCCAGCACAGGTGATGGTCGTTGTGGACCAATCCTCATTAATGCCACCTAGTGTGAAGGCTTACTCCATGTCGCCATTATGGAAGGTGCGGGCCCTCCCTGCTTCCCACCTCGACTTGGAGGTCTTCCTGGAACCACCTTCGTCTCAAGTAAGGATCTTCCACGTGACAGAAACACTCCATGTAGGGGTCTATCCTGTGCTCACAACAGTGGGTACATGGTCACTCCCCTTCCGCGAACCTCGAGTATGGAGACATTGCATGTCCGGTCACTTACCGACATGGAGGTCATCCCCATATCCCTATGCTAATCGGAGAAGGTCCTCCTCAACCCCAACAATCGAAGAGGTGGAAGCCAACCGCACTTCACCAACGCAAAACACGGAGGTCCTCCCCGTGTCCCTTTCGATATTTGTCCCGGTGCTCCCTGCACCCTGGCTTTCTCAGGTGGAAACCCTCTCAACCCCAGAACCAGTGTGGCTAGAGGACCCCATGTCCGAAATCAGCCCTTCCCTAAAGAACCAACCAGGGGAAGGATGGTGGGTCGCCGCCGCCGCTAGAGGAATTATGGGGAAGTTTGGATGGAAATCATACTAGTCCGCTTCTCAGAATCCGACGTAGAGTATGACTCGGTGATTGAGCCCTCCAATCAGCCCTCTGAGTCAAGGGCTAGGGCAGGGATGAGGGGTATCAGCCTCGTACTACCTGAAGGTGAGATGCATAGGATCTCTGCCTCCCTCTGAAGGTATATCCAGAGGGTGGGTAACTTTGGCATGTCCACAGGGATCGACCGCGTCGTCACCACCGGCATATCCGGAAGCACCCTCTACCTTGGTTATAGACTGTGGGGAGCTGTTTTGGGGGTCAATGGCGGAAGATCCATGGCATAACCTACCCGTGGAAGATGCTGATTTTGTGTCAGGAGCCCTGGTTTCCGGTCAATCCTATCGTGACGTGGTGGCCAGGTCACTGTAGCCTTCAGAGGACAGCATAAGATTTGGCGGCCAATTAGACTGGTCACCGTATTCTCCGCCGGCCAGCCCACCAGCCCAGCGGCCTACCTCAGTGCTACTGCCAGTTCCTCATCCACCCTCAATTGACGAGTAAGGAAATCAAAGGCTAGACAATGGATCTGATCTGGGGACCTTTTGGACCATCCTCGCAGTGGGCCACTACCCTGTGAAGATTTGGCAAGTTGCAGGATCGAATTTTGATACACCAGAATCGCTCACCTGGGAGGAGTTTGAATCTCTCCACCAGACCCTCTAGGTGACTCACCTCTATCTTCTCCATCGGCGGGTGACTTATCACGGGAGCAAAGAGCACCTGGAAGACATTGGAAAGAAATGTCTTCTGGTTGACCTGGCCATGCTCCCCACGGTCCAACACCCTGAGTCACCTGGCCACCACATGGCCCTCCAACACCAATGTGTTTAGAGTTTCCAAGTACTATACAATGTTATTAAGGAGTCTACCCCCACGCGCAAGTGCATGGCGGGGGGAAGTACGCTACCCTCCACTTCAGTGCAATTCACTGACAGCCCATCTCTCTTGGTGATGGTGAGGACATGCCACCAAGAAGAGTGGCAGTCAACATGGATGATCTATCAGGATGAGAAAATGAGCTGGAACTTCTCAATGGGAAACTCCTCCCTAAGGATGTGCCCCCACTACTAGACCCATCAAAGAAGATAACTCACAAGCAGGGGAACCTACTAGGTCTCCCTCCACCCACTGAGGCATTGACATTGAACCAGAATGTCACCAAGGGAAAATAGCATGTTGGTTCTGTCAAACACTCTGACCCATCCACCACAGAGAAAAAGACGGAAGAGGACCCCGAGAAGGCCATGATGCACTAGCAGCTTGCTGAGCAGAATATGTTAGTTGATGAACTTCTGGATGAACGCATTGTAGATCGGCAACCCAACTACGGTGATCCTAGGCTAGGGAAACAGGGGCATGAAAACCTACCCCTTGGTGAGATTCTCCCAGGAAACCCTGATTACGCCATATTCGATGAAACAGTGGAAGACGAAGCTCATGGAAAGAGGGTGTTGTATGTCTCACTCAACCCTCTCGAACGGCGTGACAATCCAAAGAACCCCACTCGGGATCCTCCAGCAGCCCCAAGGTTCGCTCCACCGGCCACTCCACGATCCGCTGAGCTTGACTACCGCATTGAAGAGCCCAGAAATGCGCTCGTGGTTAGGGATCCCTGTCAGAACAGGGACCCACATCCAGACGATCTGATGGTGGTTCTCATCACCCGCCTCGAGGCTTTGGAAACCCGACTGGTGGCTATCCCACCTAATGGAAAGCCATACCCAACATGGGTGGATGACATGCCATCACCTCCTGGATTTTGGAATCACACCTTTTCCCCCTTTAATGGGACAGGGGTCCCACTGCAGTATATGGCCCACTTTAACTCAAGTTGGAGGCTTATGTTAGGGACCCCAACATAGTAGGAGGCTTCCAAGCTTCGTTGCTTTGTTCAGACACTGGAGGGGCCAGAATTCGTTTGGTACGGCCAGCTCCCCATTGTACCATGATTAGTTGGGAGGACCTTTGTAGGATGTTCCTTTACCGGTTCAACTCTATCACTCGAAAGAAAATCATTGTATACCTCTTTAGTTACAAACAAAGGCCCGATGAGTGAGTCGCGGCCTTCATCGCATGGTGGAAGGGGCTCACATACTCCCTTGACCTGCCACTGACTCAGGAGAAATTACTGACGATGTACGTGGGGAATATCAAGACTGAACTGGTTCCATCCCCGATCACTCAGATCTATCTTGGAGGGTTCTGAGACTTCTTGGATAAATCCCAACAGCTCGAAAAATCCCTACAATAGGCTAGTCAGGCATGCATGCTGCCTCCTGTAATCCCAGCAAGGAGGGTTTCAAGAGCCTAGCCCACTGTGGTGGCCCAAATAGAGGCCCCCGGAAGCTAGAATTGCTACCAGTAGAGCCAGCTCCGCAGCCCCACAAAGGTCCACCACTGCGGGGGCAGTTTCTAGCCCAGTAGTGCCCACCCCAGAATTGGCAGGCGCCACCGTGTAACCCACATCCGCTGTCTGGGAGAGATAATCAGGTTCTGCCTTCTCGACAGGCTTTTTCGTCTCCCCATTAGTGACAGGCTCATAGAGACCCCTTTCCGAACAGAAAAAATCATGCCTACTCATTCAATGAGGTCCAGGTCCCTGGCTACTTTCGCAGAACCTTAGATAAGAGAATTGTGTACTGCTTGAGTGACGAAATCCAGAAGAGGTGCATCTCACTGATCACCCCAACTACATACCTTACCATCAGATCTTGGGAAACACCATCAAGCAATGTTATGTGTTTGAGGACAGGCTCCAAGATGTGATTAACAACAGCATGGTCAGGTTGGGCCTAGCCCCGGCACACGTGGAGGCTGTCTTTGTGAGATCAGATAACAGTAGTGACGGCAAAGGTGGGTGGAAGCAGGATTCTAACCGTGGTTCCCAGATGTATAATGACTTGATGGATCACAAGATGGTCGCCCATGCCCATGGAATCATTCGGGCATGCTTGAATCAGCCAAAGAGTTCAGAAGCTATGACCACAACTTATGCGTCATCATCTTAGTTGGCCTCTTTCCCAAAAAGCAAGCATCGGAGGCGCAAGAAGAAGAAGCATGCCCCGCCAAGGCCATCATCATCCCACACTCTCGGTGGCTTTATTCATTTAGAGATGGTAATTCCCCCCATAATACACCCAGTAGTGGATGATTCATCCAGTGACTGCCAAGGGTAGGCTTCGGTTAACACCGTCGAGTTGGTAAATCACTCTATGACTCCCAACGAGAGGGAGCGTCAGGAGAACCTCCCCAACTTCCTCAGCTGATGCCAATGTCAGCAGAACTGTGACCATATGGGTCATCAGGTAAAATTATTTGGCACCTTCAGCCAGGTCGTACATGACACTAAGACCAGACAGTAAGTTTAGCGCAGAACTTAGCATGCGCAACCTCTTCATCCATTGTCGATAGGTCTGCCTCCACCATCATTTGTGCTACTGAATCAGGTTGATCCACTTCTTCCATACCATGACCATTTTTTCCCCAATGCAGGCCAATCTTAGTCGCCCAGTCCACATCTAGAAGCTAATCTCTGAGCATCGACTAATGAGCTGTGGGATATACCATTTACCAGTTAGTCGTCGGTCCATCCTGTAGGGCCCTCTATGCCTAAAATCACAAATCTGCCTCCTGTATGCACAATTTCATGCCTGGCATGGATTTATGATGTTAAGAAATACCTATCTGACATCCTAGTGAGGCTCTCGACCCTTGAAGCCCTTCGCCTATCGCCAGATATGTGATAATAACTCACCGAGGATTTAAGGAGCACCCTCCAGTTTGAGACAGAGGTAGCAGCTGTAGAGGCCGTCAATGATGATGCAGTTGAGGATGCCGAATTCCAGGCCGTCATCTTGTTCTCAGGAGAGGTCTAAGGCTCCCCCATATAGGGGCAAATCCGCATACTGTGTATCACTAGACAATTCAATGGCGTGGTGATTCACCGTTGTCTCGTTGATACAGGCTCTGGGATCCACCTTATCCCAGTGCGGACACTGTGAGAGCTAGTGTTATCTAAAGATGACCAGACTCATTCCAATTTAAGGATCTAGTTATTTGAAAGGACAGAGTAGACACCAGTCAGAATGATCCGTCTGATGACCTAGTTCAACGGCCTAGTTTCCTGCACCGAGTTCATGGTCGTCTCCCATGACAACGCGTATAATGCACAGAGGGGCAGGCCATGGCTCCACCTACACGCGGCGGTCCCCTCGTCGTATTACCAATGCCTCAAGTACTCTCTTAATGGTAGAGTAGGAATACTCCAAGGTTATGTATCTTCTTTAGCCTCTTGTGAAGCCCAATATTGAATGCTGGTTATTACAAGATCAAGGATAAACAAGTCTGGGCAAGCAATGATTAGCCTGTCATCATTACGGCCGACCCTTGGGCAGGCCTGAATGACGCCTACGTCTTCCTGATCCATCAGCTGGAGGTGACGACCCCTAATATGGGGCAGTGTTATGTCATTTCCGAGACAAGATAGAACCATTTTCCCAATTCTAGGCGACATCAGAAGATCACATCATATTATAATACAAACCAGGATCCAGTGATCCCGAAGCCTCCCACTCCCATCAGGTACCGGGACGTTCGGCTCATGGAAACATCATTACATCATAATTTTCTATTTCTCCAAGCTAGAATAAGTTGGCTCTGGCTGACGCGCCACTATTTCATTGATATTTTCAATCTTGGCCCCTTGGGTCGGAGACCAGACTGGATCGGGTCGACAACCTTCATAGCAATGGTCTCAACATCGCCGGAGTGCCCCGATGCAATGACCATGCCCTCACAAGCTGGTAGAAGCCCACCCATTAGGGTTTGGTAGCTCAGAAGAATCTTCCCCCATGAAGGATCCCTCCATAAGTGGAGAAGAATATATAGAGGATGCTCCCCCTGCCTTTGACGATGGAGTCTCAGCCATGATCGATGAGCTGGTGTAGGTGAACCTCGGTAGCAAGTCATATTTGAGACCCACCTTGATCAGAACCGCTATGTCCCCCCAGGAGTAGCAGTGGAATGTAGAATTCCTCAAACAACATAGTGTTGTATTTTCTTGGAGTTACGAAAAGATTCCAGGACTAGATCCTCAGGTATTCGTCCACTACCTCGGTCTCCCGACAAATCATCGCGGGTTCAAGCAGCCTCCCAAAAAGATGCAGCCTTCTCATTGTTCCATAGTCGAGGCCGAAGTTGGAAAGATCATCAAATCCAACATCATCAAGGATCTCTAGTACCCCTAGTGGTTAGACAACATCATGCCAGTTATGGATAAGAATGGGTAGATTAGAGTCTGCATCGTCTTCCATGATCTCAACCATCATTTTCTGAACGATGCTTTTCCCCTTCTGGTGATAGAATTGTGGATTGACTCTATGACCAGGATCCAAACCCTCTCTTTAATGGATGGTTACTCTGGGTATAATTATTTCTGGATGGCCCTAGAGGATGAGGAGTCTACCACTTTTAGGGCTGCCTAAGGTACATTCTATTACCAGGTTATTCTCTTTGGCCTGAAGAATTCAGGTGCAACCTATCAGTGGGGCATGCATTGCATAATCATGAAAATTCTAGGAATTTTGGTGGAATGCTATGTGGATGAATTTGTAGTCAAGTCTCACCAACTCTAGGACCATATCAAGGACCTTGAGAAAGTGTTCAATTTCCTCCATTCCCGCCACCTAAAAATGAACCCGTTGAAGTGTGCTTTCGGGGTCACTACTAGGAAGTTTCTTGGCTTTATTTTCTGATACCGAAGAATTGATATTGAAACAGAGAAGATAAAGGCCATCAATCAGTTGCATACCCCGTGAAATATTCTGGTGTTTCGAGTTCTTCATGTCCATATAGCCTATATACTCCGACTCATTGCGAATCTGGATGGAAAGTGTAAGACCTTTTTTCAGCTCATGAATAAGGAAACCACTTATGAGTGGGATGAGGAGTGTCGGTCTTCCTTTGAGGAAATAAAGCAGTATCTGTTCCAGCCTCCGGTCTTGATTCCACCTGTCTCCAGGAATCCACTGATTCTCTATGTCACCACCCTGGAATGGTCCCTTAGTGCCCTTCACACACAGAAGAATAATGAGGTTATGGAGAACATCCTTTAATTCCTTAGACACATACTCCTTAATACGGAAACTAGATACTCCATCATAGAGAAGATATTCCTTGTGTTTTTATTCGTTGTATAGATGTTAAGACATTACCTGCAACACCACAAGGTATATTTGGTCTCTCAGATGGACCCGCTGAAGTACATTCTGAGTCTTCCCATGTTAACTGGCTGACTAGCACAGTGGGTGGTAATCCTCTAGCAGTTCGACATCAAGTCTGTGCCCCAGAAGGCTATCAAAGGACAGGCATTGGAAGACTTTCCAACTGTCCATCCAACCCCCGCGGACCAGTTCCTGGACTAGGATCTTCCCGATGAGGAAATCCTGTCAGTCGATCAAGTTGTTCTATGTTAGTAGATACACTTTTATGGTGCCTCCTAGATCCCCACCAGTTTGAGGCTCAATGATCCTAGGCTCAACAGTGTAGGTCTGGGTATCTTCTTTATCACCTCGGTGCAAGCTGTCCTACCATACTCATTCCTGTTATCAGAAGGTTTCACAAACAACATGGCAAAGAATCAGTCCCACATTACTATTCTTGAGCTGGCCCTTGAGATCGACGTGCCCCATTTGTATATAAAAGGGGATTCTGAGCTGGTCAACAAGAAGTTCAATGTTGACTATGTTGTCAGGAATCTAGAGCACATAACGTTGTTAGAATTCACTCTCCAACTAATGGCCTAGTTCCTTTCTCAGCCAGAGGTTATCCATGTCCCTCGGTCACAGAATTGTCAAGCAGATGCTTTGGCCAGTCTGGCCGCATCACATGCAGAACCCAAACGGGATAGTTTAATCATCCACGTGGAGCACCAGAGATTCATTTCTCCCATCACCCTAGAGGATGATGATGGCCCACGGGTAAGCTATCTTACCCCCGGAGCTTCCACGTCAGGAACACCATGTTCTTCAAAAGTAGTGGTTGAAGCAACTCCCGAATGGAGGGACCATTTATTGTTTATCTCCAAAATGGTTTCCTCCTAGTAGACCGGGCCAAGCGCGAGCAAATTCAATGCCGCGCACTGCAGTTTACTCTCCAAAGTAGTCCCAGGCTTGAACAGAACCTCTATAAAATAAGATTTGATTGTATTATCCTCCGATGCATCCAAGGAGTGAAGATTCCACTGGTCATGTAGAGTTTCATGCCGGTTCCTATGGTTCCCATCAGTTTGGGCCGAAACTGTCTCACCAGATTTAGAGATTAGGGTATTTTTGGCCCTCCAAGATCCATGAATACATTGAGTTCTCCAATAGGTTCCATGCGTGCGAAGTTCATGGTACCATTGTGCATTGGCCATTGAAGGCTCTACATTCTACCAAGTACTCTTGGACCTTTGCAGTCTGGGGGTTTGATGTTGTAGGACCATACCCACTGGAAACGGCTCGCCAATTCCGATTCATTATGACCTCTACAGATTTCATTTCCAAGTGGGTAGATGCAATTCCGCTCAAGGAAGTCAAGTCCCATTCTATCATTGACTTTGTGAGTTCCAATATCATTTGTTGATTTGGGGTTCCCCGCGCTATCCTCACCGATAAAGGCACCATCTTCCGAGTAGCTGAGCTAAAGAAATTGTACGGCATGTAAAACCATCACTCCAACCATACCTCCCGCTATCACGTGAACAAAATTGGATAGATTGAGGTGTTCAATAAAACCCTCTCTAAAATTCTTCTAAAAATGGTTGGTCAGAACAAGAAGACTTTGCCAGATAAGCTTCCCAACACCCTCTGCGCTTATTGGACAACGACCCGTAATTCCACCTAGGTGACCCCATATTCCCTAGTTTACTGAACTGGGGTCGTCCTTCCCATCAAGAATCAATTTCCTTCATTGCGCACAGTGGTCTATGAATAGAAATCATAGGAGAGATTTGTTGAGATCCGTCTAGCTGCATTAGCTAAATTGGAAGCACTGGATGAGTATATGCATCATGCCTTGCACAACCTAGAAAGGCGTCATAGCAAGATGGATCGATCTTTGAATAAGAAGGATCGCCTCCGCTCATTCCTACAAGGCGATTTGGTATTATACCTTAGGGAACCAATGATCCCCTATAGGAAACCACCCATGTTGGAGGCCAAGTGGGAAGGAACAGTCATTGTTCATATGGTTTATCCCAATGGAGCACACTCCATGGTGGCCGTGGATGGTAAGCGTATAACTCCTCCCACAAATGCCATGTTCCTCAAGAAATACTTTTTCTAATGACCATGGTGCTACATGACCTTAAACTACGTTTGGTCCTACATTTGGACCCTTACTGTCCTTTATGACATTAAACTACATGTTCTTCACACATGACGTTAAACTGTATGTTGTCCCACATGACATTAAATTTTATCTTCATGAACTATGTATGGCATGATTCACATCCCTATGGAATGCATAGGACCTCTGGAACATTTAGATTTTAGGTCCATCTTCATCTCATAGAGATCCCATGATCTCCCGGTCACTTAGGCCCTTTGGCATGTTCCTCTCAATGAGGGGGATATATAGGTGTGTTATAGGGTTTTTGGCGCCAGGCCCCCCTTCTCTCAGGAATCCGCCATCTCTTGGCTGCTATCAAATTAAGCCCCTCGACCCACTTCAGTGGTCTGCCAATGTGTTCAGAGTACTCGAGTCTAGGACCTAGAGTGTGAGATTCCACATAGGGAAGTTCATTCCACATGTCAAGCTTCGTGTTCCCCTTCATTTGGGCCTCCATTATCTTTTACACCTGAAGGGACCCCCAAAAACGGCATGGATTCCGTGCCTAAGGGCTCTCCTACCATTATGGTCCAACTCCCCCGAGGGTCTCGGACAACAAATTGATACAAATTCCACATTGCGAACATGGTCAGTGGTTGATGCTCATTTGTTCGTCCCCATTTCAGGCAAACGCGATAGGATGCTGTGTTGCAAACATGGTCACCAGTAATCCTCTGTCGTCACGCCAGCCCCTTCAGGCCGTGAATGTTGGTTTCATGATTCATAATATGTTCCACCCCCATCACTTCTAGGTGGAATCTAGACACTCTTTTCACTACCCCTCAGTGCACCTCTACATGACATGAAGACAATGTTACAATACAGGGTCTCTTGGGGTTCCCGCAATCCGAGCGCTAAGACTATAGGCTGGGATATTCTCTAAGCCATGCGCAGCTTGACCCTCATCCCCATGGGATATATGGGGTCACCCAAACTTTTCATTTTGGGTACATTTAAACTGGAATCTAGTGTTTCCTACCCCTGGTCTTGCATGACCTTAAACTACATTTGGTCTTACATTTGGGCCCTTACGGTCACACGTGACGTTAAACTGCACGTTCGTCCTGCATGACATTAAACTGTATGTCATCACGCATGACGTTAAATAGTATCTTCATGAACTACATATGGTTTCATTCCTATCCTTATGGGATATGCAGGACTGCCTGAACATTTAGATTTTAGGTCCATCCCCATCATGTAGAGATCCCACGATCTCCTGGTCACCTAGGCCCCTCGGCATGTTCCACTCCACAAGGTGGATATATAGGTGTGGTACATGGTTTTTGGTGCCATGCCCTACCTTCTCCTGAGAATCCACCATCTCTTGGCCGCTCTCAAATTGATCCCCTCGACCATTTTCAGTGGTCTATCAATGTATTCAGAGTACCTTGGTCTAGGACCTGGAGTGTCAGATTCAATGTAGGCAAGTTCCTTCAACTTTTCATGCTTTGTGTTCCCCTTCATTTGGGACCCCGTTATCTTTCACACCCGAAGAGACCACCAAAAATGACATTGATGCCATGACTAAGGGCTCTCTTACAGTTACGGTCCAATGACTTCGAGGGTATCAGACATCAAATTGACAAAAATCCCACGTTGCGACCATGGTCAGTGGTCGATGCTCATTTTTTTCGTCCCCATTTCAGGCTAACGTGATAGGATGATGTGTTGAGAAAATGTTTAGCAGTATTCATCCATCATCACACCAGCCCCTTTAGATTATGAATATTGTTTGCATGATTCACATTATCTTCCACCCCATCGTTTCCAGGTGGAATCTCGACACTCATTGCACTACCCATTAGTGCACCTCCGCACGTCAGGCAGACAAAGCAGCAATACATCGTCTCTCGAGGTTCTCGCGATCTGAGCTCTATGACTATAGGTTGGGATCATCTCTAAGATCCATGCACATACTGACCCTCATCCCCATGGGATAGGTGGGGTCACCTGGACATTGCATTTCGGGTCTAGTTCAACTGGAAGCTAGCATTTCCTACCTTTTATCCTCTGACCCTCACTGGCCTCCTGGCCTGAGGCTCCTCGCTCGGAATTGTGGACGGTGATGATGTGGACCTCGTCCTCATCCACGTTGGGTATGAATTATCAGGTCATGCGCATTCCACTAGGTCCACTTCATATGAATTTAAATTGTGTTGGATGGTCCTACCACATGACCATACACTGTGATGATATCATCTCAGCCGCATAGAGAAAAACGACACTGCATTGTGGTAACTTCATCATAGAGGACATCACGTTGGGTATCGGTCATTTACAATACCATTTGTCAAAGCCCGTATATGGCTTGATTATTGAGGCGATGCCTGTAATTTGTACCCTAGGTTGGTAGCTCCACAAAAGAAAAACCTTTCACCTTAAAGGAAAAAAAAGATACATCAAATTCTGCTTCTTTTGGCGTTAGGGCTAGACCCGCACGCCTCTTTCATCCTTGGTACTGGTACCTTATCACACCATTCCACCCTCTAAGAACTGTGTCTGGGATGATTCTCATCCTCATGTGATACGTAGGAGCACCCATGCACTTCACCACGGGCCCAGCCTAACTTTCATGTTCAGTCCCTTGACCTAAACACTTTTCCCAGGAGAACATTATAGCATCCCGCCTTTTTATCACATAAATATTAAATACATTTTAAAAAACTAAGGATCAATAAGGTTTAGTGTCTTGGAAACCATGAACTTAAAACATGAAAACATAAAACATTCTTCTTAAAAACATGAAAGGCTTCTCATAATGTTCATCCTATGTTCATTACTGCATCTCATAACCTAGGGTCATACATCAAAAGAAAGGGTGAGCAGAAGGCATAGTAAGGGAAACAAGAGAATCATTTTACATGTAATCTTGAGATACTTCAATAAGGTCATGAAAAGAACTTTATGGCATGAGAATGAAATCATGAGATATATCATAATAAAAATAACAATTTTTATAACTTGAAAATGTGAATACAACATTTAATATTGAAAATAATTCCATTTCACCAAGGTCTATCCCCAAGGTGTCATTAAAAATTACCAAGGTTATTCACCAGGGTATCAGTCTAAAAGGTCATCTCTAGAGATTAAGACTTTACCCAATGCATTGGAGCGCTATCAGGGCGCACACTTAAATTTGTCTTTATCATCATGTGATCCACATATATAATCATAGATCATTTCATAAACAACCCATATAGCATAAAAGAAATGGGTTTCATTTCATAATCATAACGTTTTAGAAACTGCTTTGAAGACATGATCTTTATGTCACATTAAACCCACGGAAAGGGAAAGCAGGTCTCATGTATGTAAATCCCAGAATTTAAAATAGAACAACTTGGGATATATGTGAATACCCCTATAGAAGAGAGAGCATTGAGTATTCAATTAGTAAAATAAAAGGAACATTATAAAAAGAGAGAGACATTTTTAGACGGAAATTCTACAGCATAACAGCTATGTTTCAGGGTTTTAGAAAACATTGGAAAGAGAGGGGACATGGGTCAAACATTCATAAATGATACATAAAACAGTAAGGGGAAGAATATAAAGGATTTTATAACATGTTAATTAAATTTTAAAGATATACCACATGAAATGAAGAACAGGAGAGGAAGACAAAAATAAGAATTCTCTTATGAAAATTCGGCAGCCAAACAACGTCACTTAAACATCAACAAAAATGAATTGACGAGATCAAATAGGGTATCTCATAATACGAACATTAAAGTTAAGAATTAAAGATATAGAAATCATTCCTCAAAATTATAAAAATGAACTTGAAATAATTGACATGATAGTAGAAGTTTGAAAAAAATGAGAAAGGTGAACAAATCCCTTAAAAATTCGCCAGCATAACAGCGTCAATTAAACTTCAACAAAAATGAATTAAAGAGATCAAATAGGGTCTCTCATCATATGAACATATAAGATCAGTATGATAGATATAGATATCATACCCCAAAATAATGAAAATTTATTTGAAAGACTTGACATGAAAGTAGAACTTTGAAAAATGAGAAGGGTGAAAGAATTCCTTAAAAATTCGGCAGCCTAACAACGCCACTTAAACATTATTAAAATGAAATGATGGGAGAAAGAGGTGGTATCTCATCATATAAAAATGAAAAGGGAAGTAATATGAATATAAAATAACATCCTCCAACATAAGAACATGGAGAATAAAAGAAATTATATAAAAGAGATCACTTGAAAAGAAAGAGAGGGGTCAGATCCCTTACCTTAAAACGTAACTCTTAAAACTCAAAGGTTGGGACCTTGAGGGCTTGGGGGAACCATGGGAGGACTCCTTGGGAGGTAATGAGACCATAAATTCATTGGGGGAGATTGGGGAGTCGAAATGGATGAGATAATGGCTTGGGATTTGTACGGAAACTGAGGGGAAAAGGCATTAATGTCCAAGGGACACCTCACAAGTGGTTTTCTCAAAAGCATGGGCTCTCCCATGGTGTTTCCCATGGAGTTAGGCCAAATGGGGCCCAATACAACAATTCATCACCTTTGGTCGACCATCCCTTAAAATTTCTAATGGCATCATCATGACACAGTTATGATGTCATTAAACATACCGAAACCCTAAAACTGTATTTTTACTATTCACTGAAAATTCAACTTTCTCAGAAAAATCCCAAAACATCACCTTAACCAAATATCGATGCTCTGATTTCAAAAATAAACTCTATTTTATAAAAATAATTTTCTAAATATTTTTAATTTAATTTTTAAATAAATAAACTGTTCACCTAAAAATCATTTTTTCAGAAATAAATCCCATAAATTACCATAACATAACATCGATGCTCTTGAGTTAAAAAATAATGTCTCTTTTATAAAAATAATTTTCTAATTATTTTTAATTTAATTTTTAATTAAAAAACACTATTCACCTGAAAAAACTAATACTAGAATAATAATTTATGAAACTGTTATTTAACCATTTTATTGAATCACATTACTTAATCAAGGTGCATAGATTATATTAATAATTTCTTTAAGTGAGATTACTAATCCATTTGGTCACATTACTAATCCTAACCATAAAATCACAATTCATAATTTACTATTTATCAAAAATCAAGGTGATCTTATTAGACTCTAAATTTTGTACTGGACATAATTTTCGAAGTCCATTTTTTGAATATCATTACACATTTTTAATTATTTAAGGTTTACATATACATTTTTAAAATATCCTTTTTCTCAAATTCATCAAAAATATGTATAATATATTTATCCGGTCATTTAAAAATTCATAAACTTCATCATAAGAAGAAATCCAAATTTTTATTTAAAACAAAGGATTACACAAGGCAGTTACGGTCTCCTTACATAGCCCCTTATCACAACAGCATAGGAACTAAGTGTAAGGTGTTCTAAGGTGACAGGATCTGAGGAAAGATCAGCCAACATCGCACGAGTAGTAATTTCTATCAGTTTGAACTTTTCGCAAGGGAGATTCCATTTTAGCTTCACACGATGAAGTTTGGCTTCAGTTGGGTCCAGAGTAAAGCCCGGTGTTTCTACCTCCTTCCCATGTTCAATTAGATGGGCTTCGATCAGTCCAAGACTACTTGTTGAGGCCATCGAATCTTCTTTCTATAATAATTAACTAAGATTACTTGTATTTAGAGACAATAATCAAAAATTTTAGTTTACAGCGGTCATATTGACCAATGGTCATATAACATTCAAAACCCAACAGTCTCATTTTAATTATACTCATGTTATCAAATGAAACAGTTTTGTTGAGTATAAAATAACACCGAAAATTAGGAAACAATATTTATTCAAAATTTTGGGTCGTTACACTCTTCCCCCCTTATGAAATTGTGTCCTCGCAATTTTTTTTTAAAAATTGGGTTTTTAAATTTCATTGAAATCCCACATCGGAAAAAGAGTTAGTAACACTATTACTTTAGAAGAATGAAAAGGAAGTACAAAGGCCACCGAGTCTACCCATACTAGGATTCCATGTAGGAAAACATGGACATGGAGGAGAAAACAAAGGGTCACGTTCTAAAGGAGAGTGACAAAAAACATTATTAGGAGAAAGTAAATCACAAGAGAATCCCAAACTTATGACTCGTGTAAATGGTCTTTGATTACCTAGTAGGAAACGTAAACCATCAACATTTTTGTTTTATGTTCCTTTTCATAATTTTCAGGAATTCATTTACAACATAGAACAAAAACATAAGGAAATATACCTACCTTCAAGTATAGTTTTATCCTTTAATAAGTCTCTAACAAATCTAATCTTTTCTCCAAACAATGAGAATTCAAAAACACTTGGTCTCATCAAAATCACAAGAATCATCTTCTATAGAGTCACATAATCCACAGATGATTAACTAACTATTTCTTCTATCTTTAAACATTATCCCAAAAGCAGAAAGGGTAAGGTAAAAAAACTCTTCAAAAAGAAAGAATCCCATAAGAATGGAAACTACTTTTAAATCATCAATGTTCTATGGTACTACCCAAAGTTCATCATAGACAATTCCATAAATAACGGTCCTTAAAATTCCTCAAAATAAACCAAACTAAGATTGAAACCCAAATACAAGAATGATTTGATAACATATTCTTCCAAAATAATCTTCGTTGTTCATCTCCAAACAACATCAACCACACCTAACATCTTATATCAAAAGTAGCTAACCTAAACATATATTACCCAAGATAGGATAATATTTCCCATAAGAAACCTAAATTACTATAAGTCCAATTTAAATTCATGGATTATTAAAAATATAAGTCAACCTTACTCAATGAAAATACCATAGTAATATATTTACGTCGATCATATAGAGTCCCAAAAATAGTGAACATCGTCCAAAAACATAATCATCTTTTAATCCCCTAATCATCTCTATCATATTAATACAGCAATCATCACATTTCCGATCACATTGGTTGTGGGGACATGTTCTTCCATTTCCCTCCATTAACTAAGAAAAGAAACTATAATTAGGGGCTTAAATAATTAGCCAATAATCATGAAAAGGAATCATTAAGCATAAAAGAATAAAATTGTAGAATAAAAGTATATCCTAACTTTGGATCCCTAGGTTCTAATCTAGGTTATCCATGATGATATATTATTATGTGAATCATTATTTTATTTTATCTTTGTTCCTTTAATAATAGTTCATAATAAGCTTATGAATTTACCAAAGCATATCCCCGGGGAGTGTCATAACCAAGTGTGTAGGAAGGCCTGGTGTCGTGTACCAGTTCCCTTTTGAGTCTAGCTTAAAGTGGTGTTTTTAGGTTTTACCCCTATGTACATCTGTTCCAGATCCACCTCTACCTGCTCGTATCAAGACAGGGATGTATTTTCTTGGCAACCCATTACTCAATACTCACCAAAATACCAGGAATATTTCCTATATATAAACTTTTCTATAGGATTCTTCCAAAAGTTTTCATATCCTAATTTCCACAAATAACTAAACCATCCTTTGATACCAACTATAGCATCCTGCCTTTTTCTCACATAAACTTTAATTAAATTTTACAATACCAAGGATCTTTAAGGTTTAGTGTCTTGGAAACCATGAACATAAAACATGAAAACATAAAACATTATTATTAAACACTTGAAAGGCTTCTCCTCATGTTCATCCTAGGTTCATTACTGTATCTCATAACCTGGGGACATACATCAAATGAAAGGGTGATAAGAAGGCCCAGTAAGGGAAACAAGAGAAACATTTTACATGTGAACTTCAGATACTTCAATAAGGTCATGAAATGAACTTTAAGACCTGAGAATGAAATAATGAGATATATCGTAATAAAAATAAATTTTTTTCATAACTTGAAGATGTTGCTGAAACATTTAATATTTACAATAATTCCGTTTCACCAAGGTCTATCCCCAAGGTTTTATTAAAAATTACCAAGGTTATTCACCAAGGTATTAGTCTAAAAGGCCATCTATAGAGATTAAGTCTTTACCCAATGCATTGGAGCGCTATCAGGGCGCACCCTCAAATTTGTCTTTATTATCATGTGAGCCACATATATCATTATAAATCTTTTCATAAACAACCCATATAGCATAAAATAAATGGGTTTCATTTCATAATCATAATGTTTTAAAAACCACTTTAAAGACATGATCTTTATGTCACTTTAAACCCACGGAAAGGGAAATCGAGTCTCATGTATGTAAATCCCAGAATTTAAAATAGTACAACTTGGGATATATGTGAATACCCCTATAGAAGAGATATCTTTGAGTATTCACTTAGTAAAATAAAAAAGAACTTTACAAAAAGAGAGAGACATTTTTAGACGGAAATTCTGCAGCAAAACAGCTATGATTCGGGGTTTTAGAAAACATTGAAAAGAGAGGGGAAATGGGTAAAACATTCATAAATGATACATAAAAAATTAAGGGGACAGAATATAAAGGATTTTAGAACATGGTAATGAAATTTGAAAGAAATACCATATGAAATGAAGAAAATGAAAGGAAGAAAAAAATAAGATTTCTCTTATGAAAATTCGGCAGCCTAACGACGTCACTTAAACTTCAACAAAAATGAATTGACGAGATAAAATAGGGTCTCTAATAATATGAAAATAAAATTTCAGTATTATAGATATAGAGATAATACCCCAACATAATAAAAAGGAACTTTAAATACTTTACATGAAAGTAGAACTTTGAAAAAAAATGAGAAAGGTGAACAAATCCCTTAACAATTCGGCAGCCTAACGATGTCACATAATCTTCAACAAAAATGAATTGACTAGATCAAATATGGTCTCTCATCATATGAACATAAAAGTTCAGTATGATAGATATAAATATCATACCACAACATAATAAAAAGCAACTTGAAAGACTTGACATGAAAGTAGAACTTTGATAAATGAGAATGGTGAAAGAATCCCTTAAAAATTCGGCAGCCTAACGGCGCCACTTAAACATTCATAAAAAGAAATGATGAGAGAAAGAGGGGGTCTCACATAATATGAACATGGAAAGGGAATTAAGATGAATATAAAAGGACATCCTCCAACAGAAGAACATGGATCATAAATTAAATGACATAAAAGAGATCACTTGAAAAGAAAGAGAGGGGTCGGATCCCTTACCTTAAAACATAACTCTTAAAACTCAAAGGTTGGGACCTTGAGGGATTTGGAGAACCTTGGGAGGACTCCTTGGGAGGTAATGAGACCATAACTTCATTGGGGGAGAGTGGGGAGTCTAAATGGATGAGAGGATGGCTTGGTATTTATAGGGAAAGTGAGGGGACAATGCATTAATGGCCAATGGACACCTCACAAGTGGTTTTCTCAAAAGCATGGGCTCTCCCATGGTATTTCCAATGGAGCTAGGCCACATGGGGCCCCCATACAATAATGCATCACCTTTGGTCGACCATCCCTTAAAATATCTCATAGAATAATCATGACACAGTTATGATGTCATTAAACATAACAAAACCCTAAAACTGTATTTTTACTATTCACTGAAAATTCAACTTTCTCAGAAAAATCCCAAAACTTTACCTTAAACAAATATCGATGCTCTGAATTCAAAAATGAACTCCATTTTATAAAAATAATTTTCTAAATATTTTTAATTTAATTTTTAAATAAATACACTATTCACCGAAAATTCATTTTTTCAGAAAAAATCCCAAAAATTACCATATCAAAATATCGATGCCCATGAGTTCAAAAATAAAGTCCATTTTATAAAAATAATTTTCAAATTCTTTTGAATTTAATTTTTAATTAAAACAGACTATTCACTTGAAAAAACTAATACTTGAATAATAATTTCTAAAACCATTATTTAACTATTTTATTGAATAACATTACTTAATCAAGGTGCCTAGATTATATTAATACTTTATTTAAGTGCATTACTAATCCATTTGGTCACAATACTAATACTAATCATAAAATCACTATTCATAATTTACTATTCATCGAAAATAATGTTGATCTTATTAGACTCTAAATTTTGTACTGGAAATAATTGTAGAAGACCAAGTTTTGAATATCATTACACATATTTAATTATTTAAGGTTTACAAAAACATTTTTAAAAAAACTGTTTTCTAAATTTCATCAAAAATATGCATACTATATTTATCCGGTCATTTGAAAATTCATAAAATTCATCATAAGAAGAAATCCCAATTTTTATTTAAAACAAAGGATTACACAAGGCAGTTACGGTCTCCTTACATAGCCTCTTATCACACCAGCATAGGACCTAAGTGTAAGGTGTGGTAAGGTGAGAGATTATGAGGGAGGCTCGACCAACATCGCACGAGTAGTAATTTCTATCAGTTTGAACATCTCATAAGGGTGAATCTGTTCTAGCTTCACACGATGATGTTCGGCTTGGGTTTGGTCCAGAGAAAAGTCTAGTGGTGCTACCTCCTTCCCATGTTCTGTTAGATGGGCTTCGATCGGTCCAAGACTACTGGGTGAGGCCATCGAATCTTCTTTCTATAATAATTAACCATGATTACTTGTATTTAGAGACAATAATCGAAACGTTTAGTTTACAGCAGTCATATTGACCAATGGTCATATAACAGTCAAAACCCAATGGTCTCATTTTAATTATACTCATGTTATCAAATGAAACAGTTTTATTGACTATAAAATAACACACAAAATTAGGAAAAAAGATTTATTCAATATTTTGGGTCGTTTCACACATGTTATGTAGAACTTATGTCCTTACTCACATCGGGTTTCATAATCACCTTACCATGTGTCTCCCGCTCTCCTTACGAATCCTTGGTATGAGTTATAAGACCTTAAACTAAGACCCTTTCCAGAACTATGTGTGTCTTGATTCCCTTACTTATGGGATATGTAGGAACACCCAGACATTTCATCTTGGGTTTGGCCCCGGGGATCACCAAATCCCATACCTCCTCACTATCAGCCCCTTGGCCTGACTTCTCAGAAAATTATTTAACTACTACATTTGCCCCGAACAAATTTGGGATTCCCCATGATGACATTGGGAAGTGACAGTCCACCCACCAGAGAGGTCTTGTCTAAAATTTGGGATGATCCATGACCAGCTTAATGTGCCCCCCTAACGTGCTTCCACCATGGTGGCGTAATCCTGGGAATGTTGGATTACATGCGAACAAACCACCACTTCACATTCAACGCTTTGCGTACCCCTTTATTTGTATCCTCATCCTATTTCTTGTTTGAAGGGACCCCCTAACAATATGGATGCATGACCTATGGTCTGCCTACTATCCATGGCCAACATTCCGGAAGACTGATTGTGTTTTAAGGGACACCCTAATAGTATGGATGCCCGACCTAAGGTCAACCTACTATCATGGGCCAACATTCCAGAAGAATGATCATGTTTGAAGGGACCCCCTAACAGTATGGATTCTCATCCTTTGGTATGCTTTTTGTCGTGGTCCAACGTTCTGGAAGACTGATCATGTTTGAAGGGACCCCCTAATAGTATGGATGCTCAACCTGTGGTCCGCCTGCTATCCTGGTCCAACTTTCTAGAAGACTGGTCAATGATATTTGAGTTAGGCCCCGTATTTAAAACATGGTCAATAGTCGAACCTCATTTGTTGTCCCCGTTTCAGGCTAATGCAATAAGTATGATTTGTTCCAAACATGGTCTATAGTCATCCCTCATTACCAGGACCCTCCCATATTGTTCCGAATTTGGGTTATGTGATTTACATTTTTCACATTCCTATGTTTGAACTAATTCCAATTCTCCTGGAATTTCCCCACTCGTGCACTAGAGTACATTGAGAAGATGATACATCAATTGGTCTGATGAACTCTTCCTTTGGATGGGCCTCCCTCTTTTCCTTGAAAATCTGGGTTCGAATTTTGAATGCTCGAAGCTTGGTTGAGGCACCCAAGATCAAACGAAGGGATTGTATAAGCCTCGTTTTCTTCTCATTTCCCACATGAGCATATGGATGGATTGCTATTAATTTAGATATTATGGTTGAGCATGTTAAACCAAAGGGAAAAGTATGTTAAGAAAAGGAGAAAGTAAGTAAATTTGTCTAAACATACGGTTCTAAAAATAAAGAATTAGTAAAGCGGGACAAGTTTATGGGTTTGGCCAAAACCGGGCCCCTATGTGTCGGCTTCTTGGATAGATCTCTCCAATGCTGCCACGTTTTCACGGGTGGCCTCCAAGACGACCTCCTGTCCATTGAGGGCCCTTTCTTCGTTGGTGGTCGTGGAGCACAGCTCGCTAACCGTAGCTCATTCCTACACCTGTTAAATCTAGATCTGAGTTATCTGGCGACTCGCTTACACAAATTGTTCATGGTCGTCTGCCAGTTGGGCCCTCAACTGCTCCATGATCTCAGAGCAGGATGCGATGAATATTTCCTCCTATTTCGCCTGTTCCTCGAGGCCTTGGACCTCCTTCTTTGCCCTTAGAAATGATCGGGTAGTCCCCAACTCCTCCTAGAACTGGAGGACGTCAGCATGCTGACTACTCTCACATATCTTCTCGGCCATGTAATCAAAGACCGTCAGATGAAGACGTTGAGCATCCGCCCCTTCAGAACACAGGAAGTGCAGCCAGGTGTGGAGTGACCCCATCCACTTCATTCATTCTGCCTGCGGCTTATTGAGAAAATTCCAGATGCACTTTCATCCCTTGAGTCACGTCATCCGACTCCCCTCGGCTGCTTCCAAATCTGAATCATCAATTTCTTCAGGATCATCGGGCCGATATACAAGGAAGACATCCAACAGGGCAGCAGCAGGGTCTTCTTCAAGGATTCCTCCCATGGGAATGGGATCCTCAGCATCTGGATTACCTCCCTCTCTCCCCGTGATCTTGGTGGAACCCTCATCGACATCCAGTCTTGCCCCAACAGCAGCGCCACTGGTGTCTGCCGCTCCTTGCTTGCAAATTGTTGTGTCTCACTCAGTTTTGGAGGCATGCTCTGGATGGGACAACACATTTACCATTATCGCACTCTCGAATGGTCTGGGCTCAGCAGCCCGATGGGCCTCTAGTTTCGTGATCTCTGTACAGATAAGGAGCACCCTCATCAGTTGGGTCCCTCGATAGTGAGTACCGGTATCGAATCATGGTATATAAAGGAACCCAAGGCATCTTCCTCTACTACTTTGACTTCTGCAGGAACTGTCATGGCAGGGGATCCCACAACACTTGTCAGCTCGATAACGGGTGTCAGTACCCAACCTTATTCCATTGGAGCTCCTCCTCCTCCGATTGGGGACTCCAGATTCGTCCCAGCAAAAGTATGCTCCTGCATAAGAGAGATAAAGTGGATTAAGGGTTGCACGGAAATAAAACAAAAGGATAAGGATATATAAGGGTTGAACCATACCTCGAGTATCTCGGTTTCGTCTACTTCTGAGCCGATGATCTCACCGCTCTCCCAGAGACTCCCTTGGTGGGACACCCCCTGTGACCCTTCACCTTCGGGCCCCCTTCTCCTTTGACCTCTTATCCTATTTCACCACCCTCCAACTCCTCATTGCTGTCATATTCCCCCGGTGGAATCCTTTCCAGATCATGATCCTGGCCGACCATCACATTCTCCATGAGAGGTGGCTCCACATGCTGACCCAATTAGCATGTGTACGTGTCCCTGGACGTTTGATATGCATGCCATATGTGGAAGTTCACTCTATCGATGACCCAGACAAGCATGAATTCTGGCAGCTAGATCCCATCTCGCACTATCTTCTGCCAGAGGGATTCAGTACTCAGTGACTACTATAGGGTTATCCATGATGACTATAGAGCGGGAAAAACAGCATACTGGGATTGTTGAAGCAAGTATCTTATATTCTTCTCGAGAAGTTCTATGGCCGATTCGTGGGACCCTCCTCCTCTAGGCGATGAGGGAGTGGCCATCCCACGTGACACCCCCATTGTTGAGGTTCCGGCCTGCATGAGCCCCATTTCAAGAGGCGCTTCTGATCCTCCCCCCCTGGCGGCACCTTTCCTGTTCTCTCACTGCTGATGTTCCGCAATGGCAACCTTGAGCTGCTAAATTGTTTCTACAGAATCCCCTTAGGGTATGTTATGGTCCAATGTTCAGAATACTCATTTGAGAAGCCAACGTTGACTCTAGTGGGAGGAAAAGTGATGATGTCACCAGAGCCATAAGTCGTGAACATCAGCCATAGATAATGAAGAACGCAGGGATACCTCTCCTCTTGGACATCAATGTATACTCTCTTTGGCATTCACTGGAGGCATCTGAACTACCTGGAAAACCTGTACGGCACATAAGGCTCGCAGAATATCTTCCCATCAATCTATGCCACGAGCACCCCCCCTCTAATTCTCTAGAAGTACACCTACTGCTCCAGTGAGCCTTGTCCGTCGTCTATCAGCTGACCATTTGGGGTGGGGAATGGGATGAAGGCAATATTGGAATGGTTACCAATCCTGACCTGTACTCCCTCCTCAATAAGCATCATCGGCATGACCCCGTCGTTATTCAGCAGAGAAGGTCGCATGCCGTTTCTCGGAGGGCAGATTGCATTCTTGAAAGTGTATCCACCACAGTGAGACGCAACCCAGCCACAAAAGATCTGGAAGGGGCCATATACTTTCCTAGGTGATCCCCCCATCGAGATGCATCCCAAGATGGCGTACAACCAAGACAGCATGGGGACACCTAGGTTGAACCTCTTGTTGGAAGCCATGATACCTGCCATCACCAGGGTCACTGGACGGACACCCATCCGTGAGTCATGCACCGGCAAGAGCCACCCACTTAAGAATGTGTTGAGCAATCCGGTGTACAAGACATTTGGGTCTCGGGCCTCATTTATGCTGTAGCCCCATGATTGGTATTTCCCCGCCTCCCAGATCCTCCAGTATGATCCGCTGTTGCTCTTCTGAGTCGCGGTTGGACATCGTTTCCCCCTCCCGATCATCATGACTTTCAGATTCTTCTCTTGGAATAGGATGAAACAGTCCTTGTAGGAAATGTTCTTCAGGATGTCGTCGACATTCAGCTTCTCCTTGTCGAACTTCAGTAGGTTCCATGACAGTATGGGGGGTCAAGGCCAGTCACCCCAGATATTCATTGGTGGGAGGAAGTCAACATATTGATATCCCTCCAAAGGGATTCACCTGATGCAGTGGATGTCCCATATACTGATGCTGACTTCCCCATAATGAAGGTGGAACGTGTTTGTGTCAGGGGACCACCGGGTGAACAGCTCCGGCCCAAGCTCAGGCTACCGGTAGAAATGGAATCGCGATGTCCACGCAGCTTCAAACAGACCAATGTGTCACAGCTCGGCCCCAAATTGGTCGCATGTCTAGCAAACCCAGTACGCCTAGGCCCACTTGCTGGTGATGTTGCCTCTAGGCTATAGGTCCCAATCCTGAATCCATCCTCTTGTCTCGTTAGTGATTCTCTGACGTAAAGTGCTCACGTAGAGAGTCGGTGAGCTCTCCATAAGAAGATCACCCCTAGAAATGGTCCTTGTCGTAGGATTCCGGACATAGACATCCATATGTCTGGTTTCTCTGGTAGGATAAAAATTGTTGGTGATGTTGTATTGAATAAGGTCGTCTTCACGGGTCACCCATGACCGCAGAGTGTCAGCCTCAAAACCCAGTAGGGGAACCCCCTCCAGAATGTCAAAGTCCCACATCGGCAGATTTTCAGACATGGAGTACTCTTTTTGGGCAGGAGTTAGCATGTTGAAGAGGGTTTGGTTATTGGAAACAACCCTCTTTACAGCATACACCTCTGGGTTTGCATCCATTTCTGCTCTACTAGTGGCAGCTTCCCCCTCATCGACCCAGTTTGCGGTCATCTTCTTCCGATCTAGTGTTTCAGGAGTTGGTGAGAAAAATGGAATGTTGGCTTGGATTTTAGGAGTCTGGAGCGTAAAATCAGTGGGCGGAAGGAAATTTTAGGTCGTGGCATGCAAAGTCCTAGGTTTTCTCGCAAAATCTCGCCATGTCATTGAGGAATTACGTGCTTCTAGGCATTTTTTCAAGCACGAGAAAAAGATATTTCTTGCAAGAGATCTCAAATATTATCACTCGAGAAAACACATATGAAGCATGAAACCCTCATATGCTTTTATAGTCTCATATTGGGTTCTGCGCTGCAAGAACTGTGGATTCTGTGCCGGGCCAAATTTTATGTGCTGCTCGAAATGTTTTGCAAGTGGGGGGGCCCACGAAGCCCTATTCTTAGGCGTTTCACTCAGAATATGATCATCATGACCCCTCTCCGATCTAATTCCGAGGGGGGGGGGAATTTATAGACGATGAAAGGTGATTAAGTGCTAGAAAAAGATCCAATACAAAAAATCGAAGTCATATTTGGACCTAGAGACCCAGTCCGGAGGTCCTAGATGTGCTGCGCGGAAAAAGGATGAAATGCAGGAAAAAAGTTGGCCCGCACAGAAAGTATCGGGGTTCGAGAAGATCCCCGGAGCGGGTGGAAAATAATTTTGTTCCCATGGCCCGCATGGTTGATATTTCGTGCCGCCACATCCTTCACACAATTCATTCACACAGCCCTAAATTCCGTGCTGCCAGATGCCGATAAATAGAAGGATACCCCCTTATTTAAGGCTGAAAAATTTGAACCACTTCTCATGCGTGAAATCCGCCTTCCGTGCTCTTGTAATATGGCCTTTAGGTATGGTTATTTTTCACACCAATTCGCCCTGGGATCGTCCATCGCGCGAGGAGCCCATGGATTATACTAAACTCCAACCCATTCCTTTGATCGCAATACCTTACTTTGTGAAAAATCCCTTCCTTCGCACACAATCCCATTAAGTTGCACACAAAACCTCAGCCCCCCATATTTCTCACAAGCATCCCTGGTTTCCCACCAACACGGGGCTTTTCGCATCGGGCCCCTTTATTTCGCGCGAACCTCAAGGGCTACACACAATTTCTCGGGGCCCTTCACCTTGGTGCTCCCCGGGCGCCCTCTAGCGCGAACGCCTGATGCCCTCCTTCTGGGTACCATTCGCAGGTGTCTCGTGCACCCCATGAATCCGCATCATACATGGTTTTCCCATGTAACCTTATAGGCTTGTACAATGTAACTTCAAAGTCCCTTGGGAAATTCTTCCCATTGTGTTGATTTTCCTCATGCTTCTTCACATAGGCACGCTAACAGCTATTGCTTCTTCTCATAGCCACGCTAATGTGGACCCCTCGATGGTTCCCTCTGTGACACCCCCTCAGTACGGAATTGTCGATGTCTTCCCCTCCCCACAAGGAGCAGAGGGTACCGGTTATTTAAGTCCTAGGGGTGCATAGCAAACCCACCTCGTTCGAGCTGCAGGACGTTAAACTACCAAGCACCTTCGTCCTCAGCACATGATGTTAAATTGTGACCTTGCCTTGTGCCACGTATGCAACACCCCTCGCCTTGGTCATTATCCATGCCCACTCATCTCCATGAGGATGGTATCCCCCCTCATAGGGGATGATATCCCCCTTATTGGAGTTGTGTTTGTCCGCGGGGAAGGGAATCCACCCTGGTGTAAACCCCTGCCCGTTCATGTATGAGTCAATTCCCCTGTTCCTCCCCACTCCCTTGGTGCCATGGCCAGCCAAGGGTGTGGTGGGGAATGGCTCTCCTTCTATTCAACATCGGTCCGCAAAGCTAGCGGAGGGCGTGATAGAGAATGAGGCTCCTCCTCTCTTCCTGGGTGCCAAATCCCTCTCCCGCTGCACTTTATCGCCCTCGGGACTCCATCCTTGAGTAAGTCCCGACACCATGGGATGCTCAACGAGTAAGACCCTCCTCATTTCCCACAGACACACCCTTCGTGACGTGATCATTAGGTCTCAGTTGTCTTTTGTTTCTCACACCGAGCATGACTCTCATGAGATTAGAATGAGCACCATCCATGACACGCGTTGGGCCACCTCAGAGTGTATTCCCCAACTCATCTCGAACTATGGGGACTTTGATCCGTGTTAAGGCATGGTACATAGGAGGCCTCTACGAGGTTCAAGCCCCACCACCTTGGGACACCTCATGGTGTATGCCCCAACCCATCTCGAACTATAGGGACTTTGATCCAAGCTAAGGTATGGTACGTAGGAAGCCGCCACGAGGTTCAACCCCACCACCTTGGGCCACCTCAGAGTGTAAGCCCCAACCTATCCCAAACTACATGGAATTCAATCTGTGCTATGGCATGGTACGGAGGAATCATCCATGAGGTTCAACTCCCACCACCTTTGGCAACATCAGAGTGTAATCCCCAACCCATTTCGAACTACGGGGACTTTGATCCATGCTAACGAATGGTATATAGGAATCCTCCACGAGGTTCACGCCCCACCACCTTGGGCCGCCGCAGAGTGTAAGCCCCAACCCATTACAAACTATGGGGACATTGATCCGTGCTAAGGCATGGTACGTAGGATGCCCTCACGATGTTCCAACCCCACCACCTTGGGCCACCTTAGTGTGCAATCCCCAACCCATCATGAACTACAGGGACGTTGATCCATGCTAAGGCTACATATAAAGCCTCTACGAGATTCAAGCCCCACCACCTTGGGCTGCCTCAGAGTGTAAGCCCCATCCCATACTGAACTACGGGGACATTGATCCGTGCTAAGGCACTGTACATAGGAATCCGTCATGATGTTCAAGCCCCACCACCTTGGGCCGCCTGAGAGTGTAAGCCCCTACCCATACCGAACTACAGGGACTTTGATCTGTGCTATGGAATGGTACGTAGGAATCCTCCATGAGGTTCAAGCCCCACCACCTTGGGTCGCCTCAGAGTGTAGGCCCCATCCCATCCCAAACTATGGGGTCTTTTATCTGTGCTAAGGCATGGTACATAGGAAGCCTTCACGTGCTTCTAGCCCCACCACATTGGGCCGCCTCAGAGTGTAAGCCCCAACCCACCCCAAACTACGGGGACCTTGATCCATGCTAAGGCATGGTATGTAGGAAGCCTACACGAGGTTCCAGTCCCACCACCATGGGCCACCTCAGAGTGTAATCCCCAACACATCCCGAACTATGGGGACTTTGATCTATGATAATGCATGGTACGTAAGAAGCCTCCACGAGGTTCAAGCCCCACCACCTTGGGCCGCCTCAGAGTGTAAGCCCCAACCCATCCTGAACTATGGGGATATTTATACATGAAAAGACATGGTACATAGGATGCCTCCACGTGGTTCAAGTCCACCACCCGGTCATCCCAACCCCATTCATGTTGGTTCGCCACCACTTTGGGACTCCTCAGAGTGTAATCTCCGTACTCGTCCTGCATGACGTTAAACTATATCTACTGCATGAACTACGAATACATTATATTCTTTTCCACGGGGATACGTAGGAGGCCTCCACGAGGTTCAAGCCCATCACCCATGTCTCATCCAGAGATCTCACTCGTGACCACACATCTTGAGAAGCTCATGCCCTATCCCGTAGGTTCTACTTCCTCTAGGTCGCATCCATGCATCCATACTCACGGGATGCCTGTTCAGGTGTCCAATCGCTTTATCGAACTACACAAACATTGATTCCCTAACACGGAGATATGTAGGAAATCTCTTCAATGATCATGCCCAAAGCCATCATCTATCCAGATTCTAACTCAGGCCGCCACATATCAGTGGGATCATGACACTCCATTATCCATTCCCCATTCGAGCATTCGTGAAGCTTCCCACATGATGGCCCCAACATCGGTGTTCCCTCCAGGGGTTCTTCAAGTTGATCTACTCTAGCCAGTGTTCTGATTAGTCTGATCTATCTCCATTGGATGTTAATCTTGAGGCATACCCTATGTTATACATGGGAATCTAAGGAAAACATCATATACATTCCAATTTCATATAATTCCCCAGGTTCGATCTGGGTTGCCTCGGTCTTTCACACCCTCGAGAAGCCCTATGATAAGGGACATACGACAGACATGCCAATCCCTTGTGTCTAGACACACCAGTGATTCCCCAATGTAACTACTCTCCTAACCGAAGGTTACTACCCTGACCGGAATCCTTGGAAGGTCCTGATAGAAGTTGCGTAATTAACTGGTGTCCATGAAGATATGGCACTGAGAAGAGCTTCACGATCTACGTCTTAAGTCTATGAGGGATACCCAGACTAGGTGATGAGTTCTGAGGAGGAATCCACGGAAGGAAGAACTAACATCTAATCATCCCATTTCTATTAAGGAGTAGACATCCCTAAATAAATAGTGCATGTCTCCTGCCTTTGGAATGTAGAAATGCATGGTAATAGTGGCACTTCCTCTACATGGAGGATTTCCACACCCTGGTGAAAGCATAAGAAACAATGGAATTATTTGATTTTATTTTTTCCAAATTATGATGATTTTTATGTTTAAAAGCCCTTTGTTTTAGTCTTATACATTTCCTTAAATGGTTATGCATATTTATGAATTTTTCTGCTATATTGTTACCCTTACTGAGAATCTGAGCTCATCCATTTCAATATTTTTTTTCTCTAGGACGGAAAGAATTATTTAATGGTTGACCTGGAGGGATAGGCTAAGGATATAAGTATGTTCAAAGGGAAAAAAAAGTAGTTGATGTTTTTATTTCCTAATGTAATGTAAAACTTATGAATGTATCTATTAATTCCAAGGATACTAAACTAATCTGTCTTTGGGGACATGATTCTTTGTATCATGCCAATGTTATGTAATAATGCATCAACTCTGGGTATCTGGGGTCAAGGAATTATATTTGAAATCAAATCAAGTTTAGTACAATCCTTGGAAACCAGATTTTGAAAAACTCTGATTAGAGAACACTTCCCAAAGATAGAATTTGAGGATTAGAATAAACGAACATCCTAGAATTTTGTTACTGTATAGAATTTGTGAGTTTTACAAGAAATACATCATTGTCTGGATACGAGCATGTAGAGGTGTATTTGGCACTAATTTACCTAGGGGTAAAACCTGAAAACCCAGTTTTGAGCTATACTCGAATGATTATTGGAGCACGACAATGGGCCTTGCTTCACAATTGGTTATGAAACTCCCAGGGGATATGCTTAGGATAATTCACATTTTTTTAAAATACATTATGAAGAATTTAA
The DNA here is from genome assembly GCA_963277665.1 of Viscum album. Lineage (NCBI taxonomy): Eukaryota > Viridiplantae > Streptophyta > Magnoliopsida > Santalales > Viscaceae > Viscum > Viscum album. Next base: position 767,957,379 of record OY728136.1, read on the forward strand.
ATTATATACCCACTCAAAGGAATCATTTTTATGATTATGGATTATATCCATAAACTGTTCAATTTATGTTAAGTGTTTTACAAGTTCAGAATTATGTTTTGTGGGTCATAAACTTATCTACTATATTTCATTATTTAGAAATGGTTCATAGTGGAAGGAATGGAAACCGTATCAGTGCACATAATAAATGTAATAATTTCCCTCTTACTCAAGATAATTATAGTGATGCATGTGATGCAATTGCTGCAGATAGGATTATGACCATACTGGGACAAGTCATACCAGTTATGAATAATAAACTTACACGTATGGATCTCCCTGATCCACAACGTGGAGGATCAATGTTAAAATGAATCATGTCGAAACAACCACCAAAAATCAATGGGACTAAAAATCCATATGTATCCAAGAAATGGATAAGGTCCTTAGAGAAAATATTTCACGCTTTGGGGAGTAGCGAAAGCGAAAAAGTTTTCATGGTAGATTATCACCTCATGGGAGATACAGATCAATGGTGGTCATTGATTAAAAACACAAAGGAATATAATGAAGTACCAAATATGGAATGGAGGGTGTTTGAAGATATTTTCTTAGAAAAATATTTTCCTCATGACCATCAAGCAGATATGGAATGTCAATTTTTGAGTCTGAGACAAAAAGAAGATGATACTGTTGTAAAATATGAGGCTAACATTACAAGGATAGCATTGCATTCTACATATTATATATATAACCCAAGGGATAAGATTGATCGATTCTTTGATGGGTTAAAACCATTTATCCAGTTTGCATTAGTCTCACAATCATTCATATCATATGACGATTTTGTCTCATGAGCTATCAATAAAGAAAATGATTTCTCTAAGTCCTACGACTTTAAAATAATGCATGGGAAGAAGAGAACTATTGACCACTCTAGAAATGGAAATAAGGGGAAGAAGGGAATAGTTGAATATCTATCCTATGGTAAATGTGGGAAGAAAAACCTCGGTACTTTCCTGAAGGTAATGGGATTTTGTTACAAGTGTGGTGAAAAATGAGACCAAGATTGTGATTGGAAGGGGAATAAAGGGTCTGCCAATGTTTAATTCTTCAATTGTATAGAAAAGGGTCATTATGAAAACAAATGTCCTAATAGCTAAGGAATCTTACCCCAAAATATGCCATGGTAGAAAGTCCAAGCTTATGCGATCACTACTACTGAGATTGAAGCTCCAAAAGACATGGTGGCAGGTAATTTAATGGTTTTCTAATGTTTAACCAATGCTTTATTTGATTCTATATCACTGAATTATTTCATATCATCCCAGTTTTCTATGAAAATTAGATATTTTCAATTTGATTTAACAAAGGATTTATCTGTCAAAACTCCTAAGGGAATTATAATTGCAACAATGTTTTGTGAATTAGTTCTCATTGGGGAATATAATTGTTCTTTATCTAATGATCTCATCATTATATGAATTATTTAATTTGATATTAGATTTGGTATGGATTGTTTTTCGGGAAATGATGCGAAAATTTATTGTAAGAAAAAGGAGGTTACAATTCTTGATGATGATAAGGAGTACCTTATCATTAGGGTAGAAACATCAGAACGTAATTCTTATCTAGATTTACCCCCAGTAGCTAAACTAAATTCAATTAATGGGGAAGAAGAAAATGAAATTACTATGGTTGAGGAGAGGAATGTTCAAATATAGGATTTACTTATTGTTCATGAATATGTGTATTTTTTCCCAGAGGATTTTCCTGGACATTCTACAGAATGAGCTATTGAGTTTTCCGTTGATTTAATTCCTGGTTCAATGCCCATATCCAAGACCCCATTAAGAATATCCACTGTGGAATTAGTGGAACTAAAGAAACAACTAGATAATTGAGTAATCATGGATTAATTATCCCTAGAGTTTCTCCATGGGGAGACCCCTTTCTTTTCGTTAAGATGAAAATGGATCTATGAGGTTGTGCATTGACTACATGGAGATAGATGATATAATAATAAATAAAAACAATCCCCTACATCAGATTGATTATTTATTCAATCAACTTTATGGATCTCAATATTTTTCAATGATTAACATTGTGTGAAGAAGGAAGATATTCCAAAAACATCATTTTGAACTAGGTACGAGCATTATGAGATTACAGTAATGCCTTTTGGATTGACTAATGCACCCTCTATCTTCATGGATATAATGAATAATGTTTTCATGGAATATCTTGATGACAATTTAGTGGTATTTATTGATGATATTTTTGTATTATAAAAAATCTACAAAGATCATGAAAATCAATTGCACATTATCCTAAAGACTCTTAGAGGAAATGAATTATATGGGAAGTTAACAAGAAGGAATTCTGGATTCAATAGATTTATTTTCATGGAAATATTATATCTAAGGATGGAATATTTATTGGTCCTTCTATGAAAAAGGAAATCCAACGATAGACAGCACCAACGAGTATAACTGAGGTACACAATTTTATTGGTTTAACATAATATTATCGGCGTCTTGTCCATAATTTTGCCCGATTGGAAAACTCATTAACCACGATCACACTTAAAGGGGTTAAATTTGATTGGACATAATATTTTGATGAATATTTTGAAGAACTGAAGAAAATATTGGTCAATTCTCCTATATTGACTATACCATCAAAGAGTGATGGGTTTGTTATTTATAGTGATGCTTCAAAGTAAGGACTTGGTTGTGTCTTTATGAAGAATGATAGAGTTATTGCCTATGCATCACGACAACTAAACATTCATGAGAAAATATATCTTACTCATGACCTTGAGTTAGTAGCAATTATCTTTTCTCTGAAAATATGGATACAATATCTTTATGGTGAAAAATGTGATATTTATACTGATCACAAGAGTTTGAAGTATTATTTCTCATAGAAAGAACTCAACATGGAGAAAATATGATGGATTGAACTACTCAAAGATTATGATGGCACTATATACTACCAACCAAGGAAGGAAAATAAGTTGGTTTTTCTTTGAGTACAATGG